>OY757236.1:46350534-46950534 GCA_963583995.1 Xylota segnis | reverse complement strand
GAGTACATGTCAATTGACTCGAGTAAAACCACAAATTCACTCATAATCAGCGAACGTGAATTTGGGTATTGAAACTGGGTAATCCGAAAAAATGTATAGTTTTATGACGGTTCTTGACTTTTCGGATCGTTCGAGTTAATTGTCATCCAGTTCAGGTGGTAAACTTTTTTACCTCCCTTCGTATCCGTAACATCATTAAACCACAATTGAGTGCCATTCTTCTCTTTGACTTAGAGAACTAAAAAACCATTAACAACTATTTGTTGAAATTAGCCAACGTACATACATATGTATGCAAATTTTAATTTGTAAGACTTGCTAGGTTCAAGTCCCCCAAATATTCAGTTGCACTATCGAGAAACTCTGTCTTTTTTCTTTATCTGTCAAACGCTTACAAGAACTTAACTTCGATCGGGTACTCAGTAATCTGACGCACTAATCACTGACTTAATGAACTTACTTTTAAGTATCCCGAACGTATTGAACAAAGATTTCACCCAACGTTCGGGAAACTAAAGGAAACTAAAGGAGATGGAAAGAGCTTAAACTGTTGCTCAATTAACCAGGTACCTATGTACTTCGGAAAACCCATTAAATTTTTCTTAAAACAAAAAGTAGCAACTCCACCACTTTTTCTAAAAATTTTCAGGAACAATTCTTGCAATTTATGAGTAGAGAGCGATGACAAACAACCCAACTACGGGCTTAAGAATGATGCACAAGCTCCAACTAACAGCAGAAGCCCACCTCCCCTAAAACCTGTACCTGTCAAGAAAGTATGTACATATATATGTATGTATGTATGTAGTACATTCCTAGAGATAAATTTAAAAATTTTGTCTCACTGCTCAGGAGATGAAATGCTCCTTCTCATCCTCGATAATGGAAAAGAGCAATACTTTCATTTAAATCTGTCTATAGTCTACATGCCTATATATGTACATATCCATGGAAATTTGTGTTTGTGAATGCCTAGTAAATATAGCGCCAAAATATTCATATCCTTTTAGATGAGCAGGCTCTCAAAATATTTGCAACCTCTGCCGATAGCTAAGGCCAAAACTATAAGATAACCATAGCTTGGGACGCGGATATCAAGTTAGGCAGTTTCAAGACTGAGTCTGCATAGAAGCAGTGCGATCTTACAACCCCAGTTCGAAAATGGACTTCACTGGTCTCTCATATACTGCCACCGAATTTTCAAAGCTAATTGACCTCAAAATAAAGTCATACTTACCCGGTGGAGTTAGAAAATGTGAGGCCCAGAGCTAAAGCCATTACCACACTTCACTTTCCTTGGAATACATCGGTGGTATAAATGCACCCATGTATCTAAAAGGAGCAGTTCCTTGGCCACACCTCCAAAATGGCAAAGAACATATCGACTTCCAAACACTTTCTGGGGTAGTTCCTACAAAGAAGAGAAATTTTCCTATGGAAAATGGAAGCTCATTGAAGTCACCACCTCCTTTAGTTTTGGAATCAAACTCTTCACCTGGCATGATAAAAATTCCATCAATGACCTTTTGGGTTGAAGCTGAGAAGACCTTGAGCCATTTATTATTTCGTTGTAGTAAAGAAGAAGCCTGCTCCCAAAACAACTTCAACTCTCCATTGTGTCAAATAAGGCATCAGATCACTTAAAGGTCGAAGCACTACCAAGCCCGTCCTCTTAACACTTCGCCTCTCATAGATACTACATTTGGGTAGAACATTTGGTAGAAAGCCTCGTCAATTGAGCAAACACAAGAGTGTCCCACTTTACAGTTGTCCTATCTCAGTTTGTTTCACAAAACCACACCGTAGATATTCATAAATAAATCAAATACGAACATAGACCCTACCCAACTCAAAAATGCTTTTCTTTTCAATTCAATAGAGTCGAACAATGTATCTTTTTCCAAAAAAAAAGAAGAAAAATGTCCTCCAAGACATTTATTTTCCTTTTAACAAAAACCGAAAGAGAGGACAACTGGTCTAGTCTGCTACCAACGACGAGCATATAGACTTAGGTATGTATGCATCAATTGATAGACAATTTGATTAGTCCTGTCATCGACACTCGACAGAGATAATGTATCTAAATACAAATAAAGATACACACCACAAGAGTCATCTATTTAAAACGAAATGCCTAATTGCCAACAACATGGAATTACTACTTTGAATTGAGAGAACCTTCTCAACCTCAATTAATTGCAATTTGAGAACACTTACCATTAATCACCTTCACTTCAATGTTCCGCTTAGCAAGCACAACAGAAACAACTCAATTGGTAATCCCAAATCCTTGCTGTTGGTCGATAACAAATTTCCATTCACTACACACACTCTCTCATCCGTATTATCCAACTAGTACCAATTATTTTCGATTTTTTTTTGTATTCTTCCTTGTATCTATCTATCTCTATTCTTCCTTGGAGCACCAGATACACTGAGGGCTTAACCTCGTTTTAATTTTTTTTTTTTTTTTTTTATTTTCTCTGGCAAGTGGAGTGGCCACTAAAGTGCCACAAATAAACCGAAAAACACTAAAAATTGGAAAACTGTTGCAAGAACAACAACAATGGAGAGAAAAAAAGGAAAACTATAAAACAAGAGCGAAAAACATTTAAATCCACTAAGTACTATTATTGCAGGCAACCCTTTCCTGTCACAGGGTGGTAGCTAAGGCTTCTCTCCAAAGCGATCAAAAAGCGTACTACAACACAAAAACACCACGCAAGAGAGAATCTCCACTCTTATCAGTATTCACTGGCGCAACACACTTAATGCGAGACCGCACAAATCCCCATCATAATATTGAAATCATCTTGAGTCCTTGATAGATAAACAGAAATCCATTAGGTGGCGCATATTCAATGAGAAGCACCCACAAAAAACAACAAAAAACACTAAACGAACGAACAGAGATAAAGGCGATGACAACGAATGACGATGATGATGACTATGGTGTGCACACGGTGTGCAGGATCTGAGCAATCAGTGGTATCACTTGGAGCAACAGAGGATGCAGATATGCAGAACCATACCACACACACTAATACCGAACTTTTGCAACGTTAATCCTTTTTTTTTTCGGAGTGGCACAGTGGATGGATGTTAAATGGCCATTCGATTGGAAAAACTGTTTTATTATTCGATTTTTTTTTTTTTTGTTTTGTTTTAAGAGGATCCACACGCGATTGTGTTTCTTTGGATTTAGTCCCACGGCAAGGACCCTTAATCACTTTGAATACACAATCAAAGTATTGAGCGCGAAACTCGTCGTACACTGTTAAACACGATCACACAACGGTTTTGTTGTGTAAATATTGAAAATAGCTATTTGACAAAAAAAACTACAAAAAATTCTTTGAACTTCAACCCCGCAATTTGCAGTGGGTCGGGAGAACGCGTCGATTTAGCCGGAAAGTCTGTTTTCAACTAAACACTGATAGGAAAAAATAACCCCGACAATGTCGACATTTTTCCTATCTGCTGGCAATATACCCGGCGAATTGGGGGAGAGCACACAGAAATAAAAAAAAAAATACACAAACGAAACGAAAAACTTTCGCCAGGGGTTGATGAGTATTTCGTCAGCGAATAAATTATTCGCCTTTTTCTCGGCCGGAAAAACTTCGCCTCGTATCTGCAAAGTGTCGAGGAGAACTCCTTTATTCACCACACAACCGTTCGAACCATCCCCCAACAGGCAGTATCACTTGGGGTGGGGAAATGTGTATGTTTCCGAAGGAAAATTCCCATTCGGAATGTTCCAGGGGGTTGAATACGAACGAGTAATGTTGCGCAACATTGTTGCCAACGTCTAAGAGGTGTATTTGGCTTTCAGACTTTTCCCTTCCCCTACCTTGTGCCTCTGCGGGGGAAAATAACAAAAACAAAAAAAAAGAAAGAAAGTATCTATCGTTCGATTGCAGCAATCAAAAGGTACTCATTTCACATTTACAACTCATGGGGAAAGGTTGTTATTGTGCATTTGTCTCTCTGGTGAATTGGCTGAAGTTGATAAGATTGTGGGGGGTTGGATCCGTCAGAACCGTGACGGTTTTTTGGTCGGTCGCTCCTCGGTTGGATTGGATGAACTCAATAAAAAGATAATAAATCTAAGTCATGAAGCCAAGTGACTAAATGGGGGTTGCATGGTGGGTACCTGCTGATCTCTGGACACACACTGCAAAATACCATTTAAGGACATGTGCGCTTTTTTTTTTTACTTTTTTGTGTTGGGTGAGGTAGAGAGACAGGATATGAAGAAGGAAGAGCTGTCATAAAATTCTTCGACGAAAATCAGCAATAATATTGAACGGCTATTCTGCTCCTTTGAACTTTTTTTTTTGTTGTTTGTTGTTTTTATTGCAATGCCAATTTGTTGGGGCTGGGGGGAGGTTGGGAAAGAGAAATGTTATCGATGTTTGTTGGTCGTAATTTAAGTTAAACGCCAACGACCTTATCGTAAAAGCGTTGTCGAATAGGGAAGCGGAATGCCGGGCATAAAATGAGATCGAGAAAATGCAATTGAGTATAATTGGTGAGCTTACACTCGGTTTGTTTAGGGGAAAATGCGTTTCGTACTCGTATATCAGTTTCTGTTTTTCTTTTTTTATATTTTTGTGGTTCCTTGCAATAAAAACATTTTGTTATTTATGAGACACGTGTGCATTGATTGGTTAATGGGAGTAGTACTTCAAATGGCAGACTTAGTCCAGAATTCAACATTAAGGTGAGGCTGCTGATGTAGGTGGCATTCAAACCACCAATTCTCAACCCATTAGATGGAGTCACCCTAAATGAAGACAAATTTGTGGTTTTGGAATAGGAGTGGCCACATGTGCAGCCAAAACTCGGATCACTGATGGATCCATTGTGAGCCCATGTTGTGGATTTACCTGAAAATAATTACAATGTTTCTTTTTAGCTCCATTGTGAGCCCATGTTGTGGATTTACCTGAAAATAATTACAATGTTTCTTTTTAGCTTTGGGGTAGCGATATGGCCTCCCTAAACCATCCTGAAGTTGTTTTTGATTTCAGAATGGTTAATGGTAGCTTTCCTGACAGGTCGGCCAGGTCTTGAACTGATATTCACCAAGAGCCGTTTTTCTAGTTCTGCATAGGATTTCGCAGAGGAAGTGAGAACTCCGCTCTACTGCAACAGTATCAGCACAACTTCTTCAAAGATCATCAGTTTGTACTCGCATCCGAAAGTGGTGGGCCGCCATTAGGTTGTGGCCGGTAATGTTCCCCGTAAAGAGTGCTAAGTTGGGTCTGTTAAGCGCCAGGATTTGTTTGGTTTTAATGACATCCAGAGATTTCTGGAGACACCACAAGATGGAGTGGCCACATGTGCAGCCAAAACTCGGATCACTGATGGATCCATTGTGAGCCCATGTTGTGGATTTACCTGAAAATAATTACAATGTTTCTTTTTAGCTTTGGGGTAGCGATATGGCCTCCCTAAACCATCCTGAAGTTGTTTTTGATTTCAGAATGGTTAATGGTAGCTTTCCTGACAGGTCGGCCAGGTCTTGAACTGATATTCACCAAGAGCCGTTTTTCTAGTTCTGCATAGGATTTCGCAGAGGAAGTGAGAACTCCGCTCTACTGCAACAGTATCAGCACAACTTCTTCAAAGATCATCAGTTTGTACTCGCATCCGAAAGTGGTGGGCCGCCATTAGGTTGTGGCCGGTAATGTTCCCCGTAAAGAGTGCTAAGTTGGGTCTGTTAAGCGCCAGGATTTGTTTGGTTTTAATGACATCCAGAGATTTCTGGAGACACCACAAGATGGACAAGCGTTCCATCTCTCGTGAGTCAGTTTCACGAAGGTCCTGTCTTATTGTGACCCATTTCTTGCTAATTGGTTCGTCAGTTCGTTCCCTTAAATGAGGACATATCCTGGGACCTAAAGGAGTGTAACGTCATAGTTTGCCGTGAGTGTTATGAGTCCTTCACAATAACATTGATCCACTTTTGATTTGATGACTGTGGATAAGATAGCCTTTATGGGGTGGCTTAACTGTCACTATAGTAGAACACAGCATTCCCTTCCACAGTTTATCAATTTTTGACACTATTCTGTCCAAGATGGCCGAGCCCATGTGACAGATGTCACGGGCCCAGTGAATTTCAATGTGTGCGTGAGTTTGCCTGCAAATTCAGCGATACATTCTTGTTCACCAGGTCCGTCGAGCTTGTAGGGTAAAAGAGAAAACCCCCTCGAAGACGACTATCTGTATTTAGGTGATTTGTGCTTGAAACACACTGCCGTATGTTGGCGAGAGAGCCGGGAATTTCTAATTCAGACGAATAGCCTACTACTTCGTCCGTTTTTGACCCGTCTGTGAAAATTGAGATACTATTCGGGCCTATGGCCCAGCCCTTAGTTCAATCCTCTCATGGATGGAAGATTGTTTTAACGGTTAGGGCGAAGTTGTGGGATTGTATTATGTTATCTGTCTCTGTACCCAGGTGTGCCCATTTTGCAATGGTACGATGGCCCGGGCCTCCCTCTTTCCACAACTTAGATTGCTTCAAACATAGGTTTTGGAATAACTAAGTGACCTCCTAAGAATAACCTAGTGTAACTCATATCGTGACATTAAGAGCTATGTTCAAACAATTAAGGCCAATTTTGCTATGCTTTCCATCACTTTTCGAGTAACTTGAAGTCCAGAGCGGTCCATTCTGGAGATCTGTGTCGCCATTAGTTGCAGAAACTACATTCTTTGAGTTGCAGTGTGACACTTTCTTCTTGAAACCAGTAACCCTCTAGATTGATCGAGATTTGTGGGCAGACAAAATGAGTCAACATCCGCCGGCATCGATTCCCATCGACTGTTTCGCTTTCTATGAAGAAAACTGACCTGGTTTTGGCGCAAATGCTATCCAAAACAGTCACCTTTTGGTCATGCAATGGTGTTTCATGGATCTAGTGTGGATTCTCCATTCCCCGAATGGGGCAAATTTGCTTGTTAACGGCACCAGAGTGTACGAAATAGGCCTCGTTGGTCATCAAAAAGTGCTTCCAAAAATCTGGCTCAGAGTCAACCAGTTACTGTTTGACCGTATTCCAAGCGACGTCGACGCAATATTCTTGGACTCAATTGCACTTTATACGGAAACAAATGCAAATTATTCTTCAAAATGACGACACATGTGGGTTCTCGGCAACAGTACCTCTTAGTCCTTCAACCAGTCCATTGGAACGTCTTGGGCGTTTGTAAACGGCATATCAACGATCTCCCACTGTCCCGTCCTCAAAAAAATTCGACACCAAACGACGAATAGTGTTGTTTCGAATATATGCACTTTGAGTTCAAAAAAACTGAGCGTTCAATGTGCCCAATGATCCCAAATAGAAATATTTGATGGGACAAGTCTGTACGGAACCCAGGACCTATCTTCTTACAACCGTTTGTGCTGTGCGTCTTATATTCCTGACACGATTGGAATGGACCTACTGTTTTATGACGTCTCCAGTCAATAGTTTTGAAACAGGTTATTAGCTTCATTTAAATCACAGAAAAACACGGGAAATCCAGAGCCTGGTGACGACTCACTAACTAAATGAATCTATGAACCAGACTTGCACTTATAATTATTTTAAGGACATCAATGTATTTACGATAGTCAAGTTACTTGTATAGGTAGCTGACTTTTGGTACCGCCCCTCCTAACACTTACATGACATTCGCTTTGTTACAGAACCGAGTGAACTTTAGAATCCACTTCAAGGAGACATCCCCCGAAGCGTCTAATAACCAGCGACTCAAGAAGTGAGTAAACAATCATCTTCAATATATTAAGCATCTGTTGGCAAACATTGGCGCCCCAAGCAAATGAGTCTGTTCCTTAATTCCAAAGGAAATCTCATCCTTTTTATTCATCATCTGAACAAAATACTAAACGTGTTAGCCAAAATCCTTTTCCAAATTTCCATCACCATCAGCCGTAGAAGTGAATGTCGTTTGACTGTCAGTCTCACCTGTTTTTTTTTTTGTTTCTTTTATGTAGATAAGAGTTTTGTTTTTTGTTTTTTTTTTTTTTAGCCCGTAGGGTGTCTCTCAAAAGTCTCTTTTGGTATGCCGTGTCACCTTTAGCTTTAATACCTAATCCTACCATAAATGCTGCTTTTGTCGTTGTCTTTGTTGTCGCTCATAAATCAAGGACACTTTCGTTTTTCGTCTGTAGAAGAGATTTTGCTCTTATCCGCGTTAAATTCGTCTCAAAGAACAGAGTAAAAGAATAGATCGAAAACGTGAGAAGATGAATATCAGAAATGCCGACAGGGAAAGGAAAACAGTGACATTGAATTGAAAGTCAATGCAATGGGCAAGGATTTACTAAATCATTTCGATAGCTGAAATTCCAAGAAGATAATGTCATGGAGAAATTGATTGGATCTACATACTTGTACTTATGTACCTATGTACATACTATAAAATTGTGTTTCGAAATTTTTGTTTAAATTATTTAGGTACACCGGCTGAGCCCCAACCAATAAGCATTCATCATTTAGGAGCTCGTCGCGACGGACCAAGTTTTGGAAATAGATACTTATACATATGTATGACCTTCATCAGGCTATGCTCAGGTGCTTTCCATACCTTGATCAATAGTTTCTGAGTCCTTTAACGTCCTTTAGACTGTTCCTTGACTTTTGATTGTATCTACATATCTTGCGTTCTTACTTCTTCTCTTGGAGATGGCGGTGTCCTCACCATCGCTTGTAGAGCTCTTAAGGAGTCCTTCCCATACTTTATATCCTACTTCTGTAGTTGTAATGTGCTTGACGCTACTTTAATTGAGGAGACTTAAGGTGATCTGCCCGGCGTGCCCGGGATCGA
The DNA here is from genome assembly GCA_963583995.1 of Xylota segnis. Taxonomy (NCBI): domain Eukaryota; kingdom Metazoa; phylum Arthropoda; class Insecta; order Diptera; family Syrphidae; genus Xylota; species Xylota segnis. Next base: position 46,941,684 of record OY757236.1, on the reverse strand, counting down.
AGAGAATGGCAGGCTACCGTGTCTCAGGCAAGGACTCTTCACGGGTCGGGAGCCCGTTAAGTAAGTAAGTAAGGTGATCTGTAAAACTGGTGGCTTATTGGAAGCATTACGGTCATTGGATGCTGAGGGTTTTTACAGCAGATTCTCCTTGTTATTGCGCTTAAAATATTCAATGCACAATAGTTTGTAGGTCAACCACTTTAAGACCACATCGAGGCATGTTGTTGGAAAAACTTGGTTTATTAATGGTCCTATCAAACTACTCACACTTTGTTGGATACTACTTTATACCGTCAGTCGAAACAGGATAGGATACAAGGTCTGAAATCAAATCTTAAATAATTAAGTTTGACGTGAAACTTCCCTGCCAGTCTATGGAATTCCAAATTAGTCCCGCATTCCATAGAGATAGGACGGACCATCTTGCTTCGAGGTGTTCCTTACAATAAAACCTATGTATCTGATAACCTGTTTTAGTATTATTTTGTGGTCGTCCACTCTGAGGATAACGGTCTTTCTCTACTTGTGGACGCTCACTTGTACAGATTCTTGTTTTGTGTTCTGCCTGCTGTAGTTCAAGTCCTGCCATACAAAGTCATGTCGAATGTCCTTTATTTATATCAAATCTTTCGTCTTCCACAATTTTTTGATCATCAATCCAAAGATTTTCGCCACTCGGGGTTCCAGGGTCCTAACACCGATCCTTGTGGAACTCTACCAAATTCGTGGTACTGACTTATTTCATCATCTCTATCGAAGAGTAAATGAGTACTCTTATGTTTCTTAAAGCAGTTTGTGGCACTATTATCGAGTTAAAGGGAATAAACATACTAAAGCTGGTTGCATACCCGATGATGCATACCCGTTGCTAGGTAGTAAACCATAGAGGCAAGCACTTCTAGGAATTCTGCCAAATATAGGAAATCTTGTTGAACGATCCATGATATCACAAAGGACCTCTTAGGAGCTTCTTTTGCTTTTAAGTTTCATTCAATGCCCCTTAAGTGATAAAGGAAGCGTTTTACATTTTGCTTTCAGTCTCAAATCTATGTCCTTTTAGTATCTACTCCTGCGTGACTATACACCCCCAAGGGGACGAAAAACTAAGATATAGTCCTTCTCCCCTTTTTCTCCTTTTCACTACCCTCTCCCTTTCGATAGGCTGAGTCAAGCTGTCGTACGAACCGTGCCGAGGATCAACGTGGCTGTGGGTCCACTTAAAAAAAAAACTGTCTCGAACGGCGTATCCAAATACCTGGAAACCTCCGGATTACCTATCTTCGCTACTCGGGAAACTATTCCGAAGACATTTATAACAAAAATGCCAACTGCAGTGCACTCCAAAAACTCCGTCTAACTCGGAGCCCCTCGTTGTTACGCCATTCTACCCCGAGCTCACGTCCATCTCCTTTTATACTGATGGATCGAAATAGAGTTAAGAATAGGAGGAGGTGCCTTTCCCAACGATCTTAGCCTAAATATCTCCTTCCATATAATGTTTTCCTGGTGGAGATCAAGGGGTCTTATCGTGGCGAAGGCATAATGTAATAGCCAACATTTATACGAATAGTCAAGCCGCGATCAAACCCCTGGAACCTACCACTTTTAACTCAAAAACTGCCCTAAATTGCACGCAAGTCTTAAGGAGATCGTTCAACAATTAAATTTTGATCGCAATTGAGTCCCGGGGCACCATGAAATTGTATAGCCGAGGAGCTCGCCAAACGGGGTGCACCTCTGGTATGCCTCTCGCTACAGTAGACTCAACCAATCTTCAACGGACAAATGGCTCATCTCCAGACAAATCGGAAAGCTGGATCAAAACCGGACCATCTATCCAAATACACAGTAAAGGACACTCATAGCAATTGTAATAGGTGCCCTTACAGGACACTGCATTTTCGGTAGGCATGCCCCTAGGGCGTTCTCGCAAATGACTTCTGTAGAAGCTGCATGGACGAAGAAGAGGTATAAACCATTCTTCACCTCTTTTCTACATGCCAGGATCTTTCCGTTCAAAGAAGATGGCATTTAAGTGCATACTTCTTTGATAAACTAGGTGAACTGGCTAACGCCAACATAAGTAGCTTTCAGCGCTTTATATTAACCTCTCGTTGCTTCCAAGGGTCATTTTTCAAGAGAAATTTTTTAAATCTAGAATGGACTTCAAAAGGTCTAAGTAAGGTCGCTCCTGCTATCTACTTTATGCAGTTCTAACCATTTTTCAAGCCTTTGGTGGTACCACCAAATGAAGGCATCTAAAACCCGTTTATTGAGAGGTGTTGTGCCAAAGTATTTCCTTATGCAAACGTAAGAGAACCAGCTGCTCCATCAACCCTTGTAGGTCAAACTCTAGAATGTAAGGCAAACGCCTGGGTATAGGCGTCAGCTTCAACAGGTTTAACCGTCTTTAGGAGACCAGATCCACCATCTGTCTTTGCAGGCGCTCCACACATTAATATCCCAAAGCCGTTCGATTTTCCCGGATTACCAAAACACAAACAATTACCAAGGACCTGTTTCTCCTATGTATAACTCCCCCTTCCACCGCATTATCACGAAACAGCATATTTAGGGTATTAAATGCCCTTGTCATTAAGTCAAACAAACCCAACCCCTCCGGGCCGCCAGCAACGTATTCGAATACAAATCTCAGTCAACTCTGAATCCAATCCGGTTTATTCTGTCTTTCGAAATCCCTCGGAAGCTCTTTAAATTTGTTGCTTTCCGCAGAATATGAAAAAAAAAAAACAAATGAACCACACACACACAGAGAAAAGAGAAAAAATAAAAAAATAATAAAAAGCGCCACACTATCAAATCTCGAAAAAAGGAGATTTATAGCCCTGGGAAACGCCTTCAAGCCCCTTTCTCTGACGACACTCCCTACCCGGTCGGGTGGCAGTGATAGCCTTTCAAATATTGAATAACTAATCCCAACGACCGACGACCGACGACCGACGACCAAAGTATCAGCAAAGGGTGGAGGGATTATACTGTATAAATATTAAAAACCACCGAGTTTGTTTCATTGTTTGGATTCGTCCTTTTCCCTGCATTACAGCACAATCCTGAGGATTGCCCTCAAGCACACCACATGCACGCACACACACACAGACACACAGTTGTCCGCAAATGCAAAATGTTCACAACCCAGAAAAGCAGGTCACCACAGGCGGACAAATCCGAACACGTGGGTAGATCTGCTTCTCTAAGCAGCAGCAGGACCGGCAGCAGCAGCCAGTCAGCCAGCCAGCCAGCTAGACCGTACCAGTCCTGCTGCAGTAGTGCTGTGACAGTAGAGGACATCTAACGCTTAACCTTTGCCATGACAGTTTGTTTTGTTTGTGTCGTCGTGTTTGTTGGTGGTCTGCCGACAGCGGCGATATTGTGCGTTTCTTCTTCTACCCCGCCCGTTCCTCCCTTGTCCTTGTATCACGACAGGACGCAAGGGTGACAGGGAATTTTATATGCACCCTCTCGTATGTTTTTCCTTTTTTGAGGATTTCGCTTTGACATGGTCCTGCGAACTTACATTTGAATATGTGAAAGGATAATTGGAAATGCGATAAAAGGCAATATATTTCGGTTTTGTTACGACGACACAAGGGTGTGTTGCCACCAGTTAGAGTCCTTTTTTTGTAAATTATTTATGATACCTCTGTACCAATCAGCGAGCCTCCCCCTTGTGAAATACTGTGATTTGACGCTACACACCATCCGAAAAGTAAATCCTTTTATACGCATTACCAACCACTTTGGTTGTTCTCGAGTTCAGGTTTGTTTACTTTGCGTACCCCACACTCGCAAGCATGACAATGACGGCTGATGTATAAAATGTCCTTACGTTGTACACTTCCTCGCTGTCGCTGTCGCTGTGTGTGAACATGTCCTGGGGACGGATGAGTGTAAATCAATTAATTGTATTTACCATTGTTGCATTTATCACGCAGTGTGTGGTGTGTGTGGTGTGCGCATGGAATTTTAGGGTAAGTGCAATGGGATTTCCAGTTCATCCTGATCTGTGAAGTCAGGACATGATGTGATGTGCACGATGGGATAAAAAGGAATGGGACAACATTTTTCAATTTGTTTTATGTTAATTTTCTGAAAAATGGCAAATATAAGAGGATTCCATTGAAGGGATAAGCGGAAAATTAATTGCTTCTCCGTTTGTTGGCATTTAAATGGACAAATGAGTTGAGAGACCGACGAGGCTTGTTTTCCGCTGTACCTTATTGACAAAGGAGGGATTTTTTTTAGGGATTACGTGAATGATAGATGCACTTTTGTGCGAACATTACTGCAAGAGTTACTGTGTTTTATAACCATGCAATATATTGAAAGTAATTCTCCAGTTAGTGTGGGGTATCTTTCGACTGGAATAGGGAGAGAAACGTCAAGGGATAATTACATATCAACGCAGGGCCATAAATATCCTTCCGATGTTTACTGGTATTACTTTCGCATCCGGCAAAGTCATTTTCAGTCTTGACCTCTGCATACCCAACTTCCTTCAAAATCCTCAATATTGAGCTACTGAGTGCACCAACGTCTAGGTCATCCTTTAAACGTTTTTTGGTTAAGTTTTTTGTTGAATTTCATCCATTTGACCCAAAACGCAAAGGGAGAGGAGATATGTGACGATATTGCACTTGAAGTCAGTAGAGAGGTTTTTTCAGTCTTGACCTCTGCATACCCAACTTCTTTCAAAATCCTCAATATTGAGCTACTGAGTGCACCAACGTCTTCCTTTAAACGTTTTTTGGTTAAGTTTTTTGTTGAATTTCATCCATTTGACCCAAAACGCAAAGGGAGAGGAGATATGTGACGATATTGCACTTGAAGTCAGTAGAGAGGTTTTTTCAGTCTTGACCTCTGCATACCCAACTTCTTTCAAAATCCTCAATATCGAGCAACTGAGTGCACCAACGTCTAAGTCATCCTTTAAACGTTTTTTGGTTAAGTTTTTTGTTGAATTTCATCCATTTGACCCAAAACGCAAAGGGAGAGGAGATATGTGACGATATTGCACTTGAAGTCAGTAGAGAGGTTTTTTCAGTCTTGACCTCTGCATACCCAACTTCTTTCAAAATCCTCAATATCGAGCAACTGAGTGCACCAACGTCTAAGTCATCCTTTAAACGTTTTTTGGTTAAGTTTTTTGTTGAATTTCATCCATTTGACCCAAAACGCAAAGGGAGAGGAGATATGTGACGATATTGCACTTGAAGTCAGTAGAGAGGTTTTTTCAGTCTTGACCTCTGCATACCCAACTTCTTTCAAAATCCTCAATATTGAGCTACTGAGTGCACCAACGTCTAAGTCATCCTTTAAACGTTTTTTTGTTAATTTTTTTGTTGCATTTCATCCAGTTGACCCAAAACGCAAAGGGAGAGGAGATATGTGACTATTTCGCACTTGAAGTCAGTAGAGAGATTTTTTCAGTCTTGACCTCTGCATACCCAACTTCTTTCAAAATCCTCAATATCGAGCAACTGAGTGCACCAACGTCTAAGTCATCCTTTAAACGTTTTTTGGTTAAGTTTTTTGTTGAATTTCATCCAACAGACCCAAAACGCAAAGGGAGAGGAGATATGTGAATATTTCGCACTTGAAGTCAATAGAGAGGTTTTTCCAGTCTTGACCTCTGCATACCCAACTTCTTTCAAAATCCTCAATAGCGAGCAACTGAGTGCACCAAGGTCTAAGTCATCCTTTAAACGTTTTTTGGTTAAGTTTTTTGTTGAATTTCATCCAACAGACCCAAAACGCAAAGGGAGAGAAGATATGTGACGATATTGCACTTGAAGTCAATAGAGAGGTTTTTTCAGTCTTGACCTCTGCATACCCAACTTCTTTCAAAATCCTCAATAGCGAGCAACTGAGTGCACCAAGGTCTAAGTCATCCTTTAAACGTTTTTTGGTTCAGTTTTTTGTTGAATTTCATCCATTTGGCCCAAAACGCAAAGGGAGAGGAGATATGTGACGATATTGCACTTGAAGTCAGTAGAGAGGTTTTTTCAGTCTTGACCTCTGCATACCCAACTTCTTTCAAAATCCTCAGTATTGAGCAACTGAGTGCACCAACGTCTAAGTCATCCTTTAAACGTTTTTTGGTTAAGTTTTTTGTTGAATTTCATCCATTTGGCCCAAAACGCAAAGGGAGAGGAGATATGTGACGATATTGCACTTGAAGTCAGTAGAGAGGTTTTTTCAGTCTTGACCTCTGCATACCCAACTTCTTTCAAAATCCTCAGTATTGAGCAACTGAGTGCACCAACGTCTAAGTCATCCTTTAAACGTTTTTTGGTTAAGTTTTTTGTTGAATTTCATCCATTTGACCCAAAACGCAAAGGGAGAGGAGATATGTGACGATATTGCACTTGAAGTCAGTAGAGAGGTTTTTTCAGTCTTGACCTCTGCATACCCAACTTCTTTCAAAATCCTCAATATCGAGCAACTGAGTGCACCAACGTCTAAGTCATCCTTTAAACGTTTTTTGGTTAAGTTTTTTGTTGAATTTCATCCATTTGACCCAAAACGCAAAGGGAGAGGAGATATGTGACGATATTGCACTTGAAGTCAGTAGAGAGGTTTTTTCAGTCTTGACCTCTGCATACCCAACTTCTTTCAAAATCCTCAATATCGAGCAACTGAGTGCACCAACGTCTAAGTCATCCTTTAAACGTTTTTTGGTTAAGTTTTTTGTTGAATTTCATCCATTTGACCCAAAACGCAAAGGGAGAGGAGATATGTGACGATATTGCACTTGAAGTCAGTAGAGAGGTTTTTTCAGTCTTGACCTCTGCATACCCAACTTCTTTCAAAATCCTCAATATTGAGCTACTGAGTGCACCAACGTCTAAGTCATCCTTTAAACGTTTTTTTGTTAATTTTTTTGTTGCATTTCATCCAGTTGACCCAAAACGCAAAGGGAGAGGAGATATGTGACTATTTCGCACTTGAAGTCAATAGAGAGGTTTTTCCAGTCTTGACCTCTGCATACCCAACTTCTTTCAAAATCCTCAATATCGAGCAACTGAGTGCACCAACGTCTAAGTCATCCTTTAAACGTTTTTTGGTTAAGTTTTTTGTTGAATTTCATCCAACAGACCCAAAACGCAAAGGGAGAGGAGATATGTGAATATTTCGCACTTGAAGTCAATAGAGAGGTTTTTCCAGTCTTGACCTCTGCATACCCAACTTCTTTCAAAATCCTCAATAGCGAGCAACTGAGTGCACCAAGGTCTAAGTCATCCTTTAAACGTTTTTTGGTTAAGTTTTTTGTTGAATTTCATCCAACAGACCCAAAACGCAAAGGGAGAGAAGATATGTGACGATATTGCACTTGAAGTCAATAGAGAGGTTTTTTCAGTCTTGACCTCTGCATACCCAACTTCTTTCAAAATCCTCAGTATTGAGCAACTGAGTGCACCAACGTCTAAGTCATCCTTTAAACGTTTTTTGGTTAAGTTTTTTGTTGAATTTCATCCATTTGGCCCAAAACGCAAAGGGAGAGGACATATGTGACGATATTGCACTTGAAGTCACTAGAGAGGTTTTTCCAGTCTTGACCTCTGCATACCCAACTTCTTTCAAAATCCTCAATATCGAGCTACTGAGTGCACCAACGTCTAAGTCATCCTTTAAACGTTTTTTGGTTAAGTTTTTGTTGAATTTCATCCATTTGACCCAAAACGCAAAGAGAGAGGAGATATGTGACTATTTTGCACTTGAGGTCAATAGAGAGGTTTTTCCAGTCTTGACCTCTGCATACCCAACTTCTTTCAAAATCCTCAATATCGAGCAACTGAGTGCACCAACGTCTAAGTCATCCTTTAAACGTTTTTTGGTTCAGTTTTTTGTTGAATTTCATCCATTTGACCCAAAATGCAGAGGGAGAGGAGATATGTGACGATATTGCACTTGAAGTCAATAGAGAGGTTTTCTCAGTCTTGACGTCTGCATACCCAACTTCTTTCAAAATCCTCAATATCGAGCAACTGAGTGCACCAACGTCTAAGTCATCCTTTAAACGTTTTTTTGTTAAGTTTTTTGTTGAATTTCATCCATTTGACCCAAAACGCAAAGGGAGAGGAGATATGTGAATATTTCGCACTTGAAGTCAATAGAGAGGTTTTTCCAGTCTTGACCTCTGCATACCCAACTTCTTTCAAAATCCTCAATAGCGAGCAACTGAGTGCACCAAGGTCTAAGTCATCCTTTAAACGTTTTTTGGTTCAGTTTTTTGTTGAATTTCATCCATTTGACCCAAAACGCAGAGGGAGAGGAGATATGTGACGATATTGCACTTGAAGTCAATAGAGAGGTTTTCTCAGTCTTGACGTCTGCATACCCAACTTCTTTCAAAATCCTCAATATCGAGCAACTGAGTGCACCAACGTCTAAGTCATCCTTTAAACGTTTTTTGGTTAAGTTTTTTGTTGAATTTCATCCATTTGGCCCAAAACGCAAAGGGAGAGGAGATATGTGACGATATTGCACTTGAAGTCAGTAGAGAGGTTTTTTCAGTCTTGACCTCTGCATACCCAACTTCTTTCAAAATCCTCAGTATTGAGCAACTGAGTGCACCAACGTCTAAGTCATCCTTTAAACGTTTTTTGGTTAAGTTTTTTGTTGAATTTCATCCATTTGGCCCAAAACGCAAAGGGAGAGGAGATATGTGACGATATTGCACTTGAAGTCACTAGAGAGGTTTTTTCAGTCTTGACCTCTGCATACCCAACTTCTTTCAAAATCCTCAATATCGAGCAACTGAGTGCACCAACGTCTAAGTCATCCTTTAAACGTTTTTTGGTTAAGTTTTTTGTTGAATTTTATCCATTTGACCCAAAACGCAAAGGGAGAGGAGATATGTGACGATTTTGCACTTGAAGTCAATAAAGAGGCTTTTTCAGTCTTGACCTCTGCATACCCAACTTCTTTCAAAATCCTCAATATCGAGCAACTGAGTGCACCAACGTCTAAGTCATCCTTTAAACGTTTTTTGGTTAAGTTTTTTGTTGAATTTCATCCATTTGACCCAAAACGCAAAGGGAGAGGAGATATGTGACGATATTGCACTTGAAGTCAGTAGAGAGGTTTTTTCAGTCTTGACCTCTGCATACCCAACTTCTTTCAAAATCCTCAATATTGAGCTACTGAGTGCACCAACGTCTAAGTCATCCTTTAAACGTTTTTTGTTGGACCTTTTTTTTTAATGGACCTTCGGTGCTAATGTGGTGATTGCTGATACTGTAAGCTCCTCATCGCTGAAGTCCTTTCTCCGAAAGTCGAAGAGATTCTAGTAAAATGGGCTTATATTGTGTTTTTTTTGCTGATAGTATGTATAATGGACTAGATGCGTATCCATCCATCTATCGATCCATCAACTCGGTTTTGACGACCTGTTCCTTTCGTACTTCTTCAGTAGGTATTTCCGTGTCTTTCCGATGTTCCGGGATCATCACACGGTAGGAGTATCTTCCTTCACTCGTGAGGAGTCCTTATCCAAAATAATAAAGAACAGAGCCCATTCCAATGCAGAATACACAGCAGAAGGTCATTCAAAGCCCCTTCCTGCACAATATCTACATCAAACGCCCGTAGCAACCTCACCTTTTCAATTTTCTTATTCCATAATCCCAAGCAATTACCTACCTATCATTCCCGTGCAAGGAATACGAAAAAAAAGATACCAAAACAAGGATAATGGATAATAAATAGCCCACCCCCCTGAAACACGCGCATCAACAATAAACTAAATAAATCATTCGGTCCACTGAAAGAATAATGTTTCCCGCTAACAAAAAATCCAAATACCCGTATAATCAATCATCGCATAGCCATCCATTGTTACTTTAAAGCGAAAAGTGCCAATAATCTCCTACAAAAAGAAGCACGCCAGCACCAGCACCAGCAGCAGGACCAGCGCCAAAGGATTCCTCCAAATAGATTCAATCATTGACCTTAATTCACATCCCGACCACGACCTCCATCAGCGAGACTCTATCGGCAAACACAAAAGCGGTCTTCCAGCAAAAGGAACCAAACAGAACCAAAAAAAAAAAAATAAATAAAAAGGATTAAATTAAAGGGCGTTGATACAGATAATCCAACACCGTCCGTACGATTCTTTGTGTTTCCTGCTGCTGCCCCCTGCGAATCCACAAGGAAGGGGGAATATGAAAAATGATGATGTAATAATCTAACACACGCACACCAATACCCCCCCAGCAAATACTCAAACAAACGAACTGTATTCGCATACCATTTGGAGAATAGGATTTAATTTACATTTGGATTAGCAGGAAAATTGAATTTGCTATCTCGCCCAGCAGTTGTGTCCAATTCCGAAGCCCTTGAGTCTGCACCCTTGATCCACACGTAGTCAGCCGTCTCTTCTCCATTCAGCGTTGAGTGGGTACTCCTCCTTCATCATTCGTCATAATCTTCAATAAACAGAGGGAATATTTGTGAACTCCCATGACCATGATAGCAGCAGTCATAATCCTCCCGACGCTGCCGCCCTCAGGATTTTCCTTTGCGCGTTCGAATGCCAGGATGTGTGTATGTGTATGTGTATCCATTTCCTCCTTGGTGTTTGTTTTTTTTTTTTTACTAATTAGACACAAAACTCATCAAAATCCAGTGAAAGGTAATAACCGGGGAGAGAGTAGATGATGATGGGAGGCATTGGACTGTACGTCCGGCTTATTGGCATGCTGCCCACCACCAGGACCACTAGAGCCGGGAAATTCCATTTGCATTGCCAAGGCAACAGAGAGAGTCCTATAATCAAGAAATCCAATTAATCTCCATAATTTTGAGAGGGCGAATAGCGAATAATAAGGAGCGTGTTGGCCCGTGTGTTCCGTCGACATTCTGTCTTTTTGGCCATCGGACTTTATTTTTTCGTCACTGTTTCTCATCCCCCACCCGGATGAGTGTGGGTAATACAAACAAGAAACATTGTGTACCGCTTTTTTTTTGTTGTTGTTGTTTTTAATTGATTACCCTCTGTCATCATTGATTTAAGTTGCGTGCCACTGGTGGCATTCTCCGGTGAGCACCCCCTATGGCGATGTTCGAGGAGAGTGATTTGGTTCAGTCATGACACACATAGGGTCGTTCAATATTTCATCGTTTAAGAGGGTTTCAGCGATTAGTTTGGCTTGGTTTTTGGGTAAAGCGATGGCGTTAATTAATTTTGTTTGCCTTTCGGTGTGTGCACAGGGACAATCTGCTGTGTGTGTGTGTTTGTGTTTTATAATTTACGTTGATAGATATGTATAATCGTGGCTAATGATGTGAGGGTGCAACTCTTGACCCCTTCGATAAACATTCGTTTTGTAGGTAATTAAACGATCAGGGAACCGTGAAAATTAGTGCATTATGGAATGTCTCGTGCATTGGGCGCCACTATCAATCACACTTGGAGTAGGCAAATGGTGTTTTAGTGCAACGGACAGTCCTGGCAGATGTCATTGTAATTCGAGTGGAACCCCCCAATCTGATTGTGGACACGCGTGTACTGCTTTCGATCTTAATTAACACAAAACACACAAAGAGTACAATGACCTGAATGGTAAAAGGCAGCCTAAATGGCTAAGAACGGAGGATTTTCTAAAAATGGGGAAATTTCTTGACAGGCCATCTATTGGCAATGACATGCATACTGGTGGGCTGTCAAAATTTCATGACATTTGGCGGAGTTATTGCGCTTAAAGTGAAAGTAGATGTGTTTGTGTCTTATTGGTGCGAAAGTGAGCATAGACCAAAGAGAGAGAGAGAGAAATAAATGGTATAAGGATCAGCCACATGTTGGCCAACTGAAATCCGTGATCACCGCTCTGACTGAAACTGTGACTGAATTCATTACAAATCAACCAAAAACTTGATTGAAATTCATGGAATTGGAATAAATCATCTCAACACCATCGGTTTATCACGTTTTGACCAAACATTTGGGCTACCGACAACCAGGTGCTTGGAGCGTTCCAAACTCATCAGGACTTTTTAAAAATAGCCATTTCTAGTGAACTTCATCTTATGACTTTCTTTTTAGCTGTCAACCACTCCACGTATTAGCAGGATTGCCCACAGTGCCACTATTAAGAGTTTTCGGAAAAATGCATTTTCCGATGAAAAGAAAGCGATTTGTGGACGTAAAAGCGGCTTATGCCAACATTCTGAGGGGTATTTTGGCCTACGATCTTAAACACTCATTTAGCTACTTTAAGACCGTGCAAATCGCTGTACTAAGTCGGAAGAGGACTATTTTGAATGAATTGAATCGGTTCTGGGAAAAAAGTTTCTGTTGGACTTATTTTTAAAAAAAATTACTTTCACTGTGATGTTTAGGATTAGGTCCCGATCCAGGCAGCAACTCACTATCTTTCGAATCATTGTCCTCAATAAAAGTTATTGCGTCTGGAATCGTCTGACACTAAAACTGAATCGAAAAACTCGGCTGGTATATGTGCAAAGATATTCCGGGTGACGTTCCTTGGACTATGTCCGTCATTCTCGGTGCAATTCAACGTGAATCTTGATCTTAGTCAGGTCCTTAAGAAACCAACTGCAGTTGGGGCTCCAAAACAGTTAACTCCTGTGTAATCGTGAGTGCGTTTCGAAATAGAGTTATCATCTATTGTCTAGTCCCTTCGAAGTAGATTATAAGACTCCTGGGAGAAATAGTATTGCACCTCGAGACACCAATGCACTTAACTGGACTTAACTTTGAGCAGATCAATTTTACTTTATGGCTAGTATTACTATTTGTGAAGGCCATTTAGTGACCTATAAGTCTATTGTACCTTGTACTATGACTTGGTGAGGTTTGTTTTCTTATAGAACTTCCTTCTCCAGGAATTCTCCTTGAGGACTTTAATCTCTTGCTTATCCTCGACAGAGAAACTGCACTTTACAGCATCTTCTCCAATTTGGTTTTTCTGAGAAATTTGAGAATGGTAAACGGGTCAATAGTGATAACTGGCACTTGCTAAGATATTTCATCCGCACGTCGGTCATTGCCCCAAAAGATCCCGGAATATGTTTCTGAGTCTCCCTGGACTCATTGAGGAATCTGCAAAAGACCTCGTCTGATTTATGTCCCTAGTCTCCTTCAGTGCTCCATGAGCTTATAATTCTCGGTTGGGAAATCAGTAAAGATGCGTGTTGAGGATGATGATTGATCTGAATCCTTTTTCGTTATATGTAGCTCCTAAGAGATTTCTTATCTATCTTACATTTTGATGACTTATCCAGACTTTTTTTTGGGTGTGCCCCCTGTTCCACAGCATGGTTCCCACTCTGCTGCAGCCGACAAGTTGAAGTAAGCAGTCCTACGCCATTCCTGTATCTTTTCCTTCATTAGTACTTATCGTATATAAGTCCATCGCAGAAATGGTTTGTGAGGATAAAGATCTTATGATACGAAAACGCACTGCGGAATGCCTTTCTAGAGGTCCATCGTATCTCGACTAGCTTTCTGTCTTCTGTAAGAGATCTCTGTCCGGCCCTATGTCAGTTATAAAGTAGTTAAGTTAGTTAAGCTTTGTTCTGTCATTTTGAAGGAATGGCCAAAAAAAGTTGCTTTTTATGTAAATTTTTGGACTTTTGCTAACGATGTAGGGGCTTTACTTCTAGGTCTTCTGATTTCATATCACTATTCGTATGACGTTTTTCCAAGGCCAATTAGTTTTGAATCTATTTAGATGATCATGATTCTCACCGCAGTAACTCGATCAAGTTTGTTTCTGAACTATACCATGGATTACTGTAGGGATGGGCTAGTTCTGGGGACCACCTATCTCAACTGTCACAACTAAAATGGTCTTAAGGAGACAATGAGTGCAAGCAATAACCAACTGAATTTGAGTTTTAAAATTATAGAAAAGAAGACTAGGTGGTGCCGTATATTGGCACCGTATACTAGGCAAGACAACTCTCAGTGTTTGAGTAGAATATGTAGTTGGAGGGAGAGGATTACACTCCGAGCTTTCTGTGTTTTATGGTTTACCGAAGTAACACCGTTCTAATTAGACATAGTAAAGACTAACCCTTTGAAATGGTCTTCCGCTTAGTGGCCCACATTAAACGAAACCATGTAGTCAATCTATTCTCGAAAAGTAAGGGCTATTTCCTTGCGAACAGACTGACTAAACCCGTCCTTACATCCATGTCAATTCTGGGGGTCCAATCAAACATTTCTAATTTCAAAATGGGTGAATTGGGATTCTCAAAACTAACAAAGCAGACCATTGCTAACTTACGCGAAATACTTCATACATTTCCCCTAATGGGTACTCTGGTAGGCCATAGTAGGTGTCAGTCTATACCAAAGGAATTTCTACACGTTTTAGTAAATTGGTCCGCAGTCTCAGGTTTGTGTATTGACTTAAGAAATAAAGAACTTATAAGACACTCAAATCCACCAAGTGCCCCTCGAATGGCGGAACAACACATTTACGCTTCAACTCTTGATAGATAATCAGGTGGTGGACAGATACCACTGAAGCATATCTATCAAAATTCCTAGCCTCGTAGACAAGATATGGTTAATTTTTTGGCTGACTTAGTGATCTTAGACACGGACTTTGGCGAGCCCTAAAACTTGGTACTAAATCACAGAGATAGGTTTACTGAACTAATCTAAAGATTTTAAAGTTGAATCTATTTAAGTGCATTCATCTCTATGGGATGAGATAGGTGGTAAGTCCTTAAGATAGTATCCTACCGAACCCTACAATTTCTAAGGAACTAATAGTACACCAACCAAGTTTAAATCTTAACTTGTATGACTAAGTAGCCTCGAAAGATTGCCAATTTATAATCACTACTATATTCGACAGTAGAAAAAATTGTGTTTAATGGATCTGAACCGATGGGTATCCCTTTCGTCCTGCACATATGCCTTAAATTATAAATACTCACATTCCACCCAATTAGCACTGTCGAACGGGTACCTTTTGACCATGTCATGTACAGATACTCATCAATTGTAGTTCATCCATTTCACAAAGACCAGCTACGCACATGATAATCAAGCAAAGGATCTACAGGATAGCCCCAATTATTTGATTTGTAAAAGGCCAAAACGGATGTGAATCCATCAAGCTGTTGCAATTTTCACATTTTCTTATCTACCCACATTCGATGTGTTAATTTGTTCACTTTGCGCCAGTTATCGTTTCCCTTGTTGGCCCACTATTTCTGCCACAAATTACTGTTACCTGCAAATATCTCAGCCCAATGACCATAGAATAATTATTTCCGAAGCGAAGGAGTTCCGCAACCACTTGGTCTCTCGGTTCGGATTTGGCGAAAAGCATTGCTTACTACTACAACCACACACTGCAATGTTGATCCTTGTGTAATATGCAAATTTCGAAACACACGTCGATGTGCGTATGCGATAAGTACATGGGCGGGCACTCCTGTTTGTTTGACAATTTGATCCATTAGATACATTTTGCCGAGAAGCAAAAAGGAGCAATAATTCCAGACGAGTGCATCTTCATCTTCTCACCTTGGCATATGAATATTAATGAGATTTCCTATGTATGTAGATTATAAGCAAATCCTTCGTAAACAGCAACTATTACCGACTGCCAGGAACCAAGATATAACCAACATGCAAGCAAATTGCGAGTGTAAACTCTTCGGGGTGGTAGTGGTGGTCGGAACGAAAGCAAACAAATGCTCGATACGAATAGGGATGACGACGAAGTGCAACCACATAACCAAGTGTAAGGCTTTCCTCGTCTTGTGAGATGAGTTTTGCCTAAAACACTAAGTCTCTGTCTGTTTGTCGATGCCTGCTGATGTTCTTGCATCTTATATCAGATTATAGCATGCATATGCAAATTTATGTATCGATTGCGCAAATTTTGAGTTAAATTTGTGTAAATCTATGCTTATTAGGAAAATTTATCCTACAGCGATTGGATTAAAATAATCTGAGGGTAATCGAAATGGAATATGCAGAATAATTGTATAGCATCTGGAGGACAGATTCTGGGATTTGTATTTCGTTGATTGGTTGCAGATAGTCTGCCCCTCTCTAGTGGTAGGTATAAGCCTCGTGAAATAATCATGATCACGTTTTGAAGTTTAATATATGTACATATGTATGTACGGACTGGTGAAATCAAGAACCAACATGTAACCATCTAACGTTTTGTCCTACACTCTGATCTTAGGGGGTACAAACTGCTAAATAGCAATCTACATGCCGAGCGGCGAGAGATTTTGTTGTTGAATTTTGTACCTTCAGAGGGCTTACTGCCAAGTGAGCGCATCTGGACTTAAAAACCCATTTCATGGGAGCCGCGGCTCAAGTGATAACTGCGTTGGAACACGGACTAACACCTAAAAGTTTTTTCACGGCCCCATCTCTCGCAAGCGTCTGATAAAAATCCGAAAGCATAACTAGGTCGTGAAAAAGTTTCAAAAATAAAAATATTGCCCTTCGGGCATGGATCAACGTCAAGCCTTGGATTAGTAGCAAATAAAAAGTTTTAAGAATTAGCTTGGATTGAACCAGCTTGATGGATTGAAATGACTTGTCAAAATTACTGCTATTCAAGGGGGCTAGTTGTAATGTAGCGCAGTTTAGGACAGTTTTTATGGAATGGCATGACAAAGAGTTGAACAGATGGAGTTGGCCATTACAAGTTGGTGTTGAAAGTAGGCTAAGAGTAACCATGAGACTTGGCAATAGTATTATAATCTAGAACGAGAACGATGCATACCAAGGCAATCAGTTTTCGAATACGTATCTGACTTCACAGAGATATCACAGAGCTAGAAATCCCGATTAGATCTCTTAAGCAAAACAAAGCTGTGGGGATTAAAGATATCCCGATTCATTCTAGCGCCATCGAACACATCGCCAAAAATAGTCTATCTTCTCATACAAAGGACATGGTAAAATTAGCTATTCCCGAAGGAAGTACCTATAATAACAAAGCTTCCAAATAAGAGTAACCTGATACGCTATGGGAACTGGAGAGGTAGTCAAAATAAAAGGCAATTATTTTTTTAACAGTATAGCCCCTGGCTATGAATTTCCAGTTATATTGTATATTGTGCTTATGGTCCTCTAACATTGTTGGAACCACAGATTCCTGATGCCAAATTCATCAAATTCTGACCAAAAATAGTCTTCCAACATGGAACGGTTTCCTTTCAGGACACAGCGGCATTCAAGGGAACGAACGGGTGGACGATTTAGCAGGAACGGGGTCCTAACAGAAACTGACAGTGGTCATTGCCATCTATCGCCCCTAGCTCATGTAAATACAATATAGAGCAAGCCTTTGCGGGAGGACACTCCCATTTTGTCGGTTCTCCAGAAAACTCTTGTTATGATAATGCCAAACTAAACAGATCCTGGCCAAGTACTGAAGAGGCACTTAAGAGACTCGACTTAGCACTCTTAGAAAACAGAAAACAGAGTAATAGTAAGAATCTTAACAATGGGCTTCCTCAAGGATCAGTGCTTGATTCAATCCTGTTCAATTTATACATATCCGACCTGTTCGTAGTATGGATACCCAGACCACCTAGCTAACTCAAACCCTCAACCCTCAGCGACTGTGTTCGAGCGCTAGATTTGTATGTACTTCTAGTGGCAAGCGTTTAAAATACAAATGCTATTTTCACCTAAAGAGCCAACTAAACTGGTAAAATGCCAATCTTTCAGAAGAGTACTCATATTAACGACATCAACTTCCAGCTTACCACCAAATATCCATCCAACATCCATACCACACACGTTTACAAATGAGGGAGTATGTCTTCACTGAGTACTTCGGCATAACTGAGTTCAAGTCATAACTTGAAGAGGCTGACAAAAGATCTAAAAAAACAGGACCAAGTATGTACCGGAAATGAAGAGACATGGCTTGAAAATGTCATTGAGTCCCGCTAGTTTCGATCACTTACGAAAGGATCATCTTAACTCCATTGGCATGAAAACTTTGGACCTATATGCCTTGGAACCCAAGGATTATCATGTTCTTTGTGATTGTATAGATATGTATCGAAAAAGGATGACTGTTTTCGACGACTGAACCGTGGCATCCAATGCATTTCAATAAGAGTAATGGCGACACGTAACTCCTAGAAAGATCAGGAGATAGTCGCTTGGAACAAGATTAAAGTGACCATTTCAGATTCAAGCCATCATGGCAGCACGAGACATACCAAAGCTGTGCATTGTTTTTTCATTAAATGGAACTCATTTCGAATTGCCTTCCTGGTTTCACAGCACCCTCTCCGGTCTTGTGTCCGTCCAAGGGTTTCTTTCTCACGTTCCTGGCCGGACATCTATCACAAACCCCCCAGTATATCACAATCAAAATGTAACGAGTACATTCAGTAAATGGAAATTAATAAGAATAAATGTCCCTCGCTCATTTCTGATGACATTAATGGTCGGCAGGATATTCGCAATTACAATGGTACTACATTGGTTGCCCTCACCACCCGCACCATCAAATATTCATTTCATTTATCACCACCATCAACTTGCCAGCCAGACGCAGGCATCGTCCCGTCGTCTTCTTTTTTTTTTTTTTCTTTTCGTGTCCTGATTGTGTCCTAATACCACATTCACACATAACAACGTGCAAATGCAATCATTCCACGATTTAGATTGGGCGCGCGGCCTTCTTCTAATCCTAATTGAAGCCCATTAGGACAATATAGGGCGCCCATAATCATAAATAATAAAATAGCACCGAGTCGCTTTGAAGGATTTCCTCCTGCCCAATAGTAATGGAAGAGACCATGTGAGTGTACCTTTTAGCAGCAAGGACTGCTTTCCGCATGTGGGTGGACGCAAATTGAATGTATTCCAGCTCGAACTCTTAGTCGCCACCAACAGAGTGTGGCAAACCGAAAATATGGTTCCTTTGCAGGACATGATGGGGGGGCGAATGGCTGTTGTTCTTTCTGCACTCTGTCGGATAATCCTAGTTTTGCTGTGGCCGACAGTGGGTGGGTAGACACAAAATAATGCATTCTGGCTGTCAGCAGCGGATATAAAAAGGATTTTCGCGGATTAAAAGGTAATAAAATGCCTCACCACAAAAATGCCCGTGCTGTTAGTTGTTTGGTGAGCGTCGTGTCCTTTTTGCTTCGTCGCGTCGTATATATTTATTGTGATTAATTTTAGGAATCGTTTTTTGTTGTTTTTTTTTTTTTTCTTTTGGGTTTTTGCTGCGACAACGCCTATGGCGTATGATTGGGCGATTTTCGTTTCGGTTGATCACAGTCCCGGCGCTGGGCAATGGACCGACCTACCGACCGGCCGACTGGCGGAGTGTTAAACAACAGATGTGCGAAATTTTTGATTTATGAGCTCCGTATTTATGTGCGATTAGTATCGATATTAGTTTCATGAAGACAAATTGCAAAAGGACATGAGCGAATTTGTGAATGAGTTTTAGATGAAAATTATTACGCGAATGGATCATGATATTCGAGGGATTTACGGTCGAAATCGTTGTCCTTATTTTGTTTTAGAAAATAAGGTGCACAACTTTTAATCGTAGATAATCTGCACTCTACTAACAACTGCAAGGACTATTATCAGAAGGACGATCTTATTGATTTGTGCTTGTAACCTCCCAGCAACTGGATGTTTCTAATGAGTATTTGACAGAGTTGCTTTTAGGTTTTAGAAATGTTTTTGCTTTTTATAATTAACTGTCCGAATCTTTTGTACTTTTGACTATAGTGCCTCAGTCCTCTCTCGAATGTGAAGCAGAAAATGTTTGCATTACATACCCTAAAATGTGTAGTTAAGACCAAATTTTGGTACTCAAATATGCAAACTATTCTCTTCCGACACAAGGAAATCACCTCAGCAGATTTGTGCATTTGGTTTTTTTCACTGTGTGCTGTTTTTCAATAAGGACATAACAATTTTGTACTTTTACAAAAAACACCTTTAGTTTTTTTTTTGTAATCTGTCAATGTCAAAACCTAAGTCAAGGTATATGTATTTATTGTAATGAAGTTCATGAACAAGTAACGTTTGAAAATGATTAAATATTACTAATCTGCCGTAGTATCGTGCCATGTCCATGTCCTGAAATACATTTCTGCCCAATATCTCAATTGGTCTGCATTTTATTTAAATTCAAAATTGTCATGTCCTTACTTGGCCAGAGCAGTTCCGTGCAATCCGAACACGATTTGGCGACTTCTCGGTAAGAACTCTCACCTCGACCGATGTATTTTACCATCTGGCTTTGGAGTTCAGTACTACTCAGTCCTGCTAAGACTAAAATGACTTAAGTAGTCAGAGTTTCCAGGCAAAGTAACCCAAGGGATAGCAAAACATACTATAAGTGACTAAGAAGCATATCCTGTACTAGATGTCTCTGCTGGTATCTAAATAAGACGAATCTAAAGAAAAAAAGTAATTAAACCTGAAATCCTTCAAAGAATGTATGGGAAAAGCTCTTGCAGGACGATCGAGGTTTTGAACGGCCTTAAAAACAAGTACTTGTATGATGCAACGCTTCATAGAGGAAACAGTGCCCACGAAAAGGAGATTAAATTATGTTCTCCTTTACTATTTGGAAGCTTCTTTGGAATAATCATGATAGCTAAGATATTTGCAATGGAATTGAGGTCTGAGTGGTAGGGAAACCAGTATGATACATACAAATGTTTCTAGTAATAAGAGATGTAACTTATTTCAAGTTCCTTAAACTTAATTGATTACTCTTTCACTTAAAACCAAAAAAAAACTGAGTTCACACTTACGATCTTGGCTTTAAGGCATTACCATGTTAAAAGATGAACCTGAATGGGCCAGTAAATAGCTCAAACGCGCAGGGGCCTTGTTAATTCTCAAAGACTCGTAGATAAACTGAAGAAGATTATAAGAAGGATACCCAGACCATCAAATTTTCAATTTTTGCACAACCGATTCTGAGCTAACTATTTCCATTCCAATAGTCAGGTTGAATGTTAAATCCTTGAAAGAGATGCCATTGTTCCACATGTCTTGAATCCTTTTGAGATACTCGTTTTTCTCTGACTTCTACTAGAGAATCTGGCTTTTGTACAGGATTGAGTAGTCTAAGGCCAGCTTTTTCCTTGCTGAATTTGCCGAAATTCTTTTTTCTGTTGGACGGAATATATCACATTCAATATTCAATGAAGTCTCTAAGCGATGCTGATGGCCTTGGAGCACCAAAGAATCTTTCACTGTGATCGTCTTTTTTGGCCTCCGTAAGACTTGGAGTTTCGGTTTATATAGTCTTTCAGAATTTTTTTTTATTAACCTTGCACTCGGAACTCTTTTTATTGTTTAAAAAAAAAGACTTAAGTTCGCATTAAATGGCTATATAAGCTAAATGCGCTTTTTGGGCGACATGTTGCTAAAAGGCCCAAAAAGACATCATATCTGTCATAAATTTCTAAAAATGCCACCAGAAAGGATACAAAAAGGGATTGAGCAAAATTTTTCGAACAGTACTGTAGGTATATTAAGAGTTCAGTGTGACCTGGTGGTGATGGCAACAGAATACACTTACAAACGGAAGCATTAAGGTCTCATTCCTCTCACTATACTTCCACGGAAAGTGACAGCAGACCCCTTAAGATCGTCGGCAGACGAAAACCCTTCAATGGCGGCTCGGTTTTAATAGGGTTTTACACCAAACTCGTTCCATCTGTCTCGAATCCCTAAGGTTCTCTAAAGAAGCAAACTTGCACCAAAGGAAGGAGTAATGCGTTTTATCGGTTTTGGGGGATCTCTATAAGCAATGCATAGTTATGTGTCTACAACCGCCTTAACTTATTCCCGCCATTCCCCCTAACAATTGTGCCACATCATTTTCTAGTTATTACGTTTTCCATATCCTTGGCTATACTCGAACCTTCACAATGAAATCACTTCTAAATCCCACTGAAAATTAAGTTTTCTCCAAAAATGAAAGGGTGCCCCTCGTCACACAACAAAACTACGTAATCCCTGCGTCACTTCCACCCTCGCATTTCTTACTCAAACAAAGCCTGTTGACCACACGCACTACAGTTTTTCGCTTCGATTATACCAATCTGACTCCAAAGCCTGTCACTTCTAAGTCCTTTCTATGTTAAAAAAAAAAAAAAAAACAAAATACATCCAGAATCAAATATAATATCCCACAATGAAAGGATAAAAACGAAACGAAAGCAAAAACAACCAAACTCTACATAAATTACGAAGCAATAATTTCGTCCTTAATACATATAATATTTGCCCTCTCCTGCACCGAGCGCACACATACATTACCATAATAGTTCATCTGAAGATATTTTTATTGTTCGATAAAATACAAACCACAAAAATGGCAATTTCCACCAACAAGGATTCAAGCATTCAACGATTCAAGGATTCAAGGATTCCCTGTATTCCCTTGCGCTGTACTGTGCTGTGCTGTGCTGTGCTGTCTTTGAGAAGTGATGCCCCAATGTAATGGAGAAAGGTACTATGGTGGTGTGAATCTCATTTCTTATATCTTTATGTGTTTGCGTGTGTGTCTGGCCTTTTCTATGGTTTTATGATTATCACCAGGACCAAAAGTGCCAGGAAAATAAAACAACAGCAGTCAAACGGAATGAAAACCGAAAACCCAAAGAAAAAGAGTAGAAATCATTGCCAATGCAGGCGTGTGGGGTTGGAAAAAAAAACTTTCTTATATGTAGATCCCTCTCTTTTGGGCCAAATTATCCTTGTGCATGTAGTTGTCTTGACCAAAAGTGATATAAAAACAGGAAAGAGTGCAAAGGAAAACAAAAAAAGATCCCGAAAAAGTCTTACCACAGCTACAAGGCTGATTGTGCGTTGAATGTTGTGTATGGCTGTGCCTTTTTGGATTTGTTTAAGCGCGGAAGAACTTTCACAAACCTGCGGTGGATGGATGGAGTGGACAAAGTTTTTGTGGTTCTCTAAAGAGTCTGGCCGGAGTGGGACGGGACTGTTCCTTTTTTTTTTTTTTGGTAAAAACGAAGAAAGGAAACAGCCCGTTTGGTCGGCTGGTTTTTCCTGCTCGGGTAAATGTTTAGTGGCGGTAATCATAATGTTTTGGCAATTGTAGAACGCCATTTGTATTTGTGTTGTGTAAGATTTTTTCCTCTAGTCCTTTGGTTGGATTTCATTTCGTTCTTTGGTTTTATTTGAAGTTGTGCCTTGACATCGCATGAAGCGACATTAAAGTGACATATGGTCGGACATAAACATTTTTAGGGGTGGAATACTTCTTGTTGAATTTGCCGGAGCTCGTAATCGAGTTATGAGGAGATATACGGGCGTCCTGTGGCACCAGGAGTAGTCAGTTTCCGCAACATAAATCTCTTGAGATGAATTTAATATCTTGATGTGCATTTGACAATTTAACTGAGTTGTTATACTGAGATTTGATGGTGTTCGGTTATGATGAGAGGGACTTCTGATAGATTTGGTACTAGTTCATGAGAAATGAAGGACTCTCAGGAGTGGTATTTAGGTGTGCAATGCTGCATTAACACTTTCTATCTCCCGATAGCTAAGCAAAGGTAAAGAACAACTGCAGCCGAACATCTTACAGATCTGTTAGAAGCTCTGTTGTCTAGTGCTATCGAAGTTAGAATATATGCATTCTGTAGCTACACTTGATTTGTGGGTTAGATTACAAGTTTTCAAGGACAAAACAATGCTTTGGATAAGGAAGGATACTCTATGGCCGTGTAACAAGTCACAGCTATGACTGCCTTTGTAGTAAATTTAAAAACTTCTCGAATCTGTAATATAGTGAGCCCAAGATGCCAGATTCCTTCAAAAAGTTAATTCGATTTAAAATGCCTTTATTTGGATTGGACGAGTAACGTTCGCCTACAGACAATTTTGTACACATTGCACTACTCTTTAAAACCAGTCTTATGGTTTTGGTTCTAATACTAAGCAACGTTTCTTGGAAACAAAAAGGAAATCATAGAAGCCACACTAGAGTAGTAGATACGTCACCTATCGGCAGTACATCAGAACAATATCCAAAGAGGTTTTGATAGAACCAGGGTCATCTTAGAAAAAGATCTGCATCGACCTTCATGATGCCAAGACCATTCGCTCACCATTACTGAAAGGATACTATAAGTAACAGACAAGCTAAAATGTCAAACATCTTTCTACCAAGAATGAAACAACTTTTAGGTTTAACTAGAAGTCTCAGGATTTCTCACTGGACACTGTCAAGTCAAAAGACACCTTATGACTATGGGAATAGCTCCAGATACCACCTGCAGGATGTGTAACTAGAACTAGGAATCAGCAGATCATATTCTGTAACTATCTACATAATCAGAATACGTCACCGTCACAATCGTACATTTGTCGGCTTTTACGATCTAATACGATGGTATTATCAGCTACCAGATTCGACTTCAAAAGGATCTTTAAAAGGAGGATCATGAAAGAAAATATTGAATAATGATTAATCTATTATTGATCCCTGAGCTACACCCAAAAATTACTGCTGTTTGGTCTGATGAATCTGATCCTGTAATGAGTGGGCCATTTAGTGGTTTTTTTTTTAATCATAGGTTATTTTGACACTGACAGCTGTTTCCCGCTCGAAATCTTAACAGAAAGTCAGTATCACACCTCAGCGGAACGAAATGAGTCGATTTAAGCTTGAACAAGGTTGGGAAATATTGAAAAAGTATTTCCAAAGTAAGGGCTGTGTAGCCCAAATAGTGCGTTATTTGAAAAGAAGTTGTGGCCGAAATAAAGCACCCACCGCGTTTGGGGTACGCAAGTTTGTGCAAAAAGTTCGTGAGACTGGTATGCTAGTGTACAACACTCATGGTCCCCGTGGAATGAGGCTGCTACAGCGGAGAGTGTGAAACTCAATTCAAGAACATCAACTCGCCATCGATCTCAACAGCTCAACATTTCACTCACTAGCCTGAGGAAAATTCTGCACAAAGATCTTGAATTATTCGCTTATAACGTCCGATTTAAGGCGCATGACCATCCGCATCGTTATCGGTTAGCAGTTTGGGCCTTGGAGCAGCTTGAATTGGACAACGATTTTGGGCCAAAAAACGTCTTTTCTGACGAGGTGCATTTTGATCTCGGCGGCTACGTTAACAACCAAAATTGGCGCATCAGGGACTCGGAAAACCCACACGTTATTGTCGAGAAGCCGTACAGAGAGTGACTGTTTGGTGCATCATTGGACCATTTTACTTCGAAAATGAGGCTGGGAACAACGTTTCGGTCAACGGTGGGCGTTACAGAGCCATACATGGAAAAAATTCACTTTCTTCGTTATATTGCATTCTTAAAAAGAAACTTTTATTTAGCCCACCCTGTATGTGTTCTTTGAAGATTTCTTC
Source organism: Xylota segnis (assembly GCA_963583995.1). Taxonomy (NCBI): domain Eukaryota; kingdom Metazoa; phylum Arthropoda; class Insecta; order Diptera; family Syrphidae; genus Xylota; species Xylota segnis. The sequence goes on along the minus strand of OY757236.1, from coordinate 46,916,292 downwards.
TGATACACTCTCTGACATTTCGATAGCGAAAACCTCTGTTTGGATAGACTCCCATCAATAAGCATGAACCAATTAAGGGATATCAGGATATCAGGATTCCAATTACTGCTGCTCGGAATGACAACTTTAAAGGCCGATAGAGTTTGATAGATGGATGCTACTTCCATGCTTGATGTAGAGGCTTGGTTGTGGTTCTTGAAACAGTCTTTGATGTTCTTGGCTTTCCAATTTTTATTTTGGTAGATCATAGTTCCACCACAAGCTACTTGGAATCTACAAGCTACGAAGGAATCGTTGACGTGTGTTCTCCTTTATTGTAAATTCCTTCGTTCGTACCTTCTCGGTATTGAGTTCTATAACAAGGCAGGACTTGCAGTACCAGTACCATTATTGGAAAGTCGCTAGAATCCCTTAAACTTATAGGTAGTATCCAAAGTCAATGAGAACATTTCACTTAGGAAAGACTAGAATTTGTAGTCCACGATAATGGTAGTGCCTCTGCCATTAAATGAAAGCTTATGCCTGGAAAGCAAATTCGGAATGTCAAGGGCATGTTAAAGACTCCAACTCTTCTTTCAACCATTATGCAATAATCGAAGCGATAAAGTCGAAATATCTGAACATTTTCCCATCATCTCGTCGACACTCAACCAGAATCTGGACGACAAATCATACGAAGAGAGTCAGCACATCATTACTGATTTGAGGATTCTCCAATGAATAGGCATGTGCGTGCAACAATGATAAGTGTCCTTCAGCTGTTAAACAACACAGAGACTCAGACACAACCTCGTACATAACCAAGCTGGAATAAGTAAGATTGAAGAAATAAGTATGTACTACGGAGTCTACTGTAGATATGTGTATATGTAAATAGGCCAATATGTGGCTATGGTACACGGTTAGTGGTATTAAAACAACGTGAATAAATCATCCATCCCCTAGATATCTGAACATATGTCACAAATAGGCTAATAGAAGTGACCACATCCAAATATATGTACAAATGAAATCATTCCCAGAGAAAATGTGGGTAAACATGACGCATTTATCTACGCACAAGGGGTTCAGCTAAGCGACATCATCGAAACCAATCGACACTCCCCCTTAGTTTCATGGCAAATGCGGTTAATTTGCTGCGTAAACACGTAATTAATCAATTCACAAAGGGGTAACAACAAATCAGGACCAAAATCTGTCCTAATTTAATTATCCTCATTGCAAACTTGTCCATTTAAGACAACATTATGGTTGTTAACATCGGTACTGAATATATTCTCATACCCACACGCACACGCACACGCACACCGACCCGAAACAGGCAAGGCATACTACCTTCAAAGTGATTGATAGATGAATCCAAATTTTAGGGGTTATCTATTGTAATCCATCAAGGAAGGAGTCCATACTTGTACAATCCGTTCTCTCCGTATAGTATCCTCTGTCCGCCTCTGTTCGTATGTCCTGCAGCCAAGAGTCCATGCCATTGAATTGTTTACTTCAAATAAACTAATTTTGCGGTGTTATTGAATTTTGATTGAATGCTTGATTTCAATTGCATTGTATTTGAATTAATTAATCTCCTGCTAAGGGTGGCCCGTCGACTGTTGGCATGGTAATGAAGAACTTATGTTGATGGGCAGATTCTAATTGTTGGTTTTAGGTGATATCACTTTGCATGGCTGCACTGCGAGTAAAAGGATTACGTAGGCGTAGGGGGCTCGTATGCGGTTGTGATTATGGCATGTCGACATGGTGTTGTTAAATAAAATGTCTGTCACATTGCAGCAAATCAATAATGAACAAATGTGGTTTTGATGTGGCTGCTGTTACGCGGTTATCGCAATAAAAAGTCCTTTGTAGCTGAGAGAGACGAGCGCTTAAATGAAGTGAGTCTAAATTTTAAGGGGTTGGTAGGAAAAAACTACAGAATTGCTCTTGAAAAAGTGCAAAGCCACATTAGAGTTAGAGGAATGTAGAGGAAAGTGAAAAAACACACGTCTTCCAAGAGTCTTTGCCTGAGATACGGCACTCACTTCGATCCCAGATAAGTTGCTTGCAGTTGCCTAGGCTAAACGCTATGCCATCCGCAGCAGTCCTTAAAACAGGGGTTCGATCAACTTTGTCTTTGCTGAAACATTGTTCATTCGTTCGATGTGCCCGACCCACTGGAGTTGACGTTTTTAACTTTTTGAACTCCATATGGCCACATTTTGGTACATGCATAGAGTTCAGTGTTATTTCTTCTTGCCCTCCTCACATACGGGACCGAGAATTCGACGAAACGTTTTTCTCTCTTTCCTGTTTATCGTCCAGCACTCGGTTCCATATAGTAGAAATGGCAGGATCAATATTCTGCAGAGCATTTGATCTTCCAAGTTAGGAGTATTGAAGATATTGGTTTCGCCGTACCGAAATACCAGCTGTGTCCTAGGATATGTCTTCGTAGAATCATAATACAAAGTGGAATCAGCCGAACTATAACAGCGAAAAAATAGGACCCATCTCTCAAAACTTGTTCTCAATTTAGAACGTTGTATATGGTAGAGGATGTTGCTCAAAATTGGCTTTAAATATTTTGAACTGATAAGTTTAGTTATAAACTCAGCAGTTCGCCATGAAGTCCAGAAACCGATTACTCGCTTTTAGAAAAGTATCTCGTGCAACCAACCATTCCACAAAATTTAACCAAACACAGGCTTAGCTAAGGTTTTTCCAAATTTAAATCAGCTCCTATGCTGCTTTTGATAGTTCGAAATCGTTTCCTATTCACAGGATCTTAACTGCTACATTGACACTTTCCAATATTCTTAATCGTTGGCGAAGAGGGACAGGGGTTCACACACCAAAAGTCTCAGACTTAAAAGCCTCACTCTACTTTTGCTGATGGCATTGCATTTTAAAATCGACAGATGGTATTGGTATTGTGGTTGAAGGTAGTTATAAATCCGGATTTTGGTGTCATCGGCTTAAAAAATAACTTTAGCTTCATCAATCCAGGTGCCCTCTGGTAGGCTATCAGAGACATCGTCCTTTATATAGATGAATCCAATAAACCTTGAACTTGAACTCATACACATTTGCTTGATATGCTTCGAGAGAAATTTTTTATGGTAAGGAATCCCTGTCGACCTCTTGCTTACAAACCTCCAATCTATGTTTCTTTTAGGATAATTTGTCTCCCAGAAATATAGCTGTCCTATTACCCAAGCTACATAGTAGAAGAATCCAAAGAATAACTCGTAAAGTTAGCTTGCTAGATCATAGTTAGTTTTTCTTAAGTGTCAAGCGAATAGAGGAGACTGAGAACGACAGACTAATTCCGAAGGGAAGTTCATATTCTGATGGGAGCTATGGGATCATCAAAAGGATGAATCTAGTATGACAATAGGTTTGGGAGAATGCAGAATTATGCCATATCTAGACTGCGGTTTATACTCTAACCAAAATGGAAAGACCATAGGAACTTGGCATCCTTTTGAACGCGGTAAAGGTGAAAGAATGGAAGAAAGGCTGAAAGCTCTGTTCCACGTCCTTTGCGGGTTTTTCGGCACTGGGCAAAACTAGACATTCGATTTAAGTAAATGCTGTTTGGACAATCGCAAATATTACTTTGATATATTAAGGACCAGACAGAGTGCAATGATTAGGGCTTTGAAAGATCTTAGAATACAGTTAAAAACATAGGTTTTAGAAAAACTACAATCCATCTAGAATGGATGTATGCATACCATACCAAATTTTTATTGTATTACTACCTACGATAAGTTCAAAACTTTGAGGATGTTACACATAAAATGTCATCAAAATCGGATTTGATGGCCTATAGCTCTTTAGGGTCTGGCATTTTTTCTGAACCGCTGGGGATATCTAGATCAGTCCGCCTCCCGAAATTTAGCAGTGTTCTCCAAGCGGAGGTCTTGGCAGTGACAATAGCTGCCCGTTAGACTGCGATGAAGGCAATTCCACCGGAAGGTATCACCTTTTTCATCGACAGCCAGGTGGCAATAAAAGCGATTACTGCTTTTGAAATAAAATCCAAGCTTGTGAAGTGCTGTCGTGAAGACCTCAAGGTTTTTGGAACACAGCACAAGGTTGCCCTCTGCTGGGTCCCTGGACACGAAGGTATTCCAGGTAAGGATTGCCAAGAAGAGGCTCTGAATCTACGTCTCAACAGGAAGACACCTCGGTGTTCATCCCGCCTTGCACATTGAAGCAAAAGGCATGGATTAGGGTCAGTCGAGAGGCCAAAAGTTGATGGACCTCCCTGGACACCTGTGTGTCTTCTCTAGAAGCCTATGGCCTTTGCTTTGACAAGAATAGGACCGACAGAATTATGCTAATGGATAGAAAATTCCTTTCTGTTCTTATTGGAACTATCAAGGGGCGTAACTCTCTCCGGTACCATATGAGAAAGCTAAGACTCACGGATGAAGATTCATGTCGGGGATGTGGAGACGAGGAAGATAATGAGGATGGCCTAATCCACCTTAGATTTAAATTTCTAGGGCCACACTTTTTCTGTGATCTTGAAGAATTATCAAATAGAAATCTTTAAATTCATCAAATCCAGAGGATGGTTTGGTGATTCACAAGATGCAAATTATTACTAGGGTTTACCAATGGGCAAGGGACTTTTTCCCCTATGGGTATCACAATGGGTCTGTGCTGACCTAAGAGTGGCGATGTGATAATTTACTCTAGTCGCCTACCCACATACCTAACCTAACCTATTCCTATAGCTCAAAATTTAAGGCCCAAAAGTCCCATGGCCGATACAGAAGGCGAAAGCTTTCAGAACTCTGGACGTGACTCTTTTTGTCGTCTAGAGTTCTGACAGCTTTCGCTCTCAAGAAGGCTTCAAGCTTTTGAACTTTTGATATTTGATACACAAACTAATGCCAACAATTGTCGAAAAACTTCCTGATCATATTTTTGTAACGTGCTTGTATCTATATTAAGGACCCAATGTCATTATACGGCCTCCAAACTATTTGGTTGATAACATAGAGTATATCAAGATGCTTCAGTGCCTACTTGTATATCCAGAAGTTGATACTAAAATCCTTTACCATTAAGTTTGTAACAAAGTTTTCAAGCCTAAGAAGAGCCAATGTTATACGAAACAGCTTTGTTTTAAAATAAATATGATCCCAAGTGGATTCGGTTCAAATTGAACGCCTGATGTCACAGGAACACGTCAATGACTTCCAGGAATAACGTTTAAATAACTCGAACGAAAACACTTTCACCTTCCTTGGAGCTGAAATCCTTTTCTTTAAATAAATTTTCTATTACGTTAAACTTTTCTTTTTTTTTTTGCGAAACTTTCACGTACCTACCAAATTTCGACTTCATGTTCAAGTATGCATGAATATTACAGGATAACATTTCGTAACAGTTGTAAGGACAAAATTTAAATAAAAATTCGCCTCGCCCCCTGCGCAAAAGGTGTATTATAACCTCGGCATTTAATTTAAGCCCATTTACCGAGTGCTGCCTTTGAAACTTAAATTCCCCTTGTATTAGATTCTAATGCTGGCTCTATAGTCCTTACGTTGCCATCTTTGCAGGCGTGCTCTACACAACGCACGGTGCTTCTACATAATATCCCTTTTTTCTGAATTCCACTGCATAGTCATAGGATAACAAGAAAAGAAAAAAAGGAAACAAAAGGAAGTAGAAAGGAACTTTTCGTGAAGCACTCGAGTGGTGATAAATTTCAATGTCACTTCATGCTCTCACTGACATTGATTTTCCTCAAGACTTACTCCTTCGCAGGGCAAACTGGTGTATAGCCACTCTTTTCGAGTTGTATGTGCTGAGTTGAAGGTGATATTAAGTTTTAATGCTAATGAAAGTGTGTGCAAAGAAAAATGACATATAAACTCCGAGAGTAGCAGGCACTCGAAGGACGACGAAGGAGGACCAGGAACGGCGAATTCAACCAACTGAAAAGTAGACATTTTTATCATATTATTACACCGAAAATGGCATGTCCTCCTCGTCGTCATCGCAATCGTCCTTGCCTTGTCGCCGCCGCTCCGCCTTGGCGAAATGTAATCGAATAAATTATAGGTGATGTTGGCACTCATATCACTGGCGCATTCTGTCTTTGGAAGGGGCTTCCTTGACATTTGTGTCCCACTTCGAATGAGAGATGCTCTCGAATGCGGCAGATGTGGCATAATGTGTATAGGCCCACATTCGGTGGACCTGATGACAGCAGGTACGGCTGTGTGCCGTTGCCATATTGAACAGTTTGTCATGTCGCCTTCACAGAATGGGTAGCTACACGACTTCGAAACATGAAAATTGTAAAAAATGAATATTGCTTCTATTTGACATCATTATGCAGATTGCGGGAGAATTTTATAAATTTTTATACTTTTCAGGAAGGATGTCTGTGTGTGTGTGTTGTTATATGGCTGTCATTTAATGCCGTTGTTGTTGCTGTGTTATAGGTGTGTTTGGTAAGCTGTTAAAAGGATTTAATGTCACGAAGGAGAAAAGGACGATTTTTAGTGTTAAGTGTAGGTACGTGGCAAGGATTAATGTAGTGTACGTCATATTTGTGGCATAAGGGGGAAATAGACTGCGCTTGGGTTCCCAAATACAATTTCGAGATGTCAAAGACGAATTGAGTTAGTACCCTACCCTATCTACTGATACCGGACTATGTATGCTTGTTCTCTCATATTCGTACAAACTTGTGTCCCAAATGTTATAAATTTACAATCTTATGAGGATTGAGATTCAAGTCTTGGTTTTCTTACACACAGAAGTGGGCGTGGCATTTAGAATTGTTGATGAAATTATAATTTGAATTTTGAACTTTGGTGGGGGCAAAAGCGAAAGGAGATCGGATTTGAGGCTGGGAGTGCTGCTGTTAAAATCGAACTGGGTGGAGTTTGAGTTGACCTTCCGCAGCATACGGGAGATAGATTCGGACGATAGAACAGACAAGGGCGTCGTAAGTAAAGTGGGTTAGTTTTGAAGAAGATTAAGTTGTGGGCGCCGTGGCTCAGTGGTTAGTGCGTTGGAGTGTGGAGCAAGGGGTTCTAAGTTCGAATCCCAGTCGGAACACCTAAAAGTGTTTTCACGGCCCCACCTCTCGCGAGCGTCTGACAAACATCTGAGACTACAACTGTCCTGGGAAAGCTTCTCAAATAACAAACTGTCATTCGGACACGGCATTAAACAGTAGGCCCCTTCTATTCGTGTAAGAAGCTAGGCCATGGGTCCCATCGACCTGTTGCGCCAAATTTTTTTTTTTTTTAAGTTGTAAAGAGATGCGCAATCGATGGAGTCTGAGAGCAGTCGATGAATAAAAAGAATATCTGCCACATTTCTACGTTTCTCGAGGGAATTCAGATTAATGAGGCTTAGGCAGTGTGGATAGAGAGGCAAGATAAGTGGGTAGTTCCAAGAAAGACCACGCAGGGCAAAACGAAGAAAACGACGTTAAATGTTCTCAGTTCTTGCCACAAGATAGGAGGACTACACTTGACTATCGTGTTCAAGTAGAGGGCGAACCACCTTTGACCTTTTGACAAAACCAAGTGATGAGTTAGCTTTTAGAATTATCTCATAAATATGTTCAGTTCCCTATCGTAAAGTATTCCAAGGTAGCGAAGAGATTGAACAATGGATATAGGCTGACCATGGATGGGATGGGAGATATCTGGTGCTTACGAGATAAGGTAATAGATTGGCATTTGGCGGTATTGAGCTCTAAGCAATTTTTCAAGCACCAGTGGGAAAAACTGTCTAAGTCTTGTTTAAGGAGACAGTAGTCCTGAGTTGAGGAGATGGTTTTGAAAAGTTTGTCATCGTCAGCGTAGAAAGAAAGAAAGTGGTTTATAACCCTATCAACATCGCTTATAGTCAGAAAAAGAAAAAGGGGTCCAAAACGACTGCCTTCTGGAACTCCAGAGGTGGCTGAGAAAGGAGCCGATAAGACGGATCTGAAGCGAACACTTTCTTACGCTTTTAGGTAAGAAGATCCATTTTAACAATCGCGTTCACATTTTTTTTTTTAACATTTTTGTTTAAGACGCATATGTACATTTGCATAGCTGTGCACACTGCTTCGAGTAAATGCCATTTTGATCGCAGAGCGACACCTCTTTGGGATCAATGTTACTCCAAGGTTTCTCCGATTTCTATCTCTTCATACCACTTTTCTTATATAGCTTCTCTGCCTCCACTTTCGAAAACCATTATTTGGGGCTTACTTAGATACCTAAACCTCTAAATTCCACTCACTGTAGTGCTCTTCTAAATTAAATATTATTCTTTGCAGGGCTTGAACCCTTACTTGTATTTTGAACTAAACTACATAACAATGTCACTTGCCGAAATGAACAGCCTTATGTTTGGCTCATCTTTGTATATAAAGTCTATCTTCTATGTAAAACCTCATCCAAATCATTTATAGAGAGAATTTATAGTGACAATAGACATCCCTGCTTCACACCAGAAATTGTATCGAAATTTGTGGACACCTCCTCTCCTGTCCATACTGATTTGTTTCTTCAGAAATTTGTTCAGAAATTTGTATATTAATATTAAGGTCCTTTATCGAAAGTCGTTTTAAAGACGACAAGATTGCACAAAATTTTTGTTTTTCTCGAAACGTTAAACCCTTTATAGAAGCTAGGTTATAGATGTTGTTCCCTTTCGAGGATTTTCCCCTGAAGACAATACATAACAGATATCCCTCTGTCATTGCTTGGCACATTGCCATCTATTTTCTTGAAAATTGGAAAGGTGACATTCGATGTAAAAGTCTCACCAACTAGTCCCTTTGTCATATTTGGCCAAAGGGCCCTGTCAGTGTAACCAGTTGCTCAAAAGGTTGTTTTAAAATCGGTTGCTCAAATTTCTGGATATTTTTGTTTCCTTTTAATTATGTTCCACAATGGGTTTGGCTATATAATTCCTTGCTGGATTCCCTCTCCTTAAGTTTTGGTAACACTTTATTTTTTTTTTGGAATCCATGTCCGGTTTAAAGAGACAACGATAATCTTTTGGGTGAGTGATTATTTCCACCGAACAGGATTCTGTATGGATAGGGAGATCTTATGATACTGCTCATATATAAATATGTACATATAAGTATCCTTGACGTTCACACATTACTGACATATGTACGTAATATTTACCAATTCATGTCCTTTTGTTTGACCATTCTGTACTGGACAGGGGCTGGTAGTTAAACCCATATTCAGTTCCGAACTCTAGAAATTTATAGTTCACCTTAACTGCATCCCTGGATTTCCTTACGCAAGTACCTTCTATCACTTTGACATCCAAGGAACCAGTAATTATGAACCCGTTCAGCCATAAGTCCAGAGCCGTCAGTGAGGTCTTGACTATATGCCAGTCGAAGAGAAAACGAAGAAAAGTTTTAAAGATGGGGTTTCAAGATGCGTACGTTTTCGGCGTCTGGTGACAGGAAAAATATGGGAAAAGAGAAAATCAAAAGGCCTTCCCTAATTTGCATGAGATTTGCAGTTTCGTTACAGCTTTAGAAAGCTACCAAGTTCTATTGCTGACTGGGAAAGGGAATTCTTAGTATCGCCGTCATGTTTCTTCATGACCTGATGTTACCCAAGGACTCATGCTCAAGAGGTGTGTTCTTATGTACATATGTGCGTACTTGTGACACACATGTTGAAAGGTACTGATTTTTCCAAGCACGTGCCTGCAGAATGGATTTCCATTACCATAGGTAAAAAAAAACAAAAAAATTATTAATCATAAAACAATCTAAACAGACTTCAGCAATTAATTAACCACCCTCCATTTAAAATATGAACGATTCTCCATTACAATACAATTATTCACGGAAAAACAAGCAAACTTTCGCCAATATAATTGGCTTTCAAGTGAAACACCACTCACAACGAATGTCACGTGTAAAGTTTTCCGCCCAAAAAGATCCTTTAATCGGTCATTAGACACGAGCAACGGCCTGCTCACGCAACAACTTAATTACACTTTTAATTGCTCTAATTAATTCATGCTTCTATTGTTTCCAAGCTACCCTCTTGAAAATTTCGTATTCACTGAGAAAAAAAAATAAAAACCAGCCGCCGCTGACGCTGCCGCTGCCGCTGCCGTCGCGTATCCACTTGTTATGTGTAAGGATATCTGAAGAAGTACGCGTTGACGTCCCTTTCGAAAATGACTATTACATTGAAAAGGACATTCAAAGAACCCCACATTAAACGTGTTTTCTGTAATGAGAGCGATGTGAACTCGGCTTAAGAGCTCTTCAACGTCGCGTCGTCATTCCGTCCACCCAACCCCTTGTGAGTCCATTTTCATTTCATGAAATTTCTAAAGGACTATGTCGAGGAGTCGAGACGATGGCCAATGTCAAGAGATAAGTACAATCTCATTTGGAATTTGAAATTTCATCTCTGATTTATATTCACACTGGGAGTTGCGCCCCCTTATCGTGCTCGTATATACTTACATATATTTGACAGGACATGAGTGTGTCCTTCTCTTGCTCCTTAGACTCGTTGCTTTCGACGGTCCATTATACGTTCGATTGCATCATCATTCTCATCATCGAAGGAGATAGTCTAAAATACCGACCAGTTTTTCCGATAATAATTCTGTGTGTACCCACCCAAAGGGTTGCACAGGATATATACATATCCTGTATACTGTTCGTGCACCCATCCCTTAAGTGAAAAGGGGTGGCGTCTGCCAAATATAAATCATATCGAGAAATAATTTGTTAATCCCATGAATAACGTTCGCCTTTTTCTTGTTTGTACGCATTTCCTTGTTTTTGTCTACGCGTCTTGGTTGATTATATTATTTTTAGGGGCGTGGCGGGAGGAAGGATAACATTGAAATCGAGAAACGACGACACACGTCGGCCACGTGCGGTCTTTATCGTTGCACTGGCGCGGTGGTAACAAAAAAATAACATTAATTCGAGACGAACAAGGATTCGAATAGAGATTTCTATTTCGATTTGGACTTTGTGCTCTCGTCGAAGGACGAACGATGTACATACAAATGGTATTTGATTTATGGAATCCCAGCATGGGGGAGGTTGAAATTTAATTACATCGCCAAGAGAGTGGTTATGATTAAAAAAAATATGTACGTAAAAATATGTATGTATATATGCGAACGAGGACTCAAATCGACGAATCGGTGACCTATGCATTTGTTTGGATTTAATGAGGATGTGTAAACAACGGCAGGCGTATGCTGGGTGGTTGTACTGTGTACAGCAGTTGAAGTTAGTTTAATCAAATGATCCATTGGAATGGTTAAGGATCGTGTGTTGGTTTTTGTTTATTGTTGGAAACAGGATGATATATGCCATGAACGTGGTAACTTTTGTTATTAGTTTTCGGTATATGTACACCACTGTGAGGAAGTGTGCCGTATAGAGAGTAATTTTTTATCCTCATCCCTCACCTTCCGAATAGGAAAGCATTACTTGATGATTTATTTGAGAACGTCTACAAAGGCGCAGATAATTTATTGTAACAGATTTTTGGACGGGCTTGGCAGGACCAAATTTAATATCAAGGAAACAGCAACAGTAATCAAAACGTTTTCAACAGGCATTGTCCTATAGTAGCTATCAAGGACAACTTGGTTTTGTCTTTTTATATCAGAAGTGCTGAATCAGATTTGGCGTGTCTGTCCTTGTTTCTCAGATATTTCCTGAAATAAAATTAGGAGTATTTATTGATTTAAGACCAAACGATGTCCTCACGTATTGGGCTGGCCAGAAAAAGAATTGATTATGTAGCTGATAGCCATCATTCGTAGTTGTGAAGAAAAGCTTAGAGTCTTAGAAGACCTAGACTCTATACAGAGTCGTCCTTTGATTTGATGCCTAGTCACCGTAAGGTAAAGAGTTTAAAATGCAAGATGACGGCGGCTCCGGCAATCCAGAGAACGCTTTACTCCTCAAGACTGCAATAATCTATCTAAAGTTCATCAGTGATTTTGGCGTTTCGACGTTTGACAATTCGGCGGAGATTTCCCGGTAGTCCTATGCCAACTGGTCAGACACTACGGTGTTAGCCGATTCCCTCGATAAGACGGGAACAGCATGTGACAGGAGAGGCGCCGAAAGGCTTTATGGTGCTTGTTCCGACGAGAATATTGCCGCTATGGCTGGATGCTGGCCGTGGGTAACACTGCCACTGTGACTGGAGAGCGATACATATTCATGATCATTGAGTTTTTATTGGCGGAAATTGATGAATTCAAATAAGCCAACATGTGGTTTGAACAGGACGCTGCAACCGCATACACTTAAGGGACAATCAAAATTTTAACATTTGATTTTTAAAGTATACGTTTCTGGATCGCTAATTGTTTTGACGATTAACACCGGTAGGCAAGTTTGCCCGACTCGACGGGTCCTGCAGTCAAGGATCTAAGAGAACAAGCCACAGACTCTTGAAGTATCCAAACAGAAAATGCAGTAAATAGGGCCGAAATGGTCATCAACAATGGCCATCCACATGACCGATATTATCTTCAAAATGTAATGGAATAAAGTGCACGACTGGGTCGTACGTACTTGCACCGTAATGCTATAAGTGTAAAATTTTATCAGGATTGAAGACAGACAGACAGACAGACGGACGGACAGACAAACACACGGACGGAATTGCCGGAGCTACTTTTTTTAACTTCTCCATCATATATTCTGTATATTCGAGGCGCAAACTAGCTTAGCTGCTGCCTCGAAATGCAGGTAGGAGACAGAAAATGTTTGAACCAAAAAATGTATGAAAAATAGGGCAGTGTATAGCCCATACTTCTTGATACCCACAATCTGGATATATCCTCCAATCGCACATCTTAAGCCAGATATTCGATTTCTGTGTATTCGAGGCGCAAACTAGCATAGCTGCTGCTTCGAAATGCAGGTAGGAGACAGAAAATTTTTGAACCAAAAAATGTATAAAAAAAAGGGCAGTGTATAGCCCACTCTTCTTGATACCCACAATCTGGGTATATCTTCCAATCGCACATCTCAAGCCAGATATTCGGTTTCTGTGTATTCGAGGCGCAAACTAGCTTAGCTGCTGCTTCGAAATGCAGATAGGAGATAGAAAATTTTTGAACCAAAAAATGTATAAAAAAAAGGGCAGTGTATAGCCCACTCTTCTTGATACCCACAATCTGGGTATATCTTCCAATCGCACATCTCAAGCCAGATATTCGGTTTCTGTGTATTCGAGGCGCAAACTAGCTTAGCTGCTGCCTCGAAATGCAGGTAGGAGACAGAAAATTTTTCATCCAAAAAATGTTTGAAAAAAGTGCAGTGTATAGCCCACACTTCTTGATACCCACAATCTGGGTATATCTTCCAATCGCACATCTCAAGCCAGATATTCGATTTCTGTGTATTCGAGGCGCAAACTAGCATAGCTGCTGCTTCGAAATGCAGGTAGGAGACAGAAAATTTTTGAACCAAAAAATGTATAAAAAAAAGGGCAGTGTATAGCCCACTCTTCTTGATACCCACAATCTGGGTATATCTTCCAATCGCACATCTCAAGCCAGATATTCGATTTCTGTGTATTCGAGGCGCAAACTAGCATAGCTGCTGCTTCGAAATGCAGGTAGGAGACAGAAAATTTTTGAACCATAAAATGTATAAAAAAAAGGGCAGTGTATAGCCCACTCTTCTTGATACCCACAATCTGGGTATATCTTCCAATCGCACATCTCAAGCCAGATATTCGATTTCTGTGTATTCGAGGCGCAAACTAGCATAGCTGCTGCTTCGAAATGCAGGTAGGAGACAGAAAATTTTTGAACCAAAAAATGTATAAAAAAAAGGGCAGTGTATAGCCCACACTTCTTGAGGTATGAAAAAAAGGGCAGTGTATAGCCCACACTTCTTGATACCCACAATCTAGGTATATCCTCCAATCGCACATCTCAAGCCAGATATTTGTTTTCTCTGTATTCGAATCGCAAACTAGCTTAGCTGCTGCCTCGAAATGCAGGTAGGAGACAGAAAATTTTTGAACCAAAAAATGTATGAAAAAAGGGCAGTGTATAGCCCACACTTCTTGATACCCACAATCTGGGTATATCTTCCAATCGCACATCTCAAGCCAGATATTTGTTTTCTCTGTATTCGAGGCGCAAACTAGCTTAGCTGCTGCCTCGAAATGCAGATAGGAGACAGAAAAAGTTTGAACCAAAAAATGTATGAAAAAAAGGGCAGTGTATAGCTAACACTTCTTGATACCCACAATCTGGGTATATCTTCCAATCGCACATCTCAAGACAGATATTCGGTTTCTGTGTATTCTAGCTTAGCTGCTGCCTCGAAATGCAGGTAGGAGACAGAACATTTTTCGTCCAAAAAATGTATGAAAAAAAGGGCAGTGTATAGCCCACACTTCTTGAGGTATGAAAAAAAGGGCAGTGTATAGCCCACACTTCTTGATACCCACAATCTAGGTATATCCTCCAATCGCACATCTCAAGCCAGATATTCGGTTTCTGTGTATTCGAGGCGCAAACTAGCTTAGCTGCTGCCTCGAAATGCTGGTAGGAGACAGAAAATTTTTGAGCCAAAAAATGTATGAAAAAAAGGGCAGTGTATAGCCCACACTTCTTGATACCCACAATCTGGGTATATCTTCCAATCGTACATCTCAAGCCAGATATTCGGTTTCTGTGTATTCGAGGCGCAAACTAGTTTAGCTGCTGCCTCGAAATGCAGATAGGAGACAGAAAATTTTTGAACCAAAAAATGTATGAAAAAAAGGGTAGTGTACAGCCCACACTTCTTGATACCCACAATCTGGGTATATCTTCCAATCGCACATCTCAAGCCAGATATTTGTTTTCTGTGTATTCGAGGCGCAAACTAGCTTAGCTGCTGCCTCGAAATGCAGGTAGGAGACAGAAAATTTTTGAACCAAAAAATGTATGAAAAAAAGGGCAGTGTATAGCCCACACTTCTTGATACCCACAATCTGGGTATATCCTCCAATCGCACATCTCAAGCCAGATATTTGTTTTCTCTGTATTCGAGGCGCAAACTAGCTTAGCTGCTGCTTCGAAATGCAGGTAGGAGACAGAAAATTTTTGAACCAAAAAATGTATAAAAAAAAGGGCAGTGTATAGCCCACTCTTCTTGATACCCACAATCTGGGTATATCTTCCAATCGCACATCTCAAGCCAGATATTCGGTTTCTGTGTATTCGAGGCGCAAACTAGCTTAGCTGCTGCCTCGAAATGCAGGTAGGAGACAGAAAATTTTTGAACCAAAAAATGTATGAAAAAAGGGCAGTGTATAGCCCACACTTCTTGATACCCACAATCTGGGTATATCTTCCAATCGCACATCTCAAGCCAGATATTTGTTTTCTCTGTATTCGAGGCGCAAACTAGCTTAGCTGCTGCCTCGAAATGCAGATAGGAGACAGAAAAAGTTTGAACCAAAAAATGTATGAAAAAAAGGGCAGTGTATAGCCCACACTTCTTGATACCCACAATCTGGGTATATCTTCCAATCGCACATCTCAAGACAGATATTCGGTTTCTGTGTATTCTAGCTTAGCTGCTGCCTCGAAATGCAGGTAGGAGACAGAAAATTTTTCGTCCAAAAAATGTATGAAAAAAAGGGCAGTGTATAGCCCACACTTCTTGAGGTATGAAAAAAAGGGCAGTGTATAGCCCACACTTCTTGATACCCACACTCTAGGTATATCCTCCAATCGCACATCTCAAGCCAGATATTCGGTTTCTGTGTATTCGAGGCGCAAACTAGCTTAGCTGCTGCCTCGAAATGCAGATAGGAGACAGAAAATTTTTGAGCCAAAAAATGTATGAAAAAAAGGGCAGTGTATAGCCCACACTTCTTGATACCCACAATCTGGGTATATCTTCCAATCGCACATCTCAAGCCAGATATTCGGTTTCTGTGTATTCGAGGCGCAAACTAGCTTAGCTGCTGCCTCGAAATGCAGATAGGAGACAGAAAATTTTTGAACCAAAAAATGTATGAAAAAAAGGGCAGTGTATAGCCCACTCTTCTTGATACCCACAATTTGGGTATATCCTCCAATCGCACATCTCAAGCCAGATATTTGTTTTCTCTGTATTCGAGGCGCAAACTAGCTTAGCTGCTGCCTCGAAATGCAGGTAGGAGACAGAAAATTTTTGAACCAAAAAATGTATGAAAAAAAGGGCAGTTTATAGCCCACACTTCTTGATACCCACAATTTGGGTATATCCTCCAATCGCACATCTCAAGCCAGATATTTGTTTTCTCTGTATTCGAGGCGCAAACTAGCTTAGCTGCTGCCTCGAAATGCAGGTAGGAGACAGAAAATTTTTGAACCAAAAAATGTATGAAAAAAAGGGCAGTGTATAGCCCACACTTCTTGATACCCACAATCTGGGTATATCCTCCAATCGCACATCTCAAGCCAGATATTTGTTTTCTCTGTATTCGAGGCGCAAACTAGCTTAGCTGCTGCTTCGAAATGCAGGTAGGAGACAGAAAATTTTTGAACCAAAAAATGTATAAAAAAAAGGGCAGTGTATAGCCCACTCTTCTTGATACCCACAATCTGGGTATATCTTCCAATCGCACATCTCAAGCCAGATATTCGGTTTCTGTGTATTCGAGGCGCAAACTAGCTTAGCTGCTGCCTCGAAATGCAGGTAGGAGACAGAAAATTTTTGAACCAAAAAATGTATGAAAAATAGGGCAGTGTATAGCCCACATTTCTTGATACCCACAATCTGGGTATATCTTCCAATCGCACATCTCAAGCCAGATATTCGATTTCTGTGTATTCGAGGCGCAAACTAGCATAGCTGCTGCTTCGAAATGCAGGTAGGAGACAGAAAATTTTTGAACCAAAAAATGTATAAAAAAAAGGGCAGTGTATAGCCCACACTTCTTGAGGTATGAAAAAAAGGGCAGTGTATAGCCCACACTTCTTGATACCCACAATCTGGGTATATCTTCCAATCGCACATCTCAAGCCAGATATTCGATTTCTGTGTATTCGAGGCGCAAACTAGCATAGCTGCTGCTTCGAAATGCAGGTAGGAGACAGAAAATTTTTGAACCAAAAAATGTATAAAAAAAAGGGCAGTGTATAGCCCACTCTTCTTGATACCCACAATCTGGGTATATCTTCCAATCGCACATCTCAAGCCAGATATTCGGTTTCTGTGTATTCGAGGCGCAAACTAGCTTAGCGGGTGCCTCGAAGTGCAAGTAGGAAGCAGAAAATTTTTCATCCAAAAAATTTATGAAAAAAAGGGCAGTGTATAGCCCACTCTTCTTGATACCCACAATCTGGGTATATCTTCCAATCGCACATCTCAAGCCAGATATTCGGTTTCTGTGTATTCGAGGCGCAAACTAGCATAGCTGCTGCCTCGAAATGCAGGTAGGAGACAGAAAATTTTTCATCCAAAAAATGTATGAAAAAAAGGGCAGTGTATAACCCACACTTCTTGATACCCACAATCTGGGTATATCCTCCAATCGCACATCTCAAGCCAGATATTTGTTTTTTCTGTATTCGAGGCGCAAACTAGCTTAGCTGCTGCCTCGAAATGCAGGTAGGAGACAGAAAATTTTTGAACCAAAAAATGTATGAAAAAAAGGGCAGTGTATAGCCCACTCTTCTTGATACCCACAATCTGGGTATATCTTCCAATCGCACATCTCAAGCCAGATATTCGGTTTCTGTGTATTCGAGGCGCAAACTAGCTTAGCGGGTGCCTCGAAGTGCAAGTAGGAAGCAGAAAATTTTTCATCCAAAAAATTTATGAAAAAAAGGGCAGTGTATAGCCCACTCTTCTTGATACCCACAATCTGGGTATATCTTCCAATCGCACATCTCAAGCCAGATATTCGGTTTCTGTGTATTCGAGGCGCAAACTAGCTTAGCTGCTGCCTCGAAATGCAGATAGGAGATAGAAAATTTTTGAACCAAAAAATTTATGAAAAAAAGGGCAGTGTATAACCCACTCTTCTTGATACCCACAATCTGGGTATATCTTCCAATCGCACATCTCAAGCCAGATATTCGATTTCTGTGTATTCGAGGCGCAAACTAGCATAGCTGCTGCCTCGAAATGCAGGTAGGAGACAGAAAATTTTTCATCCAAAAAATGTATGAAAAAAAGGGCAGTGTATAACCCACACTTCTTGATACCCACAATCTGGGTATATCCTCCAATCGCACATCTCAAGCCAGATATTTGTTTTCTCTGTATTCGAGGCGCAAACTAGCTTAGCTGCTGCCTCGAAATGCAGGTAGGAGACAGAAAATTTTTGAACCAAAAAATGTATGAAAAAAAGGGCAGTGTATAGCCCACTCTTCTTGATACC
Source organism: Xylota segnis (assembly GCA_963583995.1). Taxonomy (NCBI): domain Eukaryota; kingdom Metazoa; phylum Arthropoda; class Insecta; order Diptera; family Syrphidae; genus Xylota; species Xylota segnis. The sequence continues at coordinate 46,897,903 of OY757236.1, read as the reverse complement.
CACAATCTGGGTATATCTTCCAATCGCACATCTCAAGCCAGATATTCGGTTTCTGTGTATTCGAGGCGCAAACTAGCATAGCTGCTGCCTCGAAATGCAGGTAGGAGACAGAAAATTTTTCATCCAAAAAATGTATGAAAAAAAGGGCAGTGTATAACCCACACTTCTTGATACCCACAATCTGGGTATATCCTCCAATCGCACATCTCAAGCCAGATATTTGTTTTTTCTGTATTCGAGGCGCAAACTAGCTTAGCTGCTGCCTCGAAATGCAGGTAGGAGACAGAAAATTTTTGAACCAAAAAATGTATGAAAAAAAGGGCAGTGTATAGCCCACTCTTCTTGATACCCACAATCTGGGTATATCTTCCAATCGCACATCTCAAGCCAGATATTCGGTTTCTGTGTATTCGAGGCGCAAACTAGCTTAGCGGGTGCCTCGAAGTGCAAGTAGGAAGCAGAAAATTTTTCATCCAAAAAATTTATGAAAAAAAGGGCAGTGTATAGCCCACTCTTCTTGATACCCACAATCTGGGTATATCTTCCAATCGCACATCTCAAGCCAGATATTCGGTTTCTGTGTATTCGAGGCGCAAACTAGCTTAGCTGCTGCCTCGAAATGCAGATAGGAGATAGAAAATTTTTGAACCAAAAAATTTATGAAAAAAAGGGCAGTGTATAACCCACTCTTCTTGATACCCACAATCTGGGTATATCTTCCAATCGCACATCTCAAGCCAGATATTCGATTTCTGTGTATTCGAGGCGCAAACTAGCATAGCTGCTGCCTCGAAATGCAGGTAGGAGACAGAAAATTTTTCATCCAAAAAATGTATGAAAAAAAGGGCAGTGTATAACCCACACTTCTTGATACCCACAATCTGGGTATATCCTCCAATCGCACATCTCAAGCCAGATATTTGTTTTCTCTGTATTCGAGGCGCAAACTAGCTTAGCTGCTGCCTCGAAATGCAGGTAGGAGACAGAAAATTTTTGAACCAAAAAATGTATGAAAAAAAGGGCAGTGTATAGCCCACTCTTCTTGATACCCACAATCTGGGTATATCTTCCAATCGCACATCTCAAGCCAGATATTCGGTTTCTGTGTATTCGAGGCGCAAACTAGCTTAGCTGCTGCCTCGAAATGCAGATAGGAGATAGAAAATTTTTGAACCAAAAAATTTATGAAAAAAAGGGCAGTGTATAACCCACTCTTCTTGATACCCACAATCTGGGTTTATCTTCCAATCGCACATCTCAAGCCAGATATTCGGTTTCTGTGTATTCGAGGCGCACACTAGCTTAGCTGCTGCCTCGAAATGCAGGTAGGAGACAGAATATTTTTGAACCACAAAATGTATGAAAAAAAGGGCAGTGTATAGCCCACACTTCTTGATACCCACAATCTGGGTATATCCTCCAATCGCACATCTCAAGCCAGATATTTGTTTTCTCTGTATTCGAGGCGCAAACTAGCTTAGCTGCTGCCTCGAAATGCAGGTAGGAGACAGAAAATTTTTGAACCAAAAAATGTATGAAAAAAAGGGCAGTGTATAACCCACACTTCTTGATACCCACAATCTGGGTATATCCTCCAATCGCACATCTCAAGCCAGATATTTGTTTTCTCTGTATTCGAGGCGCAAACTAGCTTAGCTGCTGCCTCGAAATGCAGGTAGGAGACAGAAAATTTTTGAACCAAAAAATGTATGAAAAAAAGGGCAGTGTATAGCCCACTCTTCTTGATACCCACAATCTGGGTATATCTTCCAATCGCACATCTCAAGCCAGATATTCGGTTTCTGTGTATTCGAGGCGCAAACTAGCTTAGCGGGTGCCTCGAAGTGCAAGTAGGAAGCAGAAAATTTTTCATCCAAAAAATTTATGAAAAAAAGGGCAGTGTATAGCCCACTCTTCTTGATACCCACAATCTGGGTATATCTTCCAATCGCACATCTCAAGCCAGATATTCGGTTTCTGTGTATTCGAGGCGCAAACTAGCTTAGCTGCTGCCTCGAAATGCAGATAGGAGATAGAAAATTTTTGAACCAAAAAATTTATGAAAAAAAGGGCAGTGTATAACCCACTCTTCTTGATACCCACAATCTGGGTATATCTTCCAATCGCACATCTCAAGCCAGATATTCGGTTTCTGTGTATTCGAGGCGCAAACTAGCTTAGCTGCTGCCTCGAAATGCAGATAGGAGATAGAAAATTTTTGAACCAAAAAATTTATGAAAAAAAGGGCAGTGTATAACCCACTCTTCTTGATACCCACAATCTGGGTATATCTTCCAATCGCACATCTCAAGCCAGATATTCGATTTCTGTGTATTCGAGGCGCAAACTAGCATAGCTGCTGCCTCGACATGCAGGTAGGAGACAGAAAGTTTTTCAACCAAAAAATGTATGAAAAAAAGGGCAGTGTATAGCCCACTCTTCTTGATACCCACAATCTGGGTATATCTTCCAGTCGCACATCTCAAGCCAGATATTCGGTTTCTGTGTATTTGAGGCGCAAACTAACTTAGCTGCTGCCTCGAAATGCAGATAGGAGATAGAAAATTTTTGAACCAAAAAATTTATGAAAAAAAGGGCAGTGTATAACCCACTCTTCTTGATACCCACAATCTGGGTATATCTTCCAATCGCACATCTCAAGCCAGATATTCGGTTTCTGTGTATTCGAGGCGCACACTAGCTTAGCTGCTGCCTCGAAATGCAGGTAGGAGACAGAAAATTTTTGAACCAAAAAATGTATGAAAAAAAGGGTAGTGTATAGCCCACACTTCTTGATACCCACAATCTGGGTATATCCTCCAATCGCACATCTCAAGCCAGATATTCGGTTTCTCTGTATTCGAGGCGCAAACTAGCTTAGCTGCTGCCTCCAAATGCAGGTAGGAGACAGAACATTTTTCATCCAAAATATGTATGAAAAAAAGGGCAGTGTATAGCCCACACTTCTTGATACCCACAATCTGGGTATATCTTCCAATCGCACATCTCAAGCCAGATATTTGTTTTCTCTGTATTCGAGGCGCAAACTAGCTTAGCTGCTGCCTCGAAATGCAGATAGGAGACAGAAAATTTTTGAAACAAAAAATGTATGAAAAAAAGGGCAGTGTACAGCCCACACTTCTTGATACCCACAATCTGGGTATATCTTCCAATCGCACATCTCAAGCCAGATATTTGTTTTCTCTGTATTCGAGGCGCAAACTAGCTTAGCTGCTGCCTCGAAATGCAGATAGGAGATAGAAAATTTTTGAACCAAAAAATTTATGAAAAAAAGGGCAGTGTATAACCCACTCTTCTTGATACCCACAATCTGGGTATATCTTCCAATCGCACATCTCAAGCCAGATATTCGGTTTCTGTGTATTCGAGGCGCACACTAGCTTAGCTGCTGCCTCGAAATGCAGGTAGGAGACAGAACATTTTTGAACCAAAAAATGTATGAAAAAAAGGGCAGTGTATAGCCCACACTTCTTGATACCCACAATCTGGGTATATCCTCCAATCGCACATCTCAAGCCAGATATTCGATTTCTGTGTATTCGAGGCGCAAACTAGCATAGCTGCTGCCTCGAAATGCAGGTAGGAGACAGAAAGTTTTTCAACCAAAAAATGTATGAAAAAAAGGGCAGTGTATAGCCCACTCTTCTTGATACCCACAATCTGGGTATATCTTCCAGTCGCACATCTCAAGCCAGATATTCGGTTTCTGTGTATTTGAGGCGCAAACTAACTTAGCTGCTGCCTCGAAATGCAGATAGGAGATAGAAAATTTTTGAACCAAAAAATTTATGAAAAAAAGCGCAGTGTATAACCCACTCTTCTTGATACCCACAATCTGGGTATATCTTCCAATCGCACATCTCAAGCCAGATATTCGGTTTCTGTGTATTCGAGGCGCACACTAGCTTAGCTGCTGCCTCGAAATGCAGGTAGGAGACAGAAAATTTTTGAACCAAAAAATGTATAAAAAAAGGGCAGTGTATAGCCCACTCTTCTTGATACCCACAATCTGGGTATATCTTTCAGTCGCACATCTCAAGCCAGATATTCGGTTTCTGTGTATTCCAGGCGCAAACTAGCTTAGCTGCTGCCTCGAAATGCAGGTAGGAGACAGAAAGTTTTTCAACCAAAAAATGTATGAAAAAAAGGGCAGTGTATAGCCCACTCTTCTTGATACCCACAATCTGGGTATATCTTCCAATCGCACATCTCAAGCCAGATATTCGGTTTCTGTGTATTCGAGGCGCAAACTAGCTTAGCTGCTGCTTCGAAATGCAGATAGGAGACAGAAAATTTTTGAACCAAAAAATGTATGAAAAAAAGGGCGTGTATAGCCCACACTTCTTGATACCCACAATCTGGGTATATCTTCCAATCGCACATCTCAAGCCAGATATTCGGTTTCTGTGTATTCGAGGCGCAAACTAGCTTAGCTGCTGCCTCGAAATGCAGATAGGAGACAGAAAATTTTTGAAACAAAAAATGTATGAAAAAAAGGGCAGTGTACAGCCCACACTTCTTGATACCCACAATCTGGGTATATCTTCCAATCGCACATCTCAAGCCAGATATTTGTTTTCTCTGTATTCGAGGCGCAAACTAGCTTAGCTGCTGCCTCGAAATGCAGATAGGAGATAGAAAATTTTTGAACCAAAAAATTTATGAAAAAAAGGGCAGTGTATAACCCACTCTTCTTGATACCCACAATCTGGGTATATCTTCCAATCGCACATCTCAAGCCAGATATTCGGTTTCTGTGTATTCGAGGCGCACACTAGCTTAGCTGCTGCCTCGAAATGCAGGTAGGAGACAGAACATTTTTGAACCAAAAAATGTATGAAAAAAAGGGCAGTGTATAGCCCACACTTCTTGATACCCACAATCTGGGTATATCCTCCAATCGCACATCTCAAGCCAGATATTCGATTTCTGTGTATTCGAGGCGCAAACTAGCATAGCTGCTGCCTCGAAATGCAGGTAGGAGACAGAAAGTTTTTCAACCAAAAAATGTATGAAAAAAAGGGCAGTGTATAGCCCACTCTTCTTGATACCCACAATCTGGGTATATCTTCCAGTCGCACATCTCAAGCCAGATATTCGGTTTCTGTGTATTTGAGGCGCAAACTAACTTAGCTGCTGCCTCGAAATGCAGATAGGAGATAGAAAATTTTTGAACCAAAAAATTTATGAAAAAAAGCGCAGTGTATAACCCACTCTTCTTGATACCCACAATCTGGGTATATCTTCCAATCGCACATCTCAAGCCAGATATTCGGTTTCTGTGTATTCGAGGCGCACACTAGCTTAGCTGCTGCCTCGAAATGCAGGTAGGAGACAGAAAATTTTTGAACCAAAAAATGTATAAAAAAAGGGCAGTGTATAGCCCACTCTTCTTGATACCCACAATCTGGGTATATCTTTCAGTCGCACATCTCAAGCCAGATATTCGGTTTCTGTGTATTCCAGGCGCAAACTAGCTTAGCTGCTGCCTCGAAATGCAGGTAGGAGACAGAAAGTTTTTCAACCAAAAAATGTATGAAAAAAAGGGCAGTGTATAGCCCACTCTTCTTGATACCCACAATCTGGGTATATCTTCCAATCGCACATCTCAAGCCAGATATTCGGTTTCTGTGTATTCGAGGCGCAAACTAGCTTAGCTGCTGCTTCGAAATGCAGATAGGAGACAGAAAATTTTTGAACCAAAAAATGTATGAAAAAAAGGGCGTGTATAGCCCACACTTCTTGATACCCACAATCTGGGTATATCTTCCAATCGCACATCTCAAGCCAGATATTTGTTTTCTCTGTATTCGAGGCGCAAACTAGCTTAGCTGCTGCCTCGAAATGCAGATAGGAGACAGAAAATTTTTGAAACAAAAAATGTATGAAAAAAAGGGCAGTGTACAGCCCACACTTCTTGATACCCACAAACTGGGTATATCCTCCAATCGCACATCTCAAGCCAGATATTTGTTTTCTCTGTATTCGAGGCGCAAACTAGCCTAGCTGCTGCCTCGAAATGCAGGTAGAAGACAGAAAATTTTTGAACCAAAAAATGTATGAAAAAAAGGGTAGTGTATAGCCCACACTTCTTGATACCCACAATCTGGGTATATCCTCCAATCGCACATCTCAAGCCAGATATTCGGTTTCTCTGTATTCGAGGCGCAAACTAGCTTAGCTGCTGCCTCGAAATGCAGATAGGAGACAGAAAATTTTTGAACCAAAAAATGTATGAAAAAAAGGGCAGTGTATAGCCCACACTTCTTGATACCCACAATCTGGGTATATCTTCCAATCGCACATCTCAAGCCAGATATTCGGTTTCTCTGTATTCGAGGCGCAAACTAGCTTAGCTGCTGCCTCGAAATGCAGGTAGGAGACAGAACATTTTTCATCCAAAATATGTATGAAAAAAACGGCAGTGTATAACCCACTCTTCTTGATACCCACAATCTGGGTATATCTTCCAATCGCACATCTCAAGCCAGATATTTGTTTTCTCTGTATTCGAGGCGCAAACTAGCTTAGCTGCTGCCTCGAAATGCAGATAGGAGACAGAAAATTTTTGAACCAAAAAATGTATGAAAAAAAGGGTAGTGTATAGCCCACACTTCTTGATACCCACAATCTGGGTATATCTTCCAATCGCACATCTCAAGCCAGATATTTGTTTTCTCTGTATTCGAGGCGCAAACTAGCTTAGCTGCTGCCTCGAAATGCAGATAGGAGACAGAAAATTTTTGAACCAAAAAATGTATGAAAAAAAGGGTAGTGTATAGCCCACACTTCTTGATACCCACAATCTGGGTATATCCTCCAATCGCACATCTCAAGCCAGATATTTGTTTTCTCTGTATTCGAGGCGCAAACTAGCTTAGCTGCTGCCTCGAAATGCAGGTAGGAGACAGAAAATTTTTGAACCAAAAAATGTATGAAAAAAAGGGCAGTGTATAGCCCACTCTTCTTGATACCCACAATCTGGGTATATCTTCCAATCGCACATCTCAAGCCAGATATTCGGTTTCTGTGTATTCGAGGCGCAAACTAGCTTAGCTGCTGCCTCGAAATGCAGGTAGGAGACAGAAAATTTTTGAACCAAAAAATGTATGAAAAAAAGGGCAGTGTATAGCCCACTCTTCTTGATACCCACAATCTGGGTATATCTTCCAATCGCACATCTCAAGCCAGATATTCGGTTTCTGTGTATTCTAGCTTAGCTGCTGCCTCGAAATGCAGGTAGGAGACAGAAAATTTTTGAACCAAAAAATGTATGAAAAAAGGGCAGTGTATAGCCCACACTTCTTGAGGTATGAAAAAAAGGGCAGTGTATAGCCCACACTTCTTGATACCCACAATCTGGGTATATCCCCCAATCGCACATCTCAAGCCAGATATTTGTTTTTTCTGTATTCGAGGCGCAAACTAGCTTAGCTGCTGCCTCGAAATGCAGATAGGAGACAGAAAATTTTTGAACCAAAAAATGTATGAAAAAAAGGGCAGTGTATAGCCCACTCTTCTTGATACCCACAATCTGGGTATATCTTCCAATCGCACATCTCAAGCCAGATATTCGGTTTCTGTGTATTCGAGGCGCAAACTAGCTTAGCTGCTGCCTCGAAATGCAGGTAGGAGACAGAAAATTTTTCATCCAAAATATGTATGAAAAAAACGGCAGTGTATAACCCACTCTTCTTGATACCCACAATCTGGGTATATCTTCCAATCGCACATCTCAAGCCAGATATTCGGTTTCTGTGTATTCGACGCGCAAACTAGCTTAGCTGCTGCCTCGAAATGCAGGTAGGAGACAGAAAGTTTTTCAACCAAAAAATGTATGAAAAAAACGGCAGTGTATAACCCACTCTTCTTGATACCCACAATCTGGGTATATCTTCCAATCGCACATCTCACGCCAGATATTCGGTTTCTGTGTATTCGAGGCGCAAACTAGCTTAGCGGGTGCCTCGAAGTGCAAGTAGGAAGCAGAAAATTGTTCATCCAAAAAATTTATGAAAAAAAAGGGCAGTGTATAGCCCACTCTTCTTGATACCCACAATCTGGGTATATCCTCCAATCGCACATCTCAAGCCAGATATTTGTTTTTTCTGTATTCGAAGCGCAAACTAGCTTAGCTGCTGCCTCGAAATGCAGGTAGGAGACAGAAACTTTTTCATCCAAAAAATGTATGAAAAAAAGGGCAGTGTATAGCCCACACTTCTTGATACCCACAATCTGGGTATATCTTCCAATCGCACATCTCAAGCCAGATATTTGTTTTCTCTGTATTCGAGGCGCAAACTAGCTTAGCTGCTGCCTCGAAATGCAGATAGGAGACAGAAAATTTTTGAAACAAAAAATGTATGAAAAAAAGGGCAGTGTACAGCCCACACTTCTTGATACCCACAATCTGGGTATATCCTCCAATCGCACATCTCAAGCCAGATATTCGGTTTCTCTGTATTCGAGGCGCAAACTAGCTTAGCTGCTGCCTCCAAATGCAGGTAGGAGACAGAACATTTTTCATCCAAAAAATGTATGAAAAAAAGGGCAGAGTATAGCCCACACTTCTTGATACCCACAATCTGGGTATATCTTCCAATCGCACATCTCAAGCCAGATATTCGGTTTCTGTGTATTCGAGGCGCAAACTAGCTTAGCTGCTGCCTCGAAATGCAGGTAGGAGACAGAAAATTTTTCATCCAAAAAATGTATGAAAAAAAGGGCAGAGTATAGCCCACACTTCTTGATACCCACAATCTGGGTATATCTTCCAATCGCACATCTCAAGCTAGATATTCCGTTTCTGTGTATTCGAGGCGCAAACTAGCATAGCTGCTGCCTCGAAATGCAGGTAGGAGACAGACAATTTTTGAACCAAAAAATGTATAAAAAAAGGGCAGTGTATAGCCCACTCTTCTTGATACCCACAATCTGGGTATATCTTCCAATCGCAGATCTCAAGCCAGATATTCGGTTTCTGTGTATTCGAGGCGCAAACTAGCTTAGCTGCTGCCTCGAAATGCAGGTAGGAGACAGAATATTTTTGAACCAAAAAATGTATGAAAAAAAGGGCAGTGTATAGCCCACACTTCTTGATACCCACAATCTGGGTATATCCTCCAATTGCACATCTCAAGCCAGATATTCGATTTCTGTGTATTCGAGGCGCAAACTAGCATAGCTGCTGCCTCGAAATGCAGGTAGGAGACAGACAATTTTTGAACCAAAAAATGTATAAAAAAAGGGCAGTGTATAGCCCACTCTTCTTGATACCCACAATCTGGGTATATCCTCCAATCGCACATCTCAAGCCAGATATTTGTTTTCTCTGTATTCGAGGCGCAAACTAGCTTAGCTGCTGCCTCGAAATGCAGATAGGAGACAGAAAATTTTTGAACCAAAAAATGTATGAAAAAAAGGGCAGTGTATAGCCCACTCTTCTTGATACCCACAATCTGGGTATATCTTCCAATCGCACATCTCAAGCCAGATATTTGTTTTCTCTGTATTCGAGGCGCAAACTAGCTTAGCTGCTGCCTCGAAATGCAGGTAGGAGACAGAAAGTTTTTCAACCAAAAAATGTATGAAAAAAAGGGCAGTGTATAGCCCACTCTTCTTGATACCCACAATCTGGGTATATCTTCCAATCGCACATCTCAAGCCAGATATTCGGTTTCTGTGTATTCCAGGCGCAAACTAGCTTAGCTGCTGCCTCGAAATGCAGGTAGGAGACAGAAAGTTTTTCAACCAAAAAATGTATGAAAAAAAGGGCAGTGTATAGCCCACTCTTCTTGATACCCACAATCTGGGTATATCTTCCAATCGCACATCTCAAGCCAGATATTCGGTTTCTGTGTATTCCAGGCGCAAACTAGCTTAGCTGCTGCCTCGAAATGCAGGTAGGAGACAGAAAATTTTTGAACCAAAAAATGTATGAAAAGAAGGGCAGTGTATAGCCCACTCTTCTTGATACCCACAATCTGGGTATATCTTCCAATCGCACATCTCAAGCCAAATATTCGATTTCTGTGTATTCGAGGCGCAAACTAGCATAGCTGCTGCCTCGAAATGCAGGTAGGAGACAGAAAATTTTTGAACCAAAAAATATATAAAAAAAGGGCAGTGTATAGCCCACTCTTCTTGATACCCACAATCTGGGTATATCTTCCAATCGCACATCTCAAGCCAGATATTCGGTTTCTGTGTATTCGAGGCGCAAACTAGCTTAGCTGCTGCCTCGAAATGCAGGTAGGAGACAGAAAATTTTTCATCCAAAAAGTGTATGAAAAAAAGGGCAGTGTATAGCCCACACTTCTTGATACCCACAATCTGGGTATATCTTCCAATCGCACATCTCAAGCCAGATATTCGGTTTCTGTATATTCGAGGCGCAAACTAGCTTAGCTGCTGCCTCGAAATGCAGGTAGGAGACAGAAAATTTTTGAACCAAAAAATGTATGAAAAAAAGGGCAGTGTATAGCCCACACTTCTTGATACCCACAATCTGGGTATATCCTCCAATCGCACATCTCAAGCCAGATATTTGTTTTTTCTGTATTCGAGGCGCAAACTAGCTTAGCTGCTGCCTCGAAATGCAGGTAGGAGACAGAAAATTTTTGAACCAAAAAATGTATGAAAAAAAGGGCAGTGTATAGCCCACACTTCTTGATACCCACAATCTGGGTATATCCTCCAATCGCACATCTCAAGCCAGATATTTGTTTTCTCTGTATTCGAGGCGCAAACTAGCTTAGCTGCTGCCTCGAAATGCAGATAGGAGACAGAAAATTTTTCATCCAAAAAATGTATGAAAAAAAGGGCAGTGTATAGCCCACTCTTCTTGATACCCACAATCTGGGTATATCTTCCAATCGCACATCTCAAGCCAGATATTCGGTTTCTGTGTATTCGAGGCGCAAACTAGCTTAGCTGCTACCTCGAAATGCAGGTAGGAGACAGAAAATTTTTGAACCAAAAAATGTATGAAAAAAAGGGCAGTGTATAGCCCACACTTCTTGATACCCACAATCTGGGTATATCCTCCAATCGCACATCTCAAGCCAGATATTTGTTTTCTCTGTATTCGAGGCGCAAACTAGCTTAGCTGCTGCCTCGAAATGCAGGTAGGAGACAGAAAATTTTTCATCCAAAAAATGTATGAAAAAAAGGGCAGTGTATAGCCCACACTTCTTGATACCCACAATCTGGGTATATCCTCCAATCGCACATCTCAAGCCAGATATTTGTTTTCTCTGTATTCGAGGCGCAAACTAGCTTAGCTGCTGCCTCGAAATGCAGATAGGAGACAGAAAATTTTTGAACCAAAAAATGTATGAAAAAAAGGGCAGTGTATAGCCCACTCTTCTTGATACCCACAATCTGGGTATATCTTCCAATCGCACATCTCAAGCCAGATATTCGGTTCCTGTGTATTCGAGGCGCAAACTAGCTTAGCTGCTGCCTCGAAATGCAGGTAGGAGACAGAAAATTTTTCATCCAAAAAATGTATGAAAAAAACGGCAGTGTATAACCCACTCTTCTTGATACCCACAATCTGGGTATATCCTCCAATCGCACATCTCAAGCCAGATATTCGGTTTCTGTGTATTCGAGGCGCAAACTAGCTTAGCTGCTGCCTCGAAATGTAGATAGGAGACAGAAAATTTTTGAACCAAAAAATGTATGAAAAAAAGGGCAGTGTATAGCCCACTCTTCTTGATACCCACAATCTGGGTATATCTTCCAATCGCACATCTCAAGCCAGATATTCGGTTTCTGTGTATTCGAGGCGCAAACTAGCTTAGCTGCTGCCTCGAAATGCAGGTAGGAGACAGAAAATTTTTCATCCAAAAAATGTTAAAAAAAAACGGCAGTGTATAACCCACTCTTCTTGATACCCACAATCTGGGTATATCCTCCAATCGCACATCTCAAGCCAGATATTTGTTTTCTCTGTATTCGAGGCGCAAACTAGCTTAGCTGCTGCCTCGAAATGCAGATAGGAGACAGAAAATTTTTGAACCAAAAAATGTATGAAAAAAAGGGCAGTGTATATATAGCCCACACTTCTTGATACCCACAATCTGGGTATATCCTCCAATCGCACATCTCAAGCCAGATATTTGTTTTCTCTGTATTCGAGGCGCAAACTAGCTAAGCTGCTGCCTCGAAATGCAGGTAGAAGACAGAAAATTTTTGAACCAAAAAATGTATGAAAAAAAGGGCAGTGTATAGCCCACACTTCTTGATACCCACAATCTGAGTATATCCTCCAATCGCACATCTCAAGCCAGATATTTGTTTTCTCTGTATTCGAGGCGCAAAACTAGCATAGCTGCTGCCTCGAAATGCAGGTAGGGGACAGAAAATTTTTGAACCAAAAAATGTATAAAAAAAAGGGCAGTGTATAGCCCACTTTTCTTGATACCCACAATCTGGGTATATCTTCCAATCGCACATCTCAAGCCAGATATTTGTTTTCTCTGTATTCGAGGCGCAAACTAGCTAAGCTGCTGCCTCGAAATGCAGGTAGAAGACAGAAAATTTTTGAACCAAAAAATGTATGAAAAAAAGGGCAGTGTATAGCCCACACTTCTTGATACCCACAATCTGAGTATATCCTCCAATCGCACATCTCAAGCCAGATATTTGTTTTCTCTGTATTCGAGGCGCAAAACTAGCATAGCTGCTGCCTCGAAATGCAGGTAGGGGACAGAAAATTTTTGAACCAAAAAATGTATAAAAAAAAGGGCAGTGTATAGCCCACTTTTCTTGATACCCACAATCTGGGTATATCTTCCAATCGCACATCTCAAGCCAGATATTCGGTTCCTGTGTATTCGAGGCGCAAACTAGCTTAGCTGCTGCCTCGAAATGCAGGTAGGAGACAGAAAATTTTTCATCCAAAAAATGTATGAAAAAAAGGGCAGTGTATAGCCCACACTTCTTGATACCCACAATATGGGTATATCCTCCAATCGCACATCTCAAGCCAGATATTTGTTTTTTCTGTATTCGAGGCGCAAACTAGCTTAGCTGCTGCCTCGAAATGCAGATAGGAGACAGAAAATTTTTGAACCAAAAAATGTATGAAAAAAAGGGCAGTGTATAGCCCACTCTTCTTGATACCCACAATCTGGGTATATCTTCCAATCGCACATCTCAAGCCAGATATTCGGTTTCTGTGTATTCGAGGCGCAAACTAGCTTAGCTGCTGCCTCGAAATGCAGGTAGGAGACAGAAAATTTTTCATCCAAAAAATGTTAAAAAAAACGGCAGTGTATAACCCACTCTTCTTGATACCCACAATCTGGGTATATCCTCCAATCGCACATCTCAAGCCAGATATTTGTTTTCTCTGTATTCGAGGCGCAAACTAGCTTAGCTGCTGCCTCGAAATGCAGGTAGGAGACAGAAAATTTTTCATCCAAAAAATGTATGAAAAAAAGGGCAGTGTATAGCCCACACTTCTTGATACCCACAATCTGGGTATATCTTCCAATCGCACATCTCAAGCCAGATATTCGGTTTCTGTGTATTCGAGGCGCAAACTAGCTTAGCTGCTGCCTCGAAATGCAGGTAGGAGACAGAAAATTTTTCATCCAAAAAATGTTAAAAAAAAACGGCAGTGTATAACCCACTCTTCTTGATACCCACAATCTGGGTATATCCTCCAATCGCACATCTCAAGCCAGATATTTGTTTTCTCTGTATTCGAGGCGCAAACTAGCTTAGCTGCTGCCTCGAAATGCAGATAGGAGACAGAAAATTTTTCATCCAAAAAATGTATGAAAAAAACGGCAGTGTATAACCCACTCTTCTTGATACCCACAATCTGGGTATATCCTCCAATCGCACATCTCAAGCCAGATATTTGTTTTCTCTGTATTCGAGGCGCAAACTAGCTTAGCTGCTGCCTCGAAATGCAGGTAGGAGACAGAAAATTTTTCAACCAAAAAATGTATGAAAAAAAGGGCAGTGTATAGCCCACTCTTCTTGATACCCACAATCTGGGTATATCCTCCAATCGCACATCTCAAGCCAGATATTCGGTTTCTGTGTATTCCAGGCGCAAACTAGCTTAGCTGCTGCCTCGAAATGCAGGTAGGAGACAGAAAGTTTTTCAACCAAAAAATGTATGAAAAAAAGGGCAGTGTATAGCCCACTCTTCTTGATACCCACAATCTGGGTATATCCTCCAATCGCACATCTCAAGCCAGATATTCGGTTTCTGTGTATTCCAGGCGCAAACTAGCTTAGCTGCTGCCTCGAAATGCAGGTAGGAGACAGAAAGTTTTTCAACCAAAAAATGTATGAAAAAAAGGGCAGTGTATAGCCCACTCTTCTTGATACCCACAATCTGGGTATATCTTCCAATCGCACATCTCAAGCCAGATATTCGGTTTCTGTGTATTCGAGGCGCAAACTAGCTTAGCTGCTGCCTCGAAATGCAGATAGGAGACAGAAAATTTTTGAACCAAAAAATGTATGAAAAAAAGGGCAGTGTATAGCCCACACTTCTTGATACCCACAATCTGCGTATATCTTCCAATCGCACATCTCAAGCCAGATATTTGTTTTCTCTGTATTCGAGGCGCAAACCAGCTTAGCTGCTGCCTCGAAATGCAGGGAGGAGACAGAAAATTTTTCATCCAAAAAATGTATGAAAAAAAGGGCAGTGTATAGCCCACTCTTCTTGATACCCACAATCTGCGTATATCTTCCAATCGCACATCTCAAGCCAGATATTCGGTTTCTATGTATTCGAGGCGCAAACTAGCTTAGCTGCTGCCTCGAAATGCAGGTAGGAGACATAAAATTTTTGAACCAAAAAATGTATGAAAAAAAGCGCAGTGTATAGCCCACACTTCTTGATACCCACAATCTGGGTATATCCTCCAAGCGCACATCTCAAGCCAGATATTTGTTTTCTCTGTATTCGAGGCGCAAACTAGCTTAGCTGCTGCCTCGAAATGCAGGGAGGAGACAGAAAATTTTTGAACCAAAAAATGTATGAAAAAAAGGGCAGTGTATAGCCCACACTTCTTGATACCCACAATCTGGGTATATCCTCCAATCGCACATCTCAAGCCAGATATTCGGTTTCTGTGTATTCGAGGCGCAAACTAGCTTAGCTGCTGCCTCGAAATGCAGGTAGGAGACAGAAAATGTTTGAACCAAAAAATGTATGAAAAAAAGGGCAGTGTATAGCCCACACTTCTTGATACCCACAATCTGGGTATATCCTCCAATCGCACATCTCAAGCCAGATATTCGGTTTCTCTGTATTCGAGGCTCAAACTAGCTTAGCTGCTGCCTCGAAATGCAGATAGGAGACAGAAAATTTTTGAACCAAAAAAAGTATGAAAAAAAGGACAGTGTATAGCCCACACTTCTTGATACCCACAATCTGGGTATATCTTCCAATCGCGCATCTCAAGCCAGATATTTGTTTTCTCTGTATTCGAGGCGCAAACCAGCTTAGCTGCTGCCTCGAAATGCAGGGAGGAGACAGAAAATTTTTGAACCAAAAAATGTATGAAAAAAAGGACAGTGTATAGCCCACACTTCTTGATACCCACAATCTGGGTATATCTTCCAATCGCACGTCTCAAGCCAGATATTCGGTTTCTGTGTATTCGAGGCGCAAACTAGCTTAGCTGCTGCCTCGAAAGCCAGATAGGAGACAGAAAATTTTTGAACCAAAAAATGTATGAAAAAAAGGGCAGTGTATAGCCCACACTTCTTGATACCCACAATCTGGGTATATCTTCCAATCGCACATCTCAAGCCAGATATTTGCTTTCTCTGTATTCGAGGCGCAAACTAGCTTAGCTGCTGCCTCGAAAGCCAGATAGGAGACAGAAAATTTTTGAACCAAAAAATGTATGAAAAAAAGGGCAGTGTATAGCCCACACTTCTTGATACCCACAATCTGGGTATATCCTCCAATCGCACATCTCAAGCCAGATATTCGGTTTCTGTGTATTCGAGGCGCAAACTAGCTTAGCTGCTGCCTCGAAAGCCAGATAGGAGACAGAAAATTTTTGAACCAAAAAATGTATGAAAAAAACGGCAGTGTATAGCCCACACTTCTTGATACCCACAATCTGGGTATATCTTCCAATCGCACATCTCAAGCCAGATATTCGGTTTCTGTGTATTCGAGGCGCAAACTAGCTTAGCTGCTGCCTCGAAAGCCAGATAGGAGACAGAAAATTTTTGAACCAAAAAATGTATGAAAAAAAGGGCAGTGTATAGCCCACACTTCTTGACACCCACAATCTGGGTATATCCTCCAATCGCACATCTCAAGACAGATATTTGCTTTCTCTGTATTCGAGGCGCAAACTAGCTTAGCTGCTGCCTCGAAATGCAGGTAGGAGACAGAAAATTTTTGAACCAAAAAATGTATGAAAAAAGGGTAGTGTATAGCCCACTCTTCTTGATACCCACAATCTGGGTATATCTTCCAATCGCACATCTCAAGCCACATATTCGGTTTCTGTGTATTCGGGGCGCAAACTAGCTTAGCGGGTGCAAGTAGGAAGCAGAAAGTTTTTCAACCAAAAAATGTATGAAAAAAAAGGCAGTGTAGAGCCCACACATCTTCAGACGGAATTGCCGGACCTCCTTTTTTGGACTTCTACATCATAGCAATGTAAGGTTTGGTTAAAACCTCGATTTCTGTTTTTTTTCACGAAAGCAATACTTGTCCTATAGTTGTAGGTGCAAGTAAAAACAGCTCTTGCCAATGGGCTAAGAAATCAATTGAGTAGTAAAGCCCTCTCCCGACCACCTAAGAAGATTCTGTATAAAACCCCGATCAACCCAGTCACGCTTTATAGTGGTAAAGCTTGGATTCTATCTAAAGTAGATAAAGAAATCCTTGGCTGCTCCGAGAGAAAGATTCTTCGTAAAATTTTCAGTCGCATTTGGGTGGATGAACTATACAGCGACATCGACTTATAGTCAAAAAGTTGCACATAAGTCAATTAAGGCAGCAGTCTATGCCCAGGACATGTAGAGCGGATGGATACAAATACTCCAGCTTGCAGGGTCTTCGATTTCCAGAAAAAGAAGGCACTCACAATTGGCACGGGAGGTAAACCCGGCTTGGAGTGTGCAACTAGAATTAGTAAGCTAAAGACCGGGTTGACTAGAGAAGCTTATAATGTAACCCCAGATTCACCCCGAGCTATAGCACCTACGATGTACATACGTACATAAGCAAGTAGACGCAATAGGGTGTTCACACGATTGATTAAGAGATTTGTAAGATTTTTTGGGACTTAAATTATAAGCTTGGAGGATGAAATTTCATATCTGGGCTTTCAAGAAAGAGAAGTAGTACTACTGTGAACATTTTTTGAATCCCTCCACTTCTACGTCCACTTTTTCATAACTTCGCTTCACTATTTGGAGATTCGAATTCTCCACATACAAATCGTCGATACCTCGTATGTGGCCAACATCACTTTTAGGGGACGTTTTCATCAAAAAACTGATTTTAATGAAATCAACAAACATTCGAAAACATCGTTGTAATTTGACGTGCGACCACGCCCACTTTATAAGAGCTGCATAGGAAAGAAGATAGTATCTATTCCAAACGAATTGTAGCTTTTCTATTGGTTTTTTTTTACAATAAGGTAAGATTTTTGACACATTTTTCGTTGGTAGATCTAAAATATTCCAAAATTTTAGAACAGTTTAAGCACAGCTTAACGAACTCTAAATTGAATGGACGATCTTTTGTGCTAGAACCTTGGCACATGTTCCATTGAATATTCATAGAACTCTTGCTGTCATTTTCTGTGGATAAATGCATTACTGGGGACAGGCCTCCAGGTCACAAAAATGTTGCCTCATAAGACAAAGCAATGTGAAGCAATAGGGCGAGGGAGCAAAAACCCTTGTAACTCTTTCATTACTCCCATAATGGCTTAGGAAAACAAAATTTTGCATTAGGGATAATTCATTTCGTATATTTCACTCCCAAGCGGATAGCTCAAGAATTACCGAAACGTAAATTGCATTCGTAAAAATTAACATAAAAACCTCATATCCCCGCACCTTTAAGCTCCTTGGTGTCTAATTAATGCCAGCATATATCCGTGCTGTTAAAAGTAACTCAAAATTTCGATGCTGCTCTCGGCAAGGACGAGCATTCCACGCTGCTAACCCAGCTATTTGATAGTCCTCCTTGCGCATTGCATGCTCCAAATATAATTATAATTATTATTATGATTATTTGCGAAATAAACAAAACGCGTCGGTGGGGAAAAACACATCCCTGTTTGTGTGTGCTGCCTGGGGTGGGCACCGGATGAAATTTAATTTTATTATTCCCAACACAGCAGTTTTCATTTTCGCAAGTCCTCGCACAAACACCAATACACAGCCAAACAGCCACACAGCCAGACACAGTTATAAACAGCGACCGGCAAAAAAAGACGCAGGAATCCAAACAAAAAAAAAAAAAAAAAGTCTGGTATTATCCTGCGTCATCTTAAAATTCAAAATTTAAAAATTAATTAAAACGGTAAAATGTTTAGGTGGCGAAAAAGACAGTCCTCCACCCGGTCGACCGGGTAGACCCCCCCTAGATCCTTCAGTCAAGCATGAGATAAGTCGGTGAGCGGTGTAGCGGTGTAGCGGCATAGATGGTGCTAGGGGGGTGGAAGACAGGACGTGATATTGATATATTAATTGCTCTTCCTTATTTCATTTGGAATACATTTATATTAGTCCATGGAGGATAGCTGTGTGAGTGTGTCCTTGCCGGCGCCCGTTTACAATGTAAATCCACTTTCCGGTGTTTGCAACCCTCATAATGGTACTCATTGTTCAATTATAATCATTGAGTTCCGGCGGTGGCGCTCCGGTTGTGTGCGTTGAATCGTTGTCGGAGTTGGCATTCAAGGTTATGTAGACTTGCTCGTCTTCATCTGGAACTTTTCAAAAGTTTTTCCGCTCTAATTTGCATTTTCATTCAAAGTTAATTTTCAATTTATATTTAGGGGATGACTTTTCAGGTTTTCTTTGGGTCTGCTTTGCTCGTATTTTCCGGACTCTCTTCATTAAGTGATTTATTGGCCCTTAAGTTCTGATGAGAGAGTGGTTATGCAATATTATAGGATTTTTCTTTGGTCGTGTGAAAAGGATGATTTCCTCTTTTTGATTTAAAAATATCTAAATATTTGAATTACAGGGAATCAGTTAAGAGAAAACATTGTGACTGAGAACTGGAGGACGCATTTGTACATGACGAGAGAATCAACCTCTATAGTCGTTGTAAATTTTTCATCCTGAAGAACAGTCCTTACATTATAAAACCTCAATGTCAAGTGGCGTAATAGTCGGAATTTTCAGTCCCAACTACAAATTCTCGGAGTCTTAAGGACTCTCTACTCTACTTTGCATTCGTAAGAAGTCATTTGCGGACCTCCTTGATGAATCGGATGACATCCTCGGCATACTGGACTTAAAGACACGGAAACGGAGGATTGCCAGGGTAAAACTATTTCTCTACAAAGCGGGATTGCAATATACATACACGGATGATTCTCAGACCGAGACCAGAGACATAGATCTGCAAGTACCCCTGAGACTTTTGGACACATCCAGAGTTTCTAGCCGTCAGGTCATAATGTACTCAGAACGATGTCAGCTTATGCTGGGTACCTGGACACTATGTTCTTGAATAGAATGAAAGGGTCGACGAACTGACTAAAAACAATCAGAGCTTCCACAAAAAAAAAAAACACTAAAACTAACAATCTGTGTTGCTAAGAGGATAATAATTAGTTAATTAAGTCCTTTAAGCTCTCAGCGGCATAGAGCGTCAACTACCCTGGCTGCCTTTAACTCATTCCCAGCGAGTCCGTTTCCTACCCGACTGTTCTGCGCCACGTTTGTCTAGGTCGCCCCGCCGTTCTGTCTGCTTGAGTGAGGACACTCGATGGGGCATGGGCCACTTCGCAATGGAGCTGTCCTCGCGCTGTATGATGTGTCCGATCCCCTGCCACTTTCTTCTCCATATAGGTTCTTGGCTCGTTAGCCGATGAAGTTAGTCGTTTGAGATACGATCGGGTCAACAAATCCTCACAGTGATTTTTAGAAATCTGCTTAATGTTATGTCCACATTCGACAAAGTTGGATCGCAACAGTCGCAGCTTAGTCCTTAAGCTGGCAACATTGCTTCAGATAGTATTCCGAACGCAACTTTATTTACCTACTTAATCGGATCCCGACCAGTGAAGAGTCTCTGCCTGAAACACGAGAGCCTTCCATTCCCTTCGATCCCAAGCACATTGCTTCTAGTTCTCTAGACCAAGCGTTCTGGCATCAGCGATAGCTAAGTCATTCAAATGGACCTCTTTGTTGGAGCATTATTCTTCATTCGCTCGATGTGACTGACGTTTCGCCTTTTTGGACATCTTGCTACAACTCATAGAGTTCGCGGTTATATCTTCTCCTCCAGTCCCCTTTCTCGCATACGAGACCGAAAATTCGAGGAAGATTTTTTGTCTTGAAAGTGCCCAAAATCTGCTCTGCTTTCCTGCTTATCGTCCAATACTCGTGGAGCATGCATTTCGTCTTCCGAGTTAGGAGTTTTGAACCCAATTGTTTCCTCAAAACCAAAGTAGCAGCGGTTTCCTAGGATAAGTCATTCGTGGAGTTGATATGTACTCCGAGCTCGGTAAACTCCTTAACCACTTTAAAGTTACTGTTGCAACAGTGATGTTTTGTCCTAGTTGGTGTACCGATGCTTCTTTGTTTGTTGACAACAGGTGTTTGGTTTTGTCCTCATTCATGATGTTTATGTCCTCTGCATATCCTAGCAGCTGGACAGATTTGTTGAAGAGAGTACCTTCCTTGTTTACACCTGCCCTGCGCGCTATCTGTAACAGCACACGATTCATAAGACAGCCCATCTCCTAGCCGAAGTCCGGTACATATTTAGATTACTTCAGAGGAACTCTTCACGAATTGTACATTGGCAGAATGTTTTCCAGCGTCACGCGGCACAGCTGGATCAGTTTTGCCTGGATCCCAAATTTGACCATAGCCTTGTAGAACTCAAGACGATGAATGCAGTCCTATTGGGCTTTGAAATCGATGAAGAAATTAGGATTGCATGGGTCTTCTTCTGTCTTCCAATCTCCTGTAAAGCTGTGTTTCTAAATAGCATGGCATCATGGTAAAGTGATTGGTGTACTACTTGGCCATTTCATTTGAAGGGGCTTATAGAAGTTCACTGTTGTTAAGGACTTCATTCTCCCTCATACATATAAGAGTATGGAAGTCAGTCTCTCTGTTTCCCATGGATTTTTGTTCCATGTACCATGACTAGTTCTACCAAATTCAGAAAGTTGTCCATGCCCTTCGGGTAAATCTAAACATAACCCGTCCGTGGAACATCCCTTTCAAAACCTCCAACTCATCAGTTCATATCAATCTCCCAGTTGAATCAATGAATCGCCAGATTAACCTGCAAGCAATTAGCAAGCAAATTCCTAATCCCATCTCCGTTCGAAGAACAAGAACTTCCCCGGAAACAAAAAACAAAAACCAGAACACAATCAACTCGGATAAATTGATTTCAAATCGACACAAAACGAGATATAAACGCAGCACTAAGATTAATTACGAGTGTCGCCCCCGTTGTCATGAGCATTAATAAATAAGGAAATAATTCTGCTTCATCCGCCTCCTGATTCGATTGTCATGCCCCTATGTGTCCGTAACAAGAATACAAAAAAAAAAACAAAAAAAAAAACAAACAAACAACGAACGATAATCGCCAGTCGAGTAATTTGTCTTACTTTCCCGTCACATATCCCTTCGAAGGATACCATTAGTTATCCCAGGCAGTGTGTTCATAGAACTATTGTCGGAGAACAAGATGCTGAATGTCCTCCAGCAGCAGTAACCCACCCAGAGAGCCGCCGACTACACAACTTGATGAGTGAATTGCTGATCCAATTAATTTCCCCTACACCCAGGAACAGCACACAGCAGCAGTACATGACCGAGAACAACGGTGTACCAGAAATATGCAAACAAAACAAGCCGCCCAGACGACGAACAGCACCAGCAATTGAACACCCCAACAACAAAAACAATTCGGAAAATCTACGTAATTTCATTACATGAATGCTTGAGGGGGGGGGGATCCTTTTCGGGATTACAGACGGACAGAGGGTCAGACATGGGGTATTCCAGAATCGGGACACATCATTCAGAATCTCATCGTCTGACGTAGACAGAGGTGTAGACGATGACGACGATGTGTGCTATTGGGGTCGGTTGGCCAACTTGGGTCAAGGCAGAGGATTTTTACTAGCCTGACGTTGAAGTTTTAGTCCTGGGGATGTTCATCTTCAGCCAATAGCCACCAGCCACCAGCCGCCTGCAATCGCATTTCAAGTGTCAGTGTTTCGATTGTAAAGGAAGAATCCTTAAATCGATCGACATTTTATGTGTGCCACACTACACATAACTAATTAATTACTTACGGCAAGGATTAGGCCAACAAGAATCCTCAGCACGTGGAATGTGTATGTTTTTCGGTGAGTAAGTTTGTCTAACCAGAACAATAGCACAGCAGTGCCTGGGGGTGTTCTGTTCCATTGCTCGTAAATAATGATGCCAAACAGGACTTAGGCTTTTGCTTAGGACCTTTGAGGGTAAATTTTCGGTTAAGTGTTGTGGGGAAATCACCTTTAATGGGATTTTAAGAAGTGTCGTTAGCCGATGTGGAAGTAATCTTATTTGCTTAACATTCTCAGGCTTTATGGTCGAGCTGTGAATATCCAATTTGTACCGGTCTGTGGGGCTGCTTGGGAAAAGGTTGGTGTGTCTATCTTATTGCAGGATGATAAGTGTTTGGAACGTATATTTCCCTGGCCTTGTTTACACCGATAAGTTATTCAGTGTACAATCAGGACTCATATAAATTAAACTTTACTGTGTGTGCATTCATTTGTAATGTGGGACAAGTAGTATCTACATTGTGGTCGATGGACATGGTTAGGGTTTTTTTTTTTGATTTAAAGTTGGCGATTTTTTCGGTTTTAATGAAATTTTTTGAAATATCTTGAAATATCAAGTTAGGAGTAAGGTGCCATTAGTACTACATTATGCAAACGTCCTCGCCGTTCGATGTTGATTCTAATCCATCGTCCAAATCCACTGGTTGACTGACATAGGCCATGGAATTGATATACATACATAGTAGCTATAAAGAAGAACTGTGGAGGTGTCAAATCACTCCAATGAAAAGGCCATTTGTATCGTCCTTTTCTAGGATAACTTAGTCGTGCCTATCATTGTACTAAAGGTTGATCCATTTGGAGGTACTTTTTCGTTTATGGATTTTTTGAAAGATGAAGCTTGAGTCATGTTATCCTGTCATGGCAGTTTTGTTCAGAATTGTTTGAAAGGCTGGAACCTCCGCGATAACAGGGTGGGACCGTCAGCACCTATGACATTAAACAAGTTCCAACTAGATACTGCAACCATTTGAATGGCAAACATGTGTCTCTTCCAAACAAATTACGCCAGAGCTGAATTTTAGGAAGACTAGTAGACTTATCTCTGTCAATAGTCCTGTCATGATAGGCAAACATGCCAGAAGGTGTGATGCCTCTTTCAAGGATTTCTACAGAAACTATAGAGACGAGAAAGAGGAGGAAACCATGTCCGATCTCCTGAACACTTGTTGTGCCCTATCGGTTCTGAGAAGAAAAATCCCAGGCGAGTGCTTTTTATCAGATCTTAACGATCTAGCCTGACTAGACTGAAGCAGGATAAAGAGCTTCGTCACCGGGTCAAACTAGTTGAAAGAAAGCCTAAACGGCGAAACATATATATTCGGCATGGGCTCAGACCTACGCGGGTTGTCCTGCCTCATATTCCAAGTGAAGGGTCTTCGCGTATGTTTCTGGTGCTGGTGGCCGTGATATAACAATTGACTTTCCTCTGGTCAAAGTGGATCCCTGCCGTTTGTTGTTTGATATTTCATAGTGAAAAGACTAAGCCCAACATAGCGTCTACAATTGATTCAGCTGTATTCCGAAAATTAGCGAATGCGTTATGTGCACTTAGACCAACTTATGGTCTTCATAATCGGCCTACCGAACGCACAGTTCCCTAAACCGTCGAGAAGTTTGAAACCAAAATTTCAGTATTAGACAATACGCGACTTAGTCCAGCAAGTAGTGAATAAAATATTGAAGCACAGCTTGACTTGTTGTATGCAACAACTTGAAGTATTTTACGTAAGGACCTTGGTTAAGAACGATACAAACTTCAACTCGTGCAAGAATTAAAGCAGGCTGAGCTACCGAGTCGTCGCCGCTTCTGTCTTTGGACTCTTGAAAATCACTGTTTTCGAAAAGTTTTGGGACACATTTTTGGTTTAATGGGTACGTCAAAATTGTCATACTTGGACTAAAGAGCAACCCCAAGATATTAAAGAGCTGCCATTACATTTAGATAAAACAAAGGTTTGATTGCGTTTATGGGCTGGTGAACCCATCGGTCGATATTTCTTCAAATTTGAATTCGGCCATTGGAGATAAATCCACACAACAAATTGATCAGGAAAAATGTAAAAATTCGCTTATGGAAATCTAAGTGATAAGCCCCTGCCTGACAATTGTTGACATTCCCTTAGCGGCTATACCCTGCGGAGAAAAGGGTGAAATCCTCTTAGCCAGGGAAGCTAACAAACTTACTTACTTACTTAAGTCCTGTATCCCCTTGTGGGTCCTAGGGCCTCGACAATGCCTACGCGCCATAGTGTGCAGTTTCTGGAAATGTGTTTCAGTTCTCCCCAACTCTTTTCCAGTTGCCGTGCTTCCTTCTCAACTGTTCTGCGACACGTACTCTTAGAAGCGCCGCGTATCCTGCCATCCTGAGTAAGCGGGTTCCATTGCATCGCGTGGTTAGCTATGGACCTGTCACCCTTTCGGAGAGTATGTCCAATCCACTGCCACTTTCGTCGTCGTATTGTTGTACCTATAGGTTCATGGCCCGTTCTCTGATGGAGTTGTTCGTTAGAGATACGGTTTGGCCAGAAAATCCTAAAGATATAACGTAAGCATCTAGTGGTGGTCACCCTCCAGGTACCACATCCATATAGCAGCACGGATTCAACATTGGAACGGAACAGTCGTAGCTTGGTGGTTAAGCTAATCGCATTGCTACTCCAAACTGTGGATAGAATCCCAAGCGCTGATTTTGGTTTGCCTATTCGGCTGGCTACATCCAGTTCGGTTCCGCCATCGGTTGAGACAATACTTCCAAGGTATTGAAAACTCTCAACTCTCTCAACCGTTTGTCCAGCAATGCATACATGAGCTGATGAGCTCGGTCCTAGGCTGATCATTTTTGTTTTTGCCACGTTTGTTGTCATTTGGTGAAGGTCCATAATTCTATGTGACAGCAGGCATACATCGTCGGCGTAGTCGAGCTGTTTGAGTTCAGATGTCAGAGTCCATCGAATTCCTCCGTTTCCTGTTGATAAGGTCGCTAATCACCAATAAAAATAGTATTGGTGAAAGTATGCAGCCTTGCCGAACCCCACATTGGACTTCGAATTCGTTTGACAGCGTTCCTCTGTGCAATACGTGACATGTGGACGCATTAATTTATCTGAAATGCCTCTCCTGCACAAGGCACGCCAAATAAATTCCCGATTGACACTATCAAACGCCTTTTCAAAATCGATGAACAGCAGGTGAAGTGGCGATCGATATTCAACACTTTGCTCGATAATGATCCGCAGGGTGTTGATGTGGTCCACACAGGAGGATCCAGAGCGGAAACCAACTTAGATTTACGAAAATGTTGCGTCTTATGTCCCGATGGGGTGGGCCACACTCGCTCATTCTTTTTGGGCCTTATGTCCCACTTAAATGGGACAAGTTTGTATGAACAAAGTTTGTATGAATTTATAACTATCTCCACGAGTGTATGGCAATAAGTGAGAAACCAGATCACTTTTATACGCCACTGACTCATAGAACCCTCATCCTACTTATGTAGATACATACAAATCAGCCCTCCACTCATAAAATGAACAGGAAGTATCCATTCAGAATATATTTGCTTGTCCACTCGATAAATCTGAAAAAAACCATACATCCAGCCAGTAGCTACGTATGGATACATTACTCGTTACACACATATAATAAACAACGCGGCAGTTAGTTGCTCAACCACCCCACCTCCCCCTCCCCGATAGTAGCCGCACAAAACAAATTTTCACAAAACTTTTGGCAAATTTCTCCCCCATCGCGCAAGGATACATTCAATTGAAATCCAAAATAGAAAAAAAAAACCAAAAACACATAAAATAATATTTCGCAGACGGTAAAATTTTCTGCCACATTCCACATGAGTTCCGCAAATGTTGTTCCATCATAGTAATTGAATTCCATGGATGCGATATGCCTGCGCCACATTATAAATCACACAAGAAATTCGAATGCAAAAACGGGCAAAAATTTCAATAAACTTTAAATAAGGACAGGACGACGACGACGGACGACCGACGACGAGCGCAACACACACAACACCCGAACCAAATCCGGTTCGGTTCGCGTTGCAAACAAAATCACCCTTATCGCCCGAACGTATTGCATGCGTAAAATTATTATTTCATATTTTGTTTTCCTGTTTATTTGGACAGAGAGGCCGACCCCTTCTGTTTTGATACGAACCCTATCAGTCCCCCATTAGCAGATGGAAACATATTCGCAGTGAGATCAAATAAATCTTCTAGCAACCCCCGGGGGCGAGAGAATTATTTCGTTTCTTGCGAGTCCTTGTTATTAAAATTTGTTTTGACCGAAACAAGACGGAGTACTGGGGAAGGGGTGGATGGTGTTCGACACCGAACACCCTAGGAAACGATGCACCATGAATAGATACAGAACGAGGGTCGTTTGTGCAGTTTAGATACACGTAGAGCGTGTATCTCATCAGTCTGGTACTTGTGTCGACGGCAACGGCAATGGCAACGGCACTTAGCAGACTACACTCGTAGAAACAAAAGACCTTAACAATGCCAATGTGAAGAGGTCTGTCGATCCTGAAATTCTCATACAACCCCAGCGGTAAAATAACATTTGGTCGCTACCAACTACCAATACAATGCGAAGTACCATAGAATGACTCTACGAATCCTTATCGACGACATCCTCACGCTATTATCAAATCCTTATGGGTTATCGCTGACATTGTCCTGCTGTGCGACATACGTACCCGGTTTGGGGTTTAAGTCGCGTAAAGATTAATGACCCACACCCCCAGAAAAGGTCCTTCGCGCAGGACAATTATTAGAATTGAATGGTCAAGGGAACCAGTTCATGGGACATATGCAAGTGGTTTCGCTTGAGCGACTGGTATTGCATTTTAGGAAAAAAAAAATACTGTCTACTCGGTCTTGAGAAGGAGTTTTCCTTTCGATAATGAAAGCGACACATCCGGACAAATCGGATTTATAGCATACCCCATCCACCGAAATGGGACATTACTGGCTTTATGTCCTGGAAAAGTGCATGGACCGCACACATAAGTTAGCCTGCGTGCGTATGCAATTAGCTAATGTCATGTCATACAGAGGCAATAAACCAGGAGCACTTACGGCACCGTACGAACAGAGATAACAATCGAAAATTGTTTTATTGAAAAGCCAAGGAAGCGTGGATAATCTGACTGCACTTGGAATTTGGAATTTTATGAAATTTTCCCAACGTCGTTGACGCGGAATGGGGTGGCAGCATTTGTTCGGATGCATGCTAGAGAACAGTATCTAAGTTTTATGGGAACATTTAAGCCGAAGAGATTTATGCGATAACAGTTGACAGCATGTACTACGTAATTGGATACATGGTCTTGAAGGATTTTTCAATGAATTTATCCTTTGTTCTGGGAAAGGATAAATTGGATAGGATTGTATTGAAGTAAAAGGCATAAGGATGGTGTGCGTGTTTGATGATACTGTTCGAATAGATTTTGCAAAAGAGATAAACATCTGGCGGTGATTGAATCACTTTTCCTTGCTGTAATGGGTAGAGTGATAGAATGGATGAATCGGGAGGACGAGAAGAACGTGTCAAAAGCGAGATAATAATTTGTGATAGGAGAATCGAAAACATTGCAAAATGCTATGTCAAGGGTCGCAAATTCAATTCGTTTCACATTGAGATTGGATGCAGCAGTGTTATGTGTTTAGGTCCTTCAGGCGTGCCAACCGGGGGTGTCGATTAAAATCCGATTCGCGTCTGTCTGGCTGTCCTTTGACACATAATACATCAGACGCAGATCTCTATCTATACGTTCTGAATGTATAGGTATTCTTTTCATGTTTTGTATTTCACTGGTCGGTTTTGGTCTGGTTTATCCGTAGACCGGTTTTCCTAAATCAAAGTTCGAGAGATGCCCCTTAACCCTAGTCTTACGAATGTGTTCCCTATGAACTACAGGATGTCATTCAATGGGTGTGCCCGAGCAATCTTCATCTTAGGTGGATAAGGACAGGGCAGAGTCATCACATCCTCAACATAAATATCTCTCTTTCCATAAGTCTTAGATTTTTCATCTGGTACCGAAGAATGCTTTGCCCCGTGATTACTCCTATGAGCGTAGAAAGGGATTTCCTATCCTTTTACATAATTCTGTCGGTCCTACTCTTATCAAACCAAGGCCATACACATATTGTAGCAACACAGGTATATAAGTATATAGGAGGACCATCTACTCATCCCTGCTTCTGCTTCAGTACGCAAGGCGGGAAGAACACCAAGATGTCAACCTATTCTGCTGCGGATTCTAAGACTCCTGTAGCCAGTTCGTGGTTTGTATTTTCGTGTCCAGGGACTCAGCAAAGGGCAGCCTTGTGCGGTGTTTCAAGAACGTAAAGCACTTTACAAGCTCGGATTTGACTTTAGCAGTAGTAATAGGTTTCATTCTTGCTTGGGTGTCGATAAAAACGATGATAACTTTCTGTGCCTTCAACGGATTCTCACTGGCAGCTATTATTGTTGCTAGGACCTCTGGTAAGAGTTCAGAAAAATGCCTGAATCTACGCCCACCTTTCATCTTTGACCCATCAGTGAAGACTGAGGTGGTACGTGTACTAGTAGACTGAGCGCTTTTCCATGCTTCTGTGCTGGGAAACGAGCATGTGAAGGGTCTTTTACAGCCTAGGTACGCAGTGAAATAGTCCGTGGTATGAACCTTTCTCCTAGATGCAGCTAAAGTGTATTCTTTATCTTTTATGGATTTTTCGATGAGCCTAACCACACAGTGCAACGTCGTACTCTATGGTGGCGAGTGCTCAACGATAAACAGGAAATTTGAGCTGATCTTACACTTAATTTCTCTCCTGCATCCCCTTATGGATGCAAGGGCCTCGACAATGCATTCATGTATGGGTTTTGGTAATATACCTTAAATTTTCTCAGTTCTTATCCAATTGCCGCTCCTTTTTCTCTATTACTCTGCGCCTTGTCGTTCTTGGACAGCCTCGTATCATGTCATCCTGAGTTAGTGGATCACATTCGATCAAAGGACTAATCGATGCTTTTTTGGAAAGTGCGTCCAATCAACTACCACTTCTCTAGTTGTATGATTGCGTGGCTAATTTTCCTGATAAAACTGTTCGTTCGAGGTGCAATTTGCCCAGAAAATCCTTAAGATTCATGATAACAACAAGGACTCACCAGAATGGAACAGTCGTAGCTTTGTGCTTAAGCTAATGGCATTAGTTTGCTTTGCTCAACTGGCTATATCGAGTTCGATTTTCTCATCTGTTGGGACAATATGCCCAAGGTACTCGAGGTCTCAACATTCTCAACCGTGTTTGTTCAGCAATGCTGATGCTGAGCTGATGTGTTCGACGACATTACAGTTTCGATGTCAAGTTTAGTTTTTAAGTTTAGCGTCATCTGCTCCCTACTCTACATCGGTTAAATTCATTATCCTGTGCGAGAGTAGACATAAGTATGTACATCGTCAGGATAGACGAGGTAATTCAGTTCAGATGCGTTCGTCGTTATACACTATATGCCCTTGACGAGCCCCACTTATAACGTTGAATTCCTCATACGGCCTTTCTTCCAGATCTTGGGCTTATTTGAATGAAGAATACCTCTAGTGTACAGAGATAAGTATATATGTGAGTAGTTCGGATGTCAGGATCCTTGGTCGAACCAACTGGTACCAACGTACCAGAAGTAGGTCGAGACTGTTATTGATGCTTATTTGTCAGCAATAATTACGTCACACAAAAAGCTGAGTGAATTATTTGCTCCCAACATGCAAATGTCATTCAGTTTTTATTGACTACCAAACGGTGTGACACAATTATCCCTATTAAGGAACCCTCTTCTATGTGATTCACCCATCCTTCCACACAGATTAACTGCATAACCTAACCGCTCAACCCTCCTGTGAAAAATCACTTTCTTAACGTGGGCATAGCCGTCATTTAATATTTCCCAGCGTAAATTATTTATATTTCTGTCAATCTATTCCTAGCGCGGTACTATGATTTCTGCCAAAACTTTTTATGCAGAAGAAAAGCCCATCCATCCATCCATCCATTTGCGAATTCCCTATCAGAACCCATGTTAATTTTGGTCGTTTGGTTGGGCACAACCAACCCCCCAGACAAACGTACACACACCGCACGCATTCTGGATTCCATCTCTCATAATCGCTGGCATTCATCTTACCAAGTTCCAAACAGTGTTGAATAATCCAGTGATACATCCCTTCAATCAAATCTGAGTGTAAGGCTCAACATTTATCAAATCGCACCTGAATGATTCGCCGTGATGTCTGGTTACGTGCGTACGGATGTATGTACCTATCTATCTTCCTCACATATATACATAGTATGAAACGATTGCCTTTACGAGCCTCATAATTTATATCCTGTCGCTGCGTATCATTGTCTCAATTGAGTTAATCTTTTGGCAACATAAACGCCGGGATTTCTGATGTTGGAAATTCATTTTATATTTTATTTCTCATCTTTTTGGATTTTCGTGTCATTTCTCTGGAGGACGGTTTGTCGTTGTTGGATGGTTAGGGATGGATAGGGAAGGGGATGTGCTCCCTGGATTATCGCCTATGTCATTGAATATGATGGTTTGTTTTTCGACTGTGTGACACAAAAGAATCTTAATGGTGTCATTATTTGATAATCTTTGCAATAGATTTTACATACATACATGTACGTAGCTATTCTGTTTCGGAAAATTAAATCCAAAGGGTGTTGGAAGATCTGAAATGAAAATACATAGGAAGTAGGAGCGTAGCATAATATTATGACATATCACGCGCTCCTCTAGCTATAGTAGTCCTTTGGCAACCACTTTCCTAATGTACATCCCTTCCGTAGGGTGGTGTTATCTAATTTCGAACATTACTTGTTCAAATTTGAAATACCTACATACACATGCAAGACGATTTCATCTAGAGATGGTGGGTGGGTTCCAAAATGTAACAGATGCATCATAGATAGAAAGCCATAAGTTCCAAAAGTCACACTAGAAAACGTTGCAAGTTTCTTTCAAATTTTGGCCGTAACTATGGTTAACATGCTTCAATCTGAAGTTCCAATTTTCGATGACGCGTCGAGTGATATTTGGTATATTCGGGTTTCGGGAGTTTCGGGAGACAAGCCAAGGTGTTGAGAATTGGGATGCAACACACAAGATCATGTACATCAAGGTTCTAACCAGGATATGACGACTAGCAAGTTGTAGAGTTTACCTCCGTCATCAGAACCACCCCGACTGCAACCATTGAAACCATACTGGTACTGCTTTCATTAGACTTCCACTTATGTGTAAGAAATAGTTGCCAAGAGTCCGCTTGAAAAAATCCATTCTTTGGAAAGAGCGTGAAACGGGCCACCAAACTATTGACAGATGGTCACACCTGGATACCGGGACAGATTAGTCATTCATTAATTATTCTGAATCATGACATTAGGCTCCTTTAGATTTCAATCTGGAGAAGGAATAAGCAAGAAAGGATTCCGAGAAGGACCTGACAATGGTTGTTACCTCTGCTCTACTGTCCCTAGCCTAGAACTCGTTAGGTCTAACATGGAACAAGCCTTCGTCACACTAGCCAATGATAGATGGAACAAACTCTCAACATGTTCTTGTCTCCAGAAGAATGCGACTAAACTCAGACGACCTCTTCAGAGACTGTGGTGATACAAAAGCAGAAGAGAACACATTCCAGTTTGATTTCGAAAGACCCAAGCTTGTCCAGATTTAGAAAAACAGACCTCTCCGAGACTGGGGCGACCTGTCAGAAAGGTCATCATTAGCTGTCCTAAATTGTATATTATTTTTAAGTTAGTTCAGGTTTAGTCTCAATCCCAAAAAGAGACTTGTTCTACACTACCTAAGACATTATGGTCAGGGAATAGTGTTTCGGTAGGATATTTGAGGTTAAAATATCAAGCCATGCAGAGTGGTTCTGACGCTGGACCCTAGGGATCTGATCTAGTTCACAGACGGATCAAAAATGGACTCTAGAGTGGGTGCCGAGCTCTTTAGACCCAAAAGTCTCGACACCTATGTAAATGTGTCCCACGGTTTTCTTGGCTGAACTCCATGCCATTTTTTACACGAATGGAAGGGGCCTACTGTTTGTCCGAGGGGCAATTTGTTATTTGAGAAGCTTTCTCAGGACAGTTGTACTCTCGGATATTTGTCAGACGCTCGCGAGAGGTGGGGCCGTGAAAAACGTTTAGGTGTTCCGACTGGGATTCGAATATCGAACCCTTTGCTACATAGTCCAACGCGCTTACCACTGGTCCACGGCGCCTATATTTCGATTTGCTCTAGATTCAACCTTAGTAAGGGTATTACGGGCGCTAGGATCTATGCATATCGTTTCAGGTAGTCAGGCAGCTCATAGAGCGCTGTCGTCCAATTTAGTGAACTCCATATCAGTTAAATGCTGTTACGATGCATTACATTTGCTCTTGCTAGACACAGCAGGGTTTAAACAAGCCAGGAATGGTTCAGGATTTGCAATAATAGGACCTAAACCTTACTGCGGTGTCAACTGGGCTGCCACCACAGCGCTGATTAATGAATGGAAACACAAACTGGGAAAATGTCCCCTGGTTAACATAGTCCAATATATTAATCAAGCCTTCTTCCTACAAGGACATTCTTGGTTTAGATTGAGATGCGAAGCTGGTGAGCTTTTTAACAGGTCTGTGACTGGTTTGATTGAGATACGCATTTTCCACAAGGTACCATACTCGCCATCAGATATTAAGACCTCTAGGACTAAGTACATACATATACCTTCTTACATAAGGATGATGGTAGGACTCTAAGAATAAAAATGTACTCTATGCTACAGTAGATCTTTTTGGATCGCAATATGGATGAATGGGCAACGTATGTATCTGTGATCCAAGTTTCAGCTGCTTATACAGCTTTGCCATATACCTATGTACCTACCTAGCTATCAGTAAAGCTGGTAAAAGGGTTTATTTTTTAGATCGAGTTTCTGATAGTTTGTGGAAATTTTTTGATGAAGCTGCAACAAGGCATGTTTGATCCGCCTCTGAGCACAAATTGGAGAATTGACAGGCATTTCAAGCTATGCCCGACTCGAAACCGGGGCTTTTCTAGATTGCTTTCAATCACTGCTTAATGAATTAAATTAAACAGAAAGGATCCTCGTACCCACAAGCGATATACACACTCCCTGTACTGTATGTACAAATTGTATTCACTCAATAAATTTAAATTTATTTTCTTTCCAACTGTCTTTGCACACCTCAGTCCGCCCCACACGGTTATCTATTTGAGATACTATTGGAGCACATTTATTTCTTAATCTGCTTCGTATAAATTAACATTACGTGTTCATCTGCCACCCTGTCGCTTTGCCAACAACAACCCTCGCCATGGAGGTGATAATATATTTCCCATCTGTTCAGTAAATACACATTATAAATCCTTCTCAGATGCGAAAGAGTCCTAGAACTGTCATTCTAATCTGAGGAAAGTACTGCACCACAGAAGATATAGAATCGCTTACACTGCTAACTGCTATCTATGAGTTAAAGCTTTTTGCATAATGAAAGGCATTCATCCATGGTGTAGAGGTAGAAGTAGAGGAGACGCTTTTCAAGTACACCACCGTCAAGTCCTTCAACCCACCTACACATCTACATATGTATATCCAAACAAATGTATGGGGGAAGGGAGATGAGTTTATTTTTTTAAATAAATTTATTTACCATGGTAACGTGCATTGCAGGCAAGGATACAGGAAGCATAGAAAAGCTGCCAGTGCCACCACCGGAAAGGAAGTATGTATACGTGATTGTATGTTTATTTTTTTTTTTTTTTTGTTTCCATTTCAAGTACACATTTCGTTTAGACACTCTTCTACACACCTACATAGGTAGCAAAAGGACTCGTGCAGGAGAAAAAAAAAAAGAAAGCTACACTAACTGTAGGGGAATACAAAAGAAACCAAGAAGAACTTTTGATCCGGAAAGAATTCCTGCTCGTTTTCAAATTCTTTGTTTTACCTTGAAAAACAGAAAAAAAAAAATACAAAAACGGCTTAAGAACAAAGAAGGATACAGATGTGTGCTACATACATAGCTATTGGCACCTAAGAAGACATATTACATACATATGTAGGTATAGACTCGCATATAACTGACTCTGGTTTGAATAATATTATATTTTAGATAGTATCACAGCACAGGCTATAAGGTAAGGTTATAACAGGCTCACTGCAGTCTTAAAAGTCTGAGGATTAGGTTGGTATTTCAGCTCAGCAGGGGCACATTTAGATAATTGTGATACTATCTGAAATCCCTATCATATCCGAGATACCTTTACGGATTCCCTACATGGAATCGTCCCAAAGGAGACAGGAGACAAGAAAACTCACTCTGAAGAAGTTTGGTTCGCTGTTTAGGCATTAGTTTAGTTTGATCTGGTGACTATGTTTTTACTGTGCTTAACTCTAGCCCATCTAGATCGTTAAGATGTTCGAAGAAGTACACGGCTAGGGTTTACCTCCTCAAAAACCGATAGGGCATGACAGGCACTCAAAAGATGGGTCAGGAACTCATTCTCTTCCTTCACTCTAAGGCTTTTATGTTGAAGGGAGCAACAAGCTTTCTGGAATATCCATGTACCAGGGACTACCCCGTTGAGCATCTTTCTTAGATTTGTCCTATTGACGAAAATAAGTCTTCTGTTGCTGCTGCTTTGGAATATCACTGTGGCCTGAAACCCAGCACGAGGATTGTCTCGAAGTATTGTCGTCGTGTGGTCTTGCAGACATCCGATATATAGGAGTGAACTCTCACATGGATCGAAGTATTTGTGTAAATCTCTGTCGCACATTCGGTCAAAAATGTCCCTCAATTCTCTGGCAAGTCTGCTAAGAATCCTGGTTTTATACTTGACGGTAATATTCAGAAAGAGAACAATGTAGTTCGCATTACTAGGAATAGTGTTATGGGCGTTAAGGCTACTTGAGTGCCCCATATTTTGAAAAGAATCTCTGAGCTGTAATGTTTCTTTAGCCATTAGCGTCCCAAAGATGTCAACGTTAAGAGCATGGAATATACTTTCTAGTGGAACTGTAGGAGTTTATTCAGACCCAGGATAGCCTTTGAAGTATTGCAATGTTGCTTTTCTTCTCCACCGGACTAGGGTTTTTACACAGAAATGGTTCTGACGACTGCCCCAGTTTTCATCTATAGCTTTTCTACATAAAATCAAGATAACGAATAGACGGTAATCGAGACCTTTCTAGCACAGTTTATCACATTTAGTTTCTAAGTGAGACTTTTATCGAGAATAACCCCCAAGTATCTGCCTTGATCTGCAAATTAAATCCAATACCCCAGATCATTGGAGGAATTATATGTTATATACAATGTTATCCGCATAGACTATCACCCTGAACCCCTCTTCACTCAAGAATAGGAGTATCTTATTGACTCCCATGAACCACAATAGTAGTGATAACACTCCGGGTTGGGCGGCCCTCTGTACACCGACCTTCTGGTTGGACACCAAGGATTAGGGTACTTCTGAGCATATATTCGATCCGACAGCAAAGAAAGTTGCCAACTTTGAAGTGGAAAAGTGCAGCAGATACACATAGACAGCTTCTGTGTGGACATTGTTGAAAAATCTTTCAATATCAAGGAAGGGCCCATAGTGAAGCTGATCGGACCGGCTCTTGGTAGAAAGAATACTTTGACTTTCCGACAGGGTTTAGGGATCTCCTAAAGATAATATGAAACCAAGGACTTAAACTATCAAGACTTTGCTGTAAGAAACCATCAAGAAGAAAAGGGTGTTCATGAGACTTATTAAGGTTTCCTGTTGGACAAAAGTTATTGCATCCAGCACTATAAGATCTAAGTTAATGAAAAACTGGCACGTATTTTTCAACAAGTAGGATAGTACGACCGCACCATTTGCTGGATACTAGGTTACTGTACCAGGGAATTGTTAGCCTGACGTACTGGGTAGAAAAGAGGGTCCTCTGTTTTAGATAGTATAAACGTCACCGGCATTGAGCTGCCAACATTTTATGCTAAATACCTTATCAAACCCAACACGGTACGGGAGGCCAATCGACGATGGTATCAACTTGCCCAAAGCAATACCTCTAAGGTGTTCTGGGCGATTCTGAACGAAAACAGGTCCATCGGACTCCTTAAACACAAGAGTGAAACCCTCTCCAAGATAGTTATCACCCTAACTGGTCAGGAAGATATGCTCAAAGACTGTACAATAAACTTCTGCGTACGCTGTAGGGACAAAAAGAAAGAAGATACCATTAGTCACTTCCTATGCACATGCCCTGCACTCAGGAAGGCTAGCCTTGTAGGCAGAGCTGGGATCTTACTCATAGTCATACCTATTCAGCCTACTTACAGCCTTCATAGCTAAGATTAGCTTTTTGATATAAAATAGTACATGGTCCACAGAGTAAGATGGTAGTACAATGAATTTCCTTTGGTATGAGTGCTTCCTCGCCCAGAATAGGTCTAAACCAACCAACTTACAGAGCTTTACAATCTATCTGAAATATCTGGACTATGAAGACAATGTTTGGGTACCATTGACTAGTGATTAACTGGTAGAGACTTGGTTGAGCTTCCTGATGAACGATTAATTCCGGTAAAATTAAAATCCTTGAACTTCATATGAACTCGTTAACAACTCATTTTAGGGCAACATTTCGAGAGAATATTAGTTTCTAGCCCTAAACCTAAGTTCACATTCACAACACGTTCTTTCTTCCTGGCTTAACAAAAGGCAGGGATGCGGCTTCCTCGCATGCTCTTTTGTTGTTGAACATCCACTTGCTGAGTATTGTGGTAAGACTGAGAGAAATAGGTAACTGGCCACGAAATTGTTCAATCCAGTTTCAAAAACTATCAGTATTTCATATCGCTAGACTACTATATGGTTGTAGATACTAGAATACACTAAGATACGCAAAAGAAGGATTGGAACTCGTTTAAATCTGGACTATCCTCTTCCCACCAATTGAGCATATACTACCCCATCGGTCCTACCACTCATCAAGTAAGAATCTAACATAATCACTACCAATTTTTTGTGCCAGCTCACATGCCATAAAATGTCCTTCCACAGCGAGTAGAATTAATGAGTTTAGATATTTTCCCTCCCGATTCCAATTGTGACGATTAATTTGCCTGTTCTGGGTGCGGAAAATCAATTAACTAGCATCCAGCAAACAATAACGCCGATAGACTGGCATCGACATTCAATATAAATTAATTAACTTTAAATAATTAGTAATGACAAGACAATGGGTGCAGCGCACCATGATTTAATGTTGTCATTAACATAATCCTTCGACATAAGAAAGACTCATGTTAATGGGGTCAGCGTCATGGCGCTCCATCGGCTGCGTTCAGAGGCTTGTTATAGAACCGACAATACTACAATAATTGAAGGTGGATAGCGCAATTAGGGTGTTAGCCACATTGACGCATACAACAGCAACTAGTTGTTGTCCGGGAGGTACAATGACGTTGTTGTCACAGTGCGCAGTTTAAGCACCCACAATCTCAAAGTGCACAGTGCAGTGTACACAGTATCCTGTCACAACATTGAATACAAAGGGATGTGTGTGTACAGAGGTTTGACAATAGCATAAGCACGCAGGATGCATAGTTGGTCATTTAATAAGCTTGTGGGTAAAATACAATTTGATCGCACAGACTGTTGCAATTATATAGAGTAGGGCTGTTAATGCGTAAATTTTGCTAAGGACGTGCTCTGGTAGAATGAGAGCAATACAAGGAGTCACTAGAGAAGTGAATGCGCAAGAGAGGTCCTTAACTCTATATGTGGTAATTCATCGAACTACCTAGAATCTACAACAGAAATCGCTTATCTGAGAAAGGTCCTTGCCAAAATAACACTACAGATGTCTTCTATTAAGAACTGTGATGGAACACGTTCACAACTATTTTGAAATATCACTTTCCTGACTAGAAAGAAGGATCCACAGAAAGTACGTAGATCAAAACTAATTCGATTGACAGGCTGCAGGTCATAATAGGATCTAGTGTCCTTAATCTATCAGTTGAACCAGACAGAAGGATCTTATTGTAAAGACCTAGAGGCGGCTAATGCTTTACGTACTATCTAGGATGAAGCCTAAGTACTTGAAAGTAATTGTGCCTTAAAGTCCCGATGCAACAAACTTGGAAGTTGTAAGTTCGCTTCTCTGAGAGGCTCACTTGGCGGGAGCGTTCTATGGAAGCATATTGAGGTGTTTTCCAAAAACAGTACCAGGAACATCATCGAAGGCAACTATGTACAGGGTGACTAGATAAGAACGATAGGAAAAAATGTAAATAAAACAACAACGATGTGAGATATAGGTTCAATTTTTTGATGACTCCGTCCAATATTTGCCACATTATTCCAACAAAAATCGAATCTTGGCCTCGAGGTCATCCAAAGTGGTTGACTTCTTAGCAAATATTGGGAAACGTAGTGACGTAGCCCCAGAGAAAAAAATCGAGTGGTGTCAAGTAACATTCCAAGCAATTCCGCTTGTTGACATAGTCGCTGAGCCAGGGCCTCGTCCGAGAAGTTGATTTTTTGTCCGAAATCGGGATCTCCGGCCAACATTTCCAGTGGCCAGTTATTGAATTCACGGTGAATCGACATTTCAGGGTCTGGTAGCTTAAGGCCTAAACTTTTCCACGTTGTGACGAATCGCCTGCACACTAAGCCGGAATTTTGAAAATATGTTTTTAATAATTGCCGCACGTTCGGTAAGAGTGTAATGATGCATGATGGAATGGCAAACCTAATGAAATATTTTGACAGGTCGATGTCATCGATAGCTGTGACAGCTGCTGCAACATAGTAATTGGAAAATGTATCATTCCTATCAGGTCACTCTCTATCTTCCCAGGAAGTAGCTCGTTTCGAGAATAGGAACCAAATGCACGCTACCTTTGAAGATTACATTTCATCAAGAAAGGATTAGGCGCACATTTTGTTGAATTTTCGTAGATTCAAGAGACCTGAATAGCTAGGGCTTGTGCCCAAAAATTGTGTTCTTTGTGACAAGATGAGAAGGGCTGGCTAACATTGACCTTGTTAGATCTCAATTTTAGATGAAATGGCAGTGCTGGTGTTTGGAAAGTGGGAGCCGTAGTTTGCATGCTTCTATACTTTGCCGCAGAAGTGTCTCCAGGATAACATAAATACTGCCCTTCGAAGCTTATGTAATAGATCCCTTCAAGTCAAAGAGTACAACCTGGTTGTCTTCCTCTACAATAAAAGGTGTTTTAAGCAACGTGAGCACCATGGAAATAAAAAACAAGGCTATACAATTTTATGGGATATAATCGACCAGGGTACCCCTTAGGACGGAGTCGTACAGTCTCCTAGAGCCCCTCTATATTTTAGTATTATTTAGTATTATAACGAATGTATTATTAAAATAAATCTTTTTACTCAGAGTAAATCTAGTGAATATCGATTAATTTATCTTTACAAGGAAAAGATCAACATCGACACACGTGTGAATGGAGTTAATCTGGTACATATGTATATGTACCTAGGAGAACAGTAAAATACCTCGAATAAGGTATTATCGACTTTAAAATGGCTACACGTGTGCATTATTTGTATGTAAAAGGGATTTTTGGAAAACATAGCAGCTCAAATCAAAAGTGTGCCCTAAGGGAGCCGTTTCCAAGCAGTCAACATGGGCATGTATGTTTAAACCCTACTTAACCTGGTATTGCAGCTCCGAACGATGACTCCTAGCCACTTTTACATTCACTGCAAACAGGGGCAATGAAATTCATATGCGTGTTCAGATTGAAAAAAACAAAACAAAATACAGGGCCTAGCTTCTCACAACTATTCGTGTTGTGGTTGCTATAGTCTTTATGCGAATGGAAATGGATTGCCTCATGAAGCTAGAGATGGGGCTGTGAACCAGAACTGTAGCAGAGGTTGATTGAATCAGTCACTTCTACTACTCTTACGCACTCCGCATATCATTTGACAATATCAGTTCCAAGGATTCGATTGAATCAGTCACTCCCAGTGCTTGTTTGCATTTTATACTTTTCCGATCCACCCGACAGTTAAGGAGGATTGAGTGAGTCACCCTACTTACCCACTTCAAGCTCAACAGATCTTACAACCCTTGGAGTCGGTATAGGTTTCTGGAGTACCCGGTGATTCTTCCGGTCTACCATATATGTGGTATTACAATGGACCTTCTTTTGGTCTAAGTGTATCCTGAATCTCGCGACAACGACCTTACCTAACCTGATCTTTGGACTTTAGGTCCAACACCATTCCCAGTCAAGCAGCCCAAAATGACTACTTTGCCAATTCCAAACATCACTTTCTGTCCAATGCACTTCGGGTCCAACTTTTTGTTAGTTGAATGGCATACATATGCATACAACATATGTACATGCATAGGTCTTACCAAATTAAATTTAGGGTCGTCACTCCAGATGACAAAATTCCAAATTGGCTAACGTCCGGGTACACGACTTTTGGTGAAATTTATGCATCTTCTCCGAATGACTTGTGAAACCATTCACTGCTTCAAACTTCGTAGATTATTGCCTAGTAATCGAACTCTTACTATCCTTAATGATACTGTTGCACCAACTTGTTTCCATCTCAGCACTTATTTCCACTGAAGTACCAAAGGGTCTCTTAGAGAATCTCTCACTATCAGGCTATCCTCTAATTTTGTTGTTTTTCTTCACCTGGATCGTTATCGACTATCAAATGTATGAAGCTCCTGAAACAGTCGATATTCCGCGTGGTTTTTAAAAAGTTTTCTCCTTTTTGTCTTTCAAGATGGTGGGATGCCAAATATTCCTTTTTTTTTTTACAATTAATCAGTTCGTCATTAGCAGATCTTTTGAAATCTAGCGAAACTAGTACGTAGCGTTGCAGAAAAATAAACTTCCCTAGCGAGTGTGCTAATTAGCTTGCCAGCGCTGTCTAAATATGTTGGATTTATACATTTATACTCTCGTACGTTTGTCAGATGTTCGCAAGAGGTCGAAAAACTTACCAGTGAACCAAGGCGCTCACATGATATACACGTACGTGAACTGAGGGACAGGAGAAATGTAAAAAGTGGTTTTATATAGTTGCAGTAGGTTAACACATAATCTATCTAAAACAGTTTCCCCATCTTTCAGGAAGTAATAAAACGGTGACAACCCTAAATCAAACCGCCTATCTCGTCTGTTCTTAAATACAAAACTACTCTTTAAATCCAATCACTGCCTATGGTCTATAAAAAAGCGATTTTGTGTTCCACCGAAAAATATCAAACATTTCCCTCAGCAAATTGCCAGCATTCCTCCATTTCACAAACGTACGTGTTCCGTTGATTTTGTCATATATTTTCATCTTGCAATTTAAGAAAAAAAAAAAACAAAAAAAAAGATTCCCACACTCACCCACCCACCATTGCGCCTTCAGAGTGCCAGATGCTATCTCCACCAGTCGTACAGATCCTTTACGATTTTAGTCACGAAAATCCCATCAAAGAACTTAATGTTCCTCTCACCGTGTCTTCATCCGCTGCCTATGGAGGAGCAGCAAATACAAAAAAAAAAAAAAAAAACACAAAATCTCATAAAACATAGATACATATCCTACTTCGCCAAAGAGCGAGAGAACGAAAGGCAAAAAAGCGACTCAGTAAAGAACTGCTGCAGGATAAAGTGACTCCGAGTCCATTCAATCAAAATGCCAGCAAATTTCGAGTCCATCAAATGGCAGGAAACATCCTCAATCCACTGCAGAACTTATAGTCAGTACGCAGAAAAATGCAAATTTTTTCTCCTTCTCATTTCAGATGGCACTCTCTCGCTCTTTCCTTCTCTTTTATTGAATTTTCATTAG
The DNA here is from genome assembly GCA_963583995.1 of Xylota segnis. Lineage (NCBI taxonomy): Eukaryota > Metazoa > Arthropoda > Insecta > Diptera > Syrphidae > Xylota > Xylota segnis. The sequence continues at coordinate 46,855,373 of OY757236.1, read as the reverse complement.
TGTAGGTATAGAAGGGAGACTGGGCTAAGCATCATGTCCGTGGAATTTATTTCATCTGATCCTTGCAGGTGCTCTTCCAAATATAGCCGCGCATTTATCTCCCGAATGGCCGTGTCCTTCCGATGGGAATTAGGAGCGCAAATTTAAATATACGTACACCTAATTGGTGCGTTGAAGTTTGGCGTTTCCAAGGCACATGCAGTACCTATTGAAATCCTGACACCATTTCAATTAGAATGGTGAGAGTGTTTTGGAAACTTCCCGGAGACCCGGTGTATCTCCGTGTATCTGACAGTTTTTCTGTGTATCTTTGGGCAGAATTCCTTGGATCTAAAAATCAATTTTTCGAAAAAGGTTTCCACAGAAAATCAATCCTCCAGCAACTCTGCCAGCATAATTGATTACGTGCTGAGTGATCCAGTGGGATTTTGTTTTTCTCGTTTAGCATAAAAGAAAAAAAACCTTCAATTCATACCATTCGAGGTACTGTTGAATTTTGGAGGATAATGTACCTTCTGGAGCTGGGGCTAGTTCATTGCTGAAGGAGAGAGTCGAGTTGGACAGAAGAAGGAAACATCACAAAAGAAGTGTAATCTTACGAAAGGAGAAACGAAAACCAAGAAACCCTTGCAATTGGAGGCCGAGGGTGAGAGTCAAAGGATGCTCAAGGACGTGTATCATTTTGTTTCAAAGGCATGGTAATACTTGGCCCTAGCCGGCGAAATTGGAAAATTGCATTCAAAGAACTGGAAACTAAGCCAATCGAATTTCGCAATAGATTGGATAAATTAAGGACCAAGGACATTAAATCTAATTTAGTCAGTAAATCGTTCGGGTAGTATTCGGGAGACTATTTCTCTTCTTCTTAAACAGGGAAGCGATAGTCAAAGTTGACGGGAAGGTTAGAAACATTGATTGATTGACGACTTTTGCTTTATAGAATAAAAGAACTCCACTTGAGCTATGAACTACACCAAGTAAAATCGCCAAGAGTGTGTCTACACCCAGCATAGCACCTCTGGCACCCGTAAGGTAGAAATCTTCTCAACGCTGTCAAAGTTACGACTATCAGATTTTGGGCAAAAAATCATCTTCTCGGACGAGGACCATTTTTGTCTAAGTGGCTATGTCAACAAGTGGAATTGCCATTATTGGAGCAAACACAATGCACAAATGCTTAACCAAGCATCACTTAATCCATAAAGAGCGACTGTTTGGTGCGGTTTATGGGATGGCGGCATCATCGAACCTTATTTCTCTCAGGTTTAGAGCGATGTTAACGAATTTTCTGTGACCAGAGCTCGACAATATAGATACTTATATCCAAGCTGTGGTTCTAACTAGAAGGCGCGCACTGCATGCCATACAAACAACCCAACGCTTAAAGTTGTAAAGGTGAGGGTAAAGGTCCCTCCTAAGAGGGATTAGGCTACATCACCATAGCTTCCATGTATCCGAGGAGGAAATCAAAAAACCATACATATTCACATGATTCTAGAAGTCTAATCTGGTTCAGCGTGGGATAGAATATGATACAAAACCATTGATATGGAGTTCTAGTGGACATCGTTAGACCCAACATTAATTCATACTCTGGAAACGTGTCCCTTTGTGTTTCAGGCCGCTGAACTTTATAGCCACTAAAACACTATCGTACAACTCAGTGGATACGTTGTCAGTTAAATCTTGGGAAGGTCCCCTACAATCTTTTACAAGACATAACAAGGCAAAACTTGAGTGGACAGGGAGTTGGAGGGAACGAGTCTGCAGAGGGCTTACTCAAAGTTTGCATTCATAGAACCTAAACCTTATAGTGGTGTCAATTGGGGTGCTATTGCAAATCTGATTAATGACTGGAGACACAAAGTTCGTTTAACCCACTGAAGATGTTCCAAACTTTATGAACAATGTAGCTCAGACAAGGGAAGACTCGAAGGCACTATCTTAACAAATTGATTCTCACTAGATGGTTACACCACACAGGTTAGGTTAGGTAAATGTGTCTCCAAGATGTCAATACACTTCCGTAACATGGCCAACGCTAGGTGGAGTGCACTCTCCCTACGCCGTGTTTCGAGGCTACTTTGCTACTAGCTACTAACCCTTCTCATCGGTGTCCTCACATGCCACAATCCAATGGCGGCCCACCTCAGTAGAATGGGTCTCAACGGCTCAGACATATGAAGAGCCTGCAAGGATACTGATGTGGAGGAAGACACGAATGCCCAAGTCTCAGCAGAATCAGACACCAAACCTAGCTAACATGCCTCCTCAAACTACCTTAAAATTCATAACGAAAACGAGTTGGTTCAGGAGGACAGCTCCCGCCATAGACTAATGAGTTTAAATTTCTGTTTTCATATTCTTGCAGATGTCGCACAATGTCAAGATCCGAGTGAGACTGATCCCTCCTCATGGGTTTGCAGTCACCTCTTTAACTTAACCTAACCTAGGTAAATGATTCCCCTTGCTGACGGATCACTTAGATCAACTAAAAGTCCACTGTGGCCATTAAAGATCCCTGAGAACCTAATTGCAATCTTCGACGTCTGAACTTTAGGAGTTTTCTTAGCTCAATATCTCTTAGAAAGTCCAGTTCCGCAAGGAAATAGCTCCGAAGAGCATCCTTCCTTTTGGTGATGCATGGTTGAATAGATACTACTTCTTCTTCGTTCATGCAGTTTCTACAGAAGTCCCTGTGGGGTAGTCCTACCCATACTGCATGAGTGGCTATCATGCAGTGTCTCATCACGAACCCTGCTAATAAGTTATTAGCCAACCACTTTGGATGAGCTTGATGCCAACATTCAAGTCATAAAAATTTGGACCAACCTCTTCAAGCACTACCAGCGAAGCTATTTGAATTGTGTGCTATACCCCACATGATGGCATACCCCCTACCTGCAAGAGGAAAGAACTAGTCTGGATCGAGTATATGGTCCGTCCTATAAGTATAAGCTGATGTTTTTGAAGTTGAAGTTCGAAAGTTGTGCCCTTATAAACTGCGTTCCAGTTCATCCTAAAAGCCAATTCTCAGCGAAAGCAAATCTGACTCTAATTACCAAGAAATCACAACTACCACAGATAATTTGCTTTTCTTCCACAAGTTCCTTCCACAGCTATTGGTACTTGGACAACCCCTGAAAGCTACGTGCCCATAAAAATGTAACATTTCCAAGTCTCGCCCCTAAGATGCATTCATGTCACGACCCACTGCCGACCACAAATGAGATGTAACACTCCGTCAGAGCTCTCCAGAATCAACCGAAGATTTAATAATTTTATAAATTGCTAAACAATAGCCGAAGTGTGCCTCGTCCAGGCTACACCCCTTCCGTGCAATTCCTTCCACTTTACTTCCAGGACGAAGCGATAGAAAACTTTTGCAGACTTGCCTCTCCTGGGCGTTCATATCGTTCCACTTCACGGTTAGCATTATGAAGTCTTGTTCCTCGCCTCGTCCCCATGGAATAAATAAGATTCACTCTTGTACAGTACCCGCTGTTGAGTTTCACCTGCAACTCGAGGAAAGGTGGGAAAGATTGTTTTGTATCTAAATTTCGAATCTGATAGCAGTGGCAAGGCAGAGTGGAGAGCTCTTCTCTGTTGCACACTTACATTTGAGGGCGCATCAGCGCCGTCGTTCTTTGGAGAAGTCTGCTGCTTGCTTGGCTGTTGAATGTATGGTGCGGCTGGTGTGGATTCACTCTGAAACTGCAAAGTGCCACATCCGCTGTACATTATCGGCTATTGCGGTGCCTTGTGGAAAATTGTAAAAGAGAGTGATGGCGGCAACAAGGGTAACACAGTGAGGAGTTTTGCATTTGAATTTGTTGCTTTTTTGTTTATTTTTTTTTTTTATGGTTTTTGGTTTTATACCACAAACGGCAGCGTGCACCCCCCATATGGCGGCAGCATTAGTTTTGTAACACTCGTTGTTTATGCTCGAAACGAACTTGGTAAAGGAGTTTCTGGATTTAGATTTCGTTTTTGTCCAGCTGGGTACCTGCCCTGCGAACATGTAGAGCAAATGCATAGTGTAGGTCAGTGGATTTTTGTATGAGAATACCTTTATTCACATACAGAACGGCTTGTTGGGGGGAAATCAATGTGTGGGCAACATAAACCGTAAAGGATATCTCATTTGGTGAAACAAAAATTTAAATTTGCAACAGAATTCCATGATTGGTGTGGAATTGCTGTTATAAATTTGAGATACTTTTAGTTTTCACCAACGGCTACTGGTTTTTCACGAGATCGTAAATCGCTTCCCTTCGCTCTACATATCCTCGCTGAACAGTTCGTTAAATTATCTCCTCCAGGGCCTGTCAATATAAAAATGACCGAGGATCATTCGAAAAATCTTGCGATCAACACAACCAAGGATATGTTCATTCATCCTCGTCAACGTCCATGCTTCATTATCATGGAGAAAGACTAGGATGTTGAGGACTCTATATGGAGCTCACATGGTGTCTCGTGACTACTCCATTGCCTTCTTAGGCCAAAGAAACACCGATAGGCAAGAGTAACTTTTCGTTAGGTTTCGAGAGCAATCAGACTTTCTAGCGGACCCGAGGTAGACAAAGTTCCTTACTAACTAAAAGTTATTACTGCCTATTGTGACGCTCTATTTGATTCCGTGATGATGGAAGTTCCTTCTTGTTGACAGGATATACCCACTATGATTTCCACTTATTCACAGCTTGTCCTGTTCCAATATTTGCAAGTCCTCCAGTGACAGCGTGCTGTGTCGTGTCAATGGTATCAACGTCATTCTGTGTTACAAACAGACTTGCACAGACTTTTGCAAAATCGTACTTCTGGGGTTGGGTTGTTAGTTTCGTACAATTTTCTCAAAAGTCAGATCACAAGACTGAATCCTTTTTTTGACAGCAAAAGTCTGGGTAACTCTGTTTCTGACCTAAATGAAGCTGCGAGGGTTTTCCATGGTCATCCTGCACAATCTGACGAGTGTACCAGGGATATCAAAAATCTACATGACTCTGTATAGCTTGACTCTATAAATGGTGCCATATGCGGGCTTAAAATCTGGGTTTCTTGAGCTTTTTCCACGATGGACCGTAGTATGAACATTTGCTCTCCTTTCTTATTGATCGGGCAAACAATGCTGAGGATTCCATTGCACATGGTTTCCTACAACAGTCATCAACGACTGCCTTACACAGTTCGACCCACCAGTCTTGTTGGACATTCTGCTGGGGTGGACGGAAGTCTGTCTTTTCAGCGTCCAGGTTGGATGGTTTGTTCTACCTTACAGCGGAGTTTGGGTCATCATCGCATTCCAACAAACTACTGAAGTAGTCTCGATATATGAATACTCAACACCTACTCTGATTCAATTATAAGGTTTCCTTGTTCATCTCTACAGGACTCTATGCAGGACTTGTGGAACCTATTTCGATTGTTTTTTCCGATAAGCCGATGTTCTTGCCTCCTTTTTTCTTCGTTGAGTCATCTTGTGTTGCTTTGTTGCATGTGCTTGCACTCTTTATCAAATCAGGAAGCTAACTACAGAGTACCAAAAGTTTAGGTCTCCTCTTCTAGAACAGCCAGAATCTCCCACCTATCACAACTCGGGCTGGTGTTCTCAAAATAGACATAAATCTCATCCATCTGTCCACGTAAACGACTATGAATAGCAGCAACTCGCAAAGGTGTTCAATTATGAATCGCGCAACCAAACGTCCGTATTACAATTCATGACGTTTAAAATGTCATAACATCCTGTTTCACTTATGAATAACAAACGCTCTATCCCCTCGACATTTGAATATTAAATATTAAACAAACATTTATCTGTGCGCCCTCGATACATACGAATCGGGTTCTAGTCCCCAAAAACACAGCACACCCCCAGCAGGGCCCCAGCGATGTGTAGCTGAAAATTAATTTCGCGCATGAATGTCAATGTTCACCGCCACCCTATTACGGGAACAGTTACACTAGCAATCTAAAGAAGGCACATTCTTGCCAAAGATTATATGACGAATAAACTTTTACGAGATTGACAGCACATACTTGCTATTACCAGGACGACATCAACATCCTACATGTTTGTCTCAAATGCTGACGTACTACCGCCCTTGCTTCGCCTGCGTGCTACCACAACTAGTTAACACTGGTATTCCCACTCAATTCGCAAGGAATCGTATTCTGTTGTCATGCCTTTTCGAAAAATCCCGAAAATTATTTTAACAGCAGGACGTCATCGTTGTCGTCGGTGGTTGTTGGTTGTTGGTTGTTGTTGGATATCGTAAGCGTTTATAGCTTGGTCCTGGTTGAAACAGCAGGAATGATATGAATCTGTCAGGACGCTCTCTGCAACATGTGCACACATCACTACACCGAATGGAGTGATAAATATCCCTGAGACAAGCCAACGAAACGACCGCAAGCCAGCAAAGGATTTGACTTTGATAAATAATTTATGAGTGTCCTGTGAGCGGTTGCCATTTTTTTTCTTCTTCTCCCATGAGCATCACATGCAGATTTATCTGTTGGCCCAGCATCATTGATACTTGCAAAATCATCATCCCATCATCCCATCATCTAAGACCAAATATGAGAATCGCTCATGCGATAAGGATCCTGTCAACCCGATAATAGCTACATTACGTTCCAATTTCCCTTCGCCAGGACATAGCATAGCAGTTCGAGTGTGATTTGTAAAAAGCTTGACTGGCTACTTAATTTTCTTCATAGAAGCAGGGAGGCGGCTGGTGCGCGCCGCCCTAAGGTATTATTACACCATTACGTATCCTGTCCGGGGGGATCCATTAGTTGGTGTATTTGTAATTACACTGTATGTATGAATATCGTCGGGCAGTTCTCTGTCGGTTGGGTTTCTTTCAACCGAAGAGTTGGATACATGGAAACGCAATTAACGGCAGAAGAGTTCTTCACCAAGTGTAGCATAGTTTCGGGAATGTTTTCCTTTCGAGAGTCATGTCCTTAGGTTTTATGTGGTGTATGCCTGGGTGGAGGGGGCTGAACGGCTGCTGGGCCATAGTGGGGGGTTATTAGAACTCGCGATAATATTCCCAGTTTCGCTTGTGTGTTTTTATTAGTTCACGTGACTTGGTGTATATCCTTATGTCGGCACACCTGGACCTGGACATAACCGGGTCCTGAGGAAGAATATCTCAATTACGGAAAATCTAATTGATGTTGTGTCTGCTTTGGGAGCATTGTAGCATTTTGATTACACAGTTTGTGCAGAATTGCAGTGGAATGGAAAGATTTTTGGAAAAATGAAGCTAATGAGGTTTGGATTGGGTCTCGAAAATTAACTACTTTATCTTGACTTTAGTGCTAGTAGTATCCCTGTAGTCCCTGCTTCGAATAGATTGGCATTGGATTGGTTAGGACTCGTGGCTTTGTATCAAGTTGGTGATGGCTTGGTGCAAAATATCCATCAAATCTTTATCCAAATCTGGGTGTATGAACCCCCGAATGTCAGTCTACAAGAAGTTTGTAATACAACTGCCGGAGCATTGTTTGATCCAATTTGACATTCCTTCTCAATGAACGTTCGTCCATACCTTCCTATAGACCTTTTGACTGTAAGCTACATAGATACTTGTGGCTTTGGTATAACGAAGGGGCCTCCTTGAATCCTTGACTTTTACCAGGCCCAACATCTGCAGAGGTCCTCTCTGTATAGCCCCATTATTCTTTGATGAAGGTCGTTAGTTAGTTCTCTAGTCTACCGGATTGTCCTGAAACGCAATAGAGTGAGTACTACACGGCATCGTTTCACCAATTCAAATTTGACAACTGTGGATGAGATGGCGCTCTGACTGATGATTCCAAAAACTTCTAAACTATTCCAAGCGAACATACTCTGGTTTGGAAGTTCAAGAGAGCTAGAGCCAATTCCTTTGTCAATTTTTGATCGGTTCGTAAAAATTCTGGTTTTATTCGTGTTTTTGGCCTTCCTATTAACTCAGTACTCCTTTATATACACAATCTGTCTCAGTATCCAAGTGTGACCACCTCGCAATAGTTCGAAGGACCTCATCGCCCTTTTCCTAAAGATTGGACATTTCTAACCGCAGGACACTCTTAACCAACTGTTGTGCCCTTTAGGCGGAGACAAACTCTATGAGCTCTTGAGGGAACTGAACTTCGAAACCACTCCATGGAGCTTCGCACTTCGAGCTGTATGTCTAACGAAGTGTGATGTATTGAAGCTGATTCGCCTGTGTACATGACGTATATGGAGCGAATTTAGGTTAGGGGAGTGAAAGAAATCCACAACGCCAAGCGTAAGTCAATTACGGACCCATAGGCAAGAGATATCCTTTCCCTATTGGTTGCCCCTTGTTCCTAGGATCTATCAAAAAGCTGAAGAATAACAAAGCCGCTAGCTCTGATGGTCTACCAGCAGTGTGGCTTCCGGCCCGGCAGATAGACGATCGACCAAGTTTTCACACTAAGGCAAATCTTGGAAAAGACTAACGAATTTCAAGTCGAGACCCACCACCTCTTCATCGACTTTAAAGCCGCATACGACAGCATTCATCGTCTTGAGCTCTACAAGGCGATGGCCGAACTCGGGATCCTGGCAAAATTGATCCAGCTGTGCCGCGTGAAGCTGGAAAACACGCGGTGCATTGTGCAATTTGGGAACAGCTCCTCTGAACTATTCCAAACTTGCACCGGATTTCGGCAAGGAGATGCGCTATCGTATGACTTCTTCAATCTAGTGCTGGAACAGATAGTGCGCAGGGCAGGTGTCAACACGGAAGGCACTATCTTCAATAAATCTGTCCAGCTGCTGGGATATGCAGATGACGTCGACATCATCGGTCGCTCTTAGCGTGCCGTTATAGAAGCTTTCACGGCAATTGAAGAATAGGCTAAACGAGTTGGCCTTGAAGTAAATGAGGAGAAGACCAAGTACCTGTTATCAACAAACAAGAAGCATCGGTCCACCGCCTAGGACAAAACGTCACTGTTGGCAACAGTAAGTTTGAGGTAGTTAGGGAGTTTACCTACCTCGGAGTAAATATCAACTCCACTTACCCTAGGAAACTGCTGCAACTTCGGTTTGGCATAAAAAATGGGTTCAAAACTCCTATCTCGGAAGACGAAATGTATGCTCTACAAAACTTTGACGCTGCCAGTTCTGCTATATGGAGCCGAGTGCTGGACGATAAGCAGGAAAGCAAAGCACATGTTAAGCACTTTCGAGAGAAAAATTCTTCGTCGAATTTTCGGTCCCATATGCGAGGAGGGCGAATGGAGGAGAAGATATGACCGCGAACTCTATGAGCTGTACCAAGATGTGGATGTAGTCCAAAAAGTAAAAATACGTCGAATACACTGGCTCGGCCACAACGAGCGAATGGACAATAATGCTCCAAAACAGGATCTTCGACTCACAGCCCTCAGGTTCGAGACGACAAGGAAGACCGAACCTCCGTTTTAAAGACCAAGCTATCGCGGATGCAAGAGCGCTTGGTCTGGACAACTGGAAGCAGCGTGCCCGGGATCGAAGAGGATGGAAGGCTACCGTGTCTCAGGCAGGGACTATTCACGGGTCGGGAGCCCGTTAAGTAAGTAAGTTCCTAGGATAATAAGCTTTTTTATTACCCGGGATATTTTCGTGTCCAGAGACCCAGAAGAATGCAACCATGTGCACAATGTACATCATAAGTCTAGACTTCTTTCAGCTGTATCAATCAAAGGTGATACCTTTTTCTGATATTGCAGTACTGCTAGGACCACCGCTTGATATACACTGTTATGATTTGGATATGAGCAGCGGTTCCGAAAGATACCTGAACCTACGGAGCTGACCGTTTTCCATTCTTTCTGCTCGGGAAGGAACACATGTTTGGTCTCGTAACTCTCTAAATACGGAGTCACGTAATTCCAGATCGATACTCACTATACCTACATATGTATATCGTTTTTAAGGCGCTATACGACAGAATTTATCAGACAAGCTATACATGCAGACCTGTCAAACTTGTCAGTTTATTTGGCGGATGATGACAGGACACAACGAGCTGTCATGTGTGCGGTAGTTTCAGGGTATCTTTAGCAAGACATGGGGCTTTTCACCGAAAGAGTTCCATTGAATCTATGTGGCTATGATAAGACATTTTCCAGCTTATGCGTTGGCCCTAACCCTTTAGATGATCCGATTATATAATGAATATGCCATTGCTTGGATCGTTGCACTGCATTGGCTTCGTGGTATCACAATGTCTAAGGGCTTCGACTCTGTAGAGTAAATTGAAAACAAGATCAGTAAAATTTGGATTTTTTTTTATTATATTTTCCACAAGATAGTTTCAAAAGATATCTGGACACATGCTCCAATCCTGACTAATTTTATGCTTCCAATAGTTTCCATTGTAGTTATATATCACCCTCTGGCCATTATCATCGAATTCTTTGTTAAACCACAGCGGTTCATGTGGTGGTTCAGCGTGAGTTTCTGATGCCTGAGTTTCTGATGCGTGAGTTTCTGATGCAGCTTCTGGATTTTCGGGGTCATCTATTTTGATCCTGTATTTGGCACGTTGTTTCTCTTCCAATCGCGTCTTCTCCAAGTTGCTCTCGTCCCATTGACCTTGTTCCATTAATCGCTGGTCTGGCCTTAATCGAGAATCTGTCGGAGCGACACCATCTTCCATTTCGTTTAGTTGGCACGCCAACACCGAGAAATTGTAATACTTTTCACTTTCTTCGGCAGGTAGCCGTCTGGTCCATATCGTAAAGAATGTATCTGTCTCAGGGATACAAGCGCATGTTAGACTTGATCTAGAAACGCAAGCGATTTGTACTTTTTCATCCCAATTGGCGCGCACAAGCCATCTCGGCTGATTATCCTCGTTCGTCACGACACCGTTCACCTTTCGCTGTTTCTCTCTGCTGAAGTATGAGTATGGGTAATATGTCAAGGTACACTTGATGCCCTCGGCCTTGTTATGGCCAATGATCTCTGTATCTCCGTAGTGATCTATCCAAAGCTTACCAACAATAATATTGTGGACTGTGGTGTTGACCTTTGACCAAGAGTACTGATGACCTGAGGAGAACTCCACATAAGCAACTCCGCTTGCAGACAATTGAAGGTCCTTTCCTCGAAATTTGCTTGTCACATTAACATCCTGCCAGGACTTCCAGTTTTTACCTTCACAGAATATTGCTGTCACCGGTGGATGATGGGAAACTTGTTCGGCTATTAGACGCCAGCCTAGATCGTCCATTCGATCGAATTCAAAGGTTTCCCCCAACAAGGGATTGAAGGGCTTTCCAGTTCGATCGGCCGTTGTCGAGTAGCTGGATATGGTGAATGCTGCCACATATGCCAGTTGTTCATAGGGATCACGACACTCGGCAGCTGTGTGCAATAAATCAGCGTACTCGTAGTCTTCTGCCAACCGCTGTAGCATAGAAATCGGTTCGTTAAAACTCACTGGCATCGATATTTTCCAGAGGTCCTTGCCAACACATTTCTTCAGAATCGACCACAAATCTGTTGGATAGTATGGCTTGTCGGGCACCGTACATCGTCGTACCCTGCCAGTTGTAGTTGCTTCGAATTGTTGTACTGCGACAACTCCTTCTCCTAAGGATGGAAAATTGAAAAGATTACGTGGAATCCTGTCGTTTAACTCTGTATATTCTTCCGGTTCGAAGGTCTCAATATGGATATCTGTTGCAGAGACAATATGATGGGCAGTCAGTTCCAGTTTGGTATGTTGTTTTGCCAACTGTTCAACCATTTCTTGCAGTCTTTGGCTGTTGTCTCGTTCACGTTGAAGGACTCTGTTCCATTTCTGTTCCTGATTCTCAGCTGTTTTAATATACTCGGTACAAGAAGCAATCATAACATCGGTAGAAATACGCAACGATGTAACATGATCGATGAGACTTTGAGTTTCAGCTGAATTATTTCCTCTTTCCAAATTGCCCAGCTGGAGTTGTAATTCCCGACCATGCGTTATTAGTGTCTCTAAGCAGGAGCGAAGATTATCCAAAGTGGAGTCTTCGTTGCTATTCAGAGAAAAGTCCTCATCAGTCATCGGTGGTGTGAAGGATTCTAAAGCCGATGATATTTTTAAGTGACCACTTGCCTTGTTACCCAGTTGTACTATAATTTAGCATTCGGTTCGAGTAAATGTGTATTTTGTTTTTGTTGGTTATTTTGGTTAACCGTTTTTGTTTTTTGATTCCAAATCAATTGTGACAGTTAGCAAAAAAAAAGGAACTGTCAACTTGATTGAAGATACTTTTCAGTCGTTGACTTTTGAGAGAACCTGATCGGATCCTAAACAGGTACAACGAACGTATGTTCTTGAGTATTGAACGACGGATATGGTGGTAGGGTGGGTGACAGATGTGAGATCTGTAGATAACAAATGTAGGGATCAGGCCTTGGTATTGGAGGAAATGGAAGGGATCCACACGAAGTTTAGTGGACCTCCGAACAACAGAATTAAGGAGTTCCTGGTTGATGATGCTAGGTGTCGTAGCCCTATGTAATGTATATCTAAGGACCTGAATGCAGTCACCACTGATTGGAACAGCGCAAGGAGCAATAGACAGACTCTACTGGAAGCCGTATCGTTGCTAGACCTAATACAGCTTAATACGGATAGTGAACACACTTACTCTATACTTCGACAGATGTCACCAACTTCCCGACTAAGAGTACACTGGTGTAACCCCAGCTGCTACCCAAAAGCGAACTCCATCAACCCAGAGGTCTGCGCTTCCATTAGGATCTAGAAGAGTAATCCAATGATAGGCAAAGGAAGCTCAAACTAGCCACTGGTAGTAGCTTTTAGGAGTTCTATGAGCAAGCAGATGTAAATCCTTAGAGTAGGTTCTACATTATCATTGCAAAAGTGAAAGGCACTCAGAGTCAAACTGGACAGGCTTGTTGAAGCCTGCACACTGTCTGTTTCAGCATAAGATTGAAAAAATCACACTATAGTGCATCTCCTTGCCGAAGTCCAAGTTGGAACTGTGTTTTCCAGCATCACGCAGTACAGCTGGATTAGTTTTGTTGGGATCCGGGAATTCAGTCATCGCCTTTTAGAGCTCAGGACGATGAATGGTGACATATGCGCCTTTAAAGTCGATGAAGTAATGGTGAGTCTCGACTTGAAATTCGTTGGTTTTTTCCGGGATTTGTCTTAGTGTGAATATTTGGCTTTAGACGTTCACACAATACATTGGATAGGATCTTATGTGCGACATTAAGCAGGGATATGCCTCGTAGTTTTTGTAAGACATAGGAACGCCTTTCTTGAAGATGGAATATAAGGATTAGACAGTCTAGTCCTAGAACATGGCTTCATCCACCCATGCTTGGTTGATGATAACATACCTGAACATAACCTCCATGTTTTCGAAAGCTTCCATGGTAGACCATTAGAGCCAGTGGCTTTTTAGTTCTTCAGGTTTTTGGAAGTCGACCCAACCTCATCAAATAGCTTCTTCACTGACTGAGTCTTGTCCCATTCCTCTCTCTATTTGAAGCCCATAAAGTAGCTGCTGGAAATGCTCCTTAAATACATCTACTATTCCCTGTGCTTCGGTGCTTAGGTTTTCTTTGCGCTAAGAGTCTGCATTCGGGACTTTAAGCCATCTAACAGCTGCTTGACTTTTTCTGAAAAACAACCCGGTGTTATTCCTATCGCGGGACTCTTCGATATCCTTGAGCTGGGAGACTTCTTTTTGTCCTCATTTCTTCTGACTCAATACTCTTTCCTTGCTGCTCTGGTTTTCCACTGCAGCATTTGTCGGTGTGCATTCTCTGTCATCTTTTCCGACGTACGCATGCATCATCATGCCAAGAGCTCCTCTTAGGTGGAGGTTGGTAACCTATGGTGGTCTCGGCTTCTTCTTTGATGACGGCGCGATACTGATTCCATGGATTGTTGGCATTTGTAGATGGTGAATCCACAGCGGAGAGTCTCTTACTCAGTCGCTTTCTGTAGTCTCTGGCTACTCCAGTCGCTCTAAGGCTTTCAACGTTGAATTCGTTTTTCTGGGCGCCTCACAGCTTCTTTCGTTGGATAGTCGAGCTCTTAATTTGACTGCAACAAGCAAGTGGTCTGAGTCGACTTTTGCCCCTCTAAACGTTTGCACATTTAGAATACTGGATGCGTGCCCCCCATCGATTAGCACTTGGTCGATTTGGTTACCTGTTCGACCATCTGGAGATGGCCAAGTTACTGTGTGGATACGTAGCCTTGGAGACCTAGTGCTACTTATCACCGTATTACAAGCTCCTGGAAAGTCGATTAGTCGGGTTTTCTTTCCGACTAATCCCCTGAAGATGTTTTCCTTACCGATTTTAGGCATTGAACTCTCCGAGTATGATTTTGACGTCACACTCCCAAATGGAGGAAGAGGTCATAAAACTCCTCCTTGATAGAGTCTTCAGCTTTGTCAGTAACGGGTGGCTTAGATGCGGATCAGGAGCCAGGCGATTTTTTTTCGATTTCGATACTTGATCCTATCCATCGTATCTTCTGGATCGCGTGAGGACAGATTCCAGTTTTTGAGCAGCACCAGGGGTATACAGTGTGCGAACGTTCCAGGTGCATACTATCAATTCATAGTCCTTCAAGCTTCCGTGGTCTTAAATGAATAGAGTCGTAAAGTATCTGAGGCTGCTATCTCCCTCCTAACTATTTTTTTTTACGTGTTAACGACGCCACAACCTCCAACCTAGAGGGCCGATTCCTTTTCTTAAAACCCCCAGGACGAGGGGCCGGTTGAGAAACCGGTTGTAAACACTGCAGTTGTTCCATTAAAGGCTCATCCGCCACCGTCTTTTTTCTAAAAATCTGTCTTATTTTTGGAAATCCTTACCGGCCTGGGCTTCAAAGATGTCGAAGTAAAGTATGCTTCCGGTTGAAGCTCTGACGCCACCGTTGACTCCATGGAGAGAGTTCGTCCGCTGTCGTATTTATTTTTTTCTTGTTCAACACTCGGGCTTATAAGTTTGGCAAGTCGTGTCCAGATAGACATCAACCAGTACCCGATGCCTACCACTAGGAGGTAAAATTAGCAGAATTGATGTGTAGGAGCAGTTACAGCACTGGATGGCGCCAGATTTACGCCAATCAGTGGCTGCTCTATTCCTACAGCATCTAACCATCAAAGAACACACTTAGAATACTTCAGAGACGGACTTGTGAATATATAGACTCAGTGAAAGGTACAGAACCGTTAAAGCGACCCTTGGCGGCATGTCAGGAAAATCCACAAAATCTATGACAACCTCTGGATGGTTTAGAGATTTAACGTCTTTTTCCCATCAAGGTTTCGTCACAACGCACAGAGACACAATAGAGCCGTATCAAAGGATTTCAAACGCTCTACCAAGCCTCAAATAATCGGTACGACATATTCGTAACAAAATCCTCTCATTAACTAGAACTACCATACCACTAATCCATCTACAAAGGGGGTTTACAACTGCCAGACAGGAATCATCACCACTCAACCAGTAGTAGTTCGGTGCCTTGTCTAATTAACCCTTAAAGTCCCACCACCCGATTGTCCCTGTGGCCATCATAACTTGATGTTCGTCACATTCGGCTGAAAGCCTTACTCCTTTACACACACACACACACACACACACACACCCAGAGAGAGACACTAATATACGGCCCGAAACAACAGACATCACTTTATCGCTGGAAGATACAAATTGCGACATTTCAAAGGAGCAATTACCAGCAAGGGTGTTGGATCCGGCCAAATGCTCAGATAATGGAAAATCCTAATTGCCACACTGACATCGAATCACAGTTGACAGA
Source organism: Xylota segnis (assembly GCA_963583995.1). Taxonomy (NCBI): domain Eukaryota; kingdom Metazoa; phylum Arthropoda; class Insecta; order Diptera; family Syrphidae; genus Xylota; species Xylota segnis. The sequence continues at coordinate 46,839,549 of OY757236.1, read as the reverse complement.
TGATGATGGTGATGACGTTGCTCTGATGGTTACTTAGTTATATGTTCGTATGAAGATGATGATGCCTTGTGGCTGTTTATCCCACAAATGTTCCTCGGTTTTTGTATAGTTTTTCCAAAGGTATTACAATTTTTTTTTTCGAAAATCCCATTACATATCCATTGGGAGGGGAACTGAATTCAAATTTGTGTCAGTTTAAAAAAATTTTAAATTGAATGACAAATTGCAACGCAGGGGTTGAGTGTGAATTGTGATTGCAACCCCGCCCACAGCCGTAATCGTGTTCCAAACTTATCCATTAGTCAGTCTAAGGATATTTATCATTCACTTAGAACTCCAACATCAGATATGGTTATCCATAAATAGAAACGTCGTCGTCGCGACGAAGCCGTCAATCCCCTGCACGTGGAGGGTGGACTACGAGTAGATGTGTTCCAGAAGGGATGGAGAATGCCCTATCGGCATCGCAGATTGAAAATTTAATTGTTTGTTTGTTATTTGCATATAAATTTGGCATATGGCCGGATATTTGAAAAGGGATCAAAACAAGCGACCGACAATGACGACGACGACGACGACGACTACGGCGGCGGTGGTGGTGGCGGTGATGACGGCTGAAAATAGCCACCACCCCCCAGCTAGAGGGATGTGTTTCTGTTTAGCTCCTTAGCCGTTAAAGTGGTGGAAATTTTGAAAATGTTTTTGGGCTCTCGGTCCATTGTGCGGCCGGAATATTTTTGCGTAATCTTTGGCCGAGTGGAAAACGTGGCATCATGAAATATGCTAACGAATTATTTATCAACAGTAAACAGATCATCCGTTTCGTGTCCTTTTTACATATGCCTGCGGACTTAGCACGATATGATGATGATGATGATGATGTCGGTGGTGGTTGGGGTTCGGCAGACACCACCGACACGACACGACGTTTTAATTTGTACTTGGAAAAATATTTGCACACGAATAATGATGAGAGGGATGATAATTCAATTATCCTTGTGAGGTTTTTTTTTTTTTTCATTCTCTCACTCTTAGGCAAATGGGCGGCGATGGGGTGAGTGCACATTGGGTAGAATTAGTTCCACAACAACCCCCAGCTATTGAGGTACGAGTTTAGAATTGAAACCAGTGTTTCTGAAGGGTCTGGATGGCTGTCTGCGATAGCGAAACTGTATAAGGATTTACTTTTAATTCAAATATCGAATGATTGCTATACACACACGTAGTACCTATTTTTGAAATTGAAAAGTATATGCAAACAGAGCCAGACTATACACATGGTGGAGAGGAGGACTCTCTTCAAAGTTCATTGTATTGTGAGTCCTTACTTACACGGAGTGCGGTCCTTTTGTGCATGGGGATTAATTTGAATTGACCCGAATGCGAATTTTTACCGAGAAAGTAGTCTGTAACCGCTATGTAGAGAGATGTGTTTTTTCGGGTTAATGCTTCTCAATTGGGTTGGTGACAAGTTGATTTATTTTTCAGGAGGATGAGGAACTTTTCTTCGGAATTAAGCTATCTGGTTCTGGAGTAGGTGAAGTGCGAATTTGTACGATGAACTGAAAACGTTGTTGTGAACTTAAAATCCTTGATGTCAAATGCAGCTTAGAGGTTGATGCGAATGAATATTTGCAGATGGTGTGGAAGGTATTTTCACTCGATGGTGATTATTGGGAAAATAATGTGCTTGTGAATGGCAACACAATTAAGCCAACTACGATGGGTATGACATCAGCACCAGTCAGTAACTATCATGGATTTTAGGGTGGTTTTAGGTGGAAAGTTTGTGGATTGTATATCTGGTCCTGTCGATGCTTGAACAGCAGCTTTGCAGAGGTCTGTGGCGCTTATAGTCTTAATTTTAAAATGCCCCCCCATTAATTTATGGTCTCTAAGGATACCTACATATAAGGAGAGTCCGCTTTGATTTGTTTAGCGATAAAAGTTCTCTCGTCCTTCTAGTAATGGCCACCATCTAGCATCAGCTTTCTTGTGAAAATCCGACAAAAATTTTGGATATAAGAGGACTTTAGGATATGAAAGGCATTAAGACCGACAGCCTGTTTGTAGTTGGGTGGATTTTAATCCTTTCCTAGCTAGCTTGTCGATCATTTTATTCCCGTAAGGGTCCGTATGTCTCGGAGTTCAGTAGAGCGTTATGCTACACCGCGAGCTTAGTTTCAATTCAGTTTCTCTTTACATGTCTGCATGGAAACTAGCGCTAGTGTAGCGTTGTCTTTGAACGTGGTGTATACGATTTGGCCATTTTACATGTCTTGAAAAGTTTGGAATTGGTTATAATGAAAGTGATGGCTGGTTGGCTACATATACATACGTCTACATGTCCAAATGTTTATTCCTGTTCAGATTAGGAAGGTTCTGGTAGACCCGGATGATTCTATATAAGTATTTGCCTGGTTGGGAAGATCTATTGACTGTGCCTACGTACCTGAAGATGTATATGGAAATGGAATTTATGCCCTCACCATTTGCCCGACTCACTCTTGAGAGAAATTTGGATCCAAGGTTGAGGGTGAAGTCCGCGTATGGGATAACATGGTCCGAAGGCTGTTACTGGTGCTCGTGCTGTTCCTTCTGTCCGATTTGGTTACATTATATATCATCGTTTAAATGGTGGTAACGGGTGCTTTTGTTGCTTCTTCTTTGGTGAAGAGGTCAAATGAGCATAGAGCCGGGCACTACTTCCAGGAAGTCAGTTAGTATTGTTCTAAATGCGTTGGTTATGCCTATATATGGTAAATGTTGAACACTTGTGAGGATGTCTAGCTTTGTCTAGCCTTAAGGTTAAAGTAGAACGAATGTGGATATCCAAAATTCTTTTAAGGCTTTGGAGCAGGATAGATGTTAGACTGATAGGCTGTGATGTAACTGGGCTTTTCCGTCTTGGTGGGCTATTTTACTACTGTCAAAACGAAAGCGTATCTGATTTCGAGGACAAAACTCATTGGGTGCACTGGTGAAGCCGTGGTGCTCGCTAGAGGTGTTAGCGATAGAATGAATGATAAGTATTATAAACTATATAAAGATATAATCCGCACTAAGAAATTGGCCAGCTTCCGTTAATCAATGACATAAACTCGGATTGATTATTCCCTAATGAAGACATTCTTAGCACAATGGTTGGCATCATGTACTTAATACGCCAGCAGTGTGAAGTTTCCATAACTTTTGAGAAAAAAAAAGATCAAGCACAACCTGTATACTGGTGCAGAGTCTTAAGTAAAATTAGGAGAAGGAATAAAGGAGCACAAGTTAAAATGGGAGTCAAAACTAATCACTATAGACTTGGCTATAAAAAGATCTGATCTTTGTATAGGCCCCTATCGATGCTGGACACAGTAATAGGACAGAGGCTGAGCAAGCACATTTTTTCAGCGATCCAATTAGTAGACAAACTACGTAAGAAATTATTTCAACTATTTCAGGTCGATGGACCCAGGGCCTAGCTTCTAATAACCATTCGTATTGTGCGTATTATATTCTTTAAACGAATGGAAGGGCCTATTGTCGTATCCGAACAGTAATTTGTTAACTTGAAAAGCTCTATCATGACAGGTGTACTTTCGGATGTTCGTCAGGTGTTGTCTAGGGATTGAACCTAAAAACCCTTGCAAACCCCATAGTCAATTTCTAAAAAATTATATTTCTTGGCGGTCTTAGCAGACCTATTATACTGTATCTCTCCTATGTAGGCTGAAGCTATAAAAAACATTCAAGACCTGAATAACTTAGTTTCATCTATCACACTTGTCTAGAATTGTTTGCGCATTAATGCAAGTAGTCTCTAGGTAACCTAACCTAAGGCAACATCATGAGCATGGGCTGGAGCATAGGATTTTCTACACTGTATGCTGTATTTTGAACATCAGCATTGGCGCACTCTCGATTTAATGAGATAAACTGTCAGTCTGTCCGATCGTTTGTCATGGAATATCGGCAAACCATAGGCACTTTCAAAGACGAACACGCATGTTTCCTAAAATAAAAAGCCTCTCCAGTCAACTTAATTTCGTACTCCCAGTTGGTTGATGTACCTTTACTCTTAACTGCATCGACTCAGGGGACTCAGAGCTCTATCTAATCTCTCTTTACACTCGTAAAAAGAAATCGAGAGTTGATCGTAGGGGATTATCCATATCACCAAAAGTGTGTGATGTGGGTCCGTCTTGTTAGACCTACATGTTCATATTGGGCAATATACCTTCGAGGATGCTAGAGACACTGCAGAACATGTAGGTGTTAGACAATATACCTTCAAGGATGCTAGAGACAATGCAGAACATGTAGGTGTTAGACCAATATACGAAGGTATATTGCCCAATGATCCTCCCGACCCGGAAATGACTTGGTAAGTGGACATGAATGCTTGCGAGGGAATATAGAAAAATCTTGAGTACGAAGGATTACCAGGTGGTGCTTCGAAAAAGAGATTTAATGCTAAAAGGGAGTTTGTTCTTCCCTGACAAAACGAGTATTTTGTCAAAATCTTGTAAAGGATTTTCCCTTCCAAGGAAAGAATTGTGTATGAAGGCTGTATACTCTTTATTTAAAAGATGGACTGGTTATCGTATGGTCAGAACACTGGCTACGATTCAATAGCAAGGGCTTTTAGTAGCAAAGGTGTCGAAGATTCGACCAACCAATGGATTAGAGCCATGCTCGAAAGTCGGATCATTACTTCCTCCTCCGGAGAAGTGTCTGTATCTGTGAACGCAGTTAAAGGTTGCCCCCAAGGAGGCGTCCTTTCTCCACTTCTGTGGTCACTAGTTATCGACAAGCTCCTAGCAGATCTATATAGATCAGGCTACATCGCCATTGGTTATGCAGATGACCTGGCGATCATTGTTAGTGGTAAACACGGGTTGACTATTTGTAATAGCGAGGGTCTTTCCATTAACCCTAGCAAAACCATCCTAGTGCCTTTTACTCACAAAAGATTGGTCAATCTGGGACCTATCACCATAAAAGGCACCACATTAGTGTACTCCAGTGAAGTCAAATATCTCGGAGTCATCCTTGACAAAAGACTCAACTGGAATACTCATATCAAGTCCGCCATAGAACGGGCCACCAGGGCCATGTGGGCCATTAAACATCATATGGTGGCCAAAAGTACTGTCTCGGTATCTCAGGTGCCATGCGTACCTGCCCTACGGTAGCTTTAGAAGCCATCGTTGGGCTCACGCCTCTACCAATCTTTATTAGGAAGACGGCTGCTAGATGCGCTATCAAGTTGCAACTAGAATACAAGTTTAAGGCAGGTGACCACGTGGGACACCTGAAAATTCTTGACTCAATCCCACAAAGAGACATGCTCTGCACTGTACCCGAAGGTATGGTCAGGGAATACTGTTTCGGTAGGTTATTTGAGATTAATATATTAGACCGTGAAGACTGGTCTAATGGTGTTCCAACACTGGACCCTAGAGGTCTGATATGGTTCACAGACGGATCAAAGATGGACTCTGGAGTGGGTGCTGGTGCCTTTGGACCCAATACCAAAGTCTCAATAGCTATGGGAATGTGTCCCACGGTCTTCCAGGCTGAACTCTATGCCATTGAGATATGCGCCAGAATAAACCTTAGTAAGAGAATCAAGGGCGCAATAATTTACATCTTCTCAGATAGACAGGCAGCTCTCAGAGCTCTGTCGTCCAACTTAATGGACTCCTTAACAGTTAAATGCTGTTACGATACACTACAATCTCTTGCTAGACATAATAGTGTGGTACTCGGATGGGTTCCAGGTCATCAGGGGATTGCAGGCAACGAATCTGCAGATGAACTAGCCAGGGCTGGCTCAGGTTCTGCGTTCATTGGACCTGAACCTTACTGTGGCGTCAACTGGGCCAATGCCACAGCACCGATTAACGCATGGGAGCATAAACTTCGTCTAACCCACTGGGAAAATGTTCCGGGGTTACGACAATCCAAGAGGTTAATCAAGCCATAAGGAAATTCTAAGTTTAGACAAAGAAAACATTAGGAAGCTGGTGAGCTTTCTAACAGGTCATTGCGGCCTGAGATATCACCTCAACAAACTCAATCTATGCCTAGACATAGAATGCAGGTTCTGCTCAGAAGATGACGAATCATCTGAGCACATTCTCTGTGAATGTCAAGCTCTGCATTGGCTGAGGTGGCGCATCTTCCGCAAGCTAACATGCTCGCCGGCAGATATTAGAACCTCTGCAACTAAGGACGTGCTTTCCTTCATTAGGGAGGTGGTACGTCTCTTAGAGTAAAACTACACCCTAAGATACAATAGATCTTTTAGGTCGCAGTATCAGCCATATGGGCTAGGGTCCAAAGGAAAAAAAAAAAAAATATCGTATGGTCAAAAAGTATTTCAGATGACCATGTGTCTCATTCTTTGAAAAAAACATAGTGTCTTAGATCTGAGACCTTTTAGTTTACCACTATAGCAATAGGTCTTCACGGGAATTTATTCCACCTTCAGTGGGCAATCGATCCACTTACCGAATGCAAATTTTGTTGTAGTAATTTACCAACTAACATTTGATGCATTCTTTTTTCAATTTTCTGTACCGTTTCATGAGTTTCTGAAGTTGAAAATTATTCCACATTCGAAAAGTGAAATAATTGCCCACAAGGGGTGAGGTAAATTCCCATTTGAAATAATTTCCCGTGCACTTTTCCCTGCAGCAGAACCCGGAAGACGATGCAAGTGTAAACCAAGTTATTTTTTGGTTTTAGGTGGGGTGGGGTCATATATCCGTTTTGGTTGATGCTGAGGATGTAGTGGACAAAGCAATAACAACTGTGACAGGCAATGCAGTAATATGCATACCTATAATGCAGCCTCTGCTCTACTTGACCCACATTATCCTTAAACTGCATTCTCATCCAATTTAACACTTACACATACTTCCTTCTCGGAATTTCAGGTAATTTCTAGACCGCCACTCCGCTTAGTTAACAACAAAACATTTCTATTAATTAACTGCACCTCCTCCGTTTAACTGGCAACACTACAAAACAAAAAACTGTTTCCCAAAAGGAGTTGTTCATTTCTTAAAAAGTAACACGTTATACCGAGCATTTATACCAATAAGTGAACATTCTAATTATGTACTTCTCTTATGTATGCATTAACGAACAAGCTTATTGCTGGTAACAAGTTTCGTTGTCGTGCTTACTCTATTAACCCAGAGGAAACTACAGCCAAGTACCGCTTCAAAGAACGGGCACAACCATAGCACGACTAATTAAAAAATCACAATTATTAAGTTTTTGTTTTTTACTTGTTTTGTTTTGTTTTGTTTTAGAATATGTGCAATTAAGGCACAGAGTTGGTAGTACTTGGGTAAAAAAAATAAATAACGCTGACAGTGTACCTACGAGGTTAAGAAGGGAAATGCAGTTGCTGGCTGGTGAAAAACAATAAGTCGAAGTGCAGATGCAATGTTGCTAAGCCAACGTCTAGCAATTAATTTTGTAAATTTGTACAAAGAACGCACAATATAAGGAGTCGGGTAATAAGAATTTTATAAACACATTCTTACCAGTTTATGGGGTGTGTGTTCTTCTTTGGTAATGAAAAGGGTTTGCTGGCAAATGATACAGGGATGTGGAAGGGAAGGAGACTTTATCTACTTGAAATGGCAAATTATAGCACAGTGGTTACCGTAACTGGGATCCTTTCTAATTGAGTATACGAATCCAGGCAGTATTCAGAGAAATCTATTTTTTTGTCTAAAAAGCAAACAATGATGAATTTCCGTTGTATTACATTGTAAAATGCCAAATTTGGCATCACTTTTTGACGCATAACGTTCATTTTAACAGAGTTGCCGCATCTGATCCACACATGTCATTAAATCGGTGCATGCTTTATGGATTTTGGAACTTCTTCCTTGGCGTCAGGATCGGAAATGGGCAGTGATGCCAAATTAATGGGCGATCAGTTTGACGTTTGCGAAATCACACTAGCGATCGCGATTCCCTTAGCCCCTATTGCCCAAAATGTGGCGACATACAGGCCAAAGGACATGGCTCAATGGTTCTTGCCATTTATTCTGATCCCAAATATACTTTTCGTGTTCCAGGTCGATTTTGTTTGGCCGCCATTTCGGCTTGGATGACACTTGTTAGTTCGAATTTGACAGTTGTTGAGAGTTATTGAGTAATTGAAAGTGATCAAGTTTTACAGTTTAGGGATGTTAGATGTTAGGAAACTGTGGACAGTTCTCCGGGCACAAAGGACATTTTGGATAGCTGTCATTTCTAAAGCATCACTATTACAAAGTCGTCCAAGAATCCTATGATTTTACCTTTATGGTGAATCGAAATTTATATGCGGAGCTTATTGCTCCTTATGGTCCAGGACATGCTTTTTAAGTTCATTATCTTGTCTAGAGTCTTTTGAAGTCGTCTCTCTTGGCTGCATTTCTTTAACGAATTCACGACAGCCTTTGACTCCTTTCGATCCGGGCCACGCTGCTTCAAGTTGTTCAGACCAAGCTCTCTAGCATCCACAATAGATTGATTCTTAAGACGAAGGTGATTCGAAAATATCTCTCTCGTAGCATTCGGAGACAGTGCGGTAATAATGTGGATATTTCGCAAAAGATCTTAGCTCTTTAAACAATATTTGGATCAGCTATATATTTAACCTTTTTAAGCCCTTCTCAGTACTCTCGGAATAGCTATATCACATTTGGCCCCTGTGTAGTCCCGGGACCATCCCGTTTACGCCATTTCTCACCGCCAAACCACTGGCCTAAAATTTCACCCCACAAACAAAAAACAAATTAAATTCTTTTCACATCTAGTAGTAGTTTCTTGTTTTAGATTCAAAATTTTTCATTCAGGTTACAAACTCATAACGGAAACGACTTAAAAAAAAAAAAACTTTTTCGAATCTATTTAAAATTAAAATTATTCGTGAAAAAAAATTTAACTAAATCCGCAATGAATCCTTTACTCAACTTCAGCCGCTTTCTTCAACTTCAACGCGGTGCCAAGAACCTATTTAACAGTTTTCGATTTGCTAGTTGCGCAAACGATAAAAGCCGATGCCCCAAGGGCAAAATTCGTACATCAGCATGCAAAGATAACAAACACGAGTTGCCACCACGTAAGTCACCCAAAAAGGATGTATTCAAATCGATGTGGGCAAATCCCAAATGCGATCGATCTGTGGCCAAATGCCCAGCAATAAGATTCGATAACTTGTACTATAAGCCATCGAATAAAGCGAAACGAATATACCAACAGACTTGGGTGGAATGTCCAAAACGTAAAATCAAGCCAAAAGTTGTATGTGAATTCCCCAAAGACAGATATCCACCATTGGAGCGTAGACAACGTAAGGCTAAAGCAGACACAGCTAGATGCCGAGTGCACCCAGATTTAATATCATGCGACAGGTCCAAAAATCTGAAACAAAATACAAGATGCCTTAAGATTACTTTACCCGGATGCCGTGGTGTACGTTCGAGTATCAAGTGCAGAGTTATAAGGAAGCCATCGGACTGTGTTCCGGCGAAGTGCCCATATCCGTCGTTTTCCGAATGCACTAAGCCAAAGTCTAGACCAAAACGTCCAAATGAGTGTGAGTGCTTGAAGATACGTTCGATGTGTGAAGTTTGGACCATTCTAAGAAGAAAAGCTGTACTCTAAATATTAAAGTAACCTTTGCAATTTGTAACCTCTTTGGCTGTTTAATTTTGATAACTTATAAAAATTGACCAGGGTCAGGTATAGCCTTCTACTGCACTGAATGAATAAATGAAATAAAACTATACCATTTTTGTAAAAGTCGCTTTGTTCCAAAAAGTGTTTTCTCTTTTTGCCAATGTTCCATTGTGAAGACTGAAGAATGTGTAAATAAATGCTTGACCTAGAAGGAAATTCTATTTGTCTTTTATTGGAGGTTAGGTGTTCTGCCTTCTGTCTAGGTTAGTGCCTTTCAGTTATGTTAGAGGTTGTTGCCTGAGGCCATTTTGACTTAGGAATGTCATTCACCACCTCTATACCTTACTAACGCTTCAGACAAACGCCAACCCCACAGGTTGGCTGGAATTGGAGAAGAGTCCACCGGAACCTTAATCGTTAGCATCCCTCAACCTCTCGAAAATATCTATGCCTACGAGATCCACAGGACTTTACCAAGATCTTGGTTCGATGATATACGCCGACAAGTTTAAATTAGTAAAAACCGGTGGAGGCATTTGAAAATGAAAACTTTATGAAGCGAGAGTCACAAAAATGAAGCATAAAAGGCACACGACTGAGCAACTGCTTTTTTATGAACTCAAGTTTAGGCTCAGATCTGTCCTAAGCAGAGAAATCTTCCCATCTGCAGTTGATCTTGCTGAAAGCGTCCAGCTTTAGCTCTTCCATTTCGCCAGAATTCTATGGGTCGTCCGGTTTCTGGCAAGCTCGTCAGTCTTACCTAACACCCACCATAGACTCAGCCATTTCCAGAAGAGTCAAACAGGATGTAAAATCGTCCTTTGAAGTGAAGATGATTGTCAGGACGAGAATTGATTTTCCCAGATTTTCATCTGAAAATCCTGCAATGGTCTGGAAGACGGAAAGAGATGCTCAGACTGAGGAAAACACTTTAAGATACCTCCTCAACAGTTTTGGAGCCTTCCGGGTAGAACGCTTTAGAGTTGTCCTCATAAGAGGAAGCAGTAAGTAGTTTCGTGTCTTCTAGGATATGACTGGGCAAATCAATGATCTAGAAGTGGGCTTCATCAAAGCAAGACATTTGCAAAAAGGGGTTGAATATGACCCTCTTTCAGGGAAAACTGATATCTACTATCAATCATGGGAGAGTCAATAAGATAGAACTTTACATTTCTTCGTAAAGAAAGTTAAATCAAGAACCTCAAGTTTGACGTATTACCTAGATAAATGCCTGAAAAGTATCTAACGTCATTCACAGAGTAGATATGTGATGTGCCTTAGGCAGAAGAAAGTAAGCTTAAGCAAGCTTTTTAGATTCGTTATTTCTCTAGATATTCTCCAATCCGACATAAGCCACTAGGCATATGGCCAGTCATATTGAATAATCCTCTCAGATACGCAGATTCGTAGCTTTACTCCTCAACTATATTCCTTTGTGGAACCTCTGATCTTTTTTTTGACAGTCTTGATACCCACCATGATCCGACATGGTCCTGCGTACATAATGCTTTGAAGATTGTGCTTCTGGGTCAGTGCATACGTATGTATGTAGTTTATTCTATCAACCTCATCTTCAGTCATAAGTACTTTACTTAGAATAATCTGCACGTCATCAGGGTTCATATGGATTGAGATCATTAATAGATATGATGAAGAATAATGGGTCTAGTATTGATCCTTGAGGTACCGCTGCTTCTAACTTAATGAAGTATGTTTCTATGTAGGAAAGCATCAGATCAGTGGAAGTGTCTGAAAAGCGGAATAGATAATTCATTCTAAAGACGAATTACAGTGAACCACTGTGTCGAAGGTGTTTGAGAAGTCAAGGAATTCTAAGAACGATTCTAGAACACTATCCATGGCAGGCCTGAAATCGTCGATGATTTTTAGGGCAGCCGACATATATTGTTAATGAAGAAGTTAAAGCCGAGAGTTCGCATTCTTCTGGCGGATAATGGAATTGTAACGAAGTGGAGAGTTTGGAATATATGCAGCGCTGCTCGTTTTATTCCAAGCTTATTAGCCCTTTTGTTACCTACATATCATACTTGGCTTGGCTGTCTATATAGACAGGTATTGTTTTGCCAACAATACTGTCCTCACGTATAATTTCAGCAGACTGAGAAACAGGCTTGAAAGACACTACAATTCTCATTTATTACAAGGGAACGGTCTATATTTTTTTGATTTTGTGCCTCTGTGCCACTGTTCCTCTTAGGACCGTCTCGACGTACAAGTTCCAATTCCTTTTCATTATCGGACTCAATGGTGCTTCTATATATTTAGTAGTCTCTGTCCAGAATTCGTATGGAAAATCTCCCTTTCAATATAAGCATCGGGTTCATCTGATCAGTTACCATCGATCCATTGGTGGCCTCTAATCGAGAGAGCAGCAATACCTGACCATGAGTGTTCGATGGCCATAACCGTAATTCTTTCCGTCTTAGAGCAATTTTGCGCCAGGAACACCAGGGACTGACCTTAGCCTCTATTCCCCCTGTATGTGTGTTCTTCATAGTGATCTCATGATGGACAAAAATGCAGTATGCCACGCCCCACTTTAGTAGAACTAATGCAAAAGAAGAAGGATAGGGTATTATACCATCCATTTCAAGTAGACTATAGGTTGTCTGTATGTTTATCAAAACGTTCAAAAACTAAGGGTTTTTTTTTAGGTTTCACATACTTACTTTTACTTATGTCCTGTATCTCTTTGTGGGTCTTAGAGCCTCGACAATGCCTACGGGCTATCGTGTGCGATGTCTCAGTACAAACGCAATAAGTTTTTCAATAAGGACATAACACTTTGGTATTTTAATAAAATACAGAATAGTTGAGATATCGAGCTGAATATTTATTTTCTATGCAGTAGACATGTTAAATTTAAGTATGGAATTCGATATACATATAGTCACATACCTGTGACTACCGCGAGCAGGTGAGCAAGTTTGCGGCGATCGATTTTTTGAATCCAATCCTTTACCATTCTTTCACACGCATCGGCTCGAACGTTGGTTCCTGAGCTCCTCTAAAGTTTTTGGCTTGTTGACATAAAGTCACTACTTAACTTTACCTCAATAAAAGTAATCAAATGGCGTTAAATCACAAGAGCGAGGTAACCATTCGACTAGGCCATTTCGCGAAATTATACGAATACCGAACTTCGCCTTCAGTAGATCTATTGTTTGACATGCTGTGTGGCATGTGGTACCATCTTGTTGAAACCACATATCACTTACACCAAGTCCATCCGATTCTTGTCAAAAATGTTTACGATAGCGAGCTCCATTGATAATTACGTTACGATCATTTTCATCGACAACAAAATACAGAAATCTCACCTCGGGCATTCAGTACTTTCTTCAAACTTTTACTGGGCCTAATCGGAGAATTTTTTCGGCTTCAAGTGATCCATAGACTTCAATTTTTCAATTGTGTTGTTCTGGTAAGCGTATACACAAGATCCTGAAGCAGAATTTGCCAGAATGTGGACTAAGAGACTCCCATTTACTGTGAACGGAGTAGAATCGACTGATTTTAAGCTCATTTTGAACTGAAGCACTTAAGACTGTGATATGTTCGGTAATTCGACAGGCCCTTTATCTCATTGGCACAGGAACATTCAATAGTGAATATATTGACACGAATTTGCCTAGTATAGCAGGCACAGTTTGTCTCGTGGGACGATTATGAGGACCTAAAATTGGAGTAAGCGCTCTTAAAGTTCCGATCACAGGCACAGAATTTCGACAGTAGTTTTTAAAAATGTTCGAACGTTGCTCGATCATGAACTTTATCATAATAAAAATGTGAACCTTGGTTAACGTCTTCACATTAAAAAATCATAAAAATAGTTTAAGGGTGCATTTATATTAAAGTACAAAACTGTTATGTCTCTATTGAAAAGCTTTTTAGATATAAACGCGTTCATTTGCAAAGCGCGATATCTGTCTATCTAAGTGAAATACATGTGTAGGAGCCATTCAAATACTGCATATCTGAAGATTGGCAATGGGATTCCACTTGCTTTCGCGAGTCTTATTTGGAAATTGCGTACTTCGTAGTTACTTTCCGACCAACTAACCTCCATCACAATTCAAATATGTATTTGTGGTCGAAAATAACAATATTCCTGGCGTTCAACCGCAGAATATTCCTGCTACGAGTATCCTTGCCATTATTAAACCGATTCAAGGAATTTATTGAAATATCCCCCCCAACACAATCAAGAATCATCAAACACTACCAAACGACCTCAAGGCACCACGATGTCAAATAAACAAATTACAATCTACATACACAACTGACCATAATTAAATGCGGCACACTGTTAATATCAACTTAGACATTAGTCCGAAATAATCCATTCACATAATCACCCCCTAGTTACAGTGGTGTGAAATCCCTTTTTCTAAAGAGAATACCACATCGAGTTTTTAATGACCTCAACAAACAGGAGTGACCAACAAATGGACAGAACATAAAACCCTTTTTGCGATATGCGCACACATAAATACAACATAATTTGACCTGGCCCATTCCCCCCATCGTTTCAAAATATAATTAAACGCCGTAAATCTTAACGCATGTGAGTGCCTGTTACATTTGACTCTAATGAAACCGAAAACTTTGTCGAAAACTTTTGACCACCTTTTGCTGGAGCCAACTCAAATGGGAATTTCTAGATTTTTCTTGACAAAACTGTGCAACCTCTTCCGCAATTTTGCCACTACCAACCACTGACCTTTTAGATATTTCATATTTCAGGAGTAAGTATTCCGCAAAGACCTCATTAAAATTGAATGGACTCGAGTGGAAGAGTGCAGGATGTTTAAATATCAAACATCACAGTGCTACAGCACACTGACCGGTCCAATGCGTATGAGTACCTCTGTATATTGTAGTGCTTCGAAGGTTGTGATGGTTTTAATAGAACTGAACTGGAAATTCCTGGAAGAGGAAAGTTTTTGAGTTTTTGGAAAAGCGACAGACAGTAACTTATTATTGTGAAATGTACTTGTATGTATGTAGGTCCTTTATACAGTTTGTGGGTATCATGCAGGACTTTATGTCCTCGGATGAGAGGATTTGATGTAGGTAGCCGTATTTTTGGGAATATCTTCAGGAATATTTTCAAAGAGCTGAGGATATCCCTTATGTGCAGGAACTTATCCTAAAATACGGGCTTTTACATTTCTCAAAATTTAGATTTCTCTGTAAATCGGGACCCAACTGTTGGTAACCCGACAAGCAAAAGGTATGAATTCAGTACACGGTGATTCTTAAGGCGCAGAAGGAACCACATTTTTGGAAAAAAAGATACCAATCCGAAGCCAATGTTAAAAATAGTGAGACTAGCAGGCATAGGCACTACCAGCACGGCGAAGCTGGCACCAGAGTTGGAAACAAAATGCTACCCGTATGACCTGTCCTTGTTGGAGGACTTTGCCACGAAAAGTACCTTCCGAACAACTGGCACTAAGGTCTCGAAGGGCATGGACAGATTCTCAAACTTGCAAGTAGGGGTAGCCGATCAATGAAAGAATATGTGCTCCTACTCTTCGATTAAAGGTTTATAAGTATAAGGAGCTGAGAAGGCAAAATAAGAGGGTCGTTCCAGGATAGACCTCGAAGGGCAAAATTAGAAAATTATAGAGACATGAACACACTGAAAGGAGGACCTAGCTTGACTAGCGTACCCAAGTAGGGGGCAAATGAAGACAATGTACTCTACATTTGGTCACGTAGGAGTTGGAGAATTATTTGGATCACTGTGATGAGTTAGCCTTGAGACTTATCTTATCAATGTGCGAATGGAAATTGAGCTCCCTGTCATACATAAGCCCTAGTTCTTGAAAAAAAATGATCTAGGAGGCAACGTTCAGCTCTAAGAAAGTTTTGGGGCGCCAGATCGAAAGACATTTTTTTTTTTTATTTTTAATTCATTTTTGTTTATTAATTCATTTACTCTTACGTGCTAGACAAAATTGTTTAAAACTAGCTTAACTAACTTAACTATGTTATGACTAACTTACTGGCCCTATGCGGGCGCTCTAAGCTAAACTTAATGCTTAACCTATGTCTTTCGACGTAACCTAACTAAAACAATGAATTGTTTCTTATTTTTTTATTTATTTACTTAATTCTAATTGACACAAAGAAAATGATTGAAGGAAAAACTTTGTAAACGAACATTTTTTTTTTTTGTTTTATATAAAACTTAATTCTACCTTAAGATAAATTTAAATCTACTTAACCTACTTAAGCTAAAAACGTAATTAAATACGTTCTTTTTTTTGTATTTTTAGTATTTGTTTTTTTTTTTTTTAGCCAACTGCTGCTTTTTTTTTTTTTATTTTTTTTTTTTAGCCAACTGCTGCTTTTTTTTTTTTTTTTATATATTTACAAAGCCGAGTGCTGTGTTTGCTACGTACTACCTTATACCTAGGACAATCACACCAATCACAACATACACCTACGACTACCTTAGAACTATGTAAGCCGGCCAGGCTAGTAATAAATAAAAAAAATAAATAAATAAAATGGCCAGCTTGCCCTACAAGGGCTAGCCAGGATTAAGAGGGATCGACGAGGGAGTTCCCTCTTCGTTAAGCCACCAAAACTTTTGGTGCTGCCGTTTTACGTCTTTTATATCTCGCCCCGATACCGACCTACTGAATCGGAGACGATCCTCAGTTGTCTGTGCTACGCCTCGGTCGTAGTTGAGTCGCCTATCCACAGCTTTTCTGGCGACGTGGTAGATTAACGGCGTACCCGTTCTTTCTTGTACCAGACCTTGTCTATCGAAATAGAGGAACGCCTCTGGGGGGACAAAGCCGTTAAGGCGCACTCTCTCGTGGTACCTATCATTGGGGTAGTAAGCCCCAAAGATCAGGCTATTGGTCGAGTTCATTGCTCTTGCAATATGACCGCGAATCAACTTCACCAGGAAATTGTCCACTCTGATCAGATTCGCCCTGTTATAGAGGACCTCATTGGAGTAGAATTTTTTGTACTCGGACTCTGGTGTTCTGTATAAATGAAGGCAAGCCCGAAGACAAGCCCTCTCAAACACCCGTATATGTTTGTTAAAATACAGATACTGGTCTAGCCAGATCCCAAGGTACCTGACTACACTTCTACTCGCCAATGGACGTCCGTTAGGTCCCACGATAGAGAACTTCCGCCAATTCTTTCTGGTGTCCCTTGAGGCCCCAGATAACGGCGTTCTGAACAGGATGGTTTCCGATTTCTGGAAGTTGATCTTTAACTTCCAGTCATCGCAATATCGCTGGAGATCGAAAGACTAATTGAGGTCTCGTGGACTGAGTTAAGAAATGCATTTGAAAAATTTGGTGTAATTAGACTAGGCGAAGTGCGAGTGTTTAATAACTCTCTCAAGATCGGTTATAGCTAGAATGAAGAAAAGCGGACCTAGCCGGCTGCCTTGTAGTACACCGGAGGTGGGTAAAAAAGGGCAGCAGACTGACATGGAGCGGACACCATTAAAAATGTTTTTCTATTCTATTCTATGGGCTTAAAGTCAAGGGCAGACAGTTTAAGGAGGATTAATTAATGAGCTATCTCGTCCAAATTTTACCGAAATCGGGATTAAGGACACAAGTTGGACGAGCTTTGGAGTGGTTGAGCTTTCTACCTTTCAGGAAGTCATGTTTGCCGGGTCATGTTAATGGAACATTTAATGACAATTTTTCAAACTCAAAGGAAGTCCTCCAGAAATTCCCTCTGTGAAAGACGTACGAAAGTAGAGCTGCGGGAGGCGAAAACCGTCATGGAAAGTTGTGGAAAAATTTAAAAAAAGGGGAAAGTGGTAATAGATAATAGAACGAAAGGACAAAGCAAAACTGAGGAGCTAATAAGATCAATTCAGAAAATGAGGTCTAATTTTTGATACCACAAACATGACATCTCTAAAAAGAGTTGTATACAAAACCAACAACCTCCGACAATGGAATATCAGCTCCAATGGTGATAGGTTCGCTCACAGACATCTAAGTAACGATACAAAGAGCCTCAAGTGGATAGACCTTATTTTGCCTGCTAACGGCCAAACCTTTGTCACTTGAGAAATAAAACACAATCTAATGTTCCACTAAAAAATCTTTCTATATTTTCCAAGATAAAGGAGCAGTACGGAAGACAAGCAGTAGGAACTAGGACCTCTTTGAACAATAGTACAAGCGGGGGCATAGCTCTTATTTCTATAAATTTCTGTGGTTCATTTCCGCTCTAGAGAATGAACTTGAAATCAACGTCTACATAACCGGTCATCTGATGTTAGTACTGTCGTTGATATTTCAACTCAGGAACCATAAACTTGACAAGCTGAAGTAAAGAGCCTAAAGAGCCTAAAACTCCCATGGGAGCAACCAGCTAACGCGCACCTCTTTCGTTGGTGAAGTGGTAGGGGATTAGACCAACAAATGCTATTCCAACCGTAACTGACGAATTTATGGGAACCGACCAAAGCGGGTTAGGAATTTACGATTCTGCGCAACTGACGCAAAGGTTGGAGTGAAACTATGAAAATGTGACTCTCGGAGAGTTTGACACTTGTGGACATAGATTTCATCTGATAAACCCAGATCGTGTCCTTCAAGGTGCATACAACATCGGATTCAAAGAAACTGATATTTCTCGACTGACAATATGTATTGGGAATTTCAAGGTTCGCAGGCGGTGTCAGTAGATACTTGGATTCAGATAGAGGATTGTGTGTTGAAGCACGGAAAAATGATTCATCAAGCCACGATCAGAACAAACAGACAGCAACGTTTGTCTTGAACACTCTCTAAAGCAGCTTCATAGATGTAAAGGTGCCAAAAACCTCGACTTCTTTCTTATTCCCTGAAAAATCACCACCAAATAACAACTCAATTGACAAATACGGTTCCCAAGAATATTGGTATTACAACGGCGTCTATTGAGTTAACTTATCTTTCAGTCTCAGGCACGCTAGCCTACCAACGTGAAAACATTTCATTAATATTAACTGGGCTTAGGCCTAGTGCAGCCGTCAAACCATTCTCGAGTTACTGTAAGTCCCCTTGCTTGGCAGTTGATGCCATTATTTATCAAATTCTCAAGAAGCTCATGAACAACAAGGCTTCACATTAAAGGAGATCTTGGGGACATCCTTTTGCTGTCCTGATGATGATACTTTTTCCATCTTTCGTTTCTATATCTCTATACCTCATACAATTGTTTCATGCAATATGTTATTGAATGGTCCTTTGATGTCCTTGTAGGCACAGTATCTATCGCGTTCGCGTCAAGAGCGTCTTTCATAGTTTTAGTCAGCTTATACAGAACAGTTTCTGGGGATCTACTCGCTTTGCCGGCATGCTGACGTTGTTCAAATAATAGTCCCCAGCTTTGTCATCGTTTTGAAAAGGAACAGTCTTCGGTACTCTTGGGTCTTTCTTTCAAATTTTCGAAATGAACACCATCTTCGAACATCTCTACTGATTCGGTAGATAGTCCAGTCTTAAATTTTTTATTATCCTTGTCAGGTGTAGACGTAACTTAACTAGGCCGTTTTGTAATAGGACTCTACCCCCCGGGTTGGTGATTTGCCATTGTGCCAATTGCCCATCTACTCGTAAGCACCCTCTGCAGAAGATTTCCGCCCTTATCTTACAGTCCTATCTCCGAGGTCTTGGTATCTTGATCCTGAGTGAGTTTCTTATATAGAAGTTGTTCCCTTGGTCCCTCGTTTTCCATGAAGATGGCATCCGGTTTTCTTAGAGACGTTTGTGTTCCCTCAGCTCTCGGTAACGCTTTGTGGAATCTGGCAGGAGTATGCACGATTGTCTCACAAGAGTGTCTAATATTGTCTTTTATTTCTTTGGTAGAGGAGGTCACTGCCATTGTGCAGGTCTGCCATTCTCCAGTATCCTTAGCTTTTTTAAAGAGTCTACTCGTTTTGGATCAGAGACTTGACAGATTATTGCTCCACCATGGAGCAGCTGTGATGGTGCTTTTCATGCTCCCTACAGTGTGTTCAAACTCTAGATAGTGAGCTGGAGCTCTCCTAATGTCAAAATCCTAGGCAAAGTGGGTATTCTGTCGTGTGACATTCTTGCACTTTGACTATCCATACCATTAGATACATGTAAAAATTTTAAGATTCAAATTGAGTCATTTTTCAACCTACAAGCCCTAACCTCCTCACCCTACGGATTCATCAAATTTTTACTCAACTCTGATTTATTACCGCCACTTGAAGTCAATGCGTCTGCCGTCCTATTCAACAATAAAGGAATCATTTTTTATACACCAAGCACACCCACATACTTCTCATTGTTAATGAAAATAACCGAAAAGAAATCCCGACATGGATTTATACGAGCATTAGGCTACAAAAAAAAAGAAAGAAAAAAACCAAAAGACGAACGAAAAGAAAAACCTAAAGAACGTTAGAAGAGTAATATTAAACGAAAACATAGAGTGACGACGCCGATTCCCGAAACTTTTGTGAGTAGTAACACAATCTTATCCCTTGTCTACATCCTACATAGAATAGAAAGCCTTTGTGTCCTTATGCTGCAGAACGATGAGACGAGAGCACGCAGAGATACACCATCTATGGTAAAAAGCGCAGAGACAACCACAAGTTTTACATATACAAACCAGGATAACAGTCATATGGTGGTTATTTATTTATCCTTAAGGACAAGAGTTGTAGAGGGCCAAACCCTTTGCTGCCCATCATACTTTGTCTCTGCCCGCAGTGGGCAATCTGCGGTTCTGCTTGGTACATGAGCATAATATGTAGGTCTGTGTGTTTGTTTACCACTCTCAGGACTGTTTGTATCTTCCATTTTCATTCTATGCTCTATTTATTTTTCATCTCTTGGGTATTTTCCGGGGGTTTTCTCTGATTCTATTGTCAAGGACATGATGATGGATGAGTTTTGATTTTTTTTTTTCTCAATTTTTTTCCTTTTTCTTCTTCTATTGTAGAGAACGTAAACAAATGTCCTAGTTTTCAGAGAGAAAATTTAATAAAGGGCTTTCTAAATAAACATTTTGAAAAACCGAAACGTAATTGGGTTTAAGTGTATTAAATGTGAAATAGCAAGTATTTTCTATGAGTGTGGTTATATGTACATATATTGAAATTGTTTATTTAATTTAATTAGTTTGAAGGATATGCAATGGCAAGAGTCTAATGTCTAACTATGGAAGTCATACCATACCTACATCCAGCAAGTAGACAGATAAGCCGCATTTCTTCTCCATCTAAGAGGCCAGCTCCACATGGAAACCACATGGATTTCTGGACAAATACAGCATGGAAGGAACTCTCTCATCGAATCCCTAGTGTCTAATAGGTTACGCATACGCCACCGAACCAGCTACGCACATTCCGAAAGTATCTTTCCTTAGCCCAATTTCATCAGGATTTTCTGTTTCTGTGCATTATATGCACAAACGAGCTCAAATGGCTCCTCCCTGTGTGTATTGGAAGCAGAAAATTTTTCAGTCCAGCAATGGGTGCATAAATGGGCCACCTATAGCCCACCGAACCAGCTACGCACATTCTGAAAGTATCCTTCCTTAGCCCAATTTCATCAGGATTTTCTGTTTCTGTGCATTATATGCACAAACGAGCTCAAATGGCTCCTCCCTGTGTGTATTGGAAGCAGAAAATTTTTCAGTTCAAAAATGGGTGAATAAATGGACCACCTATAGCCCACCGAACCAGCTACGCACATTCTGAAAGTAACTTTCATTAGCCCAATTTCAGCAGGATTTTCTGTTTCTGTGCTTTATAAGCACAAACGAGCTGAAGTGGCTGCTCCGTGTGAGTATTGGAAGCAGACAATTTTGCAGTCCACCTTTCAGGGCCACCCATAGCCCACCGAACCAGCTACACACATCCTGAAAGTACCATTCCTTAGCCCAATTTCAGCAGGATTTTCTGTTTTTGTGCTTTATAAGCACAAACGAGCTGAAGTGGCTCCTCCGTGTGAGTATTGGAAGCAGAAAATTTTTCAGTCCAAAAATGGGTGTATAAATGGGCCACCTATAGCCCACCGAACCAGCTACGCACATTCTGAAAGTATCTTTCCTTAGCCCAATTTTAGCAGGATTTTCAGTTTCTGTGCTTCATAAGCACAAACGAGCTGAAGTGGCTGCTCCGTGTGAGTATTGGAAGCAGAAAATTTTTCAGTCCAAAAATGGGTGCATAAATGGGCCACCTATAGCCCACCGAACCAGCTACGCACCTTCTGAAAGTATCTTTCCTTAGCCCAATTTCAGCAAGATTTTCTGTTTCTGTGCTTTATAAGTACAAACAAGCTGAAGTGGCTCCTCCGTGTGAGTATTGGAAGCAGAAAATTTTTCAGTCCAAAAATGGGTGCATAAATGGGCCACCTATAGCCCACCGAACCAGCTACGCACATTCTGAAAGTATCTTTCCTTAGCCCAATTTCAGCAGGATTTTCTGTTTCTGTGCTTTATAAGTACAAACAAGCTGAAGTGGCTCCTCCGTGTGAGTATTGGAAGCAGACAATTTTTCAGTCCAAAAATGGGTGCATAAATGGGCCACCTATAGCCCAGCGAACCAGCTACGCACATTCTGAAAGTATCTTTCCTTAGCCCAATTTCAGCAGGATTTTCTGTTTCTGTGCTTTATAAGTACAAACAAGCTGAAGTGGCTCCTCCGTGTGAGTATTGGAAGCAGAAAATTTTTCAGTCCAAAAATGGGTGCATAAATGGGCCACCTATAGCCCACCGAACCAGCTACGCACATTCTGAAAGTATCTTTCCTTAGCCCAATTTCAGCAGGATTTTCTGTTTCTGTGCATTATAAGCACAAACGAGCTGAAGTGGCTCCTCCCTGTGTGTATTGGAAGCAGAAAATTTTTCAGTCCAAAAATGGGTGCATAAATGGGCCACCTATAGCCCAGCGAACCAGCTACGCACATTCTGAAAGTATCTTTCCTTAGCCCAATTTCAGCAGGATTTTCTGTTTCTGTGCTTTATAAGTACAAACAAGCTGAAGTGGCTCCTCCGTGTGAGTATTGGAAGCAGCAAATTTTTCAGTCCAAAAATGGGTGCATAAATGGGCCACCTATAGCCCACCGAACCAGCTACGCACATTCTGAAAGTATCTTTCCTTAGCCCAATTTCAGCAGGATATTCTGTTTCTGTGCTTTAAAAGCACTAACGAGCTGAAATGGCTCCTCCCTGTGTGTATTGGAAGCAGAAAATTTTTCAGTCCAAAAATGGGTGCATAAATGGGCCACCTATAGCCCACCGAACCAGCTACGCACATTCTGAAAGTATCTTTCCTTAGCCCAATTTCAGCAGGATATTCTGTTTCTGTGCTTTAAAAGCACTAACGAGCTGAAATGGCTCCTCCGTGTGAGTATTGGAAGCAGAAAATTTTTCAGTCCAAAAATGGGTGCATAAATGGGCCACCTATAGCCCACCGAACCAGCTACGCACATTCTGAAAGTATCTTTCCTTAGCCCAATTTCAGCAGGATTTTCTGTTTCTGTGCATTATAAGCACAAACAAGCTGAAGTGGCTCCTCCGTGTGAGTATTGGAAGCAGAAAATTTTTCAGTCCAAAAATGGGTGCATAAATGGGCCACCTATAGCCCACCGAACCAGCTACGCACCTTCTGAAAGTATCTTTCCTTAGCCCAATTTCAGCAGGATTTTCTGTTTCTGTGCTTTATAAGTACAAACAAGCTGAAGTGGCTCCTCCGTGTGAGTATTGGAAGCAGAAAATTTTTCAGTCCAAAAATGGGTGCATAAATGGGCCACCTATAGCCCACCGAACCAGCTACGCACATTCTGAAAGTATCTTTCCTTAGCCCAATTTCAGCAGGATTTTCTGTTTCTGTGCTTTATAAGTACAAACAAGCTGAAGTGGCTCCTCCGTGTGAGTATTGGAAGCAGACAATTTTTCAGTCCAAAAATGGGTGCATAAATGGGCCACCTATAGCCCAGCGAACCAGCTACGCACATTCTGAAAGTATCTTTCCTTAGCCCAATTTCAGCAGGATTTTCTGTTTCTGTGCTTTATAAGTACAAACAAGCTGAAGTGGCTCCTCCGTGTGAGTATTGGAAGCAGAAAATTTTTCAGTCCAAAAATGGGTGCATAAATGGGCCACCTATAGCCCACCGAACCAGCTACGCACATTCTGAAAGTATCTTTCCTTAGCCCAATTTCAGCAGGATTTTCTGTTTCTGTGCATTATAAGCACAAACGAGCTGAAGTGGCTCCTCCCTGTGTGTATTGGAAGCAGAAAATTTTTCAGTCCAAAAATGGGTGCATAAATGGGCCACCTATAGCCCAGCGAACCAGCTACGCACATTCTGAAAGTATCTTTTCTTAGCCCAATTTCAGCAGGATTTTCTGTTTCTGTGCATTATAAGCACAAACGAGCTGAAGTGGCTCCTCCCTGTGTGTATTGGAAGCAGAAAATTTTTCAGTCCAAAAATGGGTGCATAAATGGGCCACCTATAGCCCACCGAACCAGCGACGCACATTCTGAAAGTATCTTTCCTTAGCCCAATTTCAGCAGGATTTTCTGTTTCTGTGCTTTATAAGTACAAACAAGCTGAAGTGGCTCCTCCGTGTGAGTATTGGAAGCAGAAAATTTTTCAGTCCAAAAATGGGTGCATAAATGGGCCACCTATAGCCCAGCGAACCAGCTACGCACATTCTGAAAGTATCTTTCCTTAGCCAAATTTCAGCAGGATTTTCTGTTTCTGTGCTTTATAAGTACAAACAAGCTGAAGTGGCTCCTCCGTGTGAGTATTGGAAGCAGAACATTTTTCAGTCCAAAAATGGGTGCATAAATGGGCCACCTATAGCCCACCGAACCAGCTACGCACATTCTGAAAGTATCTTTCCTTAGCCCAATTTCAGCAGGATTTTCTGTTTCTGTGCTTTATAAGTACAAACAAGCTGAAGTGGCTCCTCCGTGTGAGTATTGGAAGCAGAAAATTTTTCAGTCCAAAAATGGGTGCATAAATGGGCCACCTATAGCCCAGCGAACCAGCTACGCACATTCTGAAAGTATCTTTTCTTAGCCCAATTTCAGCAGGATTTTCTGTTTCTGTGCATTATAAGCACAAACGAGCTGAAGTGGCTCCTCCCTGTGTGTATTGGAAGCAGAAAATTTTTCAGTCCAAAAATGGGTGCATACATGGGCCACCTATAGCCCACCGAACCAGCGACGGACATTCTGAAAGTATCTTTCCTTAGCCCAATTTCAGCAGGATTTTCTGTTTCTGTGCTTTATAAGTACAAACAAGCTGAAGTGGCTCCTCCGTGTGAGTATTGGAAGCAGAAAATTTTTCAGTCCAAAAATGGGTGCATAAATGGGCCACCTATAGCCCAGCGAACCAGCTACGCACATTCTGAAAGTATCTTTCCTTAGCCCAATTTCAGCAGGATTTTCTGTTTCTGTGCTTTATAAGTACAAACAAGCTGAAGTGGCTCCTCCGTGTGAGTATTGGAAGCAGAAAATTTTTCAGTCCAAAAATGGGTGCATAAATGGGCCACCTATAGCCCACCGAACCAGCTACGCACATTCTGAAAGTATCTTTCCTTAGCCCAATTACAGCAGGATTTTCTGTTTCTGTGCTTTATAAGCACAAACAAGCTGAAGTGGCTCCTCCGTGTGAGTGTTGGAAGCAGAAAATTTTTCAGTCCAAAAATGGGTGCATAAATGGGCCACCTATAGCCCACCGAACCAGCTACGCACATTCTGAAAGTATCTTTACTTAACCCAATTTTAGCAGGATTTTCTGTTTCTGTGCATTATAAGCACAAACGTGCTGAAGTGGCTCCTCCCTGTGTGTATTGGAAGCAGAAAATTTTTCAGTCCAAAAATGGGTGCATAAATGGGCCACCTATAGCCCACCGAACCAGCTACGCACCTTCTGAAAGTATCTTTCCTTAGCCCAATTTCAGCAGGATTTTCTGTTTCTGTGCTTTATAAGTACAAACAAGCTGAAGTGGCTCCTCCGTGAGAGTATTGGAAGCAGAAAATTTTTCAGTCCAAAAATGGGTGCATAAATGGGCCACCTATAGCCCACCGAACCAGCTACGCACATTCTGAAAGTATCTTTCCTTAGCCCAATTTCAGCAGGATTTTCTGTTTCTGTGCTTTATAAGTACAAACAAGCTGAAGTGGCTCCTCCGTGTGAGTATTGGAAGCAGAAAATTTTTCAGTCCAAAAATGGGTGCATAAATGGGCCACCTATAGCCCAGCGAACCAGCTACGCACATTCTGAAAGTATCTTTCCTTAGCCCAATTTCAGCAGGATTTTCTGTTTCTGTGCTTTATAAGTACAAACAAGCTGAAGTGGCTCCTCCGTGTGAGTATTGGAAGCAGAAAATTTTTCAGTCCAAAAATGGGTGCATAAATGGGCCACCTATAACCCAGCGAACCAGCTACGCACATTCTGAAAGTATCTTTCCTTAGCCCAATTTCAGCAGCATTTTCTGTTTCTGTGTATTATAAGCACAAACGAGCTGAAGTGGCTCCTCCGTGTGAGTATTGGAAGCAGAAAATTTTTCAGTCCAAAAATGGGTGCATAAATGGGCCACCTATAGCCCAGCGAACCAGCTACGCACATTCTGAAAGTATCTTTCCTTAGCCCAATTACAGCAGGATTTTCTGTTTCTGTGCTTTATAAGCACAAACAAGCTGAAGTGGCTCCTATGTGTGAGTGTTGGAAGCAGAAAATTTTTCAGTCCAAAAATGGTTGTATAAATGGGCCACCTATAGCCCACCGAACCAGCTACGCACCTTCTGAAAGTATCTTTCCTTAGCCCAATTACAGCAGGATTTTCTGTTTCTGTGCTTTATAAGCACAAACAAGCTGAAGTGGCTCCTCCCTGTGTGTATTGGAAGCAGAAAATTTTTCAGTCCAACAATGGGTGCATAAATGGGCCACCTATAGCCCACCGAACCAGCTACGCACATTCTGAAAGTATCCTTCCTTAGCCCAATTTCAGCAGGATTTTCTGTTTCTGTGCATTATAAGCACAAACGAGCTGAAGTGGCTCCTCCCTGTGTGTATTGGAAGCAGAAAATTTTTCAGTCCAAAAATGGGTGCATAAATGGGCCACCTATAGCCCACCGAACCAGCTACGCACATTCTGAAAGTATCTTTCCTTAGCCCAATTTCAGCAGGATTTTCTGTTTCTGTGCTTTATAAGCACAAACGAGCTGAAGTGGCTCCTCCCTGTGTGTATTGGAAGCAGAAAATTTTTCAGTCCAAAAATGGGTGTATACATGGGCCACCTATAGCCCACCGAACCAGCTACGCACCTTCTGAAAGTATCTTTACTTAGCCCAATTTCATCAGGATTTTCTGTTTCTGTGCATTATAAGCACAAACGAGCTGAAGTGGCTCCTCCCTGTGTGCATTGGAAGCAGAAAATTTTTCAGTCCAAAAATGGGTGCATAAATGGGCCACCTATAGCCCAGCGAACCAGCTACGCACATTCTGAAAGTATCTTTCCTTAGCCCAATTTCAGCAGGATTTTCTGTTTCTGTGCATTATAGGCACAAACAAGCTGAAGTGGCTCCTCCGTGTGAGTATTGGAAGCAGAAAATTTTTCAGTCCAAAAATGGGTGCATAAATGGGCCACCTATAACCCAGCGAACCAGCTACGCACATTCTGAAAGTATCTTTCCTTAGCCCAATTTCAGCAGCATTTTCTGTTTCTGTGTATTATAAGCACAAACGAGCTGAAGTGGCTCCTCCCTGTGTGTATTGGAAGCAGAAAATTTTTCAGTCCAACAATGGGTGCATAAATGGGCCACCTATAGCCCACCGAACCAGCTACGCACATTCTGAAAGTATCCTTCCTTAGCCCAATTTCAGCAGGATTTTCTGTTTCTGTGCATTATAAGCACAAACGAGCTGAAGTGGCTCCTCCGTGTGAGTCTTGAAAGCAGAAAATCTTTCAGTCCAAAAATGGGTGTATGAATGGGCCACCTATAGCCCACCGAACCAGCTACGCACATTCTGAAAGTATCTTTCCTTAGCCCAATTTCAGCAGGATTTTCTGTTTCTGTGCTTTATAAGCACAAACGAGCTGAAGTGGCTCCTTCCTGTGTGTATTGGAAGCAGAAAATTTTTCAGTCCAAAAATGGGTGTATACATGGGCCACCTATAGCCCACCGAACCAGCTACGCACCTTCTGAAAGTATCTTTACTTAGCCCAATTTCATCAGGATTTTCTGTTTCTGTGCACTATAAGCACAAACGAGCTGAAGTGGCTCCTCCCTGTGTGCATTGGAAGCAGAAAATTTTTCAGTCCAAAAATGGGTGCATAAATGGGCCACCTATAGCCCAGCGAACCAGCTACGCACATTCTGAAAGTATCTTTCCTTAGCCCAATTTCAGCAGGATTTTCTGTTTCTGTGCATTATAGGCACAAACAAGCTGAAGTGGCTCCTCCGTGTGAGTATTGGAAGCAGAAAATTTTTCAGTCCAAAAATGGGTGCATAAATGGGCCACCTATAACCCAGCGAACCAGCTACGCACATTCTGAAAGTATCTTTCCTTAGCCCAATTTCAGCAGCATTTTCTGTTTCTGTGTATTATAAGCACAAACGAGCTGAAGTGGCTCCTCCCTGTGTGTATTGGAAGCAGAAAATTTTTCAGTCCAACAATGGGTGCATAAATGGGCCACCTATAGCCCACCGAACCAGCTACGCACATTCTGAAAGTATCCTTCCTTAGCCCAATTTCAGCAGGATTTTCTGTTTCTGTGCATTATAAGCACAAACGAGCTGAAGTGGCTCCTCCCTGTGTGTATTGGAAGCAGAAAATTTTTCAGTCCAAAATTGGGTGCATAAATGGGCCACCTATAGCCCACCGAACCAGCTACGCACATTCTGAAAGTATCTTTCCTTAGCCCAATTACAGCAGGATTTTCTGTTTCTTTGCTTTATAAGCACAAACAAGCTGAAGTGGCTCCTCCGTGTGAGTGTTGGAAGAAGAAAATTTTTCAGTCCAAAAATGGTTGTATAAATGGGCCACCTATAGCCCACCGAACCAGCTACGCACATTCTGAAAGTATCCTTCCTTAGCCCAATTTCATCAGGATTTTCTGTTTCTCTGCATTATAGGCACAATCGAGCTCAAATGGCTTCTCCCTGTGTGTATTGGAAGCAGAAAATTTTTCAGTCCAAAAATGGGTGCATAAATGGGCCACCTATAGCCCAGCGAACCAGCTACGCACATTCTGAAAGTATCTTTCCTTAGCCCAATTTCAGCAGGATTTTCTGTTTCTGTGCTTTATAAGCACAAACGAGCTGAAGTGGCTCCTCCCTGTGTGTATTGGAAGCAGAAAATTTTTCAGTCCAAAAATGGGTGCATAAATGGGCCACCTATAGCCCAGCGAACCAGCTACGCACATTCTGAAAGTATCTTTCCTTAGCCCAATTACAGCAGGATTTTCTGTTTCTGTGCTTTATAAGCACAAACAAGCTGAAGTGGCTCCTCCCTGTGT
This sequence comes from Xylota segnis, assembly GCA_963583995.1. Classification (NCBI taxonomy): domain Eukaryota; kingdom Metazoa; phylum Arthropoda; class Insecta; order Diptera; family Syrphidae; genus Xylota; species Xylota segnis. The sequence continues at coordinate 46,810,341 of OY757236.1, read as the reverse complement.
GTATTGGAAGCAGAAAATTTTTCAGTCCAAAAATGGGTGCATAAATGGGCCACCTATAGCCCACCGAACCAGCTACGCACCTTCTGAAAGTATCTTTACTTAGCCCAATTTCATCAGGATTTTCTGTTTCTGTGCATTATAAGCACAAACGAGCTGAAGTGGCTCCTCCCTGTGTGCATTGGAAGCAGAAAATTTTTCAGTCCAAAAATGGGTGCATAAATGGGCCACCTATAGCCCAGCGAACCAGCTACGCACATTCTGAAAGTATCTTTCCTTAGCCCAATTTCAGCAGGATTTTCTGTTTCTGTGCTTTATAAGCACAAACGAGCTGAAGTGGCTTCTCCCTGTGTGTATTGGAAGCAGAAAATTTTTCAGTCCAAAAATGGGTGCATAAATGGGCCACCTATAGCCCAGCGAACCAGCTACGCACATTCTGAAAGTATCTTTCCTTAGCCCAATTTCAGCAGGATTTTCTGTTTCTGTGCTTTATAAGCACAAACGAGCTGAAGTGGCTCCTCCCTGTGTGTATTGGAAGCAGAAAATTTTTCAGTCCAAAAATGGGTGCATAAATGGGCCACCTATAGCCCAGCGAACCAGCTACGCACATTCTGAAAGTATCTTTCCTTAGCCCAATTTCAGCAGGATTTTCTGTTTCTGTGCTTTATAAGCACAAACGAGCTGAAGTGGCTCCTCCCTGTGTGTATTGGAAGCAGAAAATTTTTCAGTCCAAAAATGGGTGCATAAATGGGCCACCTATAGCCCACCGAACCAGCTACGCACCTTCTGAAAGTATCTTTACTTAGCCCAATTTCATCAGGATTTTCTGTTTCTGTGCATTATAAGCACAAACGAGCTGAAGTGGCTCCTCCCTGTGTGCATTGGAAGCAGAAAATTTTTCAGTCCAAAAATGGGTGCATAAATGGGCCACCTATAGCCCAGCGAACCAGCTACGCACATTCTGAAAGTATCTTTCCTTAGCCCAATTACAGCAGGATTTTCTGTTTCTGTGCTTTATAAGCACAAACAAGCTGAAGTGGCTCCTCCCTGTGTGTATTGGAAGCAGAAAATTTTTCAGTCCAACAATGGGTGCATAAATGGGCCACCTATAGCCCACCGAACCAGCTACGCACATTCTGAAAGTATCCTTCCTTAGCCCAATTTCAGCAGGATTTTCTGTTTCTGTGCATTATAAGCACAAACGAGCTGAAGTGGCTCCTCCCTGTGTGTATTGGAAGCAGAAAATTTTTCAGTCCAAAAATGGGTGCATAAATGGGCCACCTATAGCCCACCGAACCAGCTACGCACATTCTGAAAGTATCTTTCCTTAGCCCAATTTCAGCAGGATTTTCTGTTTCTGTGCTTTATAAGCACAAACGAGCTGAAGTGGCTCCTCCCTGTGTGTATTGGAAGCAGAAAATTTTTCAGTCCAAAAATGGGTGTATACATGGGCCACCTATAGCCCACCGAACCAGCTACGCACCTTCTGAAAGTATCTTTACTTAGCCCAATTTCATCAGGATTTTCTGTTTCTGTGCATTATAAGCACAAACGAGCTGAAGTGGCTCCTCCCTGTGTGCATTGGAAGCAGAAAATTTTTCAGTCCAAAAATGGGTGCATAAATGGGCCACCTATAGCCCAGCGAACCAGCTACGCACATTCTGAAAGTATCTTTCCTTAGCCCAATTTCAGCAGCATTTTCTGTTTCTGTGTATTATAAGCACAAACGAGCTGAAGTGGCTCCTCCCTGTGTGTATTGGAAGCAGAAAATTTTTCAGTCCAACAATGGGTGCATAAATGGGCCACCTATAGCCCACCGAACCAGCTACGCACATTCTGAAAGTATCCTTCCTTAGCCCAATTTCAGCAGGATTTTCTGTTTCTGTGCATTATAAGCACAAACGAGCTGAAGTGGCTCCTCCGTGTGAGTCTTGAAAGCAGAAAATCTTTCAGTCCAAAAATGGGTGTATGAATGGGCCACCTATAGCCCACCGAACCAGCTACGCACATTCTGAAAGTATCTTTCCTTAGCCCAATTTCAGCAGGATTTTCTGTTTCTGTGCTTTATAAGCACAAACGAGCTGAAGTGGCTCCTTCCTGTGTGTATTGGAAGCAGAAAATTTTTCAGTCCAAAAATGGGTGTATACATGGGCCACCTATAGCCCACCGAACCAGCTACGCACCTTCTGAAAGTATCTTTACTTAGCCCAATTTCATCAGGATTTTCTGTTTCTGTGCACTATAAGCACAAACGAGCTGAAGTGGCTCCTCCCTGTGTGCATTGGAAGCAGAAAATTTTTCAGTCCAAAAATGGGTGCATAAATGGGCCACCTATAGCCCAGCGAACCAGCTACGCACATTCTGAAAGTATCTTTCCTTAGCCCAATTTCAGCAGGATTTTCTGTTTCTGTGCATTATAGGCACAAACAAGCTGAAGTGGCTCCTCCGTGTGAGTATTGGAAGCAGAAAATTTTTCAGTCCAACAATGGGTGCATAAATGGGCCACCTATAGCCCAGCGAACCAGCTACGCACATTCTGAAAGTATCTTTCCTTAGCCCAATTTCAGCAGCATTTTCTGTTTCTGTGTATTATAAGCACAAACGAGCTGAAGTGGCTCCTCCCTGTGTGTATTGGAAGCAGAAAATTTTTCAGTCCAACAATGGGTGCATAAATGGGCCACCTATAGCCCACCGAACCAGCTACGCACATTCTGAAAGTATCCTTCCTTAGCCCAATTTCAGCAGGATTTTCTGTTTCTGTGCATTATAAGCACAAACGAGCTGAAGTGGCTCCTCCCTGTGTGTATTGGAAGCAGAAAATTTTTCAGTCCAAAATTGGGTGCATAAATGGGCCACCTATAGCCCACCGAACCAGCTACGCACATTCTGAAAGTATCCTTCCTTAGCCCAATTTCATCAGGATTTTCTGTTTCTCTGCATTATAGGCACAATCGAGCTCAAATGGCTTCTCCCTGTGTGTATTGGAAGCAGAAAATTTTTCAGTCCAAAAATGGGTGCATAAATGGGCCACCTATAGCCCAGCGAACCAGCTACGCACATTCTGAAAGTATCTTTCCTTAGCCCAATTACAGCAGGATTTTCTGTTTCTGTGCTTTATAAGCACAAACAAGCTGAAGTGGCTCCTCCGTGTGAGTCTTGAAAGCAGAAAATCTTTCAGTCCAAAAATGGGTGTATGAATGGGCCACCTATAGCCCACCGAACCAGCTACGCACATTCTGAAAGTATCTTTCCTTAGCCCAATTTCAGCAGGATTTTCTGTTTCTGTGCTTTATAAGCACAAACGAGCTGAAGTGGCTCCTCCCTGTGTGTATTGGAAGCAGAAAATTTTTCAGTCCAAAAATGGGTGCATAAATGGGCCACCTATAGCCCACCGAACCAGCTACGCACATTCTGAAAGTATCTTTCCTTAGCCCAATTACAGCAGGATTTTCTGTTTCTGTGCTTTATAAGCACAAACAAGCTGAAGTGGCTCCTCCGTGTGAGTGTTGGAAGCAGAAAATTTTTCAGTCCAAAAATGGTTGTATAAATGGGCCACCTATAGCCCACCGAACCAGCTACGCACATTCTGAAAGTATCCTTCCTTAGCCCAATTTCATCAGGATTTTCTGTTTCTCTGCATTATAGGCACAATCGAGCTCAAATGGCTTCTCCCTGTGTGTATTGGAAGCAGAAAATTTTTCAGTCCAAAAATGGGTGCATAAATGGGCCACCTATAGCCCAGCGAACCAGCTACGCACATTCTGAAAGTATCTTTCCTTAGCCCAATTTCAGCAGGATTTTCAGTTTCTGTGCATTATAAGCACAAACGAGCTGAAGTGGCTCCTCCCTGTGTGCATTGGAAGCAGAAAATTTTTCAGTCCAAAAATGGGTGCATAAATGGGCCACCTATAGCCCAGCGAACCAGCTACGCACATTCTGAAAGTATCTTTCCTTAGCCCAATTTTAGCAGGATTTTCTGGATCTGTGCATTATAAGCACAAACGAATTGAAATGGCTCCTCCCTGTGAGTATTGGAAGCAGAAAATTTTTCAGTCCAAAAATGGGTGCATAAATGGGCCACCTATAGCCCAGCGAACCAGCTACGCACATTCTGAAAGTATCTTTCCTTAGCCCAATTTCAGCAGGATTTTCTGTTTCTGTGCATTATAAGCACAAACAAGCTGAAGTGGCTCCTCCGTGTGAGTATTGGAAGCAGAAAATTTTTCAGTCCAAAAATGGGTGCATAAATGGGCCACCTATAGCCCAGCGAACCAGCTACGCACATTCTGAAAGTATCTTTCCTTAGCCCAATTTCATCAGGATTTTATGTTTCTGTGCTTTATAAGCACAAACAAGCTGAAGTGGCTCCTCCGTGTGAGTATTGGAAGCAGAAAATTTTTCAGTCCAAAAATGGGTGTATAAATGGGCCACCTATAGCCCACCGAACCAGCTACGCACATTCTGAAAGTATCTTTCCTTAGCCCAATTTCAGCAGGAATTTCTGTTTCTGTGCATTATAAGCACAAACGAATTGAAATGGCTCCTCCCTGTGAGTATTGGAAGCAGAAAATTTTTCAGTCCAAAAATGGGTGCATAAATGGGCCACCTATAGCCCAGCGAACCAGCTACGCACATTCTGAAAGTATCTTTCCTTAGCCCAATTTCAGCAGGATTTTCAGTTTCTGTGCATTATAAGCACAAACGAGCTGAAGTGGCTCCTCCCTGTGTGCATTGGAAGCAGAAAATTTTTCAGTCCAAAAATGGGTGCATAAATGGGCCACCTATAGCCCAGCGAACCAGCTACGCACATTCTGAAAGTATCTTTCCTTAGCCCAATTTTAGCAGGATTTTCTGGATCTGTGCATTATAAGCACAAACGAATTGAAATGGCTCCTCCCTGTGAGTATTGGAAGCAGAAAATTTTTCAGTCCAAAAATGGGTGCATAAATGGGCCACCTATAGCCCAGCGAACCAGCTACGCACATTCTGAAAGTATCTTTCCTTAGCCCAATTTCAGCAGGATTTTCTGTTTCTGTGCATTATAAGCACAAACAAGCTGAAGTGGCTCCTCCGTGTGAGTATTGGAAGCAGAAAATTTTTCAGTCCAAAAATGGGTGCATAAATGGGCCACCTATAGCCCAGCGAACCAGCTACGCACATTCTGAAAGTATCTTTCCTTAGCCCAATTTCATCAGGATTTTATGTTTCTGTGCTTTATAAGCACAAACAAGCTGAAGTGGCTCCTCCGTGTGAGTATTGGAAGCAGAAAATTTTTCAGTCCAAAAATGGGTGTATAAATGGGCCACCTATAGCCCACCGAACCAGCTACGCACATTCTGAAAGTATCTTTCCTTAGCCCAATTTCAGCAGGAATTTCTGTTTCTGTGCATTATAAGCACAAACGAATTGAAATGGCTCCTCCCTGTGAGTATTGGAAGCAGAAAATTTTTCAGTCCAAAAATGGGTGTATAAATGGGCCACCTATAGCCCACCGAACCAGCTACGCACATTCTGAAAGTATCTTTCCTTAGCCCAATTTCAGCAGGAATTTCTGTTTCTGTGCATTATAAGCACAAACGAATTGAAATGGCTCCTCCCTGTGAGTATTGGAAGCAGAAAATTTTTCAGTCCAAAAATGGGTGCATAAATGGGCCACCTATAGCCCACCGAACCAGCTACGCACATTCTGAAAGTATCTTTCCTTAGCCCAATTTTAGCAGGATTTTCTGGATCTGTGCATTATAAGCACAAACGAATTGAAATGGCTCCTCCCTGTGAGTATTGGAAGCAGAAATTTTTTCAGTCCAAAAATGGGTGCATAAATGGGCCACCTATAGCCCAGCGAACCAGCTACGCACATTCTGAAAGTATCTTTCCTTAGCCCAATTTCATCAGGATTTTCTGTTTCTGTGCTTTATAAGCACAAACAAGCTGAAGTAGCTCCTCCGTGTGAGTGTTGGAAGCAGAAAATTTTTCAGTCCAAAAATGGTTGTATAAATGGGCCACCTATAGCCCACCGAACCAGCTACGCACATTCTGAAAGTATCCTTCCTTAGCCCAATTTCATCAGGATTTTCTGTTTCTCTGCATTATAGGCACAATCGAGCTCAAATGGCTTCTCCCTGTGTGTATTGGAAGCAGAAAATTTTTCAGTCCAAAAATGGGTGCATAAATGGGCCACCTATAGCCCACCGAACCAGCTACGCACATTCTGAAAGTATCTTTCCTTAGCCCAATTACAGCAGGATTTTCTGTTTCTGTGCTTTATAAGCACAAACAAGCTGAAGTGGCTCCTCCGTGTGAGTGTTGGAAGCAGAAAATTTTTCAGTCCAAAAATGGTTGTATAAATGGGCCACCTATAGCCCACCGAACCAGCTACGCACATTCTGAAAGTATCCTTCCTTAGCCCAATTTCATCAGGATTTTCTGTTTCTCTGCATTATAGGCACAATCGAGCTCAAATGGCTTCTCCCTGTGTGTATTGGAAGCAGAAAATTTTTCAGTCCAAAAATGGGTGCATAAATGGGCCACCTATAGCCCAGCGAACCAGCTACGCACATTCTGAAAGTATCTTTCCTTAGCCCAATTTCAGCAGGATTTTCAGTTTCTGTGCATTATAAGCACAAACGAGCTGAAGTGGCTCCTCCCTGTGTGCATTGGAAGCAGAAAATTTTTCAGTCCAAAAATGGGTGCATAAATGGGCCACCTATAGCCCAGCGAACCAGCTACGCACATTCTGAAAGTATCTTTCCTTAGCCCAATTTTAGCAGGATTTTCTGGATCTGTGCATTATAAGCACAAACGAATTGAAATGGCTCCTCCCTGTGAGTATTGGAAGCAGAAAATTTTTCAGTCCAAAAATGGGTGCATAAATGGGCCACCTATAGCCCAGCGAACCAGCTACGCACATTCTGAAAGTATCTTTCCTTAGCCCAATTTCAGCAGGATTTTCTGTTTCTGTGCATTATAAGCACAAACAAGCTGAAGTGGCTCCTCCGTGTGAGTATTGGAAGCAGAAAATTTTTCAGTCCAAAAATGGGTGCATAAATGGGCCACCTATAGCCCAGCGAACCAGCTACGCACATTCTGAAAGTATCTTTCCTTAGCCCAATTTCATCAGGATTTTATGTTTCTGTGCTTTATAAGCACAAACAAGCTGAAGTGGCTCCTCCGTGTGAGTATTGGAAGCAGAAAATTTTTCAGTCCAAAAATGGGTGTATAAATGGGCCACCTATAGCCCACCGAACCAGCTACGCACATTCTGAAAGTATCTTTCCTTAGCCCAATTTCAGCAGGAATTTCTGTTTCTGTGCATTATAAGCACAAACGAATTGAAATGGCTCCTCCCTGTGAGTATTGGAAGCAGAAAATTTTTCAGTCCAAAAATGGGTGCATAAATGGGCCACCTATAGCCCAGCGAACCAGCTACGCACATTCTGAAAGTATCTTTCCTTAGCCCAATTTCAGCAGGATTTTCAGTTTCTGTGCATTATAAGCACAAACGAGCTGAAGTGGCTCCTCCCTGTGTGCATTGGAAGCAGAAAATTTTTCAGTCCAAAAATGGGTGCATAAATGGGCCACCTATAGCCCAGCGAACCAGCTACGCACATTCTGAAAGTATCTTTCCTTAGCCCAATTTTAGCAGGATTTTCTGGATCTGTGCATTATAAGCACAAACGAATTGAAATGGCTCCTCCCTGTGAGTATTGGAAGCAGAAAATTTTTCAGTCCAAAAATGGGTGCATAAATGGGCCACCTATAGCCCAGCGAACCAGCTACGCACATTCTGAAAGTATCTTTCCTTAGCCCAATTTCAGCAGGATTTTCTGTTTCTGTGCATTATAAGCACAAACAAGCTGAAGTGGCTCCTCCGTGTGAGTATTGGAAGCAGAAAATTTTTCAGTCCAAAAATGGGTGCATAAATGGGCCACCTATAGCCCAGCGAACCAGCTACGCACATTCTGAAAGTATCTTTCCTTAGCCCAATTTCATCAGGATTTTATGTTTCTGTGCTTTATAAGCACAAACAAGCTGAAGTGGCTCCTCCGTGTGAGTATTGGAAGCAGAAAATTTTTCAGTCCAAAAATGGGTGTATAAATGGGCCACCTATAGCCCACCGAACCAGCTACGCACATTCTGAAAGTATCTTTCCTTAGCCCAATTTCAGCAGGAATTTCTGTTTCTGTGCATTATAAGCACAAACGAATTGAAATGGCTCCTCCCTGTGAGTATTGGAAGCAGAAAATTTTTCAGTCCAAAAATGGGTGTATAAATGGGCCACCTATAGCCCACCGAACCAGCTACGCACATTCTGAAAGTATCTTTCCTTAGCCCAATTTCAGCAGGAATTTCTGTTTCTGTGCATTATAAGCACAAACGAATTGAAATGGCTCCTCCCTGTGAGTATTGGAAGCAGAAAATTTTTCAGTCCAAAAATGGGTGCATAAATGGGCCACCTATAGCCCACCGAACCAGCTACGCACATTCTGAAAGTATCTTTCCTTAGCCCAATTTTAGCAGGATTTTCTGGATCTGTGCATTATAAGCACAAACGAATTGAAATGGCTCCTCCCTGTGAGTATTGGAAGCAGAAATTTTTTCAGTCCAAAAATGGGTGCATAAATGGGCCACCTATAGCCCAGCGAACCAGCTACGCACATTCTGAAAGTATCTTTCCTTAGCCCAATTTCATCAGGATTTTCTGTTTCTGTGCTTTATAAGCACAAACAAGCTGAAGTAGCTCCTCCGTGTGAGTGTTGGAAGCAGAAAATTTTTCAGTCCAAAAATGGTTGTATAAATGGGCCACCTATAGCCCACCGAACCAGCTACGCACATTCTGAAAGTATCCTTCCTTAGCCCAATTTCATCAGGATTTTCTGTTTCTCTGCATTATAGGCACAATCGAGCTCAAATGGCTTCTCCCTGTGTGTATTGGAAGCAGAAAATTTTTCAGTCCAAAAATGGGTGCATAAATGGGCCACCTATAGCCCACCGAACCAGCTACGCACATTCTGAAAGTATCTTTCCTTAGCCCAATTTTAGCAGGATTTTCTGGATCTGTGCATTATAAGCACAAACGAATTGAAATGGCTCCTCCCTGTGAGTATTGGAAGCAGAAAATTTTTCAGTCCAAAAATGGGTGCATAAATGGGCCACCTATAGCCCACCGAACCAGCTACGCACATTCTGAAAGTATCTTTCCTTAGCCCAATTACAGCAGGATTTTCTGTTTCTGTGCTTTATAAGCACAAACAAGCTGAAGTGGCTCCTCCGTGTGAGTGTTGGAAGCAGAAAATTTTTCAGTCCAAAAATGGTTGTATAAATGGGCCACCTATAGCCCACCGAACCAGCTACGCACATTCTGAAAGTATCCTTCCTTAGCCCAATTTCATCAGGATTTTCTGTTTCTCTGCATTATAGGCACAATCGAGCTCAAATGGCTTCTCCCTGTGTGTATTGGAAGCAGAAAATTTTTCAGTCCAAAAATGGGTGCATAAATGGGCCACCTATAGCCCAGCGAACCAGCTACGCACATTCTGAAAGTATCTTTCCTTAGCCCAATTTCAGCAGGATTTTCAGTTTCTGTGCATTATAAGCACAAACGAGCTGAAGTGGCTCCTCCCTGTGTGCATTGGAAGCAGAAAATTTTTCAGTCCAAAAATGGGTGCATAAATGGGCCACCTATAGCCCAGCGAACCAGCTACGCACATTCTGAAAGTATCTTTCCTTAGCCCAATTTTAGCAGGATTTTCTGGATCTGTGCATTATAAGCACAAACGAATTGAAATGGCTCCTCCCTGTGAGTATTGGAAGCAGAAAATTTTTCAGTCCAAAAATGGGTGCATAAATGGGCCACCTATAGCCCAGCGAACCAGCTACGCACATTCTGAAAGTATCTTTCCTTAGCCCAATTTCAGCAGGATTTTCTGTTTCTGTGCATTATAAGCACAAACAAGCTGAAGTGGCTCCTCCGTGTGAGTATTGGAAGCAGAAAATTTTTCAGTCCAAAAATGGGTGCATAAATGGGCCACCTATAGCCCAGCGAACCAGCTACGCACATTCTGAAAGTATCTTTCCTTAGCCCAATTTCATCAGGATTTTATGTTTCTGTGCTTTATAAGCACAAACAAGCTGAAGTGGCTCCTCCGTGTGAGTATTGGAAGCAGAAAATTTTTCAGTCCAAAAATGGGTGTATAAATGGGCCACCTATAGCCCACCGAACCAGCTACGCACATTCTGAAAGTATCTTTCCTTAGCCCAATTTCAGCAGGAATTTCTGTTTCTGTGCATTATAAGCACAAACGAATTGAAATGGCTCCTCCCTGTGAGTATTGGAAGCAGAAAATTTTTCAGTCCAAAAATGGGTGTATAAATGGGCCACCTATAGCCCACCGAACCAGCTACGCACATTCTGAAAGTATCTTTCCTTAGCCCAATTTCAGCAGGAATTTCTGTTTCTGTGCATTATAAGCACAAACGAATTGAAATGGCTCCTCCCTGTGAGTATTGGAAGCAGAAAATTTTTCAGTCCAAAAATGGGTGCATAAATGGGCCACCTATAGCCCACCGAACCAGCTACGCACATTCTGAAAGTATCTTTCCTTAGCCCAATTTTAGCAGGATTTTCTGGATCTGTGCATTATAAGCACAAACGAATTGAAATGGCTCCTCCCTGTGAGTATTGGAAGCAGAAATTTTTTCAGTCCAAAAATGGGTGCATAAATGGGCCACCTATAGCCCAGCGAACCAGCTACGCACATTCTGAAAGTATCTTTCCTTAGCCCAATTTCATCAGGATTTTCTGTTTCTGTGCTTTATAAGCACAAACAAGCTGAAGTAGCTCCTCCGTGTGAGTATTGGAAGCAGACAATTTTTCAGTCCAAAAATGGGTGTATAAATGGGCCACCTATAGCCCACCGAACCAGCTACGCACATTCTGAAAGTATCTTTCCTTAGCCCAATTTCAGCAGGATTTTCTGTTTCTGTGCATTATAGGCACAAACAAGCTGAAATGGCTCCTCCGTGTGAGTATTGGAAGCAGAGAATTTTTCAGTCCAAAAATGGGTGTATAAATGGGCCACCTATAGCCCACCGAACCAGGTACGCACATTCTGAAAGTATCTTTCCTTAGCCCAATTTCAGCAGGATTTTCTGTTTCTGTGCTTTATAAGCACAAACAAGCTGAAGTGGCTCCTCCGTGTGAGTATTGGAATCAGAAAATTTTTCAGTCCTAAATGGGTGCATAAATGGGCCACCTATAGCCCACCGAACCAGCTACGCACATTCTGAAAGTATCTTTCCTTAGCCCAATTTCAGCAGGATTTTCTGTTTCTGTGCATTATAGGCACAAACAAGCTGAAGTGGCTCCTCCGTATGAGTGTTGGAAGCAGAAAATTTTTCAGTCCAAAAATGGGTGCATAAATGGGCCACCTTTATCCCAGCGAACCAGCTACGCACATTCTGAAAGTATCTTTCCTTAGCCCAATTTCAGCAGGATTTTCAGTTTCTGTGCTTTATAAGCACAAACGAGCTGAAGTGGCTCCTCCCTGTGTGTATTGGAAGCAGAAAATTTTTCAGTCCAAAAATGGGTGTATACATGGGCCACCTATAGCCCACCGAACCAGCTACGCACCTTCTGAAAGTATCTTTACTTAACCCATTTTTAGCAGGATTTTCTGTTTCTGTGCATTATAAGCACAAACGTGCTGAAGTGGCTCCTCCGTGTGAGTATTGGAATCAGAAAATTTTTCAGTCCAAAAATGGGTGCATAAATGGGCCACCTATAGTCCACCGAACTAGCTACGCACATTCTGAAAGTATCTTTCCTTAGCCCAATTTCAGCAGGATTTTCTGTTTCTGTGCATTATAGGCACAAACAAGCTGAAGTGGCTCCTCCGTGTGAGTATTGGAAGCAGAAAATTTTTCAGTCCAACAATGGGTGCATAAATGGGCCACCTATAGCCCAGCGAACCAGCTACGCACATTCTGAAAGTATCTTTCCTTAGCCCAATTTCATCAGGATTTTCTGTTTCTGTGCTTTATAAACACAAACAAGCTGAAGTAGCTCCTCCGTGTGAGTATTGGAAGCAGACAATTTTTCAGTCCAAAAATGGGTGTATAAATGGGCCACCTATAGCCCACCGAACCAGCTACGCACATTCTGAAAGTATCTTTCCTTAGCCCAATTTCAGCAGGATTTTCAGTTTCTGTGCTTTATAAGCACAAACGAGCTGAAGTGGCTCCTCCCTGTGTGTATTGGAAGCAGAAAATTTTTCAGTCCAAAAATGGGTGTATACATGGGCCACCTATAGCCCACCGAACCAGCTACGCACCTTCTGAAAGTATCTTTACTTAACCCATTTTTAGCAGGATTTTCTGTTTCTGTGCATTATAAGCACAAACGTGCTGAAGTGGCTCCTCCGTGTGAGTATTGGAATCAGAAAATTTTTCAGTCCAAAAATGGGTGCATAAATGGGCCACCTATAGTCCACCGAACTAGCTACGCACATTCTGAAAGTATCTTTCCTTAGCCCAATTTCAGCAGGATTTTCTGTTTCTGTGCATTATAGGCACAAACAAGCTGAAGTGGCTCCTCCGTGTGAGTATTGGAAGCAGAAAATTTTTCAGTCCAGCAATGGGTGCATAAATGGGCCACCTATAGCCCACCGAACCAGCTACGCACATTCTGAAAGTATCCTTCCTTAGCCCAATTTCAGCAGGATTTTCTGTTTCTGTGCATTATAAGCACAAACGAGCTGAAGTGGCTCCTCCCTGTGTGTATTGGAAGCAGAAAATTTTTCAGTCCAAAAATGGGTGCATAAATGGGCCACCTATAGCCCACCGAACCAGCTACGCACATTCTGAAAGTATCTTTCCTTAGCCCAATTACAGCAGGATTTTCTGTTTCTGTGCTTTATAAGTACAAACAAGCTGAAGTGGCTCCTCCGTGTGAGTATTGGAAGCAGAAAATTTTTCAGTCCAAAAATGGGTGCATAAATGGGCCACCTATAGCCCAGCGAACCAGCTACGCACATTCTGAAAGTATCTTTCCTTAGCCCAATTTCAGCAGGATTTTCAGTTTCTGTGCTTTATAAGCACAAACGAGCTCAAGTGGCTTCTCCGTGTGAGTCTTGAAAGCAGAAAATCTTTCAGTCCAAAAATGGGTGTATGAATGGGCCACCTATAGCCCACCGAACCAGCTACGCACATTCTGAAAGTATCTTTCCTTAGCCCAATTTCAGCAGGATTTTCTGTTTCTGTGCTTTATAAGCACAAACGAGCTGAAGTGGCTCCTCCCTGTGTGTATTGGAAGCAGAAAATTTTTCAGTCCAAAAATGGGTGTATACATGGGCCACCTATAGCCCACCGAACCAGCTACGCACCTTCTGAAAGTATCTTTACTTAGCCCAATTTCAGCAGGATTTTCTGTTTCTGTGCATTATAAGCACAAACGAGCTGAAGTGGCTCCTCCCTGTGTGCATTGGAAGCAGAAAATTTTTCAGTCCAAAAATGGGTGCATAAATGGGCCACCTATAGCCCAGCGAACCAGCTACGCACATTCTGAAAGTATCTTTCCTTAGTCCAATTTCAGCAGGATTTTCTGTTTCTGTGCATTATAGGCACAAACAAGCTGAAGTGGCTCCTCCGTGTGAGTATTGGAAGCAGAAAATTTTTCAGTCCAAAAATGGGTGCATAAATGGGCCACCTATAGCCCACCGAACCAGCTACGCACATTCTGAAAGTATCTTTCCTTAGCCCAATTTCATCAGGATTTTCTGTTTCTGTGCTTTATAAGCACAAACAAGCTGAAGTAGCTCCTCCGTGTGAGTATTGGAAGCAGAAAATTTTTCAGTCCAAAAATGGGTGCATAAATGGGCCACCTTTATCCCAGCGAACCAGCTACGCACATTCTGAAAGTATCTTTCCTTAGCCCAATTTCAGCAGGATTTTCAGTTTCTGTGCTTTATAAGCACAAACGAGCTGAAGTGGCTCCTCCCTGTGTGTATTGGAAGCAGAAAATTTTTCAGTCCAAAAATGGGTGTATGAATGGGCCACCTATAGCCCACCGAACCAGCTACGCACATTCTGAAAGTATCTTTCCTTAGCCCAATTTCAGCAGGATTTTCTGTTTCTGTGCATTATAGGCACAAACAAGCTGAAGTGGCTCCTCCGTGTGAGTATTGGAAGCAGAAAATTTTTCAGTCCAAAAATGGGTGCATAAATGGGCCACCTATAGCCCACCGAACCAGCTACGCACATTCTGAAAGTATCTTTCCTTAGCCCAATTTCATCAGGATTTTCTGTTTCTGTGCTTTATAAGCACAAACAAGCTGAAGTGGCTTCTCCGTGTGAGTCTTGAAAGCAGAAAATCTTTCAGTCCAAAAATGGGTGTATGAATGGGCCACCTATAGCCCACCGAACCAGCTACGCACATTCTGAAAGTATCTTTCCTTAGCCCAATTTCAGCAGGATTTTCTGTTTCTGTGCATTATAGGCACAAACAAGCTGAAGTGGCTCCTCCGTGTGAGTATTGGAAGCAGAAAATTTTTCAGTCCAAAAATGGGTGCATAAATGGGCCACCTATAGCCCACCGAACCAGCTACGCACATTCTGAAAGTATCTTTCCTTAGCCCAATTTCATCAGGATTTTCTGTTTCTGTGCTTTATAAGCACAAACAAGCTGAAGTAGCTCCTCCGTGTGAGTATTGGAAGCAGAAAATTTTTCAGTCCAAAAATGGGTGCATAAATGGGCCACCTTTATCCCAGCGAACCAGCTACGCACCTTCTGAAAGTATCTTTACTTAACCCATTTTTAGCAGGATTTTCTGTTTCTGTGCATTATAAGCACAAACGTGCTGAAGTGGCTCCTCCGTGTGAGTATTGGAATCAGAAAATTTTTCAGTCCAAAAATGGGTGCATAAATGGGCCACCTATAGTCCACCGAACTAGCTACGCATATTCTGAAAGTATCTTTCCTTAGCCCAATTTCAGCAGGATTTTCAGTTTCTGTGCTTTATAAGCACAAACGAGCTGAAGTGGCTCCTCCCTGTGTGTATTGGAAGCAGAAAATTTTTCAGTCCAAAAATGGGTGTATACATGGGCCACCTATAGCCCACCGAACCAGCTACGCACATTCTGAAAGTATCTTTCCTTAGCCCAATTTCAGCAGGATTTTCTGTTTCTGTGCATTATAGGCACAAACAAGCTGAAGTGGCTCCTCCGTATGAGTGTTGGAAGCAGAAAATTTTTCAGTCCAAAAATGGGTGCATAAATGGGCCACCTTTATCCCAGCGAACCAGCTACGCACATTCTGAAAGTATCTTTCCTTAGCCCAATTTCAGCAGGATTTTCAGTTTCTGTGCTTTATAAGCACAAACGAGCTGAAGTGGCTCCTCCCTGTGTGTATTGGAAGCAGAAAATTTTTCAGTCCAAAAATGGGTGTATACATGGGCCACCTATAGCCCACCGAACCAGCTACGCACCTTCTGAAAGTATCTTTACTTAACCCATTTTTAGCAGGATTTTCTGTTTCTGTGCATTATAAGCACAAACGTGCTGAAGTGGCTCCTCCGTGTGAGTATTGGAATCAGAAAATTTTTCAGTCCAAAAATGGGTGCATAAATGGGCCACCTATAGTCCACCGAACTAGCTACGCACATTCTGAAAGTATCTTTCCTTAGCCCAATTTCAGCAGGATTTTCTGTTTCTGTGCATTATAGGCACAAACAAGCTGAAGTGGCTCCTCCGTGTGAGTATTGGAAGCAGAAAATTTTTCAGTCCAACAATGGGTGCATAAATGGGCCACCTATAGCCCAGCGAACCAGCTACGCACATTCTGAAAGTATCTTTCCTTAGCCCAATTTCATCAGGATTTTCTGTTTCTGTGCTTTATAAACACAAACAAGCTGAAGTAGCTCCTCCGTGTGAGTATTGGAAGCAGACAATTTTTCAGTCCAAAAATGGGTGTATAAATGGGCCACCTATAGCCCACCGAACCAGCTACGCACATTCTGAAAGTATCTTTCCTTAGCCCAATTTCAGCAGGATTTTCAGTTTCTGTGCTTTATAAGCACAAACGAGCTGAAGTGGCTCCTCCCTGTGTGTATTGGAAGCAGAAAATTTTTCAGTCCAAAAATGGGTGTATACATGGGCCACCTATAGCCCACCGAACCAGCTACGCACCTTCTGAAAGTATCTTTACTTAACCCATTTTTAGCAGGATTTTCTGTTTCTGTGCATTATAAGCACAAACGTGCTGAAGTGGCTCCTCCGTGTGAGTATTGGAATCAGAAAATTTTTCAGTCCAAAAATGGGTGCATAAATGGGCCACCTATAGTCCACCGAACTAGCTACGCACATTCTGAAAGTATCTTTCCTTAGCCCAATTTCAGCAGGATTTTCTGTTTCTGTGCATTATAGGCACAAACAAGCTGAAGTGGCTCCTCCGTGTGAGTATTGGAAGCAGAAAATTTTTCAGTCCAGCAATGGGTGCATAAATGGGCCACCTATAGCCCACCGAACCAGCTACGCACATTCTGAAAGTATCCTTCCTTAGCCCAATTTCAGCAGGATTTTCTGTTTCTGTGCATTATAAGCACAAACGAGCTGAAGTGGCTCCTCCCTGTGTGTATTGGAAGCAGAAAATTTTTCAGTCCAAAAATGGGTGCATAAATGGGCCACCTATAGCCCACCGAACCAGCTACGCACATTCTGAAAGTATCTTTCCTTAGCCCAATTACAGCAGGATTTTCTGTTTCTGTGCTTTATAAGTACAAACAAGCTGAAGTGGCTCCTCCGTGTGAGTATTGGAAGCAGAAAATTTTTCAGTCCAAAAATGGGTGCATAAATGGGCCACCTATAGCCCAGCGAACCAGCTACGCACATTCTGAAAGTATCTTTCCTTAGCCCAATTTCAGCAGGATTTTCAGTTTCTGTGCTTTATAAGCACAAACGAGCTCAAGTGGCTTCTCCGTGTGAGTCTTGAAAGCAGAAAATCTTTCAGTCCAAAAATGGGTGTATGAATGGGCCACCTATAGCCCACCGAACCAGCTACGCACATTCTGAAAGTATCTTTCCTTAGCCCAATTTCAGCAGGATTTTCTGTTTCTGTGCTTTATAAGCACAAACGAGCTGAAGTGGCTCCTCCCTGTGTGTATTGGAAGCAGAAAATTTTTCAGTCCAAAAATGGGTGTATACATGGGCCACCTATAGCCCACCGAACCAGCTACGCACCTTCTGAAAGTATCTTTACTTAGCCCAATTTCAGCAGGATTTTCTGTTTCTGTGCATTATAAGCACAAACGAGCTGAAGTGGCTCCTCCCTGTGTGCATTGGAAGCAGAAAATTTTTCAGTCCAAAAATGGGTGCATAAATGGGCCACCTATAGCCCAGCGAACCAGCTACGCACATTCTGAAAGTATCTTTCCTTAGTCCAATTTCAGCAGGATTTTCTGTTTCTGTGCATTATAGGCACAAACAAGCTGAAGTGGCTCCTCCGTGTGAGTATTGGAAGCAGAAAATTTTTCAGTCCAAAAATGGGTGCATAAATGGGCCACCTTTATCCCAGCGAACCAGCTACGCACATTCTGAAAGTATCTTTCCTTAGCCCAATTTCAGCAGGATTTTCAGTTTCTGTGCTTTATAAGCACAAACGAGCTGAAGTGGCTCCTCCCTGTGTGTATTGGAAGCAGAAAATTTTTCAGTCCAAAAATGGGTGTATGAATGGGCCACCTATAGCCCACCGAACCAGCTACGCACATTCTGAAAGTATCTTTCCTTAGCCCAATTTCAGCAGGATTTTCTGTTTCTGTGCATTATAGGCACAAACAAGCTGAAGTGGCTCCTCCGTGTGAGTATTGGAAGCAGAAAATTTTTCAGTCCAAAAATGGGTGCATAAATGGGCCACCTATAGCCCACCGAACCAGCTACGCACATTCTGAAAGTATCTTTCCTTAGCCCAATTTCATCAGGATTTTCTGTTTCTGTGCATTATAGGCACAAACAAGCTGAAGTGGCTCCTCCGTGTGAGTATTGGAAGCAGAAAATTTTTCAGTCCAAAAATGGGTGCATAAATGGGCCACCTATAGCCCACCGAACCAGCTACGCACCTTCTGAAAGTATCTTTACTTAACCCATTTTTAGCAGGATTTTCTGTTTCTGTGCATTATAAGCACAAACGTGCTGAAGTGGCTCCTCCGTGTGAGTATTGGAATCAGAAAATTTTTCAGTCCAAAAATGGGTGCATAAATGGGCCACCTATAGTCCACCGAACTAGCTACGCACATTCTGAAAGTATCTTTCCTTAGCCCAATTTCAGCAGGATTTTCTGTTTCTGTGCATTATAGGCACAAACAAGCTGAAGTGGCTCCTCCGTGTGAGTATTGGAAGCAGAAAATTTTTCAGTCCAGCAATGGGTGCATAAATGGGCCACCTATAGCCCACCGAACCAGCTACGCACATTCTGAAAGTATCCTTCCTTAGCCCAATTTCAGCAGGATTTTCTGTTTCTGTGCATTATAAGCACAAACGAGCTGAAGTGGCTCCTCCCTGTGTGTATTGGAAGCAGAAAATTTTTCAGTCCAAAAATGGGTGCATAAATGGGCCACCTATAGCCCACCGAACCAGCTACGCACATTCTGAAAGTATCTTTCCTTAGCCCAATTACAGCAGGATTTTCTGTTTCTGTGCTTTATAAGTACAAACAAGCTGAAGTGGCTCCTCCGTGTGAGTATTGGAAGCAGAAAATTTTTCAGTCCAAAAATGGGTGCATAAATGGGCCACCTATAGCCCAGCGAACCAGCTACGCACATTCTGAAAGTATCTTTCCTTAGCCCAATTTCAGCAGGATTTTCTGTTTCTGTGCATTATAGGCACAAACAAGCTGAAGTGGCTCCTCCGTGTGAGTATTGGAAGCAGAAAATCTTTCAGTCCAAAAATGGGTGTATGAATGGGCCACCTATAGCCCACCGAACCAGCTACGCACATTCTGAAAGTATCTTTCCTTAGCCCAATTTCAGCAGGATTTTCTGTTTCTGTGCATTATAGGCACAAACAAGCTGAAGTGGCTCCTCCGTGTGAGTATTGGAAGCAGAAAATTTTTCAGTCCAAAAATGGGTGCATAAATGGGCCACCTATAGCCCACCGAACCAGCTACGCACATTCTGAAAGTATCTTTCCTTAGCCCAATTTCATCAGGATTTTCTGTTTCTGTGCTTTATAAGCACAAACAAGCTGAAGTAGCTCCTCCGTGTGAGTATTGGAAGCAGAAAATTTTTCAGTCCAAAAATGGGTGCATAAATGGGCCACCTTTATCCCAGCGAACCAGCTACGCACCTTCTGAAAGTATCTTTACTTAACCCATTTTTAGCAGGATTTTCTGTTTCTGTGCATTATAAGCACAAACGTGCTGAAGTGGCTCCTCCGTGTGAGTATTGGAATCAGAAAATTTTTCAGTCCAAAAATGGGTGCATAAATGGGCCACCTATAGTCCACCGAACTAGCTACGCATATTCTGAAAGTATCTTTCCTTAGCCCAATTTCAGCAGGAATTTCTGTTTCTGTGCATTATAGGCACAAACAAGCTGAAGTGGCTCCTCCGTGTGAGTATTGGAAGCAGAAAATTTTTCAATCCAACAATGGGTGCATAAATGGGCCACCTATAGCCCAGCGAACCAGCTACGCACATTCTGAAAGTATCTTTCCTTAGCCCAATTTAAGCAGGATTTTCTGTTTCTGTGCTTTATAAGCTTATAAGCACAAACAAGCTGAAGTGGCTCCTCTGTGTGAGTATTGGAAGCAGAAAATCTTTCAGTCCAAAAATGGGTGTATGAATGGGCCACCTATAGCCCACCGAACCAGCTACGCACATTCTGAAAGTATCTTTCCTTAGCCCAATTTCAGCAGGATTTTCTGTTTCTGTGCTTTATAAGCACAAACGAGCTGAAGTGGCTCCTCCCTGTGTGTATTGGAAGCAGAAAATTTTTCAGTCCAAAAATGGGTGTATACATGGGCCACCTATAGCCCACCGAACCAGCTACGCACCTTCTGAAAGTATCTTTACTTAGCCCAATTTCAGCAGGATTTTCTGTTTCTGTGCATTATAAGCACAAACGAGCTGAAGTGGCTCCTCCCTGTGTGCATTGGAAGCAGAAAATTTTTCAGTCCAAAAATGGGTGCATAAATGGGCCACCTATAGCCCAGCGAACCAGCTACGCACATTCTGAAAGTATCTTTCCTTAGCCCAATTTCAGCAGGATTTTCTGTTTCTGTGCATTATAGGCACAAACAAGCTGAAGTGGCTCCTCCGTGTGAGTATTGGAAGCAGAAAATTTTTCAGTCCAAAAATGGGTGCATAAATGGGCCACCTATAGCCCACCGAACCAGCTACGCACATTCTGAAAGTATCTTTCCTTAGCCCAATTTCATCAGGATTTTCTGTTTCTGTGCTTTATAAGCACAAACAAGCTGAAGTAGCTCCTCCGTGTGAGTATTGGAAGCAGAAAATTTTTCAGTCCAAAAATGGGTGCATAAATGGGCCACCTTTATCCCAGCGAACCAGCTACGCACATTCTGAAAGTATCTTTCCTTAGCCCAATTTCAGCAGGATTTTCAGTTTCTGTGCTTTATAAGCACAAACGAGCTGAAGTGGCTCCTCCCTGTGTGTATTGGAAGCAGAAAATTTTTCAGTCCAAAAATGGGTGTATGAATGGGCCACCTATAGCCCACCGAACCAGCTACGCACATTCTGAAAGTATCTTTCCTTAGCCCAATTTCAGCAGGATTTTCTGTTTCTGTGCATTATAGGCACAAACAAGCTGAAGTGGCTCCTCCGTGTGAGTATTGGAAGCAGAAAATTTTTCAGTCCAAAAATGGGTGCATAAATGGGCCACCTATAGCCCACCGAACCAGCTACGCACATTCTGAAAGTATCTTTCCTTAGCCCAATTTCATCAGGATTTTCTGTTTCTGTGCTTTATAAGCACAAACAAGCTGAAGTGGCTTCTCCGTGTGAGTCTTGAAAGCAGAAAATCTTTCAGTCCAAAAATGGGTGTATGAATGGGCCACCTATAGCCCACCGAACCAGCTACGCACATTCTGAAAGTATCTTTCCTTAGCCCAATTTCAGCAGGATTTTCTGTTTCTGTGCATTATAGGCACAAACAAGCTGAAGTGGCTCCTCCGTGTGAGTATTGGAAGCAGAAAATTTTTCAGTCCAAAAATGGGTGCATAAATGGGCCACCTATAGCCCACCGAACCAGCTACGCACATTCTGAAAGTATCTTTCCTTAGCCCAATTTCATCAGGATTTTCTGTTTCTGTGCTTTATAAGCACAAACAAGCTGAAGTAGCTCCTCCGTGTGAGTATTGGAAGCAGAAAATTTTTCAGTCCAAAAATGGGTGCATAAATGGGCCACCTTTATCCCAGCGAACCAGCTACGCACCTTCTGAAAGTATCTTTACTTAACCCATTTTTAGCAGGATTTTCTGTTTCTGTGCATTATAAGCACAAACGTGCTGAAGTGGCTCCTCCGTGTGAGTATTGGAATCAGAAAATTTTTCAGTCCAAAAATGGGTGCATAAATGGGCCACCTATAGTCCACCGAACTAGCTACGCATATTCTGAAAGTATCTTTCCTTAGCCCAATTTCAGCAGGATTTTCTGTTTCTGTGCATTATAGGCACAAACAAGCTGAAGTGGCTCCTCCGTGTGAGTATTGGAAGCAGAAAATTTTTCAGTCCAACAATGGGTGCATAAATGGGCCACCTATAGCCCAGCGAACCAGCTACGCACATTCTGAAAGTATCTTTCCTTAGCCCAATTTAAGCAGGATTTTCTGTTTCTGTGCTTTATAAGCTTATAAGCACAAACAAGCTGAAGTGGCTCCTCTGTGTGAGTATTGGAAGCAGAAAATTTTTCAGTCCAAAAATGGGTGCATAAATGGGCCACCTATAGCCCAGCGAACCAGCTACGCACATTCTGAAAGTATCTTTCCTTAGCCCAATTTCATCAGGATTTTCTGTTTCTGTGCTTTATAAGCACAAACAAGCTGAAGTAGCTCCTCCGTGTGAGTATTGGAAGCAGACAATTTTTCAGTCCAAAAATGGGTGTATAAATGGGCCACCTATAGCCCACCGAACCAGCTACGCACATTCTGAAAATATCTTTCCTTAGCCCAATTTCAGCAGGATTTTCTGTTTCTGTGCATTATAGGCACAAACAAGCTGAAATGGCTCCTCCGTGTGAGTATTGGAAGCAGAGAATTTTTCAGTCCAAAAATGGGTGTATAAATGGGCCACCTATAGCCCACCGAACCAGGTACGCACATTCTGAAAGTATCTTTCCTTAGCCCAATTTCAGCAGGATTTTCTGTTTCTGTGCTTTATAAGCACAAACAAGCTGAAGTGGCTCCTCCGTGTGAGTATTGGAATCAGAAAATTTTTCAGTCCTAAATGGGTGCATAAATGGGCCACCTATAGCCCACCGAACCAGCTACGCACATTCTGAAAGTATCTTTCCTTAGCCCAATTTCAGCAGGATTTTCTGTTTCTGTGCATTATAGGCACAAACAAGCTGAAGTGGCTCCTCCGTGTGAGTGTTGGAAGCAGAAAATTTTTCAGTCCAAAAATGGCTGCATAAATGGGCCACCTTTATCCCAGCGAACCAGCTACGCACATTCTGAAAGTATCTTTCCTTAGCCCAATTTCAGCAGGATTTTCAGTTTCTGTGCTTTATAAGCACAAACGAGCTGAAGTGGCTCCTCCCTGTGTGTATTGGAAGCAGAAAATTTTTCAGTCCAAAAATGGGTGTATACATGGGCCACCTATAGCCCACCGAACCAGCTACGCACCTTCTGAAAGTATCTTTACTTAACCCATTTTTAGCAGGATTTTCTGTTTCTGTGCATTATAAGCACAAACGTGCTGAAGTGGCTCCTCCGTGTGAGTATTGGAATCAGAAAATTTTTCAGTCCAAAAATGGGTGCATAAATGGGCCACCTATAGTCCACCGAACTAGCTACGCACATTCTGAAAGTATCTTTCCTTAGCCCAATTTCAGCAGGATTTTCTGTTTCTGTGCATTATAGGCACAAACAAGCTGAAGTGGCTCCTCCGTGTGAGTATTGGAAGCAGAAAATTTTTCAGTCCAACAATGGGTGCATAAATGGGCCACCTATAGCCCACCGAACCAGCTACGCACATTCTGAAAGTATCCTTCCTTAGCCCAATTTCAGCAGGATTTTCTGTTTCTGTGCATTATAAGCACAAACGAGCTGAAGTGGCTCCTCCCTGTGTGTATTGGAAGCAGAAAATTTTTCAGTCCAAAAATGGGTGCATAAATGGGCCACCTATAGCCCACCGAACCAGCTACGCACATTCTGAAAGTATCTTTCCTTAGCCCAATTACAGCAGGATTTTCTGTTTCTGTGCTTTATAAGCACAAACAAGCTGAAGTGGCTCCTCCGTGTGAGTGTTGGAAGCAGAAAATTTTTCAGTCCAAAAATGGTTGTATAAATGGGCCACCTATAGCCCACCGAATCAGCTACGCACATTCTGAAAGTATCCTTCCTTAGCCCAATTTCATCAGGATTTTCTGTTTCTCTGCATTATAGGCACAATCGAGCTCAAATGGCTTCTCCCTGTGTGTATTGGAAGCAGAAAATTTTTCATTCCAAAAATGGGTGCATAAATGGGCCACCTATAGCCCACCGAACCAGCTACGCACATTCTGAAAGTATCTTTCCTTAGCCCAATTTCAGCAGGATTTTCAGTTTCTGTGCTTTATAAGCACAAACGAGCTCAAATGGCTTCTCCGTGTGAGTCTTGAAAGCAGAAAATCTTTCAGTCCAAAAATGGGTGTATGAATGGGCCACCTATAGCCCACCGAACCAGCTACGCACATTCTGAAAGTATCTTTCCTTAGCCCAATTTCAGCAGGATTTTCTGTTTCTGTGCTTCATAAGCACAAACGAGCTGAAGTGGCTCCTCCCTGTGTGTATTGGAAGCAGAAAATTTTTCAGTCCAAAAATGGGTGTATACATGGGCCACCTATAGCCCACCGAACCAGCTACGCACCTTCTGAAAGTATCTTTACTTAGCCCAATTTCAGCAGGATTTTCTGTTTCTGTGCATTATAAGCACAAACGAGCTGAAGTGGCTCCTCCCTGTGTGCATTGGAAGCAGAAAATTTTTCAGTCCAAAAATGGGTGCATAAATGGGCCACCTATAGCCCAGCGAACCAGCTACGCACATTCTGAAAGTATCTTTCCTTAGCCCAATTTTAGCAGGATTTTCTGGATCTGTGCATTATAAGCACAAACGAATTGAAATGGCTCCTCCCTGTGAGTATTGGAAGCAGAAAATTTTTCAGTCCAAAAATGGGTGCATAAATGGGCCACCTATAGCCCAGCGAACCAGCTACGCACATTCTGAAAGTATCTTTCCTTAGCCCAATTTCAGCAGGATTTTCTGTTTCTCTGCATTATAAGCACAAACAAGCTGAAGTGGCTCCTCCGTGTGAGTATTGGAATCAGAAAATTTTTAGTCCAAAAATGGGTGCATAAATGGGCCACCTATAGTCCACCGAACCAGCTACGCACATTCTGAAAGTATCTTTCCTTAGCCCAATTTCAGCAGGATTTTCTGTTTCTGTGAATTATAGTCACAAACAAGCTGAAGTGGCTCCTCCGTGTGAGTATTGGAAGCAGAAAATTTTTCAGTCCAAAAATGGGTGCATAAATGGGCCACCTATAGCCCACCGAACCAGCTACGCACATTCTGAAAGTATCTTTCCTTTGCCCAATTTTAGCAGGATTTTCTGGATCTGTGCATTATAAGCACAAACGAATTGAAATGGCTCCTCCCTGTGAGTATTGGAAGCAGAAAATTTTTCAGTCCAAAAATGGGTGCATAAATGGGCCACCTATAGCCCAGCGAACCAGCTACGCACATTCTGAAAGTATCTTTCCTTAGCCCAATTTCAGCAGGATTTTCTGGATCTGTGCATTATAAGCACAAACGAATTGAAATGGCTCCTCCCTGTGAGTATTGGAAGCAGAAATTTTTTCAGTCCAAAAATGGGTGCATAAATGGGCCACCTATAGCCCACCGAACCAGCTACGCACATTCTGAAAGTATCTTTCCTTAGCCCAATTTAAGCAGGATTTTCTGTTTCTGTGCTTTATAAGCTTATAAGCACAAACAAGCTGAAGTGGCTCCTCTGTGTGAGTATTGGAAGCAGAAAATTTTTCAGTCCAAAAATGGGTGCATAAATGGGCCACCTATAGCCCAGCGAACCAGCTACGCACATTCTGAAAGTATCTTTCCTTAGCCCAATTTCATCAGGATTTTCTGTTTCTGTGCTTTATAAGCACAAACAAGCTGAAGTAGCTCCTCCGTGTGAGTATTGGAAGCAGACAATTTTTCAGTCCAAAAATGGGTGTATAAATGGGCCACCTATAGCCCACCGAACCAGCTACGCACATTCTGAAAGTATCTTTCCTTAGCCCAATTTCAGCAGGATTTTCTGTTTCTGTGCATTATAGGCACAAACAAGCTGAAATGGCTCCTCCGTGTGAGTATTGGAAGCAGAGAATTTTTCAGTCCAAAAATGGGTGTATAAATGGGCCACCTATAGCCCACCGAACCAGGTACGCACATTCTGAAAGTATCTTTCCTTAGCCCAATTTCAGCAGGATTTTCTGTTTCTGTGCTTCATAAGCACAAACAAGCTGAAGTGGCTCCTCCGTGTGAGTATTGGAATCAGAAAATTTTTCAGTCCTAAATGGGTGCATAAATGGGCCACCTATAGCCCACCGAACCAGCTACGCACATTCTGAAAGTATCTTTCCTTAGCCCAATTTCAGCAGGATTTTCTGTTTCTGTGCATTATAGGCACAAACAAGCTGAAGTGGCTCCTCCGTGTGAGTGTTGGAAGCAGAAAATTTTTCAGTCCAAAAATGGGTGCATAAATGGGCCACCTTTATCCCAGCGAACCAGCTACGCACATTCTGAAAGTATCTTTCCTTAGCCCAATTTCATCAGGATTTTCAGTTTCTGTGCTTTATAAGCACAAACGAGCTGAAGTGGCTCCTCCCTGTGTGTATTGGAAGCAGAAAATTTTTCAGTCCAAAAATGGGTGTATACATGGGCCACCTATAGCCCACCGAACCAGCTACGCACCTTCTGAAAGTATCTTTACTTAACCCATTTTTAGCAGGATTTTCTGTTTCTGTGCATTATAAGCACAAACGTGCTGAAGTGGCTCCTCCCTGTGTGTATTGGAAGCAGAAAATTTTTCAGTCCAAAAATGGGTGCATAAATGGGCCACCTATAGCCCACCGAACCAGCTACGCACATTCTGAAAGGACCTTTCCTTAGCCCAATTTCAGCAGGATTTTCAGTTTCTGTGCATTATAAGCACAAACAAGCTGAAGCGGCTCCTCCGTGTGAGTATTGGAAGCAGACAATTTTTCAGTCCAAAAATGGGTGTATAAATGGGCCACCTATAGCCCA
This sequence comes from Xylota segnis, assembly GCA_963583995.1. Classification (NCBI taxonomy): domain Eukaryota; kingdom Metazoa; phylum Arthropoda; class Insecta; order Diptera; family Syrphidae; genus Xylota; species Xylota segnis. The sequence goes on along the minus strand of OY757236.1, from coordinate 46,783,833 downwards.
GCGAACCAGCTACGCACATTCTGAAAGTATCTTTCCTTAGCCCAATTTCAGCAGGATTTTCAGTTTCTGTGCTTTATAAGCACAAACGAGCTCAAATGGCTTCTCCGTGTGAGTCTTGAAAGCAGAAAATTTTTCAGTCCTAAATGGGTGCATAAATGGGCCACCTATAGCCCACCGAACCAGCTACGCACATTCTGAAAGTATCTTTCCTTAGCCCAATTTCAGCAGGATTTTCTGTTTCTGTGCATTATAGGCACAAACAAGCTGAAGTGGCTCCTCCGTGTGAGTGTTGGAAGCAGAAAATTTTTCAGTCCAAAAATGGTTGTATAAATGGGCCACCTATAGCCCACCGAACCAGCTACGCACCTTCTGAAAGTATCTTTACTTAGCCCAATTTTAGCAGGATTTTCTGTTTCTGTGCATTATAAGCACAAACGAGCTGAAGTGGCTCCTCCCTGTGTGTATTGGAAGCAGAAAATTTTTCAGTCCAAAAATGGGTGCATAAATGGGCCACCTATAGCCCACCGAACCAGCTACGCACATTCTGAAAGGACCTTTCCTTAGCCCAATTTCAGCAGGATTTTCTGTTTCTGTGCTTTATAAGTACAAACAAGCTGAAGTGGCTCCTCCGTGTGAGTGTTGGAAGCAGAAAATTTTTCAGTCCAAAAATGGTTGTATAAATGGGCCACCTATAGCCCACCGAACCAGCTACGCACCTTCTGAAAGTATCTTTACTTAGCCCAATTTTAGCAGGATTTTCTGTTTCTGTGCATTATAAGCACAAACGAGCTGAAGTGGCTCCTCCCTGTGTGTATTGGAAGCAGAAAATTTTTCAGTCCAAAAATGGGTGCATAAATGGGCCACCTATAGCCCACCGAACCAGCTACGCACATTCTGAAAGGACCTTTCCTTAGCCCAATTTCAGCAGGATTTTCAGTTTCTGTGCTTTATAAGCACAAACGAGCTGAAATGTCTCCTCCCTGTGTGTATTGGAAGCAGAGAATTTTTCAGTCCAAAAATGGGTGTATAAATGGGCCACCTATAGCCCACCGAACCAGCTACGCACCTTCTGAAAGTATCTTTACTTAACCCATTTTTAGCAGGATTTTCTGTTTCTGTGCATTATAAGCACAAACGTGCTGAAGTGGCTCCTCCCTGTGTGTATTGGAAGCAGAAAATTTTTCAGTCCAAAAATGGGTGCATAAATGGGCCACCTATAGCCCACCGAACCAGCTACGCACATTCTGAAAGGACCTTTCCTTAGCCCAATTTCAGCAGGATTTTCAGTTTCTGTGCATTATAAGCACAAACAAGCTGAAGTGGCTCCTCCGTGTGAGTGTTGGAAGCAGAGAATTTTTCAGTCCAAAAATGGGTGTATAAATGGGCCACCTATAGCCCACCGAACCAGGTACGCACATTCTGAAAGTATCTTTCCTTAGCCCAATTTCAGCAGGATTTTCAGTTTCTGTGCTTTATAAGCACAAACGAGCTCAAATGGCTTCTCCGTGTGAGTCTTGAAAGCAGAAAATCTTTCAGTCCAAAAATGGGTGTATGAATGGGCCACCTATAGCCCACCGAACCAGCTACGCACATTCTGAAAGTATCTTTCCTTAGCCCAATTTCAGCAGGATTTTCAGTTTTTGTGCATTACAAGCACAAACAAGCTGAAGCGGCTCCTCCGTGTGAGTATTGGAAGCAGACAATTTTTCAGTCCAAAAATGGGTGTATACATGGGCCACCTATAGCCCACCGAACCAGCTACGCACCTTCTGAAAGTATCTTTATTTAGTCCAATTTTAGCAGGATTTTCTGTTTCTGTGCATTATAAGCACAAACGAGCTGAAGTGGCTCCTCCCTGTGTGTATTGGAAGCAGAAAATTTTTCAGTCCAAAAATGGGTGTATACATGGGCCACCTATAGCCCACCGAACCAGCTACGCACCTTCTGAAAGTATCTTTACTTAGCCCTATTTCAGCAGGATTTTCTGTTTCTGTGCATTATAAGCACAAACGAGCTGAAGTGGCTCCTCCCTGTGTGCATTGGAAGCAGAAAATTTTTCAGTCCAAAAATGGGTGCATAAATGGGCCACCTATAGCCCAGCGAACCAGCTACGCACATTCTGAAAGTATCTTTCCTTAGCCCAATTTCAGCAGGATTTTCTGTTTCTGTGCATTATAGGCACAAACAAGCTGAAGTGGCTCCTCCGTGTGAGTATTGGAAGCAGAAAATTTTTCAGTCCAAAAATGGGTGCATAAATGGGCCACCTATAGCCCACCGAACCAGCTACGCACATTCTGAAAGTATCTTTCCTTAGCCCAATTTCAGCAGGATTTTCTGTTTCTGTGCATTATAGGCACAAACCAGCTGAAGTGGCTCCTCCGTGTGAGTATTGGAAGCAGAAAATTTTTCAGTCCAAAAATGGGTGCATAAATGGGCCACCTATAGCCCACCGAACCAGCTACGCACATTCTGAAAGTATCTTTCCTTAGCCCAATTTTAGCAGGATTTTCTGGATCTGTGCATTATAAGCACAAACGAATTGAAATGGCTCCTCCCTGTGAGTACTGGAAGCAGAAAATTTTTCAGTCCAAAAATGGGTGCATAAATGGGCCACCTATAGCCCAGCGAACCAGCTACGCACATTCTGAAAGTATCTTTCCTTAGCCCAATTTCAGCAGGATTTTCAGTTTCTGTGCTTTATAAGCACAAACGAGCTCAAATGGCTTCTCCGTGTGAGTCTTGAAAGCAGAAAATCTTTCAGTCCAAAAATGGGTGTATGAATGGGCCACCTATAGCCCACCGAACCAGCTACGCACATTCTGAAAGTATCTTTCCTTAGCCCAATTTCAGCAGGATTTTCTGTTTCTGTGCATTATAAGCACAAACAAGCTGAAGTGGCTCCTCCGTGTGAGTATTTTAATCAGAAAATTTTTCAGTCCAAAAATGGGTGCATAAATGGGCCACCTATAGCCCAGCGAACCAGCTACGCACATTCTGAAAGTATCTTTCCTTAGCCCAATTTCATCAGGATTTTCTGTTTCTGTGCTTTATAAGCACAAACAAGCTGAAGTGGCTCCTCCGTGTGAGTATTGGAAGCAGAAAATTTTTCAGTCCAAAAATGGGTGTATAAATGGGCCACCTATAGCCCACCGAACCAGCTACGCACATTCTGAAAGTATCTTTCCTTAGCCCAATTTCAGCAGGATTTTCTGTTTCTGTGCTTTATAAGCACAAACAAGCTGAAGTGGCTCCTCCGTGTGAGTATTGGAAGCAGAAATTTTTTCAGTCCAAAAATGGGTGTATAAATGGGCCACCTATAGCCCACCGAACCAGCTACGCACATTCTGAAAGTATCTTTCCTTAGCCCAATTTCAGCAGGAATTTCTGTTTCTGTGCATTATAAGCACAAACGAATTGAAATGGCTCCTCCCCGTGAGTATTGGAAGCAGAAAATTTTTCAGTCCAAAAATGGGTGCATAAATGGGCCACCTATAGCCCACCGAACCAGCTACGCACATTCTGAAAGTATCTTTCCTTAGCCCAATTTCAGCAGGATTTTCTGTTTCTGTGCTTTATAAGCTTATAAGCACAAACAAGCTGAAGTGGCTCCTCTGTGTGAGTATTGGAAGCAGAAAATTTTTCAGTCCAAAAATGGGTGCATAAATGGGCCACCTATAGCCCAGCGAACCAGCTACGCACATTCTGAAAGTATCTTTCCTTAGCCCAATTTCATCAGGATTTTCTGTTTCTGTGCTTTATAAGCACAAACAAGCTGAAGTAGCTCCTCCGTGTGAGTATTGGAAGCAGACAATTTTTCAGTCCAAAAATGGGTGTATAAATGGGCCACCTATAGCCCACCGAACCAGCTACGCACATTCTGAAAGTATCTTTCCTTAGCCCAATTTCAGCAGGATTTTCTGTTTCTGTGCATTATAGGCACAAACAAGCTGAAATGGCTCCTCCGTGTGAGTATTGGAAGCAGAGAATTTTTCAGTCCAAAAATGGGTGTATAAATGGGCCACCTATAGCCCACCGAATCTGGTACGCACATTCTGAAAGTATCTTTCCTTAGCCCAATTTCATCAGGATTTTCTGTTTCTGTGCTTTATAAGCACAAACAAGCTGAAGTAGCTCCTCCGTGTGAGTATTGGAAGCAGACAATTTTTCAGTCCAAAAATGGGTGTATAAATGGGCCACCTATAGCCCACCGAACCAGCTACGCACATTCTGAAAGTATCTTTCCTTAGCCCAATTTCAGCAGGATTTTCTGTTTCTGTGCTTTATAAGCACAAACAAGCTGAAGTAGCTCCTCCGTGTGAGTATTGGAAGCAGACAATTTTTCAGTCCAAAAATGGGTGTATAAATGGGCCACCTATAGCCCACCGAACCAGCTACGCACATTCTGAAAGTATCTTTCCTTAGCCCAATTTCAGCAGGATTTTCTGTTTCTGTGCATTATAGGCACAAACAAGCTGAAATGGCTCCTCCGTGTGAGTATTGGAAGCAGAGAATTTTTCAGTCCAAAAATGGGTGTATAAATGGGCCACCTATAGCCCACCGAATCTGGTACGCACATTCTGAAAGTATCTTTCCTTAGCCCAATTTCAGCAGGATTTTCTGTTTCTGTGCTTTATAAGCACAAACAAGCTGAAGTGGCTCCTCCGTGTGAGTATTGGAATCAGAAAATTTTTCAGTCCTAAATGGGTGCATAAATGGGCCACCTATAGCCCACCGAACCAGCTACGCACATTCTGAAAGTATCTTTCCTTAGCCCAATTTCAGCAGGATTTTCTGTTTCTGTGCATTATAGGCACAAACAAGCTGAAGTGGCTCCTCCGTGTGAGTGTTGGAAGCAGAAAATTTTTCAGTCCAAAAATGGGTGCATAAATGGGCCACCTATAGCCCACCGAACCAGCTACGCACATTCTGAAAGTATCTTTCCTTAGCCCAATTTCATCAGGATTTTCTGTTTCTGTGCATTATAGGCACAAACAAGCTGAAATGGCTCCTCCGTGTGAGTATTGGAAGCAGAGAATTTTTCAGTCCAAAAATGGGTGTATAAATGGGCCACCTATAGCCCACCGAACCAGGTACGCACATTCTGAAAGTATCTTTCCTTAGCCCAATTTCAGCAGGATTTTCTGTTTCTGTGCTTTATAAGCACAAACAAGCTGAAGTGGCTCCTCCGTGTGAGTATTGGAATCAGAAAATTTTTCAGTCCAAAAATGGGTGTATAAATGGGCCACCTATAGCCCACCGAACCAGCTACGCACCTTCTGAAAGTATCTTTACTTAACCCATTTTTAGCAGGATTTTCTGTTTCTGTGCATTATAAGCACAAACGTGCTGAAGTGGCTCCTCCCTGTGTGTATTGGAAGCAGAAAATTTTTCAGTCCAAAAATGGGTGCATAAATGGGCCACCTATAGCCCACCGAACCAGCTACGCACATTCTGAAAGGACCTTTCCTTAGCCCAATTTCAGCAGGATTTTCAGTTTCTGTGCATTATAAGCACAAACAAGCTGAAGTGGCTCCTCCGTGTGAGTGTTGGAAGCAGAGAATTTTTCAGTCCAAAAATGGGTGTATAAATGGGCCACCTATAGCCCACCGAACCAGGTACGCACATTCTGAAAGTATCTTTCCTTAGCCCAATTTCAGCAGGATTTTCAGTTTCTGTGCTTTATAAGCACAAACGAGCTCAAATGGCTTCTCCGTGTGAGTCTTGAAAGCAGAAAATCTTTCAGTCCAAAAATGGGTGTATGAATGGGCCACCTATAGCCCACCGAACCAGCTACGCACATTCTGAAAGTATCTTTCCTTAGCCCAATTTCAGCAGGATTTTCTGTTTCTGTGCTTTATAAGTACAAACAAGCTGAAGTGGCTCCTCCGTGTGAGTGTTGGAAGCAGAAAATTTTTCAGTCCAAAAATGGGTGTATAAATGGGCCACCTATAGCCCACCGAACCAGCTACGCACATTCTGAAAGGACCTTTCCTTAGCCCAATTTCAGCAGGATTTTCAGTTTCTGTGCTTTATAAGCACAAACGAGCTCAAATGGCTTCTCCGTGTGAGTCTTGAAAGCAGAAAATCTTTCAGTCCAAAAATGGGTGTATGAATGGGCCACCTATAGCCCACCGAACCAGCTACGCACATTCTGAAAGTATCTTTCCTTAGCCCAATTTCAGCAGGATTTTCTGTTTCTGTGCTTTATAAGTACAAACAAGCTGAAGTGGCTCCTCCGTGTGAGTGTTGGAAGCAGAAAATTTTTCAGTCCAAAAATGGGTGTATAAATGGGCCACCTATAGCCCACCGAACCAGCTACGCACATTCTGAAAGGACCTTTCCTTAGCCCAATGTCAGCAGGATTTTCAGTTTTTGTGCATTACAAGCACAAACAAGCTGAAGCGGCTCCTCCGTGTGAGTATTGGAAGCAGACAATTTTTCAGTCCAAAAATGGGTGTATACATGGGCCACCTATAGCCCACCGAACCAGCTACGCACCTTCTGAAAGTATCTTTACTTAGCCCAATTTTAGCAGGATTTTCTGTTTCTGTGCATTATAAGCACAAACGAGCTGAAGTGGCTCCTCCCTGTGTGTATTGGAAGCAGAAAATTTTTCAGTCCAAAAATGGGTGTATACATGGGCCACCTATAGCCCACCGAACCAGCTACGCACCTTCTGAAAGTATCTTTACTTAGCCCTATTTCAGCAGGATTTTCTGTTTCTGTGCATTATAAGCACAAACGAGCTGAAGTGGCTCCTCCCTGTGTGCATTGGAAGCAGAAAATTTTTCAGTCCAAAAATGGGTGCATAAATGGGCCACCTATAGCCCAGCGAACCAGCTACGCACATTCTGAAAGTATCTTTCCTTAGCCCAATTTCAGCAGGATTTTCTGTTTCTGTGCATTATAGGCACAAACAAGCTGAAGTGGCTCCTCCGTGTGAGTATTGGAAGCAGAAAATTTTTCAGTCCAAAAATGGGTGCATAAATGGGCCACCTATAGCCCACCGAACCAGCTACGCACATTCTGAAAGTATCTTTCCTTAGCCCAATTTCAGCAGGATTTTCTGTTTCTGTGCATTATAGGCACAAACCAGCTGAAGTGGCTCCTCCGTGTGAGTATTGGAAGCAGAAAATTTTTCAGTCCAAAAATGGGTGCATAAATGGGCCACCTATAGCCCACCGAACCAGCTACGCACATTCTGAAAGTATCTTTCCTTAGCCCAATTTTAGCAGGATTTTCTGGATCTGAGCATTATAAGCACAAACGAATTGAAATGGCTCCTCCCTGTGAGTATTGGAAGCAGAAAATTTTTCAGTCCAAAAATGGGTGCATAAATGGGCCACCTATAGCCCAGCGAACCAGCTACGCACATTCTGAAAGTATCTTTCCTTAGCCCAATTTCAGCAGGATTTTCTGTTTCTGTGCATTATAAGCACAAACAAGCTGAAGTGGCTACTCCGTGTGAGTATTGGAATCAGAAAATCTTTCAGTCCAAAAATGGGTGTATGAATGGGCCACCTATAGCCCACCGAACCAGCTACGCACATTCTGAAAGTATCTTTCCTTAGCCCAATTTCAGCAGGATTTTCTGTTTCTGTGCATTATAAGCACAAACGAGCTCAAATGGCTTCTCCGTGTGAGTCTTGAAAGCAGAAAATCTTTCAGTCCAAAAATGGGTGTATGAATGGGCCACCTATAGCCCACCGAACCAGCTACGCACATTCTGAAAGTATCTTTCCTTAGCCCAATTTCAGCAGGATTTTCTGTTTCTGTGCATTATAAGCACAAACAAGCTGAAGTGGCTCCTCCGTGTGAGTATTTTAATCAGAAAATTTTTCAGTCCAAAAATGGGTGCATAAATGGGCCACCTATAGCCCAGCGAACCAGCTACGCACATTCTGAAAGTATCTTTCCTTAGCCCAATTTCATCAGGATTTTCTGTTTCTGTGCTTTATAAGCACAAACAAGCTGAAGTGGCTCCTCCGTGTGAGTATTGGAAGCAGAAAATTTTTCAGTCCAAAAATGGGTGTATAAATGGGCCACCTATAGCCCACCGAACCAGCTACGCACATTCTGAAAGTATCTTTCCTTAGCCCAATTTCAGCAGGATTTTCTGTTTCTGTGCTTTATAAGCACAAACAAGCTGAAGTGGCTCCTCCGTGTGAGTATTGGAAGCAGAAAATTTTTCAGTCCAAAAATGGGTGTATAAATGGGCCACCTATAGCCCACCGAACCAGCTACGCACATTCTGAAAGTATCTTTCCTTAGCCCAATTTCAGCAGGAATTTCTGTTTCTGTGCATTATAAGCACAAACGAATTGAAATGGCTCCTCCCTGTGAGTATTGGAAGCAGAAAATTTTTCAGTCCAGAAATGGGTGCATAAATGGGCCACCTATAGCCCACCGAACCAGCTACGCACATTCTGAAAGTATCTTTCCTTAGCCCAATTTCAGCAGGATTTTCTGTTTCTGTGCTTTATAAGCTTATAAGCACAAACAAGCTGAAGTGGCTCCTCTGTGTGAGTATTGGAAGCAGAAAATTTTTCAGTCCAAAAATGGGTGCATAAATGGGCCACCTATAGCCCAGCGAACCAGCTACGCACATTCTGAAAGTATCTTTCCTTAGCCCAATTTCATCAGGATTTTCTGTTTCTGTGCTTTATAAGCACAAACAAGCTGAAGTAGCTCCTCCGTGTGAGTATTGGAAGCAGACAATTTTTCAGTCCAAAAATGGGTGTATAAATGGGCCACCTATAGCCCACCGAACCAGCTACTCACATTCTGAAAGTATCTTTCCTTAGCCCAATTTCAGCAGGATTTTCTGTTTCTGTGCATTATAGGCACAAACAAGCTGAAATGGCTCCTCCGTGTGAGTATTGGAAGCAGAGAATTTTTCAGTCCAAAAATGGGTGTATAAATGGGCCACCTATAGCCCACCGAATCAGGTACGCACATTCTGAAAGTATCTTTCCTTAGCCCAATTTCAGCAAGATTTTCTGTTTCTGTGCTTTATAAGCACAAACAAGCTGAAGTGGCTCCTCCGTGTGAGTATTGGAATCAGAAAATTTTTCAGTCCTAAATGGGTGCATAAATGGGCCACCTATAGCCCACCGAACCAGCTACGCACATTCTGAAAGTATCTTTCCTTAGCCCAATTTCAGCAGGATTTTCTGTTTCTGTGCATTATAGGCACAAACAAGCTGAAGTGGCTCCTCCGTGTGAGTGTTGGAAGCAGAAAATTTTTCAGTCCAAAAATGGGTGCATAAATGGGCCACCTATAGCCCACCGAACCAGCTACGCACATTCTGAAAGTATCTTTCCTTAGCCCAATTTCATCAGGATTTTCTGTTTCTGTGCATTATAGGCACAAACAAGCTGAAATGGCTCCTCCGTGTGAGTATTGGAAGCAGAGAATTTTTCAGTCCAAAAATGGGTGTATAAATGGGCCACCTATAGCCCACCGAACCAGGTACGCACATTCTGAAAGTATCTTTCCTTAGCCCAATTTCAGCAGGATTTTCTGTTTCTGTGCTTTATAAGCACAAACAAGCTGAAGTGGCTCCTCCGTGTGAGTATTGGAATCAGAAAATTTTTCAGTCCTAAATGGGTGCATAAATGGGCCACCTATAGCCCAGCGAACCAGCTACGCACATTCTGAAAGTATCTTTCCTTAGCCCAATTTCAGCAGGATTTTCTGTTTCTGTGCTTTATAAGCACAAACGAGCTGAAGTGGCTCCTCCCTGTGTGTATTGGAAGCAGAAAATTTTTCAGTCCAAAAATGGGTGTATACATGGGCCACCTATAGCCCACCGAACCAGCTACGCACCTTCTGAAAGTATCTTTTCTTAGCCCAATTTCAGCAGGATTTTCTGTTTCTGTGCATTATAGGCACAAACAAGCTGAAGTGGCTCCTCCGTGTGAGTGTTATAAGCAGAAAATTTTTCAGTCCAAAAATGGGTGCATAAATGGGCCACCTTTATCCCAGCGAACCAGCTACGCACCTTCTGAAAGTATCTTTACTTAGCCCAATTTTAGCAGGATTTTCTGTTTCTGTGCATTATAAGCACAAACGAGCTGAAGTGGCTCCTCCCTGTGTGTATTGGAAGCAGAAAATTTTTCAGTCCAAAAATGGGTGTATACATGGGCCACCTATAGCCCAGCGAACCAGCTACGCACATTCTGAAAGTATCTTTCCTTAGCCCAATTTCAGCAAGATTTTCTGTTTCTGTGCATTATAAGCACAAACGAGCTGAAGTGGCTCCTCCCTGTGTGCATTGGAAGCAGAAAATTTTTCAGTCCAAAAATGGGTGCATAAATGGGCCACCTATAGCCCAGCGAACCAGCTACGCACATTCTGAAAGTATCTTTCCTTAGCCCAATTTCAGCAGGATTTTCTGTTTCTGTGCATTATAGGCACAAACAAGCTGAAGTGGCTCCTCCGTGTGAGTATTGGAAGCAGAAAATTTTTCAGTCCAAAAATGGGTGCATAAATGGGCCACCTATAGCCCAGCGAACCAGCTACGCACATTCTGAAAGTATCTTTCCTTAGCCCAATTTCAGCAGGATTTTCAGTTTCTGTGCTTTATAAGCACAAACGAGCTCAAATGGCTTCTCCGTGTGAGTCTTGAAAGCAGAAAATCTTTCAGTCCAAAAATGGGTGTATGAATGGGCCACCTATAGCCCACCGAACCAGCTACGCACATTCTGAAAGTATCTTTCCTTAGCCCAATTTCAGCAGGATTTTCTGTTTCTGTGCATTATAAGCACAAACAAGCTGAAGTGGCTACTCCGTGTGAGTATTGGAATCAGAAAATTTTTCAGTCCAAAAATGGGTGCATAAATGGGCCACCTATAGCCCACCGAACCAGCTACGCAGCTTCTGAAAGTATCTTTACTTAGCCCAATTTCAGCAGGATTTTCTGTTTCTGTGCATTATAGGCACAAACAAGCTGAAGTGGCTCCTCCGTGTGAGTGTTGGAAGCAGAAAATTTTTCAGTCCAAAAATGGGTGCATAAATGGGCCACCTTTATCCCAGCGAACCAGCTACGCACATTCTGAAAGTATCTTTCCTTAGCCCAATTTCAGCAGGATTTTCTGTTTCTGTGCTTTATAAGCACAAACGAGCTGAAGTGGCTCCTCCCTGTGTGTATTGGAAGCAGAAAATTTTTCAGTCCAAAAATGGGTGTATACATGGGCCACCTATAGCCCACCGAACCAGCTACGCACCTTCTGAAAGTATCTTTCCTTAGCCCAATTTCAGCAGGATTTTCTGTTTCTGTGCATTATAGGCACAAACAAGCTGAAGTGGCTCCTCCGTGTGAGTGTTATAAGCAGAAAATTTTTCAGTCCAAAAATGGGTGCATAAATGGGCCACCTTTATCCCAGCGAACCAGCTACGCACCTTCTGAAAGTATCTTTACTTAGCCCAATTTTAGCAGGATTTTCTGTTTCTGTGCATTATAAGCACAAACGAGCTGAAGTGGCTCCTCCCTGTGTGTATTGGAAGCAGAAAATTTTTCAGTCCAAAAATGGGTGCATAAATGGGCCACCTATAGCCCAGCGAACCAGCTACGCACATTCTGAAAGTATCTTTCCTTAGCCCAATTTCAGCAAGATTTTCTGTTTCTGTGCATTATAGGCACAAACAAGCTGAAGTGGCTCCTCCGTGTGAGTATTGGAAGCAGAGAATTTTTCAGTCCAAAAATGGGTGTATAAATGGGCCACCTATAGCCCACCGAACCAGGTACGCACATTCTGAAAGTATCTTTCCTTAGCCCAATTTCAGCAGGATTTTCTGTTTCTGTGCTTTATAAGCACAAACAAGCTGAAGTGGCTCCTCCGTGTGAGTATTGGAATCAGAAAATTTTTCAGTCCTAAATGGGTGCATAAATGGGCCACCTATAGCCCAGCGAACCAGCTACGCACATTCTGAAAGTATCTTTCCTTAGCCCAATTTCAGCAGGATTTTCTGTTTCTGTGCTTTATAAGCACAAACGAGCTGAAGTGGCTCCTCCCTGTGTGTATTGGAAGCAGAAAATTTTTCAGTCCAAAAATGGGTGTATACATGGGCCACCTATAGCCCACCGAACCAGCTACGCACCTTCTGAAAGTATCTTTTCTTAGCCCAATTTCAGCAGGATTTTCTGTTTCTGTGCATTATAGGCACAAACAAGCTGAAGTGGCTCCTCCGTGTGAGTGTTATAAGCAGAAAATTTTTCAGTCCAAAAATGGGTGCATAAATGGGCCACCTTTATCCCAGCGAACCAGCTACGCACCTTCTGAAAGTATCTTTACTTAGCCCAATTTTAGCAGGATTTTCTGTTTCTGTGCATTATAAGCACAAACGAGCTGAAGTGGCTCCTCCCTGTGTGCATTGGAAGCAGAAAATTTTTCAGTCCAAAAATGGGTGCATAAATGGGCCACCTATAGCCCAGCGAACCAGCTACGCACATTCTGAAAGTATCTTTCCTTAGCCCAATTTCAGCAGGATTTTCTGTTTCTGTGCATTATAGGCACAAACAAGCTGAAGTGGCTCCTCCGTGTGAGTATTGGAAGCAGAAAATTTTTCAGTCCAAAAATGGGTGCATAAATGGGCCACCTATAGCCCAGCGAACCAGCTACGCACATTCTGAAAGTATCTTTCCTTAGCCCAATTTCAGCAGGATTTTCAGTTTCTGTGCTTTATAAGCACAAACGAGCTCAAATGGCTTCTCCGTGTGAGTCTTGAAAGCAGAAAATCTTTCAGTCCAAAAATGGGTGTATGAATGGGCCACCTATAGCCCACCGAACCAGCTACGCACATTCTGAAAGTATCTTTCCTTAGCCCAATTTCAGCAGGATTTTCTGTTTCTGTGCATTATAAGCACAAACAAGCTGAAGTGGCTACTCCGTGTGAGTATTGGAATCAGAAAATTTTTCAGTCCAAAAATGGGTGCATAAATGGGCCACCTATAGCCCACCGAACCAGCTACGCAGCTTCTGAAAGTATCTTTACTTAGCCCAATTTTAGCAGGATTTTCTGTTTCTGTGCATTATAAGCACAAACGAGCTGAAGTGGCTCCTCCCTGTGTGCATTGGAAGCAGAAAATTTTTCAGTCCAAAAATGGGTGCATAAATGGGCCACCTATAGCCCAGCGAACCAGCTACGCACATTCTGAAAGTATCTTTCCTTAGCCCAATTTCATCAGGATTTTCTGTTTCTGTGCTTTATAAGCTTATAAGCACAAACAAGCTGAAGTGGCTCCTCTGTGTGAGTATTGGAAGCAGAAAATTTTTCAGTCCAAAAATGGGTGCATAAATGGGCCACCTATAGCCCAGCGAACCAGCTACGCACATTCTGAAAGTATCTTTCCTTAGCCCAATTTCATCAGGATTTTCTGTTTCTGTGCTTTATAAGCACAAACAAGCTGAAGTAGCTCCTCCGTGTGAGTATTGGAAGCAGAAAATTTTTCAGTCCTAAATGGGTGCATAAATGGGCCACCTATAGCCCACCGAACCAGCTACGCACATTCTGAAAGTATCTTTCCTTAGCCCAATTTCAGCAGGATTTTCTGTTTCTGTGCATTATAGGCACAAACAAGCTGAAATGGCTCCTCCGTGTGAGTATTGGAAGCAGAGAATTTTTCAGTCCAAAAATGGGTGTATAAATGGGCCACCTATAGCCCACCGAACCAGGTACGCACATTCTGAAAGTATCTTTCCTTAGCCCAATTTCAGCAGGATTTTCTGTTTCTGTGCTTTATAAGCACAAACAAGCTGAAGTGGCTCCTCCGTGTGAGTATTGGAATCAGAAAATTTTTCAGTCCTAAATGGGTGCATAAATGGGCCACCTATAGCCCAGCGAACCAGCTACGCACATTCTGAAAGTATCTTTCCTTAGCCCAATTTCAGCAGGATATTCTGTTACTGTGCATTAGAAGCACAAACGAGCTGAAATGGCTCCTCCGTGTGAGTATTGGAAGCAGAAAATTTTTCAGTCCAAAAATGGGTGCATAAATGGGCCACCTATAGCCCAGCGAACCAGCTACGCACATTCTGAAAGTATCTTTCCTTAGCCCAATTTAAGCAGGATTTTCTGTTTCTGTGCATTATAGGCACAAACAAGCTGAAGTGGCTCCTCCGTGTGAGTATTGGAAGCAGAAAATTTTTCAGTCCAAAAATGGGTGTATACATGGGCCACCTATAGCCCACCGAACCAGCTACGCACCTTCTGAAAGTATCTTTACTTAGCCCAATTTTAGCAGGATTTTCTGTTTCTGTGCATTATAAGCACAAACGAGCTGAAGTGGCTCCTCCCTGTGTGTATTGGAAGCAGAAAATTTTTCAGTCCAAAAATGGGTGTATACATGGGCCACCTATAGCCCACCGAACCAGCTACGCACCTTCTGAAAGTATCTTTACTTAGCCCAATTTCAGCAGGATTTTCTGTTTCTGTGCATTATAAGCACAAACGAGCTGAAGTGGCTCCTCCCTGTGTGCATTGGAAGCAGAAAATTTTTCAGTCCAAAAATGGGTGCATAAATGGGCCACCTATAGCCCAGCGAACCAGCTACGCACATTCTGAAAGTATCTTTCCTTAGCCCAATTTCAGCAGGATTTTCTGTTTCTGTGCATTATAGGCACAAACAAGCTGAAGTGGCTCCTCCGTGTGAGTATTGGAAGCAGAAAATTTTTCAGTCCAAAAATGGGTGCATAAATGGGCCACCTATAGCCCACCGAACCAGCTACGCACATTCTGAAAGTATCTTTCCTTAGCCCAATTTCAGCAGGATTTTCTGTTTCTGTGCATTATAGGCACAAACAAGCTGAAGTGGCTCCTCCGTGTGAGTATTGGAAGCAGAAAATTTTTCAGTCCAAAAATGGGTGCATAAATGGGCCACCTATAGCCCACCGAACCAGCTACGCACATTCTGAAAGTATCTTTCCTTAGCCCAATTTTAGCAGGATTTTCTGGATCTGTGCATTATAAGCACAAACGAATTGAAATGGCTCCTCCCTGTGAGTATTGGAAGCAGAAAATTTTTCAGTCCAAAAATGGGTGTATAAATGGGCCACCTATAGCCCAGCGAACCAGCTACGCACATTCTGAAAGTATCTTTCCTTAGCCCAATTTCAGCAGGATTTTCAGTTTCTGTGCTTTATAAGCACAAACGAGCTCAAATGGCTTCTCCGTGTGAGTCTTGAAAGCAGAAAATCTTTCAGTCCAAAAATGGGTGTATGAATGGGCCACCTATAGCCCACCGAACCAGCTACGCACATTCTGAAAGTATCTTTCCTTAGCCCAATTTCAGCAGGATTTTCTGTTTCTGTGCATTATAAGCACAAACAAGCTGAAGTGGCTCCTCCGTGTGAGTATTGGAATCAGAAAATTTTTCAGTCCAAAAATGGGTGCATAAATGGGCCACCTATAGCCCAGCGAACCAGCTACGCACATTCTGAAAGTATCTTTCCTTAGCCCAATTTCATCAGGATTTTCTGTTTCTGTGCTTTATAAGCACAAACAAGCTGAAGTGGCTCCTCCGTGTGAGTATTGGAAGCAGAAAATTTTTCAGTCCAAAAATGGGTGTATAAATGGGCCACCTATAGCCCACCGAACCAGCTACGCACATTCTGAAAGTATCTTTCCTTAGCCCAATTTCAGCAGGATTTTCTGTTTCTGTGCATTATAGGCACAAACAAGCTGAAGTGGCTCCTCCGTGTGAGTGTTGGAAGCAGAAAATTTTTCAGTCCAAAAATGGGTGCATAAATGGGCCACCTTTATCCCAGCGAACCAGCTACGCACATTCTGAAAGTATCTTTCCTTAGCCCAATTTCAGCAGGATTTTCTGTTTCTGTGCTTTATAAGCACAAACGAGCTGAAGTGGCTCCTCCCTGTGTGTATTGGAAGCAGAAAATTTTTCAGTCCAAAAATGGGTGTATACATGGGCCACCTATAGCCCACCGAACCAGCTACGCACATTCTGAAAGTATCTTTCCTTAGCCCAATTTCAGCAGGATTTTCTGTTTCTGTGCATTATAGGCACAAACAAGCTGAAGTGGCTCCTCCGTGTGAGTGTTGGAAGCAGAAAATTTTTCAGTCCAAAAATGGGTGCATAAATGGGCCACCTTTATCCCAGCGAACCAGCTACGCACATTCTGAAAGTATCTTTCCTTAGCCCAATTTCAGCAGGATTTTCTGTTTCTGTGCTTTATAAGCACAAACGAGCTGAAGTGGCTCCTCCCTGTGTGTATTGGAAGCAGAAAATTTTTCAGTCCAAAAATGGGTGCATAAATGGGCCACCTATAGCCCACCGAACCAGCTACGCACATTCTGAAAGTATCTTTCCTTAGCCCAATTTTAGCAGGATTTTCTGGATCTGTGCA
The DNA here is from genome assembly GCA_963583995.1 of Xylota segnis. Lineage (NCBI taxonomy): Eukaryota > Metazoa > Arthropoda > Insecta > Diptera > Syrphidae > Xylota > Xylota segnis. The sequence continues at coordinate 46,767,468 of OY757236.1, read as the reverse complement.
TTATAAGCACAAACGAATTGAAATGGCTCCTCCGTGTGAGTGTTATAAGCAGAAAATTTTTCAGTCCAAAAATGGGTGCATAAATGGGCCACCTTTATCCCAGCGAACCAGCTACGCACCTTCTGAAAGTATCTTTACTTAGCCCAATTTTAGCAGGATTTTCTGTTTCTGTGCATTATAAGCACAAACGAGCTGAAGTGGCTCCTCCCTGTGTGTATTGGAAGCAGAAAATTTTTCAGTCCAAAAATGGGTGCATAAATGGGCCACCTATAGCCCAGCGAACCAGCTACGCACATTCTGAAAGTATCTTTCCTTAGCCCAATTTCAGCAGGATTTTCTGTTTCTGTGCATTATAGGCACAAACAAGCTGAAGTGGCTCCTCCGTGTGAGTATTGGAAGCAGACAATTTTTCAGTCCAAAAATGGGTGTATACATGGGCCACCTATAGCCCACCGAACCAGCTACGCACATTCTGAAAGTATCTTTCCTTAGCCCAATTTCAGCAGGATTTTCTGTTTCTGTGCATTATAGGCACAAACAAGCTGAAGTGGCTCCTCCGTGTGAGTATTGGAAGCAGAAAATTTTTCAGTCCAAAAATGGGTGCATAAATGGGCCACCTATAGCCCACCGAACCAGCTACGCACATTCTGAAAGTATCTTTCCTTAGCCCAATTTTAGCAGGATTTTCTGGATCTGTGCATTATAAGCACAAACGAATTGAAATGGCTCCTCCCTGTGAGTATTGGAAGCAGAAAATTTTTCAGTCCAAAAATGGGTGCATAAATGGGCCACCTATAGCCCAGCGAACCAGCTACGCACATTCTGAAAGTATCTTTCCTTAGCCCAATTTCAGCAGGATTTTCAGTTTCTGTGCTTTATAAGCACAAACGAGCTCAAATGGCTTCTCCGTGTGAGTCTTGAAAGCAGAAAATCTTTCAGTCCAAAAATGGGTGTATGAATGGGCCACCTATAGCCCACCGAACCAGCTACGCACATTCTGAAAGTATCTTTCCTTAGCCCAATTTCAGCATTATTTTCTGTTTCTGTGCATTATAAGCACAAACAAGCTGAAGTGGCTCCTCCGTGTGAGTATTGGAATCAGAAAATTTTTCAGTCCAAAAATGGGTGTATAAATGGGCCACCTATAGCCCAGCGAACCAGCTACGCACATTCTGAAAGTATCTTTCCTTAGCCCAATTTCATCAGGATTTTCTGTTTCTGTGCTTTATAAGCACAAACAAGCTGAAGTGGCTCCTCCGTGTGAGTATTGGAAGCAGAAAATTTTTCAGTCCAAAAATGGGTGTATAAATGGGCCACCTATAGCCCACCGAACCAGCTACGCACATTCTGAAAGTATCTTTCCTTAGCCCAATTTCAGCAGGATTTTCTGTTTCTGTGCATTATAAGCACAAACGAATTGAAATGGCTCCTCCCTGTGAGTATTGGAAGCAGAAAATTTTTCAGTCCAAAAATGGGTGCATAAATGGGCCACCTATAGCCCACCGAACCAGCTACGCACATTCTGAAAGTATCTTTCCTTAGCCCAACTTTAGCAGGATTTTGTGGATCTGTGCATTATAAGCACAAACGAATTGAAATGGCTCCTCCCTGTGAGTATTGGAAGCAGAAATTTTTTCAGTCCAAAAATGGGTGCATAAATGGGCCACCTATAGCCCAGCGAACCAGCTACGCACTTTCTGAAAGTATCTTTCCTTAGCCCAATTTCAGCAGGATTTTCTGTTTCTGTGCATTATAGGCACAAACAAGCTGAAATGGCTCCTCCGTGTGAGTATTGGAAGCAGAGAATTTTTCAGTCCAAAAATGGGTGTATAAATGGGCCACCTATAGCCCACCGAACCAGCTACGCACATTCTGAAAGTATCTTTCCTTAGCCCAATTTCATCAGGATTTTCTGTTTCTGTGCTTTATAAGCACAAACAAGCTGAAGTAGCTCCTCCGTGTGAGTATTGGAAGCAGACAATTTTTCAGTCCAAAAATGGGTGTATAAATGGGCCACCTATAGCCCACCGAACCAGCTACGCACATTCTGAAAGTATCTTTCCTTAGCCCAATTTCAGCAGGATTTTCTGTTTCTGTGCATTATAGGCACAAACAAGCTGAAATGGCTCCTCCGTGTGAGTATTGGAAGCAGAGAATTTTTCAGTCCAAAAATGGGTGTATAAATGGGCCACCTATAGCCCACCGAATCTGGTACGCACATTCTGAAAGTATCTTTCCTTAGCCCAATTTCAGCAGGATTTTCTGTTTCTGTGCTTTATAAGCACAAACAAGCTGAAGTGGCTCCTCCGTGTGAGTATTGGAATCAGAAAATTTTTCAGTCCTAAATGGGTGCATAAATGGGCCACCTATAGCCCACCGAACCAGCTACGCACATTCTGAAAGTATCTTTCCTTAGCCCAATTTCAGCAGGATTTTCTGTTTCTGTGCATTATAGGCACAAACAAGCTGAAGTGGCTCCTCCGTGTGAGTGTTGGAAGCAGAAAATTTTTCAGTCCAAAAATGGGTGCATAAATGGGCCACCTATAGCCCACCGAACCAGCTACGCACATTCTGAAAGTATCTTTCCTTAGCCCAATTTCATCAGGATTTTCTGTTTCTGTGCATTATAGGCACAAACAAGCTGAAATGGCTCCTCCGTGTGAGTATTGGAAGCAGAGAATTTTTCAGTCCAAAAATGGGTGTATAAATGGGCCACCTATAGCCCACCGAACCAGGTACGCACATTCTGAAAGTATCTTTCCTTAGCCCAATTTCAGCAGGATTTTCTGTTTCTGTGCTTTATAAGCACAAACAAGCTGAAGTGGCTCCTCCGTGTGAGTATTGGAATCAGAAAATTTTTCAGTCCAAAAATGGGTGTATAAATGGGCCACCTATAGCCCACCGAACCAGCTACGCACCTTCTGAAAGTATCTTTACTTAACCCATTTTTAGCAGGATTTTCTGTTTCTGTGCATTATAAGCACAAACGTGCTGAAGTGGCTCCTCCCTGTGTGTATTGGAAGCAGAAAATTTTTCAGTCCAAAAATGGGTGCATAAATGGGCCACCTATAGCCCACCGAACCAGCTACGCACATTCTGAAAGGACCTTTCCTTAGCCCAATTTCAGCAGGATTTTCAGTTTCTGTGCATTATAAGCACAAACAAGCTGAAGTGGCTCCTCCGTGTGAGTGTTGGAAGCAGAGAATTTTTCAGTCCAAAAATGGGTGTATAAATGGGCCACCTATAGCCCACCGAACCAGGTACGCACATTCTGAAAGTATCTTTCCTTAGCCCAATTTCAGCAGGATTTTCTGTTTCTGTGCTTTATAAGCACAAACGAGCTGAAATGGCTCCTCCGTGTGAGTATTGGAAGCAGAAAATTTTTCAGTCCAAAAATGGGTGAATAAATGGGCCACCTATAGCCCAGCGAACCAGCTACGCACATTCTGAAAGTATCTTTCCTTAGCCCAATTTCATCAGGATTTTCTGTTTCTGTGCTTTATAAGCACAAACGAGCTGAAATGGCTCCTCCGTGTGAGTATTGGAAGCAGAAAATTTTTCGGTCCAAAAATGGGTGCATAAATGGGCCACCTATAGCCCACCGAACCAGCTACGCATATTCTGAAAGTATCTTTCCTTAGCCCAATTTCAGCAGGATATTCTGTTTCTGTGCTTTATAAGTACAAACAAGCTGAAGTGGCTCCTCCGTGTGAGTATTGGAAGCAGACAATTTTTCAGTCCAAAAATGGGTGCATAAATGGGCCACCTATAGCCCAGCGAACCAGCTACGCACATTCTGAAAGTACCTTTCCTTAGCCCAATTTCAGCAGGATTTTCTGTTTCTGTGCTTTATAAGTACAAACAAGCTGAAGTGGCTCCTCCGTGTGAGTATTGGAAGCAGAAAATTTTTCAGTCCAAAAATGGGTGTATAAATGGGCCACCTATAGCCCACCGAACCAGCTACGCACATTCTGAAAGTATCTTTTCATAGCCCAATTTTAGCAGGCTATTCTGTTAGTAAAGTTAGGATGGTTACCTAGCATTTCTATCGGAGGGACGCACTGATTGAGCTTAAAATTATGAAATCTCGTCATGGTTCACAATCGCTGACAAGCAGCTCTTAGGGGCTAAGTAGGGGCTAAAGCACTCATGTATAAAATATGAGGTAAGTCAAGGACCTAAGCGACCTACTGCAGCTTAGTACACTTCCAGCGTTGAATTATACGGTATTGGGTCCATATTGGTTAACCATTCGAGTAAGATATATTCTGCATTGTTAACACCAGCCTGCAAGTGCTGTACACACGTTAAGGCTACCTAACTTCGTTAGGCAAATACTTAATAAAGAACGCTTGCTGTGCTTGCCACATCTTCGCTTGTCCGTTTGCATTGGACACACGCCGAACACAGCACCTGGGGTAGAACTAACCCTCGTATTTTGCTCTTTGCCATGATGTCCTTATTTATTCACAAAAGCCTCCGACCCTCTGTGCGCCGCCTACCCTTCCTAAGTGTCGGTGTGTTGAGTGTGTGTGCGAGTATCTATGAGTACAGTCCTCTGCAATCGCCTACGGGATTTTCATTTCACTAAAGTATTCCGAATCGTTTTTCATTTTCATTCTATCTTAAATAATGGAAGTGTGTACATCGGTGTAGAAGGCTGACTTTCAGAAGAGCATGGCTGGCAGGCAGCCTGGTTGCCAGGTTGCCTGGTTGTTCGACTCGGTTGGCTGAAAGGCGCTCAAACTATGAAGAAGCAATGTAGACACGGTGGTGGTATTGGTGTGGCAGAAGATTGCCCTAAAAGTATTATGTACTCCATTCCTGGCATAATTCAAACTCCCATATGCATGCATGTATGGTGGGCACGTTGAGACAGACACTTAGGGTTAGGTAAGCACTTGCCCCTTCTACGGTATCCCTCTGGCCTGACTTTCCTGTTGGTAATGCTGGTGATATTTCACCAGACTATTATTTACGATTATTGCAATAATTGTGCTCCTTAAAGTACCTTCGCAAGAGCGAAAGACTGAAAGAGAGATGTACACAACAGGCTCGGAGAATTCTGACTATACTCGTAGAGGAGGTCGGTTGGGTGAAAGTATCATATAGTTGATGAAGAAGGGGGAGGATAAATAATGTGAGTGGTCTGCTTCATAACGTTTGGAAGGAGCATCGTATCCTGCTTGTATGGTGTATTTATGGATATTTAGCAAGTGATACAAACGCACACAGAGAGGCGCTCCGGCCCGAAGGGCTTAACTATGAATTTCAATCGAAAATTCACGGAAACCACCGTCGCACTCAGGACACAACTTGGCTGGAATGGGGGGTGTGAATGTTTTTTAGTTGAAATTCGTGATGGGAAGGATAACTGAAGAGGTGATAGTAATATGGATGCAATGAAGTGAAGTGTCCTAACGACACGTTTTAGTATGTATGTATGTACGACGGCAATGGTCGGAGGCGAGGTGTGTTCCTGCTCATGAGGACTGTGTTGTGCTGGGAGGTTGTGTCTTTTGCAGGACATTATTTTATACTAAATTGTTGATAATTTAATGACTTTTGTTGTTGGTGTTTGTCACGTTGGTATTTTTGTAATTTACATTCGTGTAACACAGTAGCACGTCAGATGTGGTATCTGTGCTGTGTAGTGCTTTTGATTTTTTCATGTTTGTCGAGATAAACAAAAGGTTTTAGATTTACAGTCCCTTCGTGACTTACTGCAGAACCGAATGAGGATGAGACCTTGTTTTCTAAAAATAATTTAAGTTATTGCTTAGTCTGGGTTAGGTCAGTGAGCTTATGAAGCAAAGGGGAAAAGTCAGCGAGGGTGGAGGCAATTCACGAGCTTAAAAATGTCTTGGGAATTGTCCAAAAATGAAATGAACATAAGGTCATCAACACACTGGGAGTTCGAAAGGCAATTAACCCTGCGAATTGTAGGTAAACCGTCACGGCATTCCTCAAGGCACCGCACTAGAACCGCAACTGTGAAACCTGATGAGTGATGATATTCTTTATCTGGGAATTAAGTTGGAGCAATGACAGTTCGAAACTAACTGACGAACTTAGGTATACAACTTTCACAAAAAACCTGCGAACCAGTGCTTATTTATCACAAGAGAATCATATAGACTCTAAGGGTAAACATGGGCGATAAAGTCAGGCTGAAGTTGAGGTGCTTTTACAAATACCTACAGCTGTATGCCAAGGCACTTGATGGCACTGATGTACTGTCAAGGACCAAGTTCAACATTGAAGGATCAAATTGTAGAATACGAACGACTATATCACCTCCATATTTGTAATGCTCCATGAGTGACCTAAAGTCCTGCCCCCATTCAGTTCAATTTCCCTACAGTTGCTTGACTTCCTTTCCGTCTCTGACTGAATTCTTAAGAAAAACCCTCAATAAGAGTACCGTCTGTGTATAAACTATTATATTTTGGATAAAGACTTATCCAGGTCTCATTCAGCTACTGCAGAAAAGAACTCCTGAAATTCCATCTTAGACTTCTGTTTTGAGTACACAATGTCGATACGATTCTAGAATTGTTTCCTCTGAATTAAACAATTACTTTCTGACTTAACATTCCACAAAGGATACTCACAAGAGACGGGACAAAGCAAGAATTCTATGGTAGTAATCATTTCTGTAATGCACAGGCATGCTGGAAATAGTTTAGCCATGAACATGCTCAGTCTTCTCTTCTCAACACACTGTGTCCACTGTAGTAGCCTTCGAGTTTCTGGACTTTATATTGGGTTTACAAGGTCCCTCAAAAGTTTTACTTTTCGAGATAAGGTTAGCTATATTGGTCTAAATCAACAGGATCATCTGAATGTTAGGTGGGTTGGCAGTTAATGTCTGCTTACAGTACAAACCACTGACTACGTTAAGCCCAGAAAGAGATCAGTAAGTTGCTTTCGCCTTAGGAGAATACACTCATGATCAGGGTAATAAAGTCTTGTCAAGGTTCCAGTCAAAGAAAGAGCTCGCTGTTTAAAATTGTGACAGCTTCGAGAGCCCTTGAGATAGAAGTTGAAGATATTTTTTCTCGACGAGTAGCCGATCTCCAGTCAGGAATGAAGGTGTCCTTCATCGACTAAAGTGCATTCTTTTTGAAGGTCTTTAAAGTGCTGTCACTTCTCCTCACAGATCAAAGCCCATTGCACTAGGTTAGAACGAAGAAGTTCCAGATCTATCAACCAACAGTTCCAAGTTGAGAGCGAGAGACGAAGTTACGAAATATTTTAACAGATGTGGAGCTAGGAAGACACGATCACTGAGCTACTGAGGTGTTATGGGTCAACCTAAAATTCTTCATAAATTCAAACCAACACGACATATCATTGTACCCACCATATGGTAGTGACAGCTGGAGCGGACATCAAGCATAGGATTATGGCAACGTGTGGGGCAACCAAAAGCTTCTGCTTTCAGCCGACTTGAGTGATTTTTCCATCTCTAAGACGCTCTCCGCTTTTGGTATTCCTCGTGGAGGACGCCCTCGATTATGGAAATAAGCCCAAAAACATGCACAAATGTGAAGCTTAGACACTTTGAGAGGATAAGAGGAGAGAAAACAGTGGTATACCGAAATTCGGTAGCCGTCGTCTGACACCAAATCACTAATGGACTTCGTTTCAGGCTTATCCACTAAGCAATGGGAAATGTTGCCTTAAAAGTGGGAAGATGCACTGATAGCTGAAGTGCAATTTCGGGTACGCAGCCTCTTTCTAAAATACGCTGTGACTATAAGTTGTTGGTTGGTGAGTCGCCACAGCTTCGGCTGATGTCATTCGTTTCTAATCGTATTCGACTACGGTGGGGCCCATGAGGTTGTGGCCAATCATAGTCCCAGCGAAAAGTACTAAGATGGGTCTGTTAAGGATTTGTTTGTCCCACCTCGCGTTAGGAGAAGAATTTCTGACAATGATCAATGGAATGCCACACAAATCGAGGTTACTGAAATTTCGTGGTCGTCATGTCAGAAAATATGATAAAAGCCAAAGTCAAGAAGACATACTCTATCATCAAAGAGAGACAGTATCGATTCACGCAAGTTGTGCCGGTATTACAAAGTTCAAAGATAACTTCTAAGGTGTTTGGAATTTCCCTGTCAGGAGTTAGGAGAGAACAACTTAGTCCTAATACACACGCCGTTCCTCTTAATTTCCAAGTCAAGTTGGGTTAGACAATTGCTAAGCCTGGAAATCAAGCCTATAAAGCGTCCTTTCTTGTCAAAAGGTCCAAAGCAAATGCTTATGTAAGCAAGGGAAAGATCAGCTTCTAAAAAAATATCCAAGTACAGTAGAGGTCACTTATAACGTCCCCTTTTCTTTCATTTGGTAGGTATCATTATATTTTGGACTATTCTTCCGTCTGATGTAACGTTGCCGGATATAACGACCATATTCCCTCGGTCTCTTCATCGTTGTTATTAGCAACATCCACTGTGCCAGATATACTACTGCTGAACACAAATTGAGACTCATTGTCATTGGAAAGGCCAAAAATCAGTGACCTATACCTATATATATTTGGATTCGGACTTACCCTAAAAGGCGTGGCTTATATCCGACATTGCCCCAAGTTCTCCACGAAAAAACGAGATGATGCTTACATTCGCAGTACGTTCCTGTCTCTAGATCCAACCAATGGATCAAAATGTCATTCATTTGGCACTAACGTCCAAGTCTCTTATCGGATATAGTTTTCAAAGGTTAGGATGGAGAGAACATTTTGAAGAAGTTTCCATCACACAATCCGGTTTTATGTCTCCAAGGTCTTTGGAACAAAATAACAGCTTCAGTCATAGAAAAGTGTTGGTGTTACCATTTCCCCCGTCTTACTGATGACGAAGGAGAAGATCTTCCACTTGCTGTGTTACACCATGAGATGAGATGAGATCCAAAGAAATAACCTAGGCTAGGTTTGAAGATCCCTTTCCCGATATTTTACGCTCATCTTTCAGAGAGTCTACTGTATTGTGATCGTGGTGCCAAATTTTTGGCGAAAACTAGCGTTACAATGGGCAATTCATCAAAGGTACTGAGGAAACTTAACAAAGGTCACTATATAAGGTCCAATCAACCAAAAAGTACCGAGAATGTCTGAAAATGAAAGGTACGGTGGCGTATGAAAGTTCACTACCAACTGTTCACCCTTCCTTACAACATCGTCAAACTTATTTTATTGAAGTGGCAACATCTGCCAATAAAGCCTGGTTATTTGAGTACCAGTTCCAACCCATATCGAACCACCATTCAAACTAGAACAATTAAATCAACATAAACATGCGATTTTAATTAGTTCATAACAAAAACTTTCACGTACAGTGACTCACCCCAAATTCCCCAACAATTAACTCTAATTTCAATTCAATTTTGAAAACAATTCAATTGCGGAAGTCGGCATTAGGTATCGCCCGCAAATCCTACTTCCATGACAAATCCCAATTATATCCATAATTCGCACACTTTAACCCTTCAAATGAAAATTCCACCACCACTGTCGCGTTGTAATGTGTATCAAAATAAAATTACAATTCCAGCCTTCACTCGAAACACCCTCTTGTCCACAGTTCCACGAGCGGGGGTGTTTCGAAAAAAAAAAAAGGAATCGTTAAGTACTCGAAGAACAACAACAACGAAAACATTCCCAGGCAACTAAATTGACCTTTTTATGGTGGCGTTTCGCTGCCAAATTTAAATGAACACACTCTGGCCCCCAAGGACCAAGCGGAGCGCTAGAGCACTCTCCAACGCACACGATGAGAGATGGCTTAGCCCCACCTGCCTTCGGGGATATTTATCTCCAAAAATATTACACCCACCCTCCCTTCAAGCCAACATCGCTTACATCGAGAGCATGCAAGGAATAAAACACGAAAAACAAAAAAACAAAAACACAAAAAAAAAAGGAAGAAAAACTGTAATCCAAAGCGCCTTGGAGAAAATTCAAAATGTAATATTTTATTATGGAAATCGCAGGGGTTAAAGTGTTACACACACAACGGAAGGAAGGCCTCGAAGGTTATGCCTCCTGCAGTTGTATCTATGCCCATAGCTCTTGAATGCCATCGTCCTCCTTACACCTCGTGTACATAACATTAAATTGCCGCCACCGAGAATCATTGCAAAGATGATCGTGAAAATGTTTTCTGCTTCCGTAATTTACCAGGACGAAGACAACAGCGGCGACGTTCCAAAAGGGCGGCAGGATATGGAGGAATCCTGAGCGCCGATTCCCTCATATTTTCACGCAAAATTTATTCACGTTAAAAGGATTTTTATTGGCAATCGTTGGAAATCTTCTTCTTTCAAGGCATGCCCTTGGTATCTAGGTGAACTTTGCACAATTGCAGATAGCTATCCATAGATACTGTATACATATGTACACACAAAACGATATATGTACGTACCTAGATACTCTCTATTGCTGTGCATGTTCGGAGGTCGTTCGGGTGAATTTCTTTTATTTTGAAGTGGCGCTCAGAATACCGATGTTATCCTGAAAATGGCATTATGAGTTACATAGGTTTATGGCTATGCTCGTGTAGTACAACATCGTACCGCACCGTACTTCGGCAATGGGATCATTATTAAATGGTGAAAAATATTAAAAATGTTTTCATCTGAATATTATGCAGTAAATTCGGATAGAAATCTCTGTGAATTCCGGAAGATTTAAATTTTGAATTGTTACCGAGTTGGAGAATCCCAAATGGACGCATAAAGGTGTGAATTTATGCAATGCGGTTAAGATGACTTGAGTTCTGTGGAATGGAAATGGTACCGAATCCACCGAACCAAGTGAGATTTCAGAATTATGCATAAGAGGTGTTTTTGCTTATTCGGACAAGGAGAGGCGAAATATTCCAAAGTTGATTAATACAAAGTTCCTATAAATCATTCCTTTATTGTGAGTTAGATTTACGAGGAGTTCAGTATCGTGAACATGGAAGTGGATCGGATTTGCTTGAGGATTTGATACCCTTCGTCTAATAAGATTTCAAAAAAAAAGGAAGCATAGCTCCGGCATTCGGGGAGATTTGTGTGTTGTCATTGTGGCCAGTCCTTTCAATTCTATAAAATGTTTTACTTGGCTAATCAATAAGATGTTTCACGTAGTATCTAGAAAGGTAGATTTGAATCTCGTTCAAATGTGCATTAGAGTTGAGTAGATTTGTCAGGTTGTAGCAACATTCTTTCTACTTACTTCGGATAATTTGGTCAACATCAAGCTATCGTTTGTCCGAAATCTCTACCAATTCTATGAAAATACAAATGCTCAACACTTCTACTCATCAAATCTTGGAGCAAACAGGCGTATTTTTGTGAAAGGCTCTGCACATTTTCCAGACAATTCCTGTTCCTAAGAAGTACAGATTTTTACTTGTTCCTACATACGTATATGAACCTATTAGTTCTTCTCATCCTGTCTGTCCATCAATCCTGACATAACTCTGATGGAGATATTCAAAAAATTGGGTCTGCTAATTCTTTCTTTCTGTCTGTCGGTCATAGGACAAATGCACAGTAATGGCGCATCAAGTTTTAGAACTGTCAAACCCACTGATTTTGGAACTTTAATATGAAGGGTGTTTTTTATAGAAGCGGAGAACTTTAAATTGAAATAAAATACAAACAAGTGCTTTGAATATCAATAAAATGGACTTTATTTGATAGATTAGTTTGTGGCATTAATGTTTGGATACGATTTTGGCAAATGCAACCTCCACGGCTAGTGCGTACATGGTGTAATTCTTCGCAGTAAATCAGGCTGTATTTCGGCAATAACACGTCGAATGTTGGCTTTCAAGTACTTAATTGTTTCTGATTTTTCGCCATAGACGCCATAGACATGCAACTATACATATCCTGTGAGAAAATAAACTAATAAGCCACGACCGAGTTCACCAATCGACAGGACCATATCTCGGGATTATATGATAATCGAACTTCCACCTTCAATAGATCAATTGTTTGACCAGCAGTTCGGTGTATTTGAACTACATAAGTATCACTCATGTCAAGTATGTACATATATCCGATTCTGGCGAAAAATAGTCTTCCCACATGAAACGATAGCAAACTTCATTGAAGGCAACTTTTGCCAATTTTTGTGCCCACGTATGCGTCAAGCCACTCAAATGCCAAAAAATTTTCTATCAAATAAAGTCAACTTCGTGGATATTAAAAATATTTTTCTATAACTTATTTCAATTTGAAGTTCTCCGCGTCTAAAAAAATGCTTTACTGCAACCACCTCTGCATCCAACTCCGAAAGGCCACGGTATCGCCGTTAGGCATTTCATCACAGGGGGACTTAGGATGAAAGTTATCAGCCCTATTGGTGTCACCTGTCCACCCATTGGCATTTCAATTATGTTTCTGCCTGTCGAATACCCTGGATTATTTCAACAGAATATGTTGAAATGCATATTGAATTTAGGCATCAGAATGCGGAGACATGTGTACTTGCAGACATGTGTACTCCCAAAACCATCCATGTCCCGAAAGAATTAACCTCCATGTCATCTACTGTTCCACTCCTCTTTACTTCTACGTATGCTCTGCCAATGTATGCTCTGGAAATGCAGGTGATTCTTCTCCCTTCGCATGGCATGGCATGGCTGCAATACTCGGAGATTTTTTCTAGCACTATGGCCACAGCAAATGCTGCAAATCATCAACATAGTGGATAACGTGCACTCTGCTCGGCTTTGATATTTTCAGGATTCCTAGCTAACCCTCGAGGAACTTCTTCCGTAATCTCGTACTTTTTTGGTCTATTTTCTAGCTAAAGGTGATCATTATTCACATTGAGTACACTGTGCCTAAATGAGTTAGAAGCGCGATCGTGAAAATTTCAGTAGGGAAAACTGTAGCACTGTTGGACACAGTGCAGATACTGCAGCCATACAACAGTCCCCACCTCTGCTACCAAACCAGTCGTCATTTGGTGCAGGCATGTATACTAACAGAAAGATAGACAAATATCGTCAGCATAGTCAAATCGTTTAAGACAATCGTAAGGTGCTATTGAATCCCACAACTTTTTGTCAAAATATCAAAAACCACATCACCACTAAAAAGAGTAGTGGTGGCAGTAAACAACCTTACCGAATGCCACAATAGACCTCAATGCATCACGTCATACTTAGAACCCTAGTTATACCCTGTCCTAAAGGTACATTACGAATCGTTTGGTATATTAGAGATAGAGATAGACCCTATGTACACAAAAAAATAAAAAAAAAAAATACTTGGCGCAACAGGGCCTAGCTTCGCACAACCATTCGTGTTTTGCGTGTTATACTCTTTACACGAATGGAAGGGGCCTACTGGTGAATGCTGTGTCCAAAGGGCAGTTTGTTATTTAAGAAGCTTTCTCAGGACAGTTGTAATCTCGAATGTTTGTCAGACGCTCGCGAGAGGTGGGGTCGGGAAAAACTTTTAGGTGTTCCGACTGGGATTCGAACCTCGAACCCCTTGCTCTATAGTCCAACGCACTAACCACTGAGCCACGCAATCACAACCATGTCCGTCCATCCGTCCACGATGTCATCAGTTTTCGTGGCTTAAATATTGAGCTAGGAGGATGGAATTCGTTTTCATAGCTTCACTATCTAGGTATTCAAATTCTTTACAAATCGTCCATACATTGTCCTTAGCCACGCCCAATTTTTTGTTGCATTTTCATCAAAAAATCGATTTTAATGGCATTTTTCATGTAACATCTAACTAAGTAATTCAATAAATATCTGGAACACGGCCACACCCACTTTATAAGGACTGCACGAGTCGACCTCGGTGGACTATAGGTTTTCGACGGAGTTTCTTTTTTTTAAATTAATCAACAGAATGTGTAGGGGGATCTATAAACGTCAGACTTTCCATAAGTAGTAGATCTGCAGCTACTGCGGCGAATTTTCTCCTAGAGTTCTGCAGGAAGGCCTTCTAGTTTTGCCTTCTCTTTGATTGATACTAATATCACTGGACAGATACGGATTCTGTTATATTAAGCACGTCTTTTTCATGTTGGTGAAGCTTGAGTAGGTTGTACCAGTCGCGTTGTCATTGGGGGGTCTTAAGTAGGTTCCACTAGATAGTCACATTGTCACCCTAATTCCAGTAGTGGTGTGGACTCTAAAATGTATGCTCAAGATCAAGCTATCATAAGTGATCTTGGTGGCTGTTTCGGAATAGAGCCGTTTTCACTTATTAAGGGATTTGACTTATCTTAAGTCAGTGGCAGGCCCGAAGTATTTCCCTATATAGAGGCCTGGAAAGTAGGATAAAACTCAAGCGCATCCTGAAAGAAAAAAGATGCCTGAAACGACAGGAGTGTGACTTCTCTGTGGCAGGACTATCAACAAACACTAGGGTAAACTATAAGGAATTGAATTCGATAAGGCGTGCTCCAGTGAATACTTCATGCGAAGAGTACCACAGAAGCATAGGACTATCGTCACTTAGAAAATGGTCTATAAGACGAGTAAATGTAGAGGAACTGTCTTCATGAGAGACAAATGAGGAATGTGTTTGGCTCCGGATCGCAAGAAGATGGCTCCATGTCAATGGAATTATTGTGGGTATCCCGATTGGCCACTGCATAACAGATAACCATATGGAACGGTTAGGTATACTTCGTGATGATTATTGTAGAAACTTTAGGAACGAAGAAGAAATACAACCTATTCGTCATCTATTATGTGCTCCAGATTAGTTCATGAGACTGGTATGCTAGTGGACAACACTCATGGTCACCGTTGTCGTAATCAGCGCACAGGCGAGAATGTGGCTGCTGTAGCCAAGCATGTGAGACTCAATTGACGAACATCAACTCGCCATCGATCTCAACAGCTTAACATTTCACGCACTAGCCTGTGGAGAATTCTTCACAAAGATCTCGGATAATTCGCTTACAGGGTCCAATGGACTCAACAGTTGATGGCGCAAGACCATCCACTTCGTTACCGCTTCGCAGTTTGAGCCTTAGAGCAGCTTGAATTGGACAACGATCTTTTCTGACGAGGTGCTTTTTCATCTCCACGGCTACGTTAACAAACAAAATTGCCGCATCTGGGGCTCGGAAACCCGCATTGTGGAGAAGTCGATGCATCCACAGAGAGTGACAGTTCGGTGCGGATTTTGGAGTGGTGGCATCATTGGACAATTTTTCTTCGAAAATGAGGCTGGAAACAACTTTTCTGTCAACCGTGGGCGTTACAGAGCCATGTTAACCGATTTTTTTTTACTCAAATTGAAGACATGCATTTGGACGACCTTTGGTTCATGCAGGATGGCGCGCCATGCCACAATCGATCTTTTGCGCACCAAATTCCCAAATCGTAATATCAGCCGTCTAACCGATGTCAATTGGCCGCCTCGGAGCTGCGATTTGACCCCTTTGGACTGTTTTTTGCGGGCAACCGTGAAGGAGTGACAGAATACACTACTGTGGAGCCAGTCAAGACAGCAACTTGAACGACGTTGTGTTCCATAATTAATGGGAAAGTTTGATTTTACTAATAAAGCCATAATACATTGAAAAAAATTCATTTTATTGCATTTTGAAAAGGAAACTTGTATTTGGCCCACCCTGTATGGACCCAACAAGTAAATATACATATTTCCGTTTGAAAAGAACACTGCACTGCAAGTGTTTGCCTCATTTCTTATTTTTCCCAAAATCTTGGAATTCTTTTAAACGCCCCTGAAGTCCTAGCAGGAAACCTCCAGGCCAAATACCTCTGTACTTACGGAACACACCACCCTATCTAAGATCGATTTAAATTCACCTCTCCTAGCAAATAATTCTTTGCCAGACCTTCCAGCTACATTCATTCGGATACACAAAAAAAAAAAAAAAAACAACCAACAACCATAACAATAATCCTCATCGAGCAGGACATTCGCAAAGTTTCCATTTATTTTTCGTTTCGAATTCTAGAAATTATTGATTCCCAACGCTGCAAGAAGCTAATCCCCGGATAAAGAAGCAGCAATCCAGCAAAAAAAAAAAGCAGCAACAAGTAAATCCGGATTGTGGCAAATTTTGATTATTCACTGTGCAAAAAGATATCCCAACGGAAACGGGCCGTGAGCCGTGGGCTGTGGGCTGTGGGCCGCCGAAGGAAGTCACACTGCAGAGGTAGTAGATGCGAGACTCTGTTTAATAGGTAGCCAGCGCCATCGCACCTTCCCCAGGACCTTAATTCAAAAGCAGCAGATGCAAGGAAACCAATTTTTATTTAGAAACACAAAATACCCCCAGAGGCGTTAGATTTATGGTATTCGGCAAGCGGAAGGAAAAACAACCTCCGCCCACCACCGCCACTAACACCAGCGCCCGCCTAGCAAATATAACGGATGAATATTGATAAAGTATCAATTTCCTTAGATCGGTTTCGCTTCTTTTTCATTTTGCTTTCGCTGTGTGCTACTTTTTTTCTTCCCTGTTCCTTTGCGCCCGAATAAACAAAACATCAACAGGAGCAGGTGAACTAGCAGAGTGTTAGTGGCAACACAGTATTCGTTCCCGGGAATTATGAAGGAGGAGTACCTCCGTACAAACAGGAAAAAATACAGTAAAAGAAAGTTTTGATTTCGAAAATGGTTTCCTTGATTAACTCTAACGATCCTCTCGTACTCAGGTGAGTGTGTGTGTATGTGTGCCAGGATATGGAATTCAAATGCACTGCTGCAGGTACCAGAGATCCACTGGGAGGGAAAAAATAAAAATAAAACTTTTCAATTCACGGTACTTCCAATTTTGAAATTGTTGTCGTTGTTGCTTTGCACAGACGATGTGCTTCTGCATACCGAGTCGTGGTACGAGATGGTAAGATGAAGTTGTGGATGACTCCTGAACTCATCACCACCCGCCACATGGAAATTTTAATATTCCGCATAGTTCTGTGCAAATTATTTTTCTCGTCTTCCTCGAACACGGAGTCGCGTTTTGAATTCACTAAAAACTTCAAAGCGGATTGCGGAAGTGGAACCTCATGATAGGGGCTGTTGATTTCAATCGTCTAAGTGCAATATGCCCTTTCGGTTTCAAGAAGGACTACACACAGATACTGGAGGCACTACAGAGGCAATGGATGGATGCATCTCCATTAAACTTGTTAGAAAATTGTTTAATCTAATGTTAACTCGTAAATTGCATACCACTATGCCTGTGATCCAATCTACCCAACTAGGTGAAGGCCGTATTAGTAACGAGTTTTAGGAAAGTGCGACTAAGGTAAACTTAAAGGAGAACGAAAAGCCTGTTCATACAATCTGGTCCCTAACTAACTGACCATCTTGGACAGAGGTAGGTCATCTGCTGCGCTGTACGCTTTGAGCTAAATTCGGGTCATGAATGTCACAACATACCCTCTAACTACATATGAATGTCAGGTTATTGTCAGGTCTGACAATAGTGTCAGATTTCGTCCCGATTTCTGACAGATAACTGCTCTGTTGCAAAAAGAAATTGTTTGGTTAATCCTAATCAATTTCATTTGGCGCCAAGCACTTATACGTCAAAAAGAATCCGCGGAAGTGTTCAGACAGAACTATCGATCTTAATACGCAAATGTCAAAAAAATATCCAGTCCGTCAATCCTGTGTGAACAGGGCCTAACAAATTAAGTCTGTTTTTTGAAAAAAAAAATCGAAAAAGTCTGATACTGATCCTTTTCCCGAAAGTTTAATTTTCGTAGTTTTTCGCAGGAGGGAATGCCTACGAGAGAGCAAAAGCTAGGCCTGGGTCGACCATGATTAATTCGAACATTTTCACTCAAAACTATTGAAGATTGCGATCAGCATCACGCGAAACCCATCGATCACCATGTCAATACTTATCTAACATAGGTATGAACGGGTGAAACAAAAGCATTGCTTGAAGTGGAAACTTCAATTACCAAAAGAATGGCCGAACCATCGAAAGAGAATGAACGATTGAGAAGCAAGCCAATCCAATACAAACAGTGAGATAGAGATTGTGGATTGAATGATTGATTGTAGTGCTGGATAGATACAATATCCCAGTCCCTGTCAATGAACGGTTGAATGATTGATTGTATATAGAGGAATGAGGTGGCAAATCAGCTAACAATAATATCACCAGAATTAAATGATTGAATATATATACAATTAAGTGGTTCGAAGTAAAAATTAACGCCTGACATTAACTGATCTCGAACTAAGCTTCTTTTTTCTTTAATCCCTGCATACTCCGGTTTCCAACATCACTGCTGAGACCCTCTGGTTGCGGAATCTCGTGAGTGGTATCTGACATTATCATACGATGATCAAGAATCCGAACCAACGATTTAAATTAATATATTTTTAAATATCTAGTAGGCACGAAACTAGTAATAACTAGTTCTAGCTAGATGTTAGCTTCTCGTCCCAAATTTCCTAACCTACGAGAAAGGAGACTGAAAGGTATTCAACAAGTCATCTTACTCAAACCATTCGTACCAACAATTAAGTCTGAAGGATCATTTCATAAAATACTACGATCTCTACTGTCATTCCCTTGAGATCATCTACGATAAACATACTAACTTTATCTCTGCCAAGCCATTCAACTGGAACACTATAGTGCCAAGAGCGCCGAATGAATCAGACAAACTTAACAACGTCCTGATCTCTGCGTTTGCCAAATCTTACCCGATCTTAAAAAAAACAACAAGTGCAGGCGACTTTGAAATGCGTATCTCGTCATGTTTCAAAGCTACTAAGCTAAACATGCACTTAGAAACCCTTCAGACAAACCTCTGACTGTATAATGAAAAAGATAAGAAATGCCTAAGTGCGGAATCATCATGAACCTAAGCGAATTAGAATATAAAAATATTTAATGTTTTCTAGAAAGTTTTCTAAATAACAGCTTAGCTCTCGAAACCATACTTACAATGACGGCTGAGGAAATTGGTTTTGTTTCTAAAATCAGGAAAACCCTTACCTCTCTTCTCTTTTTATGAAAGACAACAAGTTATCTATATAACAGCATGCCTGTCAAAACACTGAATCATTTGAACATCCCTGCTCTCACTCACTCACCCTATGTAAAGATTCCTTCCGTTTAGGGAATGGAATTTATAGATATTGCATTCACCTAAGCTCTAAAGCTTCGCAGTGTTAAGTAGACTCTTACTAATGTTTTACAATTCGCCTTTACATAGCTAGTTAAATAGACCGCTAATGAAACTATAGAACTACTGTTCACATTATTTGACTATCCTGGGAGAAATGGGGTCTTAACCCCAACCAACGTTCTTATGGTCTATCAATCTTTTAGTTTTTTAAACTCCCTACTTATGCTTTGAAGAAGTGTGTTCTCGTCGTAATATGGAGTACCTTCTCTTACCCACTCTCGTATCCTTTCTGTATTTTAATACTAAGAGTAAGAAGGGTATGTCTGAGGGTCCTAAAAACGTAATGGAAGCTTGATGATTTTCACGGACAACCTATAGCTTTAACAATTAATATACAACACTCAAAAATATTCAAGAAATTTCGCATCCGATGCCTTGGTTCAAAGAATTAATCGTAGTCGTTTATAGTCCATTATTTCACCAGTTATTAATACCGTTATACTTTAGTTTTAAGTTCTAATACGTTCTCAGCCATTTGAAATTATATTTTCTCAACTGAACAACATAAATACCATGGTTTATCCCTTTCGTACGTTGTTACACAGCACCAGAAAGCATTATTTACACCGCAGTTTTCATTAACATGTGCTTCAATGCAAAACTTCACCAAATCAATCCTCACACTCCTTTATATTTCAATATAACAAGCATGTTTTATTTCATTAACATATTTTTATTCTTCTTATCTTTGAATTCCAAAAGCAGTTATTTTCCATCTAACCGCATTGTGTTCACCCCTTAGGCTGTGCTTCAACTGACAACTGTCAAAATGCTTGTCTCGCTATCAAAACGAACAAACCTGTTAAGAACTAAAAAACAACTTTTGTTTGGAAAATTGTGTGCGCATCAAAATTACTTGTGTTACTAAAACTTAAATGAAAAATAAAGTCTACCTAAAATGTCTCACGACCGCGATTACTTGTTGGCGTTAGAGATGCAAAAAAAATGGAACGAAGGACTGTCGGACAACGTGAGTGATGCTGAAAAAAAAGTTTCTAATTCATTTGTTTACATGTAAATCCTTTTGGGTTTTCAACAGGATATAGAAGAAATTCCAGATGCCACGCCGCCAAAAAAGGAAAAAGTTAAAAATAACAATTTCAAATACCGCTCGAATCTTGATGAGGACTACTTGAATCGTACAAACAATCTGGTGCATCCGCAATGGGAAACTCTGGACCCAACTCCAGATACCCAGGCGTTGTTTAACGCGTTCGACGAGAAATTCTTTCAAAGGAAACTAAGATGCGTTACCCTGGAGTGGAGTAAGAAAATGTACACCTGTGCTGGGATTTGTTATTCACTTAGAAATGCCCTGGGCATGGCCATAACGATTCGATTGAGCGAACCGCTGCTGAAGCTCCGTTCTAGGAAGGACCTGGTGGAGACAATGTTGGTAAGTGAATGCAACACGTGAAGTTGCCCATTCCTATGTGGATTGTACATATATTTAGCATGAGATGATCCACGCCTACTGCTTTGTGCTGGGTATTCGCGAAGGAAATGGAGGTCACGGTCCGAATTTTAAGAAAATGATGAATGCCATCAACCTAGTGGCTGGAACGAATATCACGGTGAGCTTGACGATGTTGTGCGCATGTTTTGGTTTACAAGAAGTTTTTTTAAGGTATACCATACATTCCACGACGAGGTGAACAATTACAAGACACATTGGTGGCGTTGCAATGGTTTGTGCCAGCATCGTGCGCCGTTTTTCGGATACGTAAAGCGTACTTCTAATCGAGCACCTGGTCCGAATGACATTTGGTGGAGTCAGCATCATCATTCTTGTGGCGGGACTTTCATGAAAATTAAGGAGCCCGAGAAGCCGGTGAAGAAGAGCAAATCATCCAAGGCAATAGATGCTAACAACGCGAAGCCGAAGGGTGGCGATATAAGAAAATTTTTTCCTACATCGGGACCTGCTGGTATGTTGGTTCTTTTTTTTTTTTTTTTACTTTCGATTGTACAACGGCTCGCCTAGGTCCCGTCAAAACCAATGGTGGTGGCACATTGCTCTTGAACCCCAAAACTAAAACCGTACCTCCTGTTGAGGCACCTCGTCCAGTGGAGGCGTCTCGCGCGACTAAGCGCGCGGGAGGAAACCTGACTAATGTTGTCGGCTTTAAGGATTTAGGTAAGGCAAGTCATATCTTTATGAATTCCATTGATTGGCCATTTTCAGGAGAAGATGGAACACCTCGCAACACGAACTCAACCCGAGACTTCTCCATGGGCGGAACTGGTTACTCACTATCCAACACGACGAGCACTCCAACTGTCGACAAGGAAGTCGATAAAAATCACCTACGAAACGTTTGGCTAAAAAGATTTGGAAATGCTGCCAACGAAACTGAGAATCAACCGAAAGAAGTTGGATCTGAAAATGACATTGCAAGCGATGCCAAGCGTCGCAGATTGTCAGTGCAGTCTGACGACAGTGAAGTTACTTACATTGGACTTACAAAGACACCCAATTGGGTTGCCATCGATGATGATGTTATGGTTGATGATGTGAAGCCCCACGTCATCGCGGTATCCTCTTCCGATGAAGAAAGTGATTCGGAAGAAAACAGTCGAACTAGAAAAGCCCGTAGAAAGCCAATGGTATTTGCCGACGTTGATGCACGCCAAACCCAAATCAAAAAAGAAATTCTCGATGAATCCAGCGATCTAACGGATACTGTGGAAGATGACATCATTCTCATCGACGATGAGTACAATGATGACGCTGTTAATACGTCAATGGAGCTGGCAGATACCTCACTGGTTGACGATCTCTTCGGTGAGGACACCCTTCTGAAGGACTTCAAGAGGGAGAATGCCGTTGCACCATCGTGCTCACGGTACTCTAACGATCCTCGCAACGACATAACCACTTGTCCCATTTGTCAGGAGAAGATGAAGCGCGAACATTTCTCCGACCATCTGGATGGTTGCGTAGGAATATCTCAGAAAATTTTACCGCCAAAATATGGTCAGTCAAAGCCGAAAATCTCGAAGCCAAAGAACACATCGCCTAGAAAACGCGCAGCGCCGTCGTCACAAACCAGGGAGATTCTCCTGAGTGCTGGTTACACAGAGGAGGATATCAGTGGCATTGCAGGAGTTAGCGATGCAACCACTAGTCCAAGCGATGATGATTTGAACATCAGTGATCGCCAGAGACGTACGATGGGTTTGTACACGCCGACACGACCCTGCCCAGCATGTTGCCAAGAGGTCGAGGTCGATCAGATCAATGAGCATCTTGATGAGTGTTTGAGCAAGTAACTTGTTTGTGCTGTCCGTGTTTAGTATGTAATTTACTGTGTAATTCAATAAATTTCTGTTATTTTGCTTCTCATTCCAAATGGTGTTGTGTTTTTATTTCTACGAATCTATGGAAAAATAATGTAGGACGATCGTTCCTTTGTGAACGTAATGTCGTACAGCGAGTTAATAATAGAACAGCTTTGTTGTATTTCCTAAGTAAGTATCGACTTAAGTCTATTGTGCAACTAAAGGTGTGGATATCTAGCACGTGAGCAATAAAATTAGGTGCATTGTATCTTAGCAGTGCGGTTATGTAAAAATAACAATACAACCGCTTCATATGGAAATTGCGAGCTCGTGCTAGCACTGGACGTTTGCTAAATACCCATAGACCAATAGTATGAGCGTATGGCAAAGCTACAATCCGTTTGGGGAGGATCGTATGATACCTTATCCTCCCCCATTGCAGCCCTCATAAACTGCGCATGGCCAGCGGGACCTTGGTAAGATCTACTCTGTATTTTTGTCTGGGTGTGCTCTTATGCGTGGAAATTTTCATACAAAACCGATAAAAATTAAGATATTGTATCGAGTCAATGCCTGCCTCAACGTCGAGAGACAATAGTTAGGTATAGAGTTCCAAATAGACAGACCGAGAGTGAATTTGGACGAAGAAAATTCAAAAACAGGATGCGTGTGGACGGCTACTGGGTCTTGGCAATTATTCGGGATGGGTTTGAAGACTTGAGGCTAGAAATATGTCCAGACAATGTACGTAGTGCTAAAGTACTAGTGCCTTTAGTAACAAAAAACATATATGTATGTAAAACCTGGCACCATCATTCATATCGATTGTTGGAAAGGATATGATTGTTTACAAAAAAGGGAACCACAGCGATGGGATACATACTCAAACTATAGAATTTCAGTACCAATGGAGGAGAGAAATTAAAAAAAAAATAGATCCATTTGACCTAGAACGCTAAGAGAGATGAGGTAGGAGACGATATTGCGTTTCAAGAGCCTTTTTCCATACTTGACCCGGTACACCCCATTTCTTCCGAAATGCTAAATAGCGGGCAACTGAGTGCACCAAAGTCTAAATCATGCGATTTGAGTTTACGTTTTTTGTTCAGTTCCGCTTCTTTGGCTCAAAACTCTAAGGAAGAGGATATACCTATGGCGAAAATGGATTTCAAGAATTTTGCTTGTGTTGTCATGTTACGAAATTTGGCGCAAAATTTCTCGTATTTCAAAATTACATAGTTTTTCGCAGAAGGTGCTTTCAAGAGTACAAATTGTGAATGGGTGTGTTCTGAATTCTAGGCCTACTTTTTGATGAGGCCTAGCAAATGGAACAACAAATTTGACTGAAAAGGTAGATGAAATTATGTACAAGTGTCACACCTCGCATTCTCATTTCCAGTTTTGACTTTGGATAAAGTGTGGACTGTGCTTGTCAAAGGATCTTAGTGATAGATAAATTTGCATGGAACCTGTAAAGAAGGCTTAATTGGAAAAATTGCCGACATTGAAAACAAGGTGGTCTTTATTTTTTTTAGTCTGGCCTTGCTTTGACAAGAATAGAATCGACCGAATTAGGCAAAAGGCCAGGAAATCCCTCTCTGTCCTAATAGGAATTATCACAGAGCAAAACTCTCTCCAGTACTACATGAGAAAACTAAGACTCACGGATGAAGATTTATGTCGGGAACCACAGGATGGTTTGGTGATCCACAGAAAACAAATTAGGACTAGGGTTTACCGATGGCCAAGGGACTTTTCACCTATGGGTATCACAATGGGTTTGTACTGACCTGAGTGTGGCGATGTGAACATTTTTATTTCTTCTAAAAATTTCTGCTTCACTCACAACCTTGGACTTGTAATTTAATATACTTAAAACAAATGAAAACACAGCACATATTGATCAAATACTCATATCCTCTTATTATATCAAATCGATGATCACTTCCCTGCAATTTATTTGGAAAGTTATTTCTACTACGAATCCAGTCTACTACGCGCGAAGAGAGCGCTCATGAGAGAGTAAAGAATTTTTCCATGCAACGAGTTTTAGTGCAGGAAATTTGCGAAAGCTGTCAAATCTGTCAGATCCCTGTTCGTAATTTTTTGTTGTTTGTGTATTTGCATACATTTCCTTTTGACGTCTAAAAAGTGGGCAAATTTCGTAGTTTTCGCGTTCGTTTACTTTTTCGTGATGTTAACACTCTCTGAAAGTATTTTAAATTTCACAATCTATGACTTTTGGTGCAGAAAGTACGCGAACAGATCTATGATCAAATCTTGCTCACTATTTCGTAGTTTTTCGTAGAAAGAAGTGCTCATGAGAGAGTACAGAGTAGAGTAAATTGTCAAAGTTGACGTTTGCTTTTTTTTGTTGATTATTAAAAGTAAATTCGAACAAAATGAAGGAGAAAAGATTTGCTTTTATGTGTAGAAGGTATTATATTCATTTACAGACGCTTTTTATTTTTTTTGTTTCTACTTACTTACTTAGGCGGCGCTGCAGTTCGGGGTGAATCTGGGCCTTAAGCAACAGGCCTCTTCAGTTAGCCCGGTTCCTAGCTAACTGCCTCCAGCTGCGCACTCCAAGTCGGTTGAGGTCCCTTTCTACTTGTGCGCGCCACTTAAGGTGAGGTCTTCGTCTACTGCGTTGTCCCTCCGGGTTTGATTTGAAGACTCTATGGGCCGGAGCATGGGTGTCCATTCGCTCTACATGTCCTAGCCATCTTAAACGACTGATGTGCATACTTCAGCTCGTATAGTTCGTCGTTAAATCTTCTCCTCCAAAGCCCGTCAACGCAAACGTCTGTTTGGCGTCTGAAAAGTTGCCATTTTTTCTCAAAGGCGTTTCTTTACATTTTTATGGATTTGGTTTTCTATCTCCACTCTTAGAAATTTGACA
Source organism: Xylota segnis (assembly GCA_963583995.1). NCBI lineage: Eukaryota > Metazoa > Arthropoda > Insecta > Diptera > Syrphidae > Xylota > Xylota segnis. Next base: position 46,742,112 of record OY757236.1, on the reverse strand, counting down.
AGTTGGTACATTTTAGCCCAGAAAGTACGGGAACTGACCTAATTTGTATGAAAACGTCAAAGTTGACATTCATTGTAATACTGGCTATTGCTCTCATTAACTGTCACTTGTGTTAACATTTTCGCGTTTTTTAGGTTCTTCAGCTTCAACTGACGAGTTGAAATGTCAGTTCACACACAGGAATTCTAAGTTTCTTTCATAAGGTTGCTAAGCCTAATTCCAAAAAGGCTTTCAAAAAAAAGCGCCTACTATCCCTGTTGACCTACTTGATTTGCTTTACGCCAGTATTTATCTCCACCGGCAACGAGTGAACTCACGGAAAACGGAAGCCTTTAAACTGCCATACTACGGTTTCAAAGTTTCAAGTTTAATTCCCTAATCAAATGAAAACGTTTCGAGTTCGAATTAATGTAACCACTAAACCATCATAATACCCCGATGCCACTTTCAGTTGCACACACTCTCTTCCAAACCGCAATCCTTGGTGTGGCAAAAACAAAAAAAAAAAGTTCAAACTTTACTTCATTCCCACTGTCACAGAGAAGTAATGAAAAACTGCTTATCTAACCTCCGTACCCGGTGGAGACTTTTGATGGCGCCATACCAGGGAACTCATAATCTGAAAACCACCCGTGCTTCTTTATTGCCACCCCCCCAATAGCGAATCGCCCGAATCTCAATCGAAAAATAAAATTCTCAGTTCATTTCGATTTGGTTGCTCTTTTCATAGCATCCTTCCGTAATCCAATTGCCTTCGAATTGATTCCAACAGGAATTGGCCACCCTCCAACTCGTGCCACCAGTTAAAAGCCCGCATTTTCGATGGTCGTCCGTTTCTTAGCCGATTTTCACGTTGCACCTTCAAGGACTAAATGTATGTATGCAGTCAGTCTTCCTTTATTTTTGCAGAGCAAATAATTGTGTCTGTTAAGCCATCACCCCTGCCCTAAAATCGAAATTGCATTGTTATGTCTGAAGGAGTTTTATTTATTTCATTTTGTTTTCGTTTCGTCCTTTGCCATCCAGGTTAGATATTTTATCGATTCCTTCAGAAATAAGGATGAGGAGGACTTGAAGTTTCTTTTCACGGTACGGTGTTGTTCTTTAATCTCTGGATTTTGCATTCTATTTTTGGTCTTATCACATTGGCGCGCGCCAAGGTGGTTTGGGGGAGATTCAAGGAGTGGCAGGATGTGAATATGTGATTTATCTTTTTGCATATTCGGACGTTTAAGGTGAATTTTCAGACGGGATGATGGATGAACAGGAGAAATAAACTGAAAAGATTGGGAATGGGAGATGTGGACTTCAATGGCCATAAGTTGAGGTGAGTAGGGCATCATATACTATTCATTTGATTATGGTATTCCGGGAGGGATAACAGACTCGTGATTTGTTTTAAAGGTTTTCGTATTACAATTTGACTTTAGTGGATATGTCAGGACTCTTGGTGGTGATGTACTGATTAGGGCGAGTAAGTAAATCACATGACATTTATTCTTGGAAATAAAATATCCTGGTGGACTAGGTAAGGATCCAGAGACCCTCTAAACTGCACCAACTATAGAGCCATTAGTTTCCTTAGCGTTCAATAAAATCCTGAAAAAAAAGTCCTAGAAATCCAGACCGATACTCACCATGTTTTTTTACCGATTTTAAGGCCTCATATGACAGTGTTTATAGGACGAGGTATACTGAGCCATGTCTAGTTTTGGTATCATTGCCAAACTCGCCAGATTGTGCAGAATGACGATAGGGAACGCTCGTTGCTCCATTAAGGTCAGAAACAATCTTACCGAGATCTTTGATGTCAAAAAACGATTCAGACAAGGTTATGACCTGTTATGTGAGTTTTCAAACATCATTCTTGACAAAATTGAGCGAAAGTCACAATCCAGCAGCAGAGGTAAAATTTTCCAAAAGTCTGTCTAATAACTTGGATACGTTGATGACATTGATATCATCGGCAGAACATAGGGAACTGTCACAGGTGCGCTTGAAAATATTATAACAGAAGCAGGTAAAATGGGTTAAGCTGTGATTGACGTCAAAACCAAGTATATGCTGTCAACAAAAAGGAACAAACAACATCGACGAATTGGAGAGAACGTCACTATAGAAACCTACAACTTTGAGATAGTTAGGGACTTCATCTATGAACCTCGACAATAATATAACTTAAGAGATTAAACGAAGAGATGCTCTTGACAATCGCTAATTCTTTGGCCTATAAAACCAATTGAGTAGCAAGGCCTTGTCAAGAAATACCAAGGTGACTCTATATAAGACCCTCATCATCCAAATTCTAGCGACCTGGTCAGAAAAGTATGTATCAGATAAGATGGCTAAGCCTGGTAAAGTGAACGGACATCAGCACTCCAGCCCGAAGAATCTTAAATTCCAACCCGGGCAGACAGCGCGCTAGAGAACGACCTCGTCTTAGTGGAAACGGACATCCACCAACTTGGAGTTCGAAACTCCAGGCAGTTAGCCAAAGACCGAGGTCCCCCCGGACTAAAGTCCCACCTAAGTAAGTAAGAAGAACAAGTAAGAGGGTATTAACTATCTTGGAGAAGTTTCCTCTCTTGTATTAGGAGTTCGATGAACTTGGTTTCATTTACCAGGCCAGAGCACCGTGGAGGTGTTGCATTAATCAAGTTGATGCCGTCGATGATCGGCCTCCCTTACCCTGTCGGAGGTAATTGGGTATTTAGCATAAGCGCTTCGATGTCGGTGACATTTATACTATTTAAACGAGAGGGGCCTCTACTGGTGGATGTTCATGTCTTCTGAGAAGACTTCGACACCGGCTTCATCCTTGGTTCTGGGTCCATCCGTAAAAAAAATGAAAGCGATTGATGGTGCAGGACATCACGTTGTGTCCAATAAAATCTATCGAGAGTTTGTAGCCTATATTGTGTTCGGTGGGCAGGTTGTCTGTGACCTGTGACTGATGGCGATGCATCGATAGTATACTGGCGTGTCTACTGAGTTGCTCCTTCCATTGTTTTGTGCTTCTGAGCCTGACCAGGCAGCCAGTTTTTTTTTGCAGTAGGATAGGTTCTCAGTGGACCAGTAATTCTGAGACAAGCAATTCGTTGAGTTTTCTCAATTACATTTAACTTTGAATTCTTCTCCAGAGCGAGCCACCAAATCAGTAGATGCTCCATACATCAGGATCAGTTTTACTTCGACGCGTATAGTCAGTGCATAATACTTGACTCACGGTATGGATATACATAGATCAGCATCATTTTAGAAGTATTTAAAGTCAATTGTCATGCACCATGCCGAAATCCATTCCTCAAGTTTTGTGCTGGAGATCCATAGAAGCAAAATATCTCCACAGAATCGCCTCACCAGAAGCCAGGACTAAGAATATGGCTAGGTCTGTGACGCATGCGTAACACTAGTCCAACCATGTTTTGGTTCATCATTTCTTTGATTTCCCTCTTCGTACCAGGACATAACGAGTCAGCAGATTACCAGCTTTCTGCTTAAAATTCATTGAAGCAGAATATCTCAACAAAATTGCTTCACCAGAAGCCAGGACTGGGAAGAATGTTCCAAGGTCAATGGTGTATACGTGACATTGGTCCAACCATGTTTTGGTTCATTATTTCTTTTATTTCTCTCTTCGTACCAGGGCATAACGAGTCAGCAGATTACCAGCTTTCTGCTTAAAATCCATTGAAGCAGAATATCTTCACAGAATCGCCTCGCTAGAAGGCAGAACTGAGAAGAATATTCCAGGGTCGGTGGCGTATACGTAACATTTTTTTCACACATTTTTGAGTTTTCAAACTTTTTCTTCGGCAGGTTGCTACTTCTCGAAATGTCGTGATTCCTTAACTCTTTTCGAAAACCTGGATTCGGTATCGGGTATTCTCCACCTTGTTTCGACTCTCGCTGTACCCCCTGTGTATGGTGCGACAATTCTCATAAGTTATAGCAAGAACCTATGTATCTACGACTTTTTCCCAATTCTCATGAAGTGGTTCTTATTTTACAACAAAATTCAATAATAAAATCTAGCTTTTGAAGCTGTTGTATAAAACGGAAAATTAAAAACTTCAACTACCATTACAAGATCATAACAAAAATAACTGTAAGAGTGTAAGGAAACTTTGAAGTATCCTGTAAAACTTTCGCCATCTGCTCTCAAATTAGCCCTCAGTACATTTCGGTATGATCATCCACTAAAGCAGGAACTTTTGTTTTCATCATCAAGTACCTTGTTAAAGCACCATGGACCGACAATTGCCTTCTCACCTTTTACGTCCCGATAGAACTATGTGTACTTACAAATGTCAGAAATGCGGGACGGGAGGGTTGTAGCTCATTTTAAGGAAGAAACACTTCGTTTAGATGATGGTCGAAATGGCTCCGGCAAAACCACCCAATTGATGAATTGAGTGGAAAAACTTTGGCATAAACTAATGAAATTAACTTAAAAAGGAAAGTTTAAGTGAAGTTTCTAGGATTTATGCGAAAAGTTGTCAGAATCGTACTCATCTCGTGGTGGTGTCCTGTTGTTTAGGTAAGTTTTGACAGACATTGTTACAAAAAGAAGGAAATAAAAGATTCTTTTCTGTTTACATGTGTGTGCGGTTGTCAAACGCTACTTTGGTGTGGTGGTCATTGTTTCCTTGCCGAGGTGTCCTTCTTGGACTGCAGTTTGACGTTAATTAAGAAGTTTCCTCCAAGGTTAAATTTATCAAGTAATACCAAGTAGGTGCGGAACAAATGAGCTTGTGTAGGAATTGTCATTTGAGATTCAAGGGATGGGAGACTGACGGTAGGTGATAAGTCAACACTGTTTGAGATATGGCAACTTGTTTTGACAGGATTATTATAGTAAGTTGATTAGTTTGCGAAATAATAATAATTCCGGAAGATTATTACTAACTTCGTTTTATTTGCGTTGTGAGAGGAAGAGATTTGAGGGAAATACGAGTACCTACTGGGCAGTGAAAGACCTAGATTTGTCCAAGTATGTCACGAGAATTGTCACAAGTTTTGCTGGAGGACGTCGTACGGTCATTGGGGGAAAATAATTTCCAAAGCTAAGGCAACGTGTGAAGTGAGTCCAAGTGAGTGTACACTTGGTTTGTTATACGTATACGAGTAGATCATAGTATTGCCCATATCACAGTAGCGAAACACTGTTACTTACGACTAAAGCCTTAATATCCAGAAATTATATGGCATATGAGAGGTCCTATATAGTTATCTCCATAAGGCTCGGTGGTACATTAAATTAGGTTACTAACTGGTGAGCTCTGCAGAAAGTGACTGTGTCAAATAAATAAATATATTATTTTTCAAATCAAATTCGAAGCTAATACTTTATAAAGTTACCCTAAGGGAACCTAAGACCGCCGAGGCTGAGAAATTATACCACAAAGCTTCTATAGTATAATGTTAGGTATACGCCACCGACCTAGCAATATTCTTCTTAGTCCTGCCTTCTTGTGAGGCGCTTCTGTGGAGATATTCTTCGTCTATGGATTTCAAGCACAAAGCTGATAGGCTGCTGACTCGTTATGTGCAGGTACGAAGAGGAACATCAAAGAAATGATGGACCAATGTTACGTATACACCATCGACCTAAGAATATTCTTCTTAGCCCTGCCTTCTGGTACGACGATTTCATGGAGATATTCTGCAGTATACGCCACCGACCTAGCAATATTCTTCTTAGTCCTGCCTTCTTGTGAGGCGCTTCTGTGGAGATATTCTTCGTCTATGGATTTCAAGCACAAAGCTGATAGGCTGCTGACTAGAGGAACATCAAAGAAATGATGGACCAATGTTACGTATACACCACCGACCTAAGAATATTCTTCTTAGCCCTGCCTTCTGGTACGACGATTCCATGGAGGTATTCTGCTGTATACGCCACCGACCTAGCAATATTCTTCTTAGTCCTGCCTTCTTGTGAGGCGATTCTGTGGAGATATTCTTCGTCTATGGATTTCAAGCACAAAGCTGCTAGGCTGCTGACTCGTTATGTGCAGGTACGAAGAGGATCATCAAAGAAATAATGGACCAATGTTACGTATACACCACCGACCTAAGAATATTCTTCTTAGCCATGCCTTCTGGTAAGAGGATTCCATGGAGATATTCTGCTTCGAAGAATCTCTAGCAGAAAGTTGTTAAGCTGTACAGGAAAATAAAAAAAAAAAAAAACAAGGACAAAAAAAGTTTGGGAAAATGTTAGGTATATGCCACCGAATTAAGGATTTGTACTCCTGATGGCGCGACACGCCCGTACGAGACTCAGGACCTAGGTTTTCATAACGTAAAGTGTCGTGCGTGCTAAATTCTTTACACGAATGGAAAGGATCTATTGTTCAATGTCATGTCCAAAGGCATGTATACTCTAGGATGTTTGAAAAACTCGTATGAGAGACTCGTAAGATAGCCCTCCAGGTATATCTCCGGCAATGGTTCTTCACGGATCGAGTGACCCGCATGTAAATATTTAACTAATCAGTATTTCCAGATTTTTGCTGGACGGAAAGTAAGACGCATTAGAATTGACGCATTGTTCCCTATTATTGAGGGGGAATCACAAATGAAACAAGATGGCAAATTAACTAGAGGGTTTCATATTGATTTTGTTATACATTTTGTCGGTAAAGTCTGTAAGACCTGTAAGGTCTGTCGAAAGGTTGAGACCTAGGCCTTTATATTTTTAACACAGAATTTACGTTGTAGATGTCTTCTATATCCGTTCTGACGTGTGTTCTTTTCAGTAATTTTTTTAAGCCTGATATGCAATTCAAGTATCTAACCTGGTGTGAAATAGCGTACCATTGAGTTGTAAGGGCTTGGTTGATGGTATTGTTTTTTTGGCTTGTGAGTGACTTTGTTAAAGGGCCTACCTCCTTCCAGTTTCCCACTTATATGAAAGTTGTCCAAGAATATATGTTTTTACCTGGCTTTCACGACAACATTTGGACACAAGAGAAGATAACTAAATGGCCGTAGGATTCAATTGAGGGCATTGAAACCGAAGTCGTTGTTGAAAGTTTGGCTTATCTTTTACACGAGGCCCAAGAAAATGGGCATGGCAATGAAAAAAAAGTGCAGCGAGCCTGATTCAATAAAAAACAACACACATTAATTAATCATCTAAATTCATTTTGTTTCCATCAAAATAGGATCCATTTGAAGCCGTTTGTTTCTTCCAACGAACAGTTCGCGCATTTTGTAAAGTCATATTCCGGGACCACCTTCAGTTCTCCCAGGGCATTTGCTTTTATCTCTTTAATCGACTCAAAATGGTTCCCACGATGTAGAAATTTGGTACCGTTTTTGGTTAAAAAATCTCTTTGAGGATGGAGCAAGCCATGCTGCGACGAGTCTAATGCGCGAAACATCACCTAAAATGTGACGAGACTTGGATAGTTCTTGTGAAAGCGCTCCCAAACTTTAGTGATGATTTTCGAGCACCATTTTTTTTTACTAAGTCGATGTTTTCTTTTCAGACGAGCCACCTTATCAATTGCTTCACGACCCTTTGGGCGCTTTGTACCGCTCAAGTTTTGGCGTAAGCCAATATATTCGATGCAGCCGTCAAACAATAATTGTTTCCACAGTAAAAATCGTCAATATCCCTTAGGAGGCTGTTCACAGAGAATGACCAACTGGATTCTTTTGACATTCCCGCATTAAGATTGATAGTACTGTCTAAACATTTTCTCGATTTTGACGTTTAGTAGTTGGCGACAGATGAAATTGGTTTGCTTTTAAGCAACAAATTCTTTTCCAAACAAAGCTATTGCTTTTCGCAGGAATTCAACTGATTTACTGTCGTATTTTTAATGTTTATTTCATGAATTACTAATTTCTTTTTTTTTAAATTTGGTTTTCACCTTTTTGTCGAAAGACAGCGATTGGAATTTCGAAACAAAAAATAGAAGGAATTTTAAAAAACCTAAAAATCCAGTCCAATAGACCTGTGTAAATGTTTGCTCGTCCTCAATGTCAAAACAGATGACAGATGTACTAACATGGGAAAACTATTGAATGACTCTGTCTCGCTTTTATATTGAAATCCTTTCCCAAATTTCCTGTCTGCAAGTACATATAAATATTATCATATAACAAGTGGGGAACATGTTCAGCAAGTGGTTGTCAGAAATATGAAATTCGACGAAATGAATGTCATTTGATCTGACATCTGCTGACTTCCTAAACACTCAGCCTGAGAATGCGTTACTCTTTATCAATAACAATCGATCCCTGTAAGTTTTGAATATGTACACAATACACTGCAATGAAAAGGAGATTTTAAATCAAATAATAAAAAACAATCGACCCAGTTAATTACATAAACTCACGAAGTTCCTTCCAGCTCTCACCTGGTAAACACGCTCCGACTGTGTGCGGCATCGGTGAATTATAATTTCCGCGAAAATTCGATTGAATAAACACATTTGCAATTAATTGCTTGGAAAATTTAAGTGCCTCGCTTTCAATAAATAGCCACCGATATTCCGAAGGAAAACTTTATACCAATCCGTCCCTTCGAGGTTCAATTGAAAGTTCGCCGTATGTGGAACACACCCGTGCAAATGTAAACACACCCCCACGGTACACATTCACGGTACGAAAAGGACTTCGCAGTTGTTGTTCCCAATTTGATAACTCAACGTTTCAACTTTTCAAATTAGTCGATACCCCATCCAGGACATTAATTATCACGTCGTCCCTTTGTGAGACATCACACCAGGTAAGGTACGAGAATCCTGAAACAAAATAAAAGGAAAAACAAAATTTGAAAGACATTCTCGCATCGATGAATGTATCAAGCACACCTATACGTCATGTCATACGCCCGTAGGGTTGATTTCCTTATGCAAATTATGCGAAATTCTTTAGATGTCGACTTACGGCTTGTTGACACAGTTAGTAAATCAAAGCCATACGTGTGACTGATTGAGTGATACAAAGTGTCAGTTTGGAATATCAATACGCTTCTGATTTTGATCATTAGGAATGCAAGGAGTATCTGAAGGGTTACGCGTCCCACACCTGGCCGCATTTGCATAATGCGATAAATTCTTGGGGATTTTATTACGTTATTCGCCTATGGGGGGTTGTGCGAAGTTTGATTCAATTTGCGTTTCAAGATGCGCGGGGGCTGGTTGGTATTTCAAAAGTAAACACTTCATCAAAGCGGAAAATGCTGCGAGGGAAATTTGAATGAAAATTAACGCACTCTCAGGTGATTATAATACGTGCCTTAGCAAAGGGGTTAGCTGGAAGGCAACTAAGCGCTTTGGTATGACCAGTTTAATGTCAATAAATCGTTGCTTAGTTACATGGTCGGAATTTTCCATTTTAAATTAAAGCACGCGAATGGGGTTGGTCTGTTTAAGCCCCCTGCGGCAGTATTCTGCTTACTATCTGTACTGTACTGGAACTAGTCATATGTCCAGACGCCTAGGCATTAACAGCAGAATGGTGAACCCAGTCACATCCCTGTAGAAGATTTAAGACCTATCAGCCTAACCTCATACGAAAAGCCTATTATATGTTCATTCGAAGCAAACTAAAGCGATATCTCCGGCCCAACATACTTATACCGAAGGAAAAAGTGTAGAAAGAGGACTTTACAGTCTTTCAGTATCATGGAGAAAGCACTGAAGGATAATAAACACACACTTTTCTGGATATCAAGAGGGACTTCAATAATATGCAAGCCGATGCAATAGAAGGACAACAGACAATTCAGTTCAGAACTAGGTGGTGCACTTATCACGTTCTCAACATTCAGAGACACTCCTCCCGGTGATGTACTATCCCTCTTTCTATTGGTCCTCGTGAGGAACGATATCCTAAGCTAAAGTTTTAGTGGGATCAAAGCAGCACCATATGAAGTAACTTGATCTGGTGGCAACTGACGCAAAACTCCACCAACCTTAAGACTATGACCAAAATTCAAAGAAAAGCCTGCATTGACACCACTGGGACAATGAGAACAAGCCCTAAAACGGGGACTGGAGACAATACTCTACCAAAAACTCTAAACCTCTTTCTTTAAGAATTCATTGCAAGTAGTGCCCTTCGAATAAGGTAAACTGGAAGCAGAAAATGCAGTCTGATGAGGTAGGCACAGGTTTTACAAAAAATATAAGTATTGACAGTATTCACCTAGATTTTAAATTACCTTTTGTAACTTACATTCTCAGTAGAGAAAATTGGCATAAAAACCATACATACCGTACTAAAATATCATACGAAGACAATGGAACTTAGCCTGGACGACCTGAGGTACATAGGGATACTCCACACTTCCTCTGTCTTTGCCTCTATCAGATTAGAATCAAAACTCTATGAAGATATTTCTACCAAGGCTCAGAAGAACTTGACATAGGTATTTGTAAATGCCTCGAGAAGACTTAAACAGCACCATTTGAAGAAATCATCTTATAGGCTTGCCATGCAGACTTACTTCCTGTCTGTGGACGTCCTTATCAGATCTTAAAGTTCACGAAATATATGCATTTGGATACCTAGGCATGATCAAGTCGAAGACATCCAATGGGCTATCAGTTTACTAGGAAAACATTTTTTAACATGCTTCTTATTTATGTACGACTTTTGGGCTTCATGAAAGCTACTAACTTTATAGGTAGATGTTCCACTAGTACATATATTCTTTGGTTACTTATTTTATGTGTAAAGTGCAAAAACTGGCATGCCTCTGTCATACAGGGCCCATTAGAACGTGCTCACGTCCAGTCATGAAGGCACTATTGGAACTGTAGTTGAAGAATGTACAAATCAGTGTTGACAGAAACTAAGCCAACTATGACACATCCATAGTGTTAGCACTCAACTCCTACGTCATTAAGTTTAAACTCGTGTGGGAATGCCTGCAGAATCTTAATGAACTGGATAGGAGACACAAAGTAATCCTCTGTTGGATACTTGGCCATGTGGTAGTAGAGAATAATGAAATGACTGACTCCCTATAGAGAAGGAGAGCATCAGAAACCTTCATGGGTCCTGAACTATTCTAAAGAATAGAGGATCATATTCTCAAAGAAGAATTCAGGACCTGTCTGGTCCTTTTCAGGGCAACAAAATCGAAACAAAATTCAAAGCCTGTATCACAACTAAACTTAGTGAGCACCTAAGAAAACTAGGTAGATTTGGGAAGGTCTATACAGATTCTGTGGTGGGCGCCGTGGCTCAGTGGTTAGTGCGTTGGACTATGGAGTAAGGTGTTCGAGATCGAATCCCAGTCGGGGAACACCTAAAAAGTTTTTCACGGCCCCACCTCTCGCGAGCATCTGACAAACATCCGAGAGTACAGTTGTCCTGAGAAGGCTTCTCAAATAACAAACTGACCCACAAAAGACTTAAATATTTGACAAGTAGCAATCGTCAGATGAGGATATACAGTCAATAGAGCCAATTTTAATTCTCAGATTCTTAAAGAGAGAGAGAGAGAGGATAAGAGAGAGTACTCTAGAACAGGTTTCTTTCGGCGAATCTTATGCAAGGAGAACTCTTATGAGGATATGCACCTCTCCAAGGCACAAAATATGAATAGGTCGCAGTGCAACATGCAATTCGATCCTATAATAATAATAAGTGGTCCAGGGACCCCGAATAGTCGGATTCTCATGCAGGTCAACGAGTCAATCGTCGTTGTCTACAAAGATCAATGAAGGCGGTTTCGTTTGTGAAAAACTTTTGGCTGCTGATTTGAGCAAGAAATGGGGTTCGTTTCTGAGGCTATATCCATAGCGTTTACAAGCCAGCTTCTCGCTGTCCAGCTTCGTGTTCACGTTGGCTTAAAAAGCCGACGATTAATAGACACGTCCACAGAACCAACAATACTGGCTAGCAAGCGAATAAGTACCAAGGGTTTTCACGGATAGCCGAGAAACTCTACTGGAAAAGTGGGGCATCCGATAGATTAACTTACTTACCAGACTTATGATTCGTTAAAAGGCCTAATTAAGACACATACATCACTTGACAATTTGCCAAAAGTCATATCGACAAATTGATCAATTTCCCTGCCAAAAAGAAACAACTTTCCAATCGAACTTTTCCAAAAAAAAAAAGTTATTTCCTTCAAATGCGTCGAAATCCCGTAAAACGAATATCATTCGAAAGTTTAAAAACTTCACTTACAGCAGCGGGGATATAGACTGACTTGACGAAAATCATCAATGAAAAATGAAAATACAAAAAAAAAAGGAAATAAAGTTCAAAAGTCAACAAGCGCAAATCAACGAGTTCAAATTGAGAACACGGTACTGCAATAGGATTACAATCCGGAGTGTACATCTAGTCCTCGTTAACCGGAGTAAAGGATCGTCCGCCTCCGTTCAGTGTAGGGACATAGTTACCACCAAGAGAATGTTGCCGGTACAAGTTTTACAAGTAACTTCCAAGAAAAGAACCAAACCGAATTGAATAGACAGTATTATCTGTGTAGGTAGCAGGTGATGTATACGGATACATGCATACCTACATACATGCACGTATGATTCTGTTCCTTCAAAAGTTGCTCCTTGATGAAGAGCGTATTCGTGTTGCCGAAACGTTAAGAGAAAAAAAAAACGACCTAACATTGTAAACTTGAACTGTTGTATACAGAAAGGATGTGTGACATTTATTTTTCTTCTCATCGATTTGGATTGGAATTTGAATTTTGAAAGGAAGGAAGTGTTTTAATGAGGGGAAGATGTAGAAAATGATTATAATCGGGTAAGTATGAGTTTTGTCATCCTTTGGATTTGGAAGGCTTTTAACAGTCAAATAGCAATAAGAGAATATTCCCGATAAAGTGCCATGAAGCCGCTTCTAGCTCTTAGATGCTATGGCCAACACCTACGTACCTACCTCAGTAACTATAACTCACTTAGGTCGAACCTAGGATGCCACTCCACAAGACAGATTCGATCTTTCACTGCTTCAGACATGATTGATCACCAGAGCCGGAATGAATACTCCTTTAGGCGTCCAATTGTGAAAGATTGGTTTTTAGAAGAAGAGGTTCTGTAGTTTTCTTTCACTTTGTCATCACTTGCCTGTCATGTAATGCCGGGTGTAGGATAAGTCTACAGGCCTATACTCAGCGCTAAGGTTTCAGCTTCAGTTAAGTTCACAAATTTACGCCGACCGTCCATCATGGAAAATGGGACAGAAACCACAAGACCTAGACACTAAGGAACTCCAATTAATAATGGACGACTCTATACTGGTATACTGGTGGAGGTAAAAGATCGCGTTGTGTCCTGCAAGGCAGGGCAATAATGCCAAATAGTTTCAAAACCATTTAACGTTTCAAAGAAGGGAGATAAACGGAACTCATGGTCCTACAAGGTAGTAACTCACAATTAAATACACAACACACAACAACACAAGAAAACTTGAAAGCGGTACGAAATGTAAGATATGACGAACATACCACCATTCGCCTCACTAGGACATGATCACCTACGTATATCCACTCCGATATGTGTCACCACAGCACTGGATGTCCTAAGAAAGAACTCACAACCATAAGACTGTCACACTATGTAGTGGCAGAGGTACTTCTAAAAATCACTTGCTCCCAGCTTCGTTTTCAAAGAAAAATGGTCCAATGATGCCACCACTCCACAATTCGCACCATACTGTCACTTGTTTGTTAACGTGGCCGCCGAGATGAAAATGGGGCTCGTCAGAAAAGATGTTTTTCGCCCCAAATCGTTGTCCAATTCAAGCTGCTCAAAGCCCAAACTGCGAAGCGATAACGAAGCGGATGGTCGTGCGCCCTCAATTTCTAATTCAATTGGACCGTGTAAGCGAATAATCCGAGATCCTTGTGAAGAGTTCTCCTCAGTCCTCCTCAATGCGTGAAATGTTGAGCTGTTGAGATCAATGGGGAGTTGATGTTCGAATTGAGTCTCACACTCTCGGCTACAGCAGCCACATTCTCATCTATACGACGACGGAGACCATGAGTGTTGTCCACTAGCATAACATTCTTATAAACTTTTTGCACAAACTTGCGTACAGCAAGCGCGGTGGGTGCTTCATTTTGGCCAAAACTTCTTTTCAGCACTCACTTTGGAAATTTCCCAACGCTGTTCAAGCGTAAAGCGACTCATTTCAAAAACTCGTGAAAAATTGAATTTTGTTCATCCCATTGCATTTCCAAAAAGAAACTTGTATTTGGCCCACCCTGTGCCGAAGTGCCGAAGTCCTTGAAGATTATTGTATTCACTGACGATGGTGCATTAGTTATAACAACAAAATCTCATGTTGAACTCGTTGGAATAGTCCTCAGTTTCAGACTTGGTAGACCAAACTATTGGAGGATTGGAGGAGTCTTTCCTTAAAAAAAAAAATTTGCTCAACACCCAGGAAGAACCTTTTATTTTCTGACAGTCTGTATATTTCGAAAGTTTGGTCGCCTTCTTACTACCACGCCCTATGGGGAACTAAACCCAGATATTCCTGGTCGTGTCAATTGCAGGCGGATCTTCAGTCGGACCAAACAATCTTGCGATTCTCAATCTTACATTCTATATAAAGAAATCTTAAGCGAGGTCCTACGTAAATCTTAGAGACTCTTTTGTGAAGTATCACGACTCAGAAAGGTCTTAGTTTACTTTTTTAAGTCCCTTAGAAAAAAAAAATGGCACAACAGGTCGATGGGATCCAGGACCTAGCTTTTCACAACCACTTTTGTTGTGCGTATTATATTCTTTACACGAATGGAAGGGGCCTACTGATTAATACCGTGTCCAAAGGGCAGTTTGTTATTTGAGAAGCTTTCTCAAGACAGTTGTACTCTCGGATGTTTGTCAGACGCTCGCGAGAGGTGAACCCCTTGCTCTATAGTCCAAAGCACTCTAACCAAAGCTTTATGTAACCACTGAGCCACGGCCGCAGCCACTCCTAAGTCCTAAGTCCCTTAGTCATCTTAAATCACTCCTCTGGTCTTCACATTATTAAACTCTAACCTCAAGATACCGGCTACGTACTTTCTAACTTCCTAACTTCTGTTTGATGAGGATTTTACAAAACGTTTCTCGTCAATCGTTGTTTACTTTGCGAATATTTCAGTTTTAAAATTTTTTATGACCACCATTTTGTCGAGTAACAAATTTCCTCTATTTCACATCCAATATATATCACGTCTCCGCTCCCCCTTTCGCCTATACACGTCCAAAATAAATCCAACCCGACAATCCTGTGTGAAAATTTGAAAATTCAAATAATTTCGTTATTTCGTGTCTGTGGTTAGTATTATGGTTCAGGTATTGGCTGCAAGAAATCGAAGTTTGGGAAGTTACAGCTTCTCAAACTGGATTTGAATGAATATGCGAAGGACTTGCTTCCGTTGAGAAAAATTGGTTTTTAGGGGCTAAAATGAGTTCAACTACAAAAATATTGGCTAAGAGAAGGTAGAGTGATTCCTTATGGAATAAAAGGAATAAATGTAAAGAAAAATAATGAACAGAGTAAATGTATAGAAGGCTTTGGAGAAATAAACCAACCGATAGGTTCTGTTTATTAGAAGAACGTTTTCAGTTTCATTTAAATTTTTCTAGCTTTGATGAAACTTCAACTATAATCAGCCAAGTGCAAGTGATTAACATGCAATCATGATCCCACAGAGGGCATGAATGACACTTTCAGATAGGAAAGTGGAATAAATTCTATACGGACTCTTGTCAGGTCTCCAATTATTACTCCGTCTTGCTCATGACCTACTTTTTGACCAGATAAGAACGATTAGATAACAACAACGGTACGAGATATAAAATTGATTATCCTAATTTTGAAGCCACATTCATGCCATTGTGTGTGGAATAGGACATTAATCAAATGGCCGGTTGGTCATATTTTTTTACGACGCGGTCCACTATGTGTGGAGTTGTTCCGCCAATAGCGTCTAGAATGTTGGCCTCGAGCTCGTCCAAAGTGGTTGCCTTGTTAGCGTGGACTTAGGGCTTGACGTGGTCCACGAGAAAATAATCGTCGCAGTGAGATGACCCAGTCGCCAAGTTTGTCCTTCACAACTTGGAGTGTTGCGTCGCTTGCACTTAGAACATGTAGCGCCGTCGTGGAACCATAGCTCGAATGTAATGACGTTGTCGAGCTCTGGTCACAAAAAGTGGGTTAACATCGCTCCATATCTGAGACTATGGATGGTAACGGTGTCTCCTTCCTCATTTTGAGAGAAATAAGGTCCGATGATGCCGCCATGCAATAAACCGCAGAAAACAGTCAATCTTTGTGGATTGTGTTCGCTCCAATAATGGGAGTTCCATGTTGACACAGCCGCTGAGTCAAAAATGGGCCTTTTCCAAGGAGATGATTATTCGGTCAAAATCCGGATCTCCGGCGAACATTTCCAGCACTTAATGAGTGACCTCACCGCGTTGTCTATGGTCGTCCGGCTTCAATTCTTGCATCAGCGCAAGCTTATACGAATGTAGACCCTAAAGCAACCGCAAAATAAGCCGGGATCGGGGCCGAATCGACATTTCTGGGCAGACTTCCATACTGTGATCATATCTACACATCCATGAAATATCCATACAAGAAGAAGCTTAGAAGCAAACCTGAGCAAACGGGCATCCATACGTAGTTCGTTCATTACCACCAGATACACTCACCCTCAGGAGTATTCATCTTTCTCATTTCAAAAATCGATAAAAGTCCTCTCTGTCAGATGCCGTCCGCGCTTAAGGCATTTCTTCATCTGGACCATTGGGACAGTCTTCTAACCTTTTTAACACTTCGGTGCGTAGAGGCGGCCCATGCCCTTGTCAACAGATGTCTTGACGCTTACCCTGTAGAGAAGAATGTGTAAGTAAATGGTTTTTCAATAAGGACATAACAATTTTGTGTCTTAATAGCGACGCACTCTCAATCTGTTTTTATGATCTGGCAAAATGGCAACACTAAAGAAGACCTACATTCTTAACATGGTTAGTTTAACGAACGAATAGCGTTTGGAAATTATTGAAAATTGTTATCAAAATTCTCAATCAACATATTCATTATTCCTGTGTCAGAATGACCCAAGCCTGTCGATTCCACCCAGTTCACAGGAATTCAGAATCACTCAGTCCATATTGAATTTTGAACGAAAACCTTCTAATTGATCATTCGAAGCCTCTCGATCTTTATTAGCCCGAAAGTCTGTTCATTGCTTGTGTCCTGGTGTTTCTAGTACTACACCTTTCGATGTGTTTCTTTCTTGGCTTTAGTTGTTAAGGTTTTCAAAAAGATTTCAAAGTTTTTCGATGCGAGTCTTCTGTTTTTTTAGCTCGTTTTCCGCATGTCCAGTTCGCGGTTTTGCCATGGACTTCTGTCTACACCTTCCACACGAATAGACTGGAACTAACTCCCCATAGTAGGGGCACAAAAAAAAAGGACCACTTTAACAAGTAACTGATGTTCAGTGATTAAATGAACCAAGTCAAGTAGTTCCTAATTGATATATACACATGTACCCGATCAATTACAATTTATGCACAACACAATCTGTCCAACATTCCGAACAAAAAAATTCCAAAGAACTTATCCTATACCCAAATCGCCTATCACAGTCCCAGAATCACTTGATTGACACTTTTTTTTTTGGTTCTCTTCTTCTCCATGAGAAGGGTCAAGTGATAGCTAATCAATTTGTCACAAACAATCAAAACTATTTTTTCCCCCAAACCTCATTCCCTCCAAAGCTCCCTCCAGCTGTAGTCATGGCAAAGTTATAACATGACTAACGTCCCTCCCTACGTGGAACCCAATTTGCCCATATGGCCAGCTATACACATACTCGTATCTACATCCCCATATCTCCCATCGGACATCGGACGTATAGTACAACAGTGTAAATGTTGAAGAGGAAAAAACAAGGAAAACTCCATATCATCCTCGATCCTTATACCCTAATTGAATAGGACGCAGAAAAGGAAGGAGAAAAAAAAAAGATGAAAAAAAAAAGTGAAAAAATTTTCGGAACAAAGTTGCAAAAGTTTTGTAGTCTTCACCGCTTGTACCCGCCCTCGCACCTTGTATTCATTTCATTCAATTTGCAAAATCTAAATCTAAATCAAGCCCCGAAGTTTACCCTTCGTATAAGTCGTGTTTTCTTTTCTCACTCTCCCTGTTGACCCCCTTTGAAGACGAATGAACCGAATGGAGAGCCGAGAAGCAGTCCCTTCGACATTCCTCAGTTTACTCTTTCATACCTTACACGCCCTGGTGCCTGGTCCTGGTCCTGGTCCTGGTCCTGGTCCATCTTTCAACATGAGGAAGAAGAAAAAAAAAAAAAAACATAAGAAAAGTTATGTTTGGTAAAAGTTTGAGTTGGAATTTTTGCACTGCTTCGGAGTATGTGAGCACTCGTATCTATGTATCTATTCGCGTGTATCTTAGGTACGGCGGGGGTCAAGTTTGGATGGGTGAGTTATGAAACTTCGGTATTCAGACGCTTGAAATGGGACATGAAGTGCCTCTAATTAATTTGCTATTAATGGTTTGATCCTTGCGATATTTGCCAATCACATGTCAAGCAGGGAGAGATACAAGTTGCTAATAAACTTCCCATATCGTAGGAGATGTACTGAAATAAGCTAATTTGTTGTAGCATTGTTTGGGGAGGTTTTTCAGTATCTGCATTGTATTCCATAAAAGACGGGTAAAGTCAGATGAAATTTGGGAATGATTTTATACCAAAAGGACATTTGGAAAGCCAGTGAATCTCTGTCCTCTTGTCAGGAGCTTATCCATGATATTTATGTTCTCAGCTTATGCAACAATCTGAACGTGGCTACAAAATTGTCCAAGTTTGGTTCCAGAGAGCGTTGGATATATTTAACAGATCCATATTTAGCGGGGCAACAGGTTCAGTTAAGCTTTCTGAAGGACTTTAGATGTAAACCTGGACATCTTACATTTGAATACAGAAGTCAAGTACTTAATTAATAAAAATGCAAGAAATGTCAGCAAGGGGTGACCTAAAATCTCAAAACACACAGGAAATAAGACTAAAGTGTATATTTTAACTATAAGGGTGACCAGATAGTAATGATACTTTTCCTAAATTTTATGTATCAGCAGCTGTCAAAACTACTAACAACATTAAGGCGTCAAAATATTTAAAAAAATTTGCCATTTCATCAGGCATCGATTCAGCGTTGCCAAACGTACGAAAATTATTAAAAATACTATCGAAACTCCGATTCAGTTGCAAAACCCCAACGTGAATTTCATCGCTAGGTCGATCGTTATTATGGCAGTGTGCAGGCAAATTCGTCGCACTGTGGAAAGGTTGGATCATGAGTACACTCATTGAACCTTAAGCTATTAAACAGATAGAGTTTGGCCGCAGCGGCCAGTGTCAAGCTTAATTGGGCATCGCCAGGAAGTCAACCCTGCTTATTTTGCGGTTGGATTTGGGAAGGAAATAGACACCCTTTTTTTTTTTTTTTTTTGGACCCTAGCCTAAAAGATCTATTGTATCTTAGGGTGTAGTTTTACTCTAAGAGACGTACCACCTCCCTAATGAAGGAAAGCACGTCCTTAGTTGCAGAGGTTTTAATATCTGCCGGCGAGCATGTTACCTTGCGGAAGATGCGCCACCTCAGCCAATGCAGAGCTGGACATTCACAGAGAATGTGCTCAGATGATTCGTCATCTTCTGAGCAGAACCTGCATTCTATGTCTGGGCATAGATTGAGTTTGTTGAGGTGATATCTCAGGCCGCAATGACCTGTTAGAAAGCTCACCAGCTTCCTAATGTTTTCTTTGTCTAAACTTAGAATTTCCTTATAGGAATATGGCTTGATTAACCTCTTGGATTGTCGTAACCCCGGAACATTTTCCCAGTGGGTTAGACGAAGTTTATGCTCCCATGCGTTAATCAGCGCTGTGGCATTAGCCCAGTTGATGCCACAGGTTCAGGTTCAATGAACGCAGATCCTGAGCAAGGAGACACCCTTACCGTCAATGATCTCAAGGATGTTAACCGACTTTCTGTGGCCAGAGTTCGACAACATCAATATATCAGAGGGAGTTCCACCAAGACGGGGTTACATCCCATACAAGCGACGCAAAGTTCGAAGTTGTGAAGGAGATTTTTGCAGACTGGATCATCTCACAGCGAGCGTTTATCAATTGCCCGCCGCGATCATGCGACTGGACACCACTCGATTATTTTCTCTGGGGATACGTCCTTAGTCTACGCTAACAAGCCAACGAGCTCGACGGCAACATTCCAAACGGATCTCACACCGCTGTTGTTTTATTTAAATTTTTTTTTTCTATCATTCCTACCTGGTCACCCTGTACTATTAGACTTCCTCTCTGCCAGACTAAAGAATAGGAATGGCATACCAAGTCAAAGGCATTGTAGGGAGTATACTTGCTTACCTTTTATAAACAGGTACACGGGTAGCAGATGAAGGTTCGCGCCCAGTCCTGCTTGTGGCAGGATCCTCACAATTTTTGTGGTGCCAGGGCATTCCAGTTTGAGAGATGTGGTCCAACCATAAAAGACTGTTGCAGGATTGCTGGTTTAATCCCTTTGCCGCAGGAAAAAGTAAGTGCTTACATGGTTCAGCTCCGGAACTTTTCAATCCTGCCTACACACTTGTAGGGGAATGTCAGCATCAAACCCATACCAACGCCTGTCGATTAAAACTCAAAAGGATACTTTCTCCCTTTTTTTTTTAACTCCAAATCAATTAACTCTAAAACATGACCAATGAAAGGCCACAAAGAAATGTATACGTACAAGTACCTACCACAAAGCACAACAAAGTGTACAACAATTGCTACCATTGCACAACACACAACACACACAGATGACCTAACTCACTCGCACTTAACTTTTATTGTCCGGCTCAACACGGTCAGAGTGCGGATAGTCCATCGAACAACGGACCAGGATAACATAAAAACCAACGACCAGCACCAGCTCTCTAAATTAGTACAGAACTTGCAATTCCTGGTTCTCCCCCATCACCAGCGCCACCGCCACCGCCACCGCCACCGCCACTCGTGTTCCTACTTTCGTTTTGGCCCGGCTTCTTTCGTTGGTTTCTGCAAATAAATTTCTCATAAAAGTTTTCGCATTCACATAGAAAGTCAATTGTACAAGTCCACCCACAGACCATAAATCTATCGATAAACATTGATAGGACATCATTATTATTTATTTGAAAACAAAAAGGAAGCGGAAAGTCCTACCGCAGTGGCAATTGCCAGTCAGGACAACAAAAAGGCTGGCTACCGAACGGGGTAGGACCTGTGACACCCACTTCCATACATACACACTCATATGCTGACCAGAGCAACGCCATCGGAAAGGAGACGCACGTGGTTGATGTAAGGATCGTGGCTAAAGTAAAATGAAAAATCCTCTTTGAATTGAAATAAGTGGCTGGCAATTCTTTAGGGCGATACGAAACTACCGGGCAATTGGAAACGCATCAAAGGGGACTTTGTATCTTCGGGCGGTTCCCTACGTGTGTGTGTGTGTGTATGTGTGTGTCCTTTATGTAGGTACTTTGTTTAACTGCGGTCTGGGTTTTCGAATGAGAGCTTTTTCCGGAATTGGGGCGTCGATAACGATAAGTTGCGGAGAGTAGCCTTAATGGGTCTCGTAATTGGGTGTACGCAAGCATCTACAATGTTTGCTTAGCCGTAACTCGTGTAAGATTGAATTCGAATTGGTTTATCTAAATTATGTGCATCAGTACTCGTATATCTATGAAAATAGAGGTATTCATGGAGTCTGCCCATTGCTGATGAATCATTGGGGATAAAAAGGAAACACTTGACCATGTGTTAGCTGGGTTTCTGCCCATAGTTTGGACGACTGCTTTCGTTTTTTGATGACGCACGAGGGTATTGAACAAATTGTTCCAATTGAGTGACATAAAGTTTTTATGCAGATGGTAATATTGGAGATTTTATTATTGTGGGCGGGTTAAAGGGAGCTACAAATCGACAAAACCAGTGACCGAAAGATATTTTTGAAAAAACCAAAAATAGTGTCCTGTAACCCAGGAAATATCCTTGGAGGGCCTTTGAAAACCACAGAATACAACAAGCCTCTAAGTGTTTTTGGCTCTATCGCCAAACACATGTCTCCTTGTGATGCTTGTCTCAGTCCAGGTCTAAGTACAAGTTAGGCAAATGGCTTAATATAGATCTAAAGCATCCATGATCTGGATTTGGGTGAACTAGCATACCTTGCTTGCAGCTGTTTTTGCTGTGAACTCCGTACTTCCTATACTTCAACGCATTGAGTATACTAGGGGATAAATCCTCACTCACCTTCATACCGCAGCAGGAGTACTTAAGAATCTCAATATAAAGTTAATCCGCTAGTCTAAATGGTATCTCTCCCATAATGTCCTACACTTCTGGACTCTTCTTGACTAGATATAAGAATTATCTTTAGCCTGCTACTTCTAATCGAATACATTCTATAGCTAATGACAGTACCCTCATATTCGTGCCCAGAATCACGTCCCATATCTTCAGCCTTAGGTCTTGGGCGGCAGTGTATGTTAAGGTCATTAAATTCCGATCTTGACAGAATTCACTTTAATGCTTCTGTCTTCTGTCGCTTTATCATAACCATAACCGTCACAAAAACTGCAGCGGAATATCCAGGAATCCTTTATATACTTTACGCCCTCTAATATAAGACATAGATCCAGATAATGCTCAAGTTTGGTTCGATGCACCCAAAACCTTTATTGACTCGTATTGACTATTGACCCTCTTGCATATCGAAGAAATATTTTCTATCTATCGCTTCATTGGCTTTTTTACAAACAGTGCTCAAGCAAAATGGGCAGTTGCATTCCGCCTCTTCAACAGTTTTCTCCGTCACTTTTCGATATCATATCAGCATACCCTCCAGCCTTGCTTCGCACATACCGTCAAGTATAGGGATTCTTTCGTAAACCATACAAAACATGGGCCCATCCATATAGTCCAAATCCTCCAGAAGTTTGTTTGTCCCAAGTGAGTGAAACCAATTATAACCTTATGTTAAGAATGCCATCATACAGCAATGTAAATAGTGACGAACCAACTATGGAACCTTAAGGAACACCGCCTTCGCTTTTAAAGTCCCTAGCCACGTCGTCGACGTACAAGAAGTGGTTAAATTGAAAATGTGGAGGTCTGTACTTAGATCCATATTTTTTCCGGGTTGGGATACACATTACTGGAGCATCGGGATGGAACAGATCCAGGAAGCCTAGTATCAGCTATTTATAGGTAACTGGAATCTCTTCCACTTTCGGAGAAAATCGAGAATCTAATTCAGTGACAAGCAACTTACAGCGTGACAACGATTGGCAAACGTTAAAAGAAAATTCCAAAAAAACGGCTATCTAGCCGAAACCTCTCCGCTTCGCCACTCGCCTGTACACATAAAAGAAAAATCCAGTCCGACAACTCTGTGTGAAGAGGATCTTACATACATTTATCCTGTCTGTATCATAAAGAGTATACAGAATTGTGTTCCTATGAAACCCTGACCCTTTTTTAACAATTTCATCATTCTCGCTACCGAATCCAAAGACTTGTATCATTCGGGAACTATTTTGGAGCTGACAACAAGGTTGAGCAAGGCTTTAAGTTCAGCATTAGTCCAACCCCGCCACTTTTTCTGAAAAATATAGTCGGTAGCTATTAGGACTACATAGGTAGATCTCGGCTTGAAATACAGAGATATACTTGCTTAAGTGAAGTCTAGTGTTATTGGTCTCCAAAAGTTCAGTCTAAGCTTAGACTCTCGTCGAACCCAGTACTGAAACCAAGAAAATTCACGACTAAATTTGCAGAGCAGGCATTGCATCAGACGGTATATAGATGGAACCAGGACCCATGTAGCTGAAAGTCACCGTCTAAGACTAAGAAGGCACACTTCATAATAAAAGTATCAAGGAGAGGTAAAACAAGCAGAACCTCTGGATCAGTAGCAGGCGTACTTGGGTAGCCCCTGTGGAACTGACGCAAACCGTTCTTCGAAGTTTAGTGCAGAAGCTAGTCACATAGGCACTTAAGTGAAGGACCGCTAAAAAGGGTTTAATCAAAGCCCTATAGATCCAAAGGACCTTTTTTGATGATGAGACCAATATCTTGCCAAAATCACAATTGTACTGCTAGAAAACGAAGAGCGTCTTGAATATCTTCAACTTGACATGCTTTGCTTGGGCATTATTTCTTATCCAGAATCAGTCCCAGATATTTTGTTTCATCAGAGACCTGAATAGTTACACCTGTTAGCTCTGACTGAGTCAGTCTGGCCACAATCCTCCTTCTCGTGAAGAGGATAACCTCAGTTTTCAAATGTTTGACCAAAAATCGATTGCCATTCATTGACCATGCCCAAGGCTATCTACGCGTTTGCACAGACAGTCATGTCCGGACTGAATAGAACCGAGAGTCAACTACCATGCAGCCTAACAGTTACACAGACAGTAACGCCCACATTTAGGGGCGTTAACATACCCGGTTCGTGGATCATGACTATGTCTCCACCGTCAATTGTTTTTTGTCAGTTAGAATCGTTGCATCCATACCGTTATGGAAGTCACCAACCAGGCTGATGGTGGACACAACCATATCGCTTAAGGATGTTGCTGCACTCACACCGCGATATTATCATCGGTTTGTCACTTGAAGAACCACCGACAGGACTATCTACCAAACCCCCCCCCATCCAGTCGGGCTAATAACTCTACTGAACTCCCACTGTCCCCCCTGTAGACGCACTGAAGCTGTCATTACATGCCATCCAGTTTACAATGCACACGAACTTAACCTCAGCACACAGATCCTTAGTCATTATGACTTTCGTGATGTGCATCAAGATGAAGACACACTGTTGACATGACGACAATCAAAGTTCCATTCTAATGAGTTAATTTCAATGAATGTCAGTGTGTAATCACCATCCAACTGCATACTCGAGTAATTAATCCCAAACGAAAGGCGAAGGTGAACTAGATGTACCCCCGTACCAGTCGAGATAGCCCTCCGGCCATGTACTTCACCGCTCGGATCCTAACAGATGCTTTCCAGATCAGACCGGGTCCGGACCGTCTGCGGCGTTAATTAGCGAATGGAGTAACGGCAAACAGATATTAGCATAACGTCAAATTAGCAAGTCCTTCTGACATTTATCCACTCGAATCTAATTAAGATCGCCGTATCCATTAATCTAAATTTTAATGATAAATCTGTGGCAAAGTGCACTGCGTTGGTGGCAGATAGTGCCCTTCCTCCCTTCGTCCAATCTGCAGATAATTCAATTCCATAGATCAATTATTGTTTGTCCTAATTCTGATTTATTATTTGTCGGTTTGAGAGCTGAGGGAGTGCAGCGCATCGATTTATGGCCAGGGAATTGATTTAAATGTACGTCCTTCCCGACGTTAGTTGGGTGGCTTGCCTTGGAGTGAGAGACATTGTCTTCCTTGTGCCTTGGCTCTTAGATTTCCTACAATGCTGTATGTACAGATATCGATGACGCTTAAGTGTTATCGTAAGTGTATTCGAAATTTTAATTACGTTAGCAGCCAATTGAATTACAGCTGGGGCATGACCAAAATTGTTAAACGTGGTCTGCATCGTCCGATAAATTGATTGATTAAATGTTGCCTATTGAATAATCACATAAACGAGGAAATTGTAGACGCAAATTTGATTCCCATCGTTATCCGATTAGATAATGAGTGTGAGGGGAGGAGGAAAGGACTTCCTTTTTATCGGAAATCCTTTAACATTTACTTTAGTACTGGCTGTTGCCTTTCGCTTTTGTAGTTAGCTGTGAGAACAAATAACCTGAAAGCCGAAAGCAAAAATTCGTTTAAAGCTTTTTCGCCTACCTTTCGTAGAGAAGGAACAATGCATCGTTCCTCCGTTCTTTTCTGGGAAAGTTATTTGAGAACATAACTCCAATCAAAAGGAGAGATACATGTACAAACCTCTACAAACAATTCCCTTGAAAATACGGCGTAGGACCAATAATAATTTCTTCGAACAGTTAACACAAAAGAAATATAAGCTAAAAGCCTTTCAACAGTCGGTAGGGAGGTATAAAGTAAATAATATTCAAAGAATTGCCCCATTTGGAAGGAACTGGGGTATATCTCGATCGAGAATGGAGAAGAACGTTGGGTCCAACGAAAATGCCATGCTCCCACATATCTCCTCTCCCTTAGACTTTTGGGTCAAATGGGCGAAGATTAGAAGCAAAAGAGCGCAAATCGGATGATTTAGACTTTGGGAAACCCAGTTGGGCCCTATCTAGCGTTTGGAAGGAATTGGGGTATGTCTCGATCGAGAATGGAGAAGAACGTTGGGTCCAACGAAAATGCCATGCTCCCACATATCTCCTCTCCCTTAGACTTTTGGGTCAAATGGGCGAAGATTAGAAGCAAAAGAGCGCAAATTGGATGACTTGGATTTTGGGAAACCCAGTTGGGCCCTATCTAGCGTTTGGAAGGAATTGGGGTATGTCTCGATCGAGAATGGAGAAGAACGTTGGGTCCAACGAAAATGCCATGCTCCCACATATCTCCTCTCCTCTTAGACTTTTGGGTCAAATGGGCGAAGCTGAACAAAAGATTAAAAGCAAAAGAACGCAAATCGGATGATTTAGACTTTGGTAAGCTCAGTTGCCTCCTATCTAGCATTTGGAAAGAATTGTGGTATGTCCGATCGAGAATGGAGGAAAACGTTGGCTCCCACGAAAATGCCATGCCCCCACATATCTCCTCTTCCTTAGACTTTTGGGTCAAATGGGCGAAGATTAGAAGCAAAAGAACGCAAATCGGATGATTTAGACTTTGGGAAACTCACCTGGGCCCTATCTAGCATTTGGAAGGAATTGGGGTATGTCCGATCGGGAATGGAGGAAAACGTTGGGTCCAACGATAATGCCATGCCCCCACATATCTTCTCTCCCTTAGACTTTTGGGTCAAATGGGCGAAGATTAGAAGCGAAAGAACGCAAATCGGATGATTTAGACTTTGGGTAACTCAGTTTGCCCCTATCTAGCATTTGGAAGGAATTGGGGTATGTCCGATCGGGAATGGAGGAAAACGTTGGCTCCCACGAAAATGCCATGCCCCCACATATCTCCTCTCCCTTAGACTTTTGGGTCAAACGGGCGAAGATTAGAAGCAAAAGAACGCAAATCAGATGGTTTAGACTTTGGGTAACTCAGTTGGGCCCTATCTAGCGTTTGGAAGGAATTGGGGTATGCCTCGATCGAGAATGGAGAAGAACGTTGGGTCCAACGAAAATGCCATGCTCCCACATATATCCATTCCCTTAGTCTTTTGAGTCAAATGGGCGAAGATTAGAAGTAAAAGAACGCAAATCAGATGGTTTAGACTTTGGGTAACTCAGTTTGCCCCTATCTAGCATTTGGAAGGAATTGGGCTATGTCCGATCGAGAATGGAGAAGAACGTTGGGTCCAACGAAAATGACATGCCCCACATATCTCCTCTCCCTTAGACTTTTGGGTCAAACGGGCGAAGATTAGAAGCAAAAGAACGCAAATCAGATGATTTAGATTTTGGGAAACTCAGTTGGGCTCTATCTAGCATTTAGAAGGAATCGGGGTATATCTCGACATGTAGTTTTTCGTTCGTTTTATGCAGAGCAAGTAGCTGAGGAGGTGGACCTTTCAAAACTTCAGGATTTTTCTGTGTGTCTCTCCTACAACGCCGTCTATCAAACGAACGTTTCTGATACCAAAAAAACCCTCCAGCTACGACTACCGTATTGTAATTACATTATATCACAGTCCATCCCTACCTGCCTGTCTGTGAAATATTCAAATTAACGACCTCAACATGAAAATGTTAGATTCTGCTTGTGGTGATTGTCACACAATCTGTCTGGTCATGTTGTCCTATGGAAAATTTAACTCTTCATTTGGCCTAACGACAATGAGCCTCTGCTAACCCGGTCAACATGTTATCTAGCTACCACAAGGCACCCACTCACACACAACTATGAATTTTGGAAATCGTTAAATATTCATGCGATATAAGTGCTATCCGCCCTAACAACACACCTATTCCATTATATCCCATTAATTTGAAAGTCAATGAGTGAGAATGGCACTAGAGGTGTATTGTGCCGCCAACTGAGTCTCCGGTCCAAGTTCATTTGGATTGCGAATGAAAATCATTTCGGGGTGAATTAGTTCACCATTGGATGTGAGTTCGTTGACAGGATGCACCACACTATTCCGGGCTATGTGTCCTTCAGGTGAAAATCAAATGTTTGATTAGACCGGAATATGCAGGAGAGAAATGCCTTCAATATTAAGAGGATCCATTATTGATTGCACTGCGGATGACGAAGGCACTTTCCAAATGTGTGTCATACGGCTATTGGGGCTAAAATATAATTGATCGGCTCATTCGTAATTTGGTTTTCTCACGTATGGTAGTTTTGGCAAGAATAACATTTTAAAATAGATGTGTCAAGGATGGGAGAGCTCCTGGCTCCTTGTGGTTTTGGGGCAGGTTTTGGTTAATGATTGAATTATGGATGAGGTCCAATCCTTTATGGGGATTTGTGTCAGAAGGATTACTCATTTTTGCTTTTTAATTACATTCAGTTGATGTTATCAAATCGACTAAGCTCTGCTCCTACTTCTAGCTTGGTTTGGTTAGTCTGATGCTCGTAGCACATTGAGGACTAAGGTCTAATTCCTTTGGACAGCCATTGGTAGTTGAAGCGCAAGAGTTGTGGAAAGGACACGAAGATTCTTTTAGGATATAGAGAAATAATTTCACAGAGGACATCAGTGAGACCAGCGTATCCGCCTTTTCCTTCTTTCTTTTAATGGGATTCTGGGATTCCAAACTTAAGGCGGAATAGAATGCATCTTAAGGTGTTAGATGGAATTGGTAAGAAGCTTAAATAATCTGTTTGATTTTGTAGTTTCGAACTTTGTAGGTCCTTTGACCTTGCCTACAGGTTTTGATCGAGACTTCGGTGAGCAGAATTTTTTTGAAAAAATGTTACGTATACGCCAACGTACTAGTTTTTCTACTTTCTGCTGGTACAATTCAATTTGTTCATTAAATTTTTATCCTTTTTTTTACGCACAAACTTGCTTATTGATTCCGTAGTCATCTGGATGAAATCTACTAAATACTTCCAAGTAAATAATAGATTTTTCAATAGAGACATAACAAATTAATATTTTAATACAATCATACCCTTTAGCTTATTTTTATGATTTGTCAATGTTAAAACGTCAGTCAAGGCTCACATTTTTACTATAAAGTAAATGTAAAAGTGAAGCTCTATTACATCCACAAATCCTCATAGGAGGATTGAATCCTGTGTTTTCGTCGATGAAAATGATTCCCTTATTACCGACAATGAAGCTAGCTGTCGTACCACGTCTTTTTGACCAGAATTGGTATGAAATTAATATCAGTTATATGTGATCCCTACAAGATGGTGCCACATGCCATAAAGCTGGTCAAACAATTGATTGAATCGAAAAGGAAGTTTGTCAACAAGCCAACAACGATAGAGCAGCTCATAGACAACATCGCGAAATTCTCAACATTCCGGCTGATATGTGTGGAGGAGTAGTGAAGAATTGGGTCTTAAGAATCGATAGCTGCAAATGTACTCACCGTTGTCATATATGAACGAGATCGAATTCCATACTTAAATGTAATTTGTGTACTGCATTCGACAAACATTTTCAATTCGATATTTTAATTATTTTGTGTTTTAATTCAATACCAAATTGTTATGTCCTTATTGAAGAACCCTTTATGTACTTTACTGCTTTATGTCCGGAGTTTTGCATTAGGATTTTAGTCGTGAGTATCGTTCCAATGTGTACCAGGAAAGCAAGAGATAGACGTGCATTTAACAGAATTCAAAGGGTCTAGAAAAATAGCTTCTCATTCTATAAGCTAAGTTCGATACGTGGGTAGGTTGGATAGAAGTGATCCACAACACCACACTCATCAATACAAACCCTTTATAATACCAAAAGGCGAAGACGTCCCTTCCCCAATGGTCAACCTTATTTTATAAGCACGGTTCTTACTGTGGTTAACATGCAAAATAGCCAGTTGAATTCAAGATTCGTTTTTCAATAGTACAACTGTCATGAGAAAGCTTTTCAAATAACAAAGCGCCCTTCGGACACTGCATTTAACAGTAGGCACAGAATAGAAACGGTTGTGAGAAGCTAGGTTATGGGTCGGATAGACTTGTCGCTATTGTGTCAATTTGTTCTGATCTAGATTCCGAGTCGTTCTCATAACCTGGTATATCTTAATGTCTAGACAACCAGCAAAGCGTAACCTTGTACTTTGAGCCTTAAGTCCTTCTTCACAGGACTTCACCATCATTGATTTTATTTCGATACTTGAAATCGCTTTTACTTCTGTCTGGCTGTTGGTGAAAAAGGTGACACTTTTTCGAGTCAACGCAGTCCTACGAGATGCTATTGTCATTGCTATCCTCTCTAAGTCTTTGTGTGTCTGTAGTCAAACCTAGTACATACTTACTAGGGTGACAGAGAAGTAAACTGAAACTTGTTGTGGAATTAAAAAAAAAAAAAAGCTGTCCCTGAAACTTAGGGAATTCCAAAATGTACGAACTTGATAGTAAACAGAGTCACAGGGTTATAAGGACCCTACAACATATCAAAGGATTTAAGTCTCCCACAAGTGTCTTGTATTTAACAAACATTATATCTAACCAAAGATTCTACACGACGCGAATCCTTCACCAAATGTTTCAGCTGTATCTCTAGTTTTTCAAACCAACAAACGTTCTACAATATAGCATTAACCATGGCGATAACTATGTGTAGCTTCTTCGACGAGTTTTCTAAGTCGAATATCACACAGAGCATACCTCTCCTAACTTATACTCCTACATGGAAAACCAACTAAGCATAGCATAACAGGTGACTTCAAATCCATCTCCTTTCCACCTTAAAGCGAAATCTAACATTTTAAAGCTTGAGTCTGATATACTGACTTAACACGTTACGGTCGGAAATAGTCACGCCTTGTTTTCAAACCTTTTAAACCTGCCTTAGCTACAATGGAGACTTGAGCCCTCAATGCTTCTGTAAAAGTCTTAAACTGTATCAATAAAACACTAGATATCCCTTGGTTACCCATGTCCAGCCCAGGTCTAATGGGTAAGCTACACTTATTGCGTAGGGGCTTAAGTAAATTTGTGTTTTAAATTCCGATTCTAACGTAAAGGGGGCGTGGCGAAGGAGGTAAGTAGACTTTGTTAGCACCCTGTAGAGATGAATCCATAAAATGTTAAAAAATCCTCATTTAATGGTAAGGATGTACCAAGGTAGGATGACAGCCTAATTATTTGTGAACAAGTATCCTGGAGAACGAACCATTTACGAGGCAGTTGTTAGCCATTTGCTGAGTTAAATTCCAAAACTTGGAATAATGTGGCCAGCGTTTAATGGCGCCTATCTAAGGACCAGAAATCTCCATCCTGAAGTCCTCGTTATTAAGTTCTCAGAACCAATATTCCTTAGTGCTTACATTTAACGCCTATTGCCATGCATTACAATTTGCAAATGCGTCCGAGAACAACTCTCATTTAACAACGCCATCAGCGGCTCTTTGTTACCAACAAGAGCAGTTACCCATCTCAAGAACACTAAATTTACAAGGAATCCACCGAAGCTGGTCGCCTAAAACCAAATAACGACCCACAAAAGGGTTAAATTCACGCATTTTCCCTTCAATCGGCCCCAATGCCATTCGACTTTGGCATCACCCCGGGAAGGAAGTAAACCAACGCAATAACCCACAAAATTACGGTTAAGTCAACCCATTAACAACTTACTACAACAGAATTGCTCAAATTTTTTAGATAAAAATTAAAAATTAATCGGCTCTCTCCGATGGCCGTTTAAAGAGTTATAATGAACCAACCGAGCAAGAACCACCCAGCCTCCCCGTCAGTCCCTATCTAACTTTAATGGGTTAGCAGGTGCCAAGCGAGGACCAAATACCTACTCCGAACCGAAATGTAACCAATGGCACTCCACTTCCGAAGCTATTGGTCTGATGTCCTTTGTCACTACCGCTCTCTCTCTCTCTCTCTCTGATATATAGCCCAGCACTCTCATTAATTCATCCCCAAAGTTTTCATAGTGCCCCATAAAGAAAGGGTTGAATCTTGGCGGGGGGTATGGCCGCCTGCCATACAATGTATCACCTAGCACCGCCGCCGCCGTACCGTTGGCAACTCATCCGGAGCGGTCTCGGACCCATACCCCATGGCCACTGGGTGCGGTACCACAGGTGTTTTGAAAATCTGGAAGAGTGTTTCGGCCGAAAGTGGATGTGAAAGTGAAAAACTTATAATTACCGGTTGGAGAATCCTTTTTTGGTTTTTGCTTGATTTTTGTGCTCTCCTTTTGTTTTTGCACTCCGACTCCGAGATGGTGATAACCTAGAGAAGGGATTTTGAGTTTTGGCACGGGTGGTGCTCCGGTGTGGTATGGTGTGTCCATCGTTTATTGATCGCCTTGTTTGGAGCCAAAGTGAGACCAAGTCTGGTTTGTACTAGTAATCTGGGAGGGTGTGAGCCTTGCAGGATATTAACGGCACGATTACCTACGACTGTAATCCGTTATAAATCTTTTATGGTGTAAAAATTATCATCGGGTAGTTGTCGTCGTCGTTGTTAGTCCTGTTTTATATGCATCAGGGGTGGTGCTCGGCAGATGTATGAGTGTGAGCCGTTACAGTGGTTTTATAGTTGGTCGCCACAGATACCAGCATCACGTTCCGGGGCTCACCTTGCGTGTGCGAGCTTGGAACAGAAAATAAAATATTTTTACGGTCATTAGGGCAAATTTATGCGGTCGTAGAGATTTTAGAGGCAAAATTAGTGATTACCAGCTACGCTGTTAAGTGTGTGGGGACACAACAGCGTGGATAATGTGTGTCCTGGTGGCAAATGAGGTTAGGTTTCGGTGGTCATAGCTAGAAAGCGGGCACGTGATCCACGGCAACAATTAAGTGAGCCTGATCTGAATTCAATTAGGCGAGGCTTTTTGTTTGCTACACATCTAGCTCCGGGAGAAGTTGTGGCGGAAAGTTAATTAGGAGTTGTTAAAGAGTTTATGTGGATTATATTCTAAATAAGAAGTTTAGTTGACACCGAAACTAATGGGGATTTTAGAGAGTTGTGACACAAACACACACAAGCGGGAAAGCCCGTGATCCTACCGAATGTATACCACAGCTGGGACCCAGGGCCTAGCTCCTCACAACCATTCGTGTTGTGCTTGTTATATTCCTTACACGATTGGAAGGGGCCTCCTGATTAATGCAGTGTCCGAAGGGCAATTTGTTATTTGAGAAGTTTCTCAGGACAGTTGTACTCTCGGATGTTTGTCAGACGCTCGCGAGAGGCGGGGTCGTTTTAGGCGTTCCGACTGTAATTCGAACCTCGAACCCCTTGCCCCATAGTCTAACGCACTAACCACTGAGTCACGGCACCCATTACAGCTTCAAGTAGCTCCATGTTAAATCGTTACCATTAAGGCGAATGGAGAAGAAACTATTGGACTACAAGCTTGTTTATGAGATTATACTTACTAAAGAAAGACAACCAAGACCAGAATCCCGTCAGTGGAAATCTTGAAAGACACTAGTGAAGCAGATAGTGTGAGGTTCGCACCCACTAAACCGCCTCCCTTTATATTTATGACGGATTTTCAAATCAAACAGGAAAACATTTCTTCGTGATGTATGATTCTAGAATCTGGTCGTACTCCCCAAGAAAGTCTCTTTGAAGTAATTCTGGGTGCCAAACCTTATCAAATGCTTGTGCTACATCCAGAAAGAACAAGTCTGGCCAGCATAGATTTTTGAGCTTGGATCGGCAGTCTTTTTTTCGAGTTCACACGAGCTCCATTCTATTACTGTTCAGATAGCAGTTCAAGGGGACTTCAAGCCCTGCATGAAAAACTAGGTAAATCTTTAGTACTATCTGGCCCCATGAATATTTCGCAGTAGGCTAACTATTCTTCTTCTATTAACGCAGATTCTAATGGGTTATGGGTGGTCATAAGAACTGGTGAGTGATCTGATGATGGATTGTCTTTGTTTTCTATCTTGATGTAGTCCTCGGATATTCTGTTGGCAGTTCACTTGAATGAAAGTCACACTTCATCGTCCGTCCTGCTGAATATAGTTCACTGCCTTTGGTATTAGTTAATCTTGAACTCCAAAAGCTATTTTTACCATTAAAATCACCTGCGACCATTTGGAAGCTGATATGATATTTTTGGTTTAAGTTTTGTCATATAATGAGCAATATATTGCTGTCTAATTGAAGAAGTGCATTCTTTCGGAGCTCCAAGTTACTGAATCGAGAGTTGGGATATCGAACCAAAGCTAAGGATTCGATTTATCATTTCCCAAGTTTGCGAAATGATTTTCCCAACCTAGTCTAAGAATAGAGGATAACTACTTCCACCATATAGTACTGCACAATAAAATCGATATTGGATCAAAGAAGGACTTAAATACCCCTGGCGTTCCACAGGGTTTAGTCCTGGGATGGCTCATGTGCGATGGAATTGTAAAACTACAAATTCATGTTAGTGGACAGTGAAATGTTTTTCTGAAGAACAATTGTCAAAGAACCACTAAAACCAAAGGATATACCATTCGTAGAACATACATTTTGTTCACAATGGATGCACCAGTGATCAGAGTGTTGGCTGCATATGTGGCCATCTCGTTCCACCTATTGGTAGAACCTAATACTAAGACAAAGACAAAGTTTTATGGAGAGTTTCAAGAACAATGAACCCTTTTATTAATTGTCCCAAATGTAGGGTGCCTAAGAACGGACACATGTCATATAGCAGGCAGAATGGTTCTAAAGAAAAGTGAAACATTGTAAGACAACCAATATGATATCAAAAGTAAAAGATACAAGAGAGAGTGTAGAGATGGGTCAAAAAGAACACATGGTTCTAACTCGGCGAACTTCTAAGGACCATGCTATACAACTTGAGGACAGTCATTACCTACTTAACGAACAAGACGATAAAGTCTTATGATTAAGTACCTACTAACGATACAAAGGAAGCTCTACAGGGTCACGGAGTAGCGCATTCGTGCGCCATTAGAAAAGGCAGACTCAACTTGTCGGAGAACTTTCAACGAAGGAAATAAAAAGGACCCTCTTATTAGCATACAGAATTTGCTCAGGATTCTGGCAAAAGACATTGAAAGGATTTACGTTTGGGGCATCACGAACTAACAATAGACCAGAGGATAACACAGTCATAGGCAAATAGACTAATAAACGAATTCTCATGACCACTTTGAGTAGTCCTGTCCGGCCACAAGCGATTTTTTGGACACCGCTCAGCATTCTGTTCAGATGAAGAAAAGGGCACCGAAAATGCAATGGTTCACTGCACGCGTTTCACAAGAGAAGGATCTGCTCACCTAGTCAATAAGCCATATGACAAAGTCAGTGGACAGCTAATTGGAGATCTGTTCCTTCATAAAATAGCAGAGCAGAATATAGCGGAGCAGAGTCGAAAGGATAAAAAACCCGTTGCGGTAGATGCAGAGGATAATACTTAACCCCAGATCCGCCGGGAGGGTGATAGTGTAGATTGTGTTCAGTGTAGACTAGTACCTAGGCATATTTCTGATATCGATTTTGAGAGTTTCGAGCCGTGTATGCTGCTGTCTCGACCTGTGGTTCTGTGACATCTGTCACACCTACAAACCCTCATTTCCTGCCAATGGCGTTGAATCGACAAATTAGGGCCTATACCACCACTAGCCTCACAAGCAGCGTCCTTTTCTTCAAAACGCACACTTGTCAATTTGGTTGATGGGTAATTGGCTGGTAGAGTGAAATGCCAAACCATTTGCCTGATGATTTGGACCATGGTGCCTTGTTAATTATGATTTACTAGACTAAGAATCCAAGTGTCCTGGTTAAATGACTCACAATGGACTGGCTATTTCTATTGGAAAAGTGGGACAGTCTAAAAATGATCCTCTACTTTGCAGATACCTTGATGCTACATGATGACGTTTACTAAATTCTTGCCAGAAGTACTTTTTGTCGGGCAGAAAGTAAGGCATACTTCAAAATCGATTACTCAAGTACTTACTGGCATTACATACGGTGTCCTACAACTGGCCTCCACTGTTTCTCAATATGAATGTCAATCGTGTATTGACAGGAATACTTGAATGCAGAAATAGTCTTCATTCAAGGTCAGGTAAGAAAAATTATATTAAGAAATGTCCT
This sequence comes from Xylota segnis, assembly GCA_963583995.1. Taxonomy (NCBI): domain Eukaryota; kingdom Metazoa; phylum Arthropoda; class Insecta; order Diptera; family Syrphidae; genus Xylota; species Xylota segnis. The sequence continues at coordinate 46,705,747 of OY757236.1, read as the reverse complement.
CATTAAAATGTCCTTCAAGGTGCTTTAAATTATCTGAACTTCCACGAAGGTACTCATTTAAAAATAAGTCAAACGAGAGTCCTCCAGCAATTTGAGTGTCAAAAACAAAATGTCAAGTGAATTTGAATTCTAATTACAGTACCATAGTTCAGGCATTTCAGGGTACCCTTGAAATTAATAGCATATCCTATGCCCTTTAATATTTGAAATATCAATTTTTTTTTTCCAGCATAAATCTCAGTAATGGATAATGATTACCCAGCGCGCTCCTTACATTATGTAATTCCACCCACACCAACCTCAAGTTCTCGTAACTTCGTTCCATCATTCGTAATTAATATTCGGCGGAGTAAAAATATTTTTCTGCTCTTCGCAAGAAGTGGGATTGAAAAACTTTTCCACTTCAAATTATTCAAAATCATTCTTCGACTCATAATGTATTTCATTCGTTCATTATGAACCAGGAGCAGTACCAGGAGGCAGGAGCAGTACCAGGAGCAGTAGCAGGAGCAGGAGAAGGAGCATGAGTGCCACCCCACCTCGTGTACTGAAGAGAACTTTTTAATTTCAATCAAACCAATATAAAGTTCACCGATTCACCTGATCGTAAGTAAGCAAAGGGTAATAATTACCTACCGCTACCGCCGCCGCCTTGCCAGGGGCGGAGTGCTTTCAAAGCCATCTATTAGCCAATTTGAAAGAAATGTTAAAAGAATCATTTGGTTCCACAATTAACCCAGAAGGTAACGATGCGAGATTTCTTCTTTTTTTTTTTTTGCTTCTTACCGTCTACTGGAAATATTAACACTTGGCAGGGAAAGTCGTTTAATATCGTTTCGAAGGGAAACTTTATCCATCCGCGCTGTTCTTCGAAATGGTGATGTGAAAGGCGAGCCAGGTATGGTATATAGCCAATGAATTGATACAGGTGTAGTTAATAGAAGCATTTATCGAGCACAGGTATACCCAATTCAAGTGAGAACTTCAACTTAAAGGTGAAAAAAAAAAAAAACAAAGTGGCATTCGCGGTGCTTCCTTTTGTGTAGGAAGGATAAGTTGCGACGCAATGCTAAGACGAGCTAAATTATTGAAAGAAAATCCAATTTTTGAAAATCGCTTCAAGCTTATTGAACCATTGAAATTGCTTTTAAAAAGTTTTTACCAAAACCAATTACATACATCAATATGGCGAAGGCGAAGGCAAAGGACCGGCCACCGAAGCCGCTGCTCTAGCATGAGAACTTGATGCTGAACTTGGAACGGAGTTCGATGAATGAAGGAAATTTTTTGACGGTATTTGGATAGATGTTCAAGAGGTAAACGAACGATTGTGTGAAACGATCCTTTAACGTTTTTTCAGCGTCCTAAGATGCTTGTGGATTCACCTCTTGAATGTTTAGATACTCAAAGGAAATAAGTATGTACTATACTAAGTACCATAACAATATCAGGAGGGTCCTAGGTATAATTTGAAATACTTCTTAGGAGCATCGACCGTAGTAAAGACAATGTTGCTGTTTAATGTTATATGAAAGGAGCCTACTCTTATTTTGATATAAAAATATGCAATCTACTGTTTAGCGTTGCGAGAAAGTTTTAAAAGGACATGTCTCCTGTTGAGTTAATGTTCGCCTTATATACTTCGTTTTTTGCCGAGTTATGTAATCATCGTTGAATTCGGTCTTGTTTTCTGAACTAAAATTGGTAAGGTCACCAAATTCAAGAGAATTTTGCAAAAATCTTTATAAGATACCTAAGGGCTTTTCTGTAAGGACATAACAATTTTGTGTTGAAATAAAATACAAAATATTTGTGATACTGGGCTCAAATTTATTCCACATACGTACTACACTCTACATTTGCGCACAAAATCTGCCATTTTCCTCACAGGACTACAAAAACTCGTTTGTAACAATCAATTCCTTACAGCCAATTGTCCACCAGTTTTTGGAGCATATCAGCCGGAAAGTTGGCAGTTTCGGTCAATTGTTTGACCAGCTGTGTGCCATGTGTCATCATCTTGTTGGAACCACATATCACTGATGTCAATTTGATCAAATTCTGGCCAAAAAAAAAAGTGTTCACAACAAGGCACGATAGCGAACTTCATTGACCGTAGTATGACGACGGTTCAATCCTCCGGCACAAAATCCACACCACATTGTGATATTTCTTGGCACGAATGGAGTTCCTTAAGGCACATGATCAGGAGGCTTCAGTCCTTGAATTAATTTGCTTTTGTAAATATGTGTTGCCAAGTTAATTATGCAAATGTGGACTGAGGGATTCCGATCCCTAACCCTATGAACGATGTGGAATCGACTGATTTGGGTCATTTTGAACTGAAGCACTTACAGCTGTGATGTTTTCGAAACGTTAAAGGATGCGTTATTTGCCTGGCACAGGATTATTCAATAATGAATATATTGGCTCGAATTTATCCACTATAGTACGCACGGGCTGCCTGGTGGGACGATAATTTTTTGAATAATTTTGAACGAAAGTTGAAGTAATCACTCTTTAAGTTGCGACAACCGACTCAGAATTTCTAAAAGATTGTTGGCCATTACTTAACCATGGTAAGATGACGTTTTTGACGTTTACAATTAATAAAATAAGTTTAAGGGTGCACTTGTATTAAAATACAAAATTGTAATGTCCTTATTGAAAAGTTTTATGAAATAAAAACATTAAATTGTTTAAAATTTCATTTCATCTTTGCGAACTAAAAAGTTGTCGTAAATGGTCTAAAACCATATGTCAAACTGCTTTGGAATTATTAGTTATGTCTTAGCCCTTAAAAATCCTCAAGAAAATCAAAGAATTCCAAATTCTAATTCTGTCTACCAAAAAAGCCAGTCGCTACTACTCATCCTGAAACCATTTTGATTTATGGACGAATTTCCATATCTGCTTTTTTGATGAGGATAATGCAGAGAAAAGAAGGTGAAATTGTGATTCTTCCTTCAAACAATTATGGTATCCTGAGGACTTGATACAAATTCCATTGCCTCCGGAAACAAACGAAGACGTCGGTGTATGGACCCATCTGGGTTGACGATACACGGAGCAGAAGATTGAACTTTGCGACGCTCTGGTCCAAGGAATTTTTCTTAAGGACGCTCAAATTTTGTATGACCTGCGTATGGGGAATGTGACCCCCACCAAATTGCCGTATGCAACTGGAGACAGCTAGCAGAGGATGGTACTGGCTATAGAAGCTTGTTTATCGAGACTCTGGTTCTGGTTAGCTAGGTTTGTAAATTTTAGTTCAGTTCAAAGAGTACTCAGCTTAGTTCAAAACTGTTTGCCGAACTAGTTTGCTGAACTGTTTGCTGAACTGCTCGGGAAATTCTTGTACGACGTACATAAAATTGTGAGATTTCATTCTTACAGACCAACATAACTATGTGCTTCTGGTGGTGAATTATGGGTTAGTCAAAAGCAACCCTTATCAGATCTGAGCATTACCTACTCATAACGCCAATAGCTCTCAATGAAGTTCAGTTCTGCATGTATGTACCGAAATAATTGAACTCAAATAAAATAACATTAGGAACTAGTTCACTCTAGCTCTTTTTTGAACCAGTTCGTTCGTGTTCTATACAAGTCTACAGGTAGCGGCACAACAACATGTTGGAATTAGTTTAACAGCTCAATATAGACGACCAACATTTCTGGCAAAAAAATATAGGCAAGCTACAGGGTAAAGTGGGCATAACCCCGCCCACAATCATATCTTCGAACGTTTATGGATGCTACATGCAAAATGTCATCAAAATCAGTTTTTTGATGAAAAAGCCCCTAAAATATGGAGATGACCACACATGATGTACAAACAAATGGTAGACAATTTAAATATGAATAGAAAGCTAGTGAAGTTTTGAAAAGTGGGCGTGGCAGTGGCCGAATTTTACTCCTTTTTCTTCTATAACGTCCTGATGTGAAAGTTTATCTGCTATCTCGAAAGTTAAGGTCGAAAAATTGGTGCCAGATGAACGGCCGGATATGGCTCATTCATTTTCAATATTCATACTGGTCACGTATATATTTATATGTATATTACAAATTATGTCTGAAACGTACAATAATTAAGTGCGACGAAGCACATCTTGACTTGGCTGGGTTTGATATACGATAGGACCAATTAGGACCCCGACAGCATCATTATGCCATATTTCTTTGAGGATGCTAGGCAATGTTATAACACTTACTGGTGACCACTATCTGGAGATGTTGAAAAACTTTCTTGTTTCCGAATTGAATGAATCAGAAATACAGAAGATGTGGTTCCAACAAGACGGTGCCACAACACATTTAGTTCGGGCTACGATGCAAAACTATGGCATCGATTGGCCCCCACTATTCCCTGAGTTTGCCCCTTTCGACAAGGAAGCTTGAAGGAAAGGCTGTACACAAACAAATCAACCAATACCTTGATGTTTAAGGACAGCATTCGAAATGAAATTGTTGCAGTATAGTAACCCCAAAGTGAGTGAAGTTTTTATGAAAAAATTGCCACTTTTGTAATAACATCAATCTCTAATTGGCCTTGTTGATTCTCCATACGTCTACTTGCAGTCTCGAGTACTGACAACACTTCATCAAATTTAAGTTTCAATTAACCAACCACAAGGAAAGCTATTAAAAGCGAAACTCCCCAATAAGAATATCGATAAACCATTTTCAACGGATTACTGGAATTATTTTGAATTCAGGTTTTATGCATAAAATTCCGAGAGTTATCGTAAATTTTAATTTAATCAAAAATCAATTTTCATTTCTAAACCAACTAGCGGAATGCACACACTCAATCAATACATTAGTTAATTTAATTGAATGGATGACTTTGTCTACACGTGTGTGCATCCGTACCGCAGGACACTTCTCTGTGTGCTGATGGTCTATGGCCATCACCGGATAGGGGTAGGAAAGGTGATCAAATTAGGTCACTTGCATCAAGGCAAAACCACATCAATCGTCCGTATAATACGATTTTAATGGAAATTCTCCAATAATAGGACCGGCGGTTTTTCGGTGCTGACCACGCGGAGAGTATTTTGGAATTGAGATGGTGACAGTGAGCTGCTATAGTCGCCATATAGGGTTTATACAGTGTGACCGCAGTTCGTGTCATTTCCGGGTTCTTCAGTCGGGGCACGAACATAGTGTGCGCCGGTATTTTGTGTACTTGGTTAACCGAATTCATGTCATTTATATTATAGATTTGCCATCAGATGCCAGTTGGTAGGTCTTGGATTTGATGAGACAACGAAAGTGCTTCCTTCACTGGATGGGGTCAAAATTAGAGGAACAGGTTTTTATATACATAAGCTCCAGCCATGGTTTAAAGTAGCAATCTATCCAGAATCATTCCACTATGCATAGATGCAGTAGAAAAACGTGGGTCATTCCACATCTGATAGAGATCAACTGAAAGTTGAAGGTGTAACCAGCATTTGAGAAAACTAGGTATGAACGACGAAGGATAATACAGATTCTCTAGCTCCTAGCGCAGTGAGCTAATTTTTTCCAGAAACAAATCTGCCTTGCCTGAATCCAGTTCCATTTAACCATAGGTATAGTGTCCCTCGAATAAGCCATTAGTTCGAAGGGACAACTACCAAGCTGAGAGTTATCTTGCATCCCGCTACTATCTACGTCTGGAACTCTCCGTGATACCCAGGAGAACAGCAACCAATGACACCGAAAACGGTCAAAGGCGAGCATGAGCATAGACTAGGACTAACAGAGGAAATACTTCTGCTCATTAGGAGGCCAGTTCCTTGGTCTCTTTTACTCTCTTTTAGTATTATTTTGATGAGGCTTGGAGGAGTTTTGTTTTTGTTCCTTTTCTGATCTCAAACTCTTTGGCAATTTGCACGAGGTTCCTGGTTATGAGCCATTAGAGATTTTGTCAATTTAGTTTTAATTGAAATGAGTTACGAGCTTGGTTGAGCTTATTTCCTGTAGGAAGCCGAAAAATGAGAACTTCTCGAGTTTCTCAGCATTCCTTCAGGACCTTTTGAAAATTTTTTTTTTAATTTGTTTAAATTTTAACCAGCTTTTCAGTCCTTTCAGATGTGTGTGTCGTCAGTCCCATGAAGTGGAGATAGGTGCATTGAGGAGTGGAAGAAAGATTCACCTCATTTGAATTAGATCTCCCTAGACCTGCTACGATACCCAATAGAGTTTTGATCCTAGTTCTTGTACTGGGTTTTTCCTTATTGTTCCAAACATTGCCATGTCCTTAGAAACTTCGAACGATTTTACAGTGAGACTTCATATAGTTTTTGTAAAACCTGAAGGTAATACCTTTCTTGTGTTCTGTTCCTTAAGCGAAATAGAGTTGTGCAGTGATATACATAGGTACATAGTTGGTTGGTTAGTTAAGACCGGCCCTCGGTGATAACCTACTTAGATACCGGTAGATCCTGCATCCTTACCCTTACCCTTCCTACCCTCCACCCTTCCCAATTCTGCGCTCTGCTGAGGAGATTTATCTCTGAGAACACAGGTGCTAGGCTGCTCTGTACTTTGTGCTCAGATACGGTCAGATTGTGCATCCTTATAGGCAGGACAATAGAAAATATTGAAACTTCTTGGCAAAAATATTACGTATACGCCACAGAGTTTCCCTTCACACTGGTGGAAGTCTGACCTTAAACGTTGTTTAAAGATTTTCCTAAGGGAAAGGCCAGGTTTCCCAGGGCTTTCTAAAGTATAGTCGGTAAACTGCCGTCATGATGCGGTAATATCTATCACCTTCTTGCCTATTTCTTATGTGGCATTTAGAACCCTGAAAGTCGCTGTTTTTGCTCTATCCAAGGACGTACCCACTCCGGAAACTACAACAATTTTGAAACATCAGTAGGCATCCCAAGAGATCTTTAACACTTCTAAGACAATTCCAGCTCTTCTCCCAGGTACCTGACTAGAGAACTTTACCCAAAGTAATGCACTCGTTGGAGAATAAGAGGGAACAACATCTAGTGGCAGCATGCTCTTTACAACTTCTGACTTGATCTTCTGCAGCCATAAGAAAGAATTACCTGAACCCTTGGATGAACGTCCTTTGGGATTCCGATAGTGTGATGCGGCTCGTTGATATTTTCCAGAAGTCACAGACAGACGAAGAGTGCCTCTGAAAGCACACACATGCTAATTTCCACAACATGTGAATCCCTTCACATGCTGTCCTCCCGAGACTGCCGCCTCATTGCCCCATTCACACCCCTATAACGCGCCATTCTGCGTCGCACATCTCCGAGTGAAACTTCGCGCCAAACACATCGGTTGGCATCATCAAAAGACTCAATCATTCGGCAAATTACCTTCTCCAATTGAATTTTCTCGAACTCGAGGCAGCGCAGCCTCCATCATCAAATTGATTGATCAGAATTAGAAATCGCAGTTGTCTGCCATTCCACTAGGCAATCAATTTAATTGGCAAAAGCGTTTGTTTCCCCGACTTTCTTCGTTTTTTTTCTCTTTACATCCACTCCGTGGGTTGATACCGGTTGATTTAAAACACAACACACCGCACAACAACCGGAGGAACTAATACACAGATCGGTGCTGAAGGAACGATAAAGTCCTGGCGTGCCATGTGTATTTTGTACTCATAAATTCCCAAAGGACTTAGCTTGGGTTTTGATTTTTCTTTTCGTGTGGGACGCCCCGACCGGGAAGCCAAACGAAGGACCAACGCACAGGTTCGTCGTGGCTAGAACTGGTATAACCGCACATTTAATATATATTTCGATTGGTTAGCTACTCCACTCCTGGTAGAAGCTGCATCGGGATAGCTCCCGAGGAACAATTTCATTTATTGCAGTTCCTTCGCCCGACACCAAGTGGGGAGACATCGCACGTGTACGTATGGATGTACATACGTATGTATGTCAGGGCTGGGGCACTGAACTGCAACCTAATCCTGCACAAACCCCAGATGTCTACTGGGAAATTTAACTAAAACGTTTTTTAATAATTTTACATTGGCTTTGGCAGGCAGTGTGAGTTTGTTTGTTTATATGATCGGTCTTCTCCATCCCTCCCAGTGTGTGTCTGTGTGGATGTTGAGGGTGCCTTCGGGTTGAGATTGCTTCCAATCAATCTCGAAGGCATTGAAGTCGAAATAAATGCCCCACTTCACATTCTGAAAGAGGAGTGGAATTTTCAAATTAAGCGAACAAGCATGTCGGTCGGGCTATTAAGATTTTTGAGGGTGGCGGGCGCATTGATTTCTACTGTCAGGTTATTCCTTGGAGAGGGGTGGGAGGACTTTTCAAATCAGGCCAATAATGAAATAGACGTTGTTGTTGTTGTTCGGCTTTAATTGAAGCCCAATCAAACTGAAAATCAGATTACGGCATGTAGGCATACATGCTATCGTTGGTAGGTGTTGTTGGGGACTCGTCATTAGCATGAATTTCGAAATCCCTTCTTGGAAGTTTAAAGCTCTAGTTATCCTGTTGTAGGCAAATCTGTTTGTTAGCGATGAGAAATTAAAGAATTAAATGGATGCTGACATCCTTGCCTTAACTTTCATTAGATTACTTGGTACCTAGTTCCAGGTTGCAGAGTTGAACTTCATTGCTGTCAAAACCGAAAGTCCTTGCAGTCATTGTTGTCAAAGAGTTCACTCAAAATCTGCCCATGCCAGCTACACATTTTTGACAGAAACTCGGATAAAAACAAATAATAGCTGAAATTGACGTTTACTTCTTTGACCCTGTTCACACGGACCGACTGGATTTTTGTTTGACATTCGCGTGTTCAGATTGATACTCCTGTCGCGCATTTTTGTTTTGACGTTTAGTTGTAGGCAGCCATTGAAATTGTTTAGCTTTTAACAGGAACACTCTCTTGGAACAAAGCTAATAATTTTTCACAGGAATACAATTAGTTTGCTGTCGTATTTCTATTGATTCATCAATCTTTCAGTTTTCAATTTACATTTTGTCGAGTGACAGCGATTGACATTTCCAAACGTCAAAAAAAAAATACAGCAAATTTAAAAATGTGGATTGCTGTACCATGACACCTCTCCACTTTCTCACAAGCCAGTGAATGTCAAAAAAAAATCCAATCCGTCAAGCCTGTGTGAACAGACTCCTTCTATTCATCCAAATGTCATATATCTTTATGGAACCTAGCATTCAGACACATGGAAAACATCACAATAGATGGGTTCACTAGAAAAAACTTACGTATTTATAAAAATTTCTATTTACTTTAAACAACTCGGCTGCTTAGTGTTATTTACTTGTATTCTACATAATGTCCTTGCAAAACAGCTCCTCCTAGTTTTTCGGTTTTGTGAACAATTTGGAACTCGTGAAGAACTATGTAGAGAAGTTCAAAAATTGGGTCCGCCAATTCTGTCTGCCGGCTTGTCTGTATCCTCTACTGCAGCCAAACAGCTGGCCAGATTTGCTTCATACATTATATCGGGAGTGTGTGGGTTCACAATTCGACACGAAGATGTCAAATGGCAGTTTGTTCCAAATTTATTAAAATAAGAAGTTTCTAAAAAATGGTCGTTCCATTTCAAATTGTTTAATACACCAAGCAGGGGCACAAGTCTAGTCAAAAATTGCAGAAGGAGTAGTCTCTGGCGTACATTGCCCGCGCTCTGAGACTTCCAAACCACGGCAGTGTGTTCCAAGGGGAAGAATTAGCATTAGAAGCAGCATTCCACGAAAAAGCATTCTAGGAAGATGATCAACATTTATATTGACAGTCAAGCCACCATAAAGGTTAACTCATTCACGGTCATCGAATCAAAACTGCTTGAATGTTGTGAAGAACTCGCAGCACTTACGGCAAACCATGACGTCGCACACCTTTGGGTTCCAGGACACACAGACATGCAATAGAAAGAACTGCTGGACGTATTACCACGACTGGGGTCCGAACAGGACCTGACAATGGTCGACACCTGTGTTCTACCGCCCCTAGCTCTTGTTAAACATAACTTAGAGAGGACATTCGTGAGACTGGCTAACGAGAGATGGAAGCCACTTCCATCTTGTTGTGTCTCTAGAAAACTCTGGACAAATTATGATCTAGCCAAAACCAAACAGATCCTGGCGTTTAACAGACCCAAATTAGCGCTCTTCAAAAGGGATCATCACCGACCACAACCTAATGGCCACACACCGTAGTTGAATGCGAGTAGAAACTGATGAGCTCTCCAAAGACTGTGTCCACACAGATACGGAAGAGTGTATTTTTCACTTCCTTTGCGAACGCCCAAGCCTTTACAGAACTAGAAAAATGGCCTACGGTGAATATCAATTGGAAGACCTGAACGACCCATCAGGAAAGCCACCATCAACTATTCGGATATCAATAAAAATTTCAGGGTGATTCAAGGAGGCCATGTAGCTAGCCTAAAGCTACAGAGACATTGTATTTGTTTTCAGGTAAATCCATGACAGGGGCACCAAGAAAGATCCGAGTATTGGCCGCACTTGTGGCCACCTCGTACTACCTACCTAACTAAAGTGAAAATTTGGTCGATTGAGCCAACCTCTTTCCAACTGGGAGGGGGGATAGACGCGGGTTCTATTCTTGTCCTATCACTCTCTCCTTGATGATCATGCCTACGTTCCATGCTCAAAGCCATCTGCCAGTTGCTTGGCTCTCCTAAAAAACATTCGGGAGACTCTTCGATATCCTTGAGCTGGGGGCCTTTTCTTTTTACACAGAATCCTTTCCTCCTTCCTTCTTCTGACTGAATACTCTTCCTTCGTTTTTTTTTTTTGCATTTTTCGGTGTTTGTTGTCGGTTTTTTCCGACTTACTCATTCATCATCATACCAAGGGCTTCTCTTAGGTGTGGTACCTCCTCTTATGTAAAAGCCATGTTGATACCATCGAGTCCGAGATGCTGCAAGAGTAAAGGTCTTAGAAATGGCTCTGACTGTACAAGTTTTTCAATTTAAAAAGCAATTGTGAGTAGGAATGTAGGATGTTCCTCGGTTCTCAGCCAAAACGAAAGAGAATCCTTTTCGTTTCGACTTTTAGTGGAAATTACTTTCCTAACTCCATTATAATTGCATGTTACAAGCAGTACATCATAACTACTGCATATACCAAGGGGTGTACAAGAAAAAATCGCCCAAAACAAACACCTTTCACAAAAAGCTCCAATCTCCGAAATATGTAACCTCCACTGTTGTACTTGTACAAGTTGTATTGTTCGATCGAATCGAACACAAAACACACCAAATTGTACCCACCAGGTGGTCCTCTAAAAATAATAAAATCTACAAACCCAGATGCCCAGATACCCCATCTACTCCCGGGCCACCACAGACACCTATTGGCTTTATACCCAGGGAAACTTAATTTCCACTCAACCCGGCTGTCCTTCCCGTTTACATTCATGAGACTTCAGCTGCCGTTGACATATTGTTCGATGACAAAAACGCATTTTCAATTTCCAATTTCCATTTGCAGCATTTGCAACCCCCACCCCATGCGGTGGCGGTGCGGACACACAGCATTGTTACCCCGAACAGAAGCCCGGCCGCACAGCCTTGGCCGCACAATGATGTGCCCATGCAGGCCGTAGGGATAATAATCTCTGCTCCTCGGCCATTTTTAATTATTGCATGTTAATTGTTTCACCACAGGAGGCTTAGGAATTTTACAATTATGTACGAGTACGGCTGTAGCGCACACACCGACCACGTTGTACGTGTCGGAATTTACACCCTTGCTGTACGGTCCGGTCCGCCTTCAACCTGCTGCTTATCATCAGCATAATGATTATTTGGTCACCCCCTTCCTAGAGGGTGTCGTGCTGTGTGCACTATCCGACAGCAGTATTTGTGTGAGCTGTGTAGATCTTCGAAACAGGATATTGTATGCATACGCGATTTAATTAAAATTGTTGATCTCATGTGCAGACATCTATCTGGATTCAAACATTCAAATTCAATGGAGGTCCTGAAATATTTAATTGAAGGAGTTCCTTCCCTGCAATTGGGCCATAACAACAAATTAGCCAAGGAAGTGTAAAACCAACCGAATGAGCACCACGGAGAGAGCAATTACCCGCACAGTAAGACCGATTCATGTGACGTGCTCGCCGAGGATATCCTGGCGGGGCTGGGATCCTTTTAAGTGGTTAAATGGGGTAAGAAATAAACACGCCCAACGGCTCTTAATGAAAATCGTAAACTCCGTTTATGCCGGTCTCCTCCTTGCAAGAGGTGAAGCCAAAGTCGTATCCGTTGCTTCCTTTATTTTTATATGTAAATTGTTAATGTGAAATTAAAATAAATTTTTAGCACAATTCTAATGAAAGGCTGGCTGGCTGGCTGGATGGCGCATGCAAAACATATCTCACCATCGGTGGATGATGTATAAAAATTGTTTGAGTCGTAAAAAAAGTTGCAAAAGGACCAGGCGCACGCTGCAAACAGGATTCGCCATCAACATGAATTGTTTTACGAGTTGAAAGCGCCGTAAAGTATTAGCAGTCGAGGAGAGAAAATAAAATGTTTTTTCTTGTTTTTTTGCTGGTTTCTCCTCCTGGAGGGCTGGGCACCAGAGTGTGTACTAAGTCCTTGAGTGATTCTACCACCCAGGACTACACACATTGCCGGCACGTGATCTGAAAGTGAATTTAAAAAAAAAAAAAACAAAAACAAAAAAAAAACATCATTGGTGGCTTCGAAAACGCCTGGAGGGGGTCGTCGTCGAATGTGTAAATACTTTCCAGGAACGTGTCCTTTTGCAGTGAAAGCTAACCAATTGGTGAATTATAGACTTGAAGTGGTTTTCGGAATTATTTATATTCGATATTTGTCAGGAGATTTTTTTCCTTTTTTTTTTTTCGTTTTCCTTGCTCCTCTCTGTGACTAGCTTATGTGATTGGAATGCAGACAGACAGAAGCGCGAGCGGAAAGGGAAAGGAGAAATTGAATGATTTCAAGTACAAAATAGGTAGTGTCAATATTTATGGTGAATGCGATGCGATTCGAGTGGCCACGTTGGGTTTGTTGACATTTGAGGATGTGTGCTATGAATTCTGTTTGCCACCAGTTCGGATGCACTTTTAAAAGGACATGTAAAACAGAAAAAAACTTAGGAAGGGTGTCAGTAGTCTGGTTGGACAAGTTACTGACTGATGAGTACTCGTATGTAGGCCAGGTGCTTTGGTTTTAGGTTAGTAGGGTTAGTAGGATAATTTTTTTTTTTAACTGAAGTATGACCGGGTACAAAACCGGGTACTGGGGCGGGTACTGTGGCTTCTAACCCTAGGTGAAGAGGAGTCTAGTGTTATAAAGTGAAGGACATGAAAGTGCGAATAGCTAACCGCACAGTGGATGACAGAAGAGCCTCGTTGGCTTAGGTGGGTAGGTTGTCGTGGTAAGCCGCATTGGGGGCAACACTTGTACCAGTAAAAATCCATTGTGGAACCAAGTGGATTTGAAGTCTTCATAAGACTACCCTTGGGCTAATATAAAATGCTGGAAACTATTGATGTTGGCATTCCCCAGTTCACCTAAGTTCAATCTTTTGCGAGCAGAGAGAGTATGGCATATATAAGGGAGGTAGAGAATAGTTCCTTCCTCTTCTCTGTCTTTGAAAATTCTAGGGAAATCATAGCCAGGAGCCCTAGTCTAGTGGAATACCTAAAAACTACTATGACGGTATTGATTACTGTCTGAGTAGACAGTTGAAGCGCTTATGATCCAACAGCTTGGGGCAGATCTGTCTGGAAATTAGGCATGTAGTGCCGTTTGTCCATCTATGATTGGTTAAAGCCTTGAGTTTAAGTAACAGTTTAACTGTGTGAGAGGAATGCTGAATTTTGACTTAAGTATTTCCATTCAGGGTGGGCCCAAAATTCAAGATCATTGAGATCATTGAAGAGGTATTCACCTTCCCATCAGAGTGCGATCCGTACACAAAACATGGCCTTTCCTTTCTATAAAGATACATGTCTAAGCTCGATATATGTACATATTTTTTTTAAAATCACCAGAAGAATCCTTACATTGGTCATAGTAACGCTATCGATGGCTTATAGTGTTCAAGTCATTAGAGTGGTTTAACTTTCTAGTAAACAAACTTGGCAAGAGATATTGGTCTCTTGATGTTGGTTATGCTACCACAATCGGAGACTTTTTAGACTAATTTGTCGAGGTTGATACACTGAATCCAGTCTGTGCATATACTGGTTGATCAGGCAATTGTACATGATTCTAAGAAGATTATGATATATCGACAGAATTTGTTTATTATTTTCTCCATTGTCTGGAGTCCCTCAACTGGTAGACCTTACTTTGCTGATGCTGTCATGAGGAAAGAAGTGCACTATGGTCTGAAGTGTGGCTATAAGAGGTGCATTCAGTGCACCGGTGATGACAATACTTGGCTCAAGCCTTTTCACTGAATGATGTCCGGAAAAGAACAATTTCATTGCTGCTTTGGATTTTGTTTACAGACAAACTTCTACAACCGCACTTCATGCCTGGAGAAGAAACAGAAGGTATGGATTCATGTAGGGCCAAGGGCCTAACCATTTATCTCAGAAAACTGCTAATATATCTTTTTCTAGGAAGGACTTGAAACAAATTCACTGATCAGTCCAGAAAAGGAAACTTTCTTAACATTCTCACACCAGGAAAGGATTGCCAATAAGGCGATCTTTATGGGATACAATGAAGGGACTAAGAACTTTAATGAGACGTCGGCAGTATGGCAAGAACAAAAGGCCATCCAAAAAGAGAATATTTCCGTGCGACCTAGAGTCAAGATTTAGAACCAGAATTCCTCTAATCTAAAGATGTTTTCTGCTCATAGGGTTCCAAAATCCTGATTTATCAACAAACAAAGGGAAGATCGTTAGAAGCCAACTGATTCCGAACTTTCTGGAGACCCTAGCTCCAAGATATTTCAGAATCTTTTATGTAAAGGAGTTTCTGCAAGAAGTCTATCAGGAGGCAGCAAAACGTAGCCTTAGTCACATATATGTTCATCTGTATCGGTAACTTATTGAAGTGATGACCAGTCCTTTAATTTTGAGAACTCCATAGTAAGAGGCATCTGCGCCAATTAACACAAAATCTCCGAGTCGAAATACCGACGCTTACATTGAAAATAGTCTTTTAGCACAGTCTGGCAACACTATTCGTCGATTAGTGTCGAATTTTCAAAAAATATTTCCCACAAAAAGTCCATTTTCGCTTCGAACACGAATGGTCGACGCTGAAGCAAATATTTGGAAGCAAATGACAGACGAGGGACCATTTCGCACTCTTTGGCGCCATTAACCAAAAAAATTGCCACCTTTGGGGAACAGCGAATCCACCCGAGATCCATGATATACCATGCAGGACCAAAAAGTGACTGCTTGGCCCGGCGTTTGCTCCAAAACAACAGTGGACCACTTTTCTTCAGAGATGGCGAAACAGTCGATGGGAATCAATATTGGATGTCTGTCCACAAATGTGTGAAGGAGGTCTGGACGGTTACTGCTTTCAACAAGACTATGCGCCATGCCACACTGCAAATCAAAAAATGCAGTATCTGCAACGATAATTCACTGGACGTGTGCTGGCCACTCAGTCTCCACAGGACTTCTTTTTGTGGGGTTATTTGGAAAGCATACTGTACGCAAGCCTTAGACGACCTCAAGGCAAACATTCGTCCCGAAATCACTCCTATGTAGCCTGAGATGCTCAAAGAAGTGATGAAAAACGCAGCACAAAGGGCACATTTTGCATTGGTTAATGGAGCCAAAAGAGTCACTGTTTCGTATGGATTTTGGGCTGGCGGCGTCATCGGTCCATATTCCTTTGAGACCGATATTGGCCAGACCATCGCCGTCAACGGCGAGCGCTATCGGTCGATAATTACCAACTTCTTTAGGGCTGAATTCATATGGAGACCAACTACATGCAGTTTCAACAGAATGGTGCTACGTGCCACACAGCTCACACCACATTGAAAATTTTGCACAAGCGATTCGAGGACATGGTCATCTCACATGGAGGTGATGTGAACTGGCCACCGAGATCGTGCGATTTGACTTTTTCTTGCGGGATTTTCTGAAGTCGCAGGTCTATGCGAATAAGCCACAAACCAAAGCGGCCCTCTAAGCCAACATAACCAATGCCATCGGTCAAATTTAGCCTGATTTATGCGCCAGAGTCATGGAACATTGGACATTGTGGATGCGCGCCACTCAGAGAAGCTGCGGAGGACATTTGAACGATGTTATATTCCATACATAATGGCATCGATAGTCCTTCAAAACGAATAAAAAATGACGATGATATCTCACACACACTTTGTTTTATTTAAACTTAAAGATAGGAAGCGCTTAATGAGAGACCCTTTAGCTAGAGTTGTATACTATCAAATCATTGGCCTCAACGACGTCCAAATGAAAATCTCTGCTTTGTGCAGTAGTTTCATCCATATGTGTCTCGGACAACTGTGGAAATTTATAGATTCCTCACTTGGCTTGGTCCATTTTTTCTCGTTACTCGAAGGTGGGAATCCTTCGCCTTTACCATTTCCGGTTCCCAAAACATGAATCGTTTTCCTTGAAATTATAACCATTTCAGTTCGTGTTCCCAGCCATATAGCTAATCCTTTCATTTATTTATTTGACAAAAATGTGGAAAATTCAAATTCCAAGGCGAATCACCTCGCAGGATATATACGGACAAACGCTAATTTTCCTCATCCTTGATGCCAAACTCGACGATGTTAGTGGGAATTATGCTTCGCTGTTATTGTCTTCGGAATAGCATACACACTTAACAAACTGTTTTCATTTTGTGCAAGGACAGCTTCCGAACTCAGCGCAATCCCTTGGCAATTAAGGAAGTGTACACAGTTTGAACTCTGCCTAATTACAGAAATAACAATTACTAACCCGCAACTAAAAGTGCTTGCAAACACACAAAATCACAAACACAAACGCAAATGCAGAGCACAAATCGTAAAGCGGATTGACTCCTACTCCTGCTAACGGGTCATGGCCGCATTGTAAATTGGCATAACTGGCAAAATGGCAAAAATCCAAAATCACTGCGGTTTTCGGCAGGACGAGAGAAGCGGAGGCAGGACGAACCGGACGGTACTTGTTGAGTGCAGTGTACCGAACAAAAGTGGGAATGCGGTTCTGTTTTTAGTTAGCAGGGAAATTTTGAAATCGTGTAAATGAAACGATTTTCCACGGACTGAAGTCATGCCAAGTGGCTGAGGTCGTATAAAGCGGTGCTGCTGGCAATGGTGGTCGTGGCATTCAAATTAAAATAGTTTCCAAACACAGCGGGACAGTTTGAATGCTTAATTTGTTATTTGATTAATTGGAGGAGGTTAACCGCACAGTATTGGCCGATATGGTAAATTGTTTCGACTTTATGACTCGTGTGTTGCGAATTATCATGGGCGTGTGTGGTGCCCTGAAGGCCGACCGTTTACATTTTCTACTATTTCAAGATTTCAGTGAACCACTTGTGGCAGATTTTACGGCCATTCTGTAACCCTTAGGTCATATCACCATGCATCTAGAAGCGATGTCTTGACCTAGGTCGTGGTTTTCGGTCCTGATCCTCAAAAATTCCATCAATTTGCTTGAAGCCCATGGAATACCAGAAATCTTAGAAATCTATTGAAAATTAATTATTTATGGAACGACTACATGCCTTAAACTGCGAAGGTGGCCTCTTTTTATACTTGCAGCAGAATTTTCGGAAGAAAATGTGGCACTAAACCTGTCACTATCTACTAGATGTACACTGCTACTAGATGCGCTGCCAAAAAAGCCACAAACCTAAGCACCCTTACAAGAGTCCAACGTCAGGCGTGTGTAGCTACTACTAGCGCAATTAGAACAACTCCCACCGCTATCCTTGAAACCCCTACTCGATATCTGCTCACTGGGCATTTGTAAAGAACAAATAGCGCCAAAAAGCGTCCTTCGTTTCGACAAACCAGGATGTGGAAAGGCTACTATGTCAGACATAGCATCATCACAAGCTGGTCTAATGCAAATGCGTTTGCCGATTAAGCTTCCCTTTTACTCAGTCTTCAACGTCATCTCCGACTCCAAGTTTCCCTTTAGAGAGAGCTGGACGGTGGGATCATTAATTCCGCCTTCATCCATCTTCACGGACTTCACGGCACTGACTGAGAAACTTTTTCAGAGAAACCACAAATTGTCCGGACCATACAAATTACCAACCACCCGAATGTGCTCCAAACAGGAATGTATGCTATCACCGAGGCCTATCCAATCTGAACTAGAACAGACATATAGACATCTACCTTGACAGCCAGTCAGGCAGCCATCAAGCCCACCACTTCTATTACAATCCACTCAAAACTGGCCAAGAAGTGTAGAGAGGCACAGAAACACGTTGTGGTAGAATCTGGGATATATGTACATGAGGGTGTTCAAGAAAATGAAAAGACCAGTGAGTTGCCTAGAACATGCTCGGAATCAAATGACATTGCACAGGATCACTTGGTCCAACCACCACTGACTTCCAAAATCTCCTCGAACTTTCACAACATGGCCAATGGTAGGAGAAGTGTACTCTTCTTGTGCCGTGTTCTGAGGCTACTTTGGGCCCAATACAACGAAGAAAGAAGCAAAGAACTGATATCACTCCTTAGACCGCAACTGCCCTCTTCATTAGTGTACTCAGAGGCCACTATCTAAACCTCAGAAGAATGGGAATCAGGAGTAGAGATCTAAGCAGTTACTGCGACGACAGAGAGTTAGAGGAAAGCACAATGAACTCTGGGAATGTTCGAACCTCAGCAGAACCAGATACCTAACCCTTAAGAAAGTATCTTTTAATGACCTCAACGAACTAGCTAACACGATACCTAAACTCACCTTGCCATATCCCTCTAGTTTCGCACATCGAGTTGGTTGAGGTCACTTTCCACTACTGCGCCGTCCCTTCGGCTCTCCGGGATGGATTGGAGGGCTCTCCGGGGCGGGCAGCCCATTGTCCATTCGCTGTACATGATCCAGCCATCTTAGTAATTTTTTTAGAACTCTTCTAAATAGATCGATGTTATTGCATAACTCCTTCAGCTCATGGTTGTATTTTCTCCTCCACTCTCCGTTAGTGAGGACCAAAAATCGCACAATGTACTATTTTTGATACCCAAGACCGAGGCCCCCTTAGCCATTCTTGACATACTCCGTGTCTCTACGCCATAGAGCAGGAATTGGATGATCAATACCTAGTTATAGGGTCCTGGCCGCCAATTGCTGATTGTGGTATTTCAAAGCGAGCAAACCAAACCATGGTTCAGTACTAACGAGTGGGTAACAGACGTCTCTTTCCGCCAGACAGTCAGTCCGTATATATCCCTCGAAACCGGCATGGCAAGGAAGAGCGTTTCGAACAAGTCCAGATGAAATAAAGAAATTAAGAATAATTAGAGCTGCCCAAGTGCCTGCAAAGACGCCAGTTCCCTTGTGTTCCAAAAGATCAGTCTAAAATAAGTATTTGGAGCAACAGGTCAATGGAATCCAGGGCCTAGCTTCTCACACACACATCACATTCTGTTATATTCTGCGCACGACTGGAAGGGGCTTTGTCATGGGTGTTATAGAGTGAGGCCGTGAAAAAAACTCTGAAGTGTTTTGATTGGGATTCAAACCTCGAACCCATTGCTCCATAGTCCAACGCACTAACCACTGAGTCATGGGGCCCACGACCAATCTTTTCTTCTATTTATTGAAAACACTGAACAGGTATATTGATATTCACCAGCGCCAGAGCAAGAATCTAGCTATAACCTCTACATCCCAACATGCGATCTACAAAAGGCCTTAGTGGTATCCAGCCTTTACATTGAGGGACCTTTTAGCAATTTACAACATGGTTGGATAGTCCAAATCCAAGTGGATTGCTCTGAAAGCTCATCAATTAATCGAAAATATTACCAGTCAGCTGGACGGTCCATCGACTAGCCGCACTCTACTCTCAGATTGTCTCTTGTCGCCACCTCTCTGGAATCTGGTGTTTAATGGGCTTCTAGTAGACCTGGATACTGGATGCAGAGTAATTGCTTATGCTGATGACTCTTCCAAGTCTCATCCCTCTTTATGTTCTCCAGGTGGGTCCCTAAATTCATACCAAGTCGAGCTTTTTCTCTTCACGAGGACATACTACTCCTCCTATGATTAATGGCACTAGTTTTTCCTTTCAGTACTACCTTATAGGCTCTGTTCAGCTTTGGATAAAGCCATACAGCTTACTTGATTAGAAAAGTGGAAAGATCTCCATGACTGTCTGTCAGCGGTGCACTAAGAACTACTCCATTCCCTAGATGAATGCAAATGCGTCTTAAAGGCTCAAAGAATCTGCCTTAATGGGAAATGTGGGGTCTTGGCTTTTATTGCATGTAAACATCTACATTACTTTTACTACTATTAGTGACACCAGTAGTACTAATACTCATAGAACTGCAAGTTATAAAAGGTGTTTTTTTAGAGGCGAAGAACTTCAAATTGAAATAAAATACAGAAAACGGCATTTTTTATACATGAAGTTGACTTTATTTGACAGACAATTTTATGGCATTAATGTTTGAATATGTGTTCGGACATTTGGTGAATGGCCTAAAGGAAACATTGGTCTTGATCCAAAATTTTATTTAGTGGTGAAGCACACTCATGGTTAAATGGCTAGCTTAACAGAATTATCCCATTTGGAGCGATGATAACCCACCATTATCGAAACCTATTACATACAGAAAAAGTGTGCGTTTGGATCGGTGGAATCATTGGTCCATATGTCTTCAAGAACGATTATGGTCAGACCCTTACACGATGACCGATACAGAGACATGATAACTAACTTATTCGTGGCTCAATTGGAAGCTATTAATGTTGGAAACATGTGGTTTCAGCAGGACAGCACCACATGCCACACAGTACGCGACGCTATTAATTTCCTGAAAAACATTTTACGAAACGGACCTCTTAACTGGTCACCTCGATCGTGCGATTTGGCGCCATTAGATTATTTTCCCTGGGGATATGTAAAGTCCCATGTCTACTCCGATAAACTAGAGGCAAAGGAGCACTTGGCGATGCGATATTGCCGAAATTCAGCCTGATTTACTCCGAAGAGTATGTGCAAATTAGACTTCCAGACCACCCCTTGTACGCATCAACTACGGCGGCCACATGACTTAAGTCATACTTAAGCATTAATGCCATAAAATTATCTGTCAAATAAAGTTAAGTTCACGAATACTGAAAATGTTTTTCTATACTTTAATTTAATTTGAAGTTCTCCGCCTCTAAAAAAAACATCTTTAAAACATTTGCTCTATACAGAGCGGCTTAAGGTAAAGAATATCTGTACAACTAGATCGACATGAATCTAGGTGAAGAATTATTTATCTGTAGCTAAGGGATGTAGAAGATTAGATTTTACGTCCAAATTGCATCCCTCATTAGTTGGCCAACAACTTCAGGACAAACGCAGAGTCCACAAAGCCACTTTATTCCTTTTACTGTTGGAGAATATTCCTCTCATAACAACCATATTTCACAATCCATTTCCATTTTGATATACCACTTCACAAGAACACATTCATCCTCTGCCAGGATCTGATACAACAAACAACACCTCCTGCAGCACAAAAAACTTTTTATCTCTTTAATTAGTTGAAACTATTTGCCACTCGAAAGTCTCAAAACCAACAAAGCAATAAATTACTAATTTTAATTATAAACAATCTCCAAAAAGTTTCCAAGACCCCGCGCCCCCTTCCCCAACTCCTGCACACACATAGCTTTGATATTAATTAACCACCACTATGCATGTTGCACAACGAGACGAGCGGAGGGTAGGGAAAATTTTAGCTAAATTACCAAAACAACATGAGTATCCGACTTGAATACACCCCCTAGGCTGGGTCTGGAGTATCTGTGGCGAAACCCGAAACTGCATGGGGGTAATGGATTCATGCCACACGTATCCCCATACATACGTATCAAGTATCTCGCGTTGCGAGCAGCCAAACGAAAGGGGACACACAAAAACGCCAGTAAAAGTGCCGCTCTTTTCCTCAAGTCCAACGTCGCGTACCGGAAAAAGAATAAAAAAAAAAAAAAAAAAATTAAAAGGAAAGCAACAACGGAATTTCCATCTTAGGTTTCCACACGATGCTTCTGGAAAGGAAAAGTTTCCACTTTATAACTCATCCGGCATCATGTGTGGATAATCACTGCATGATATCCCGAAAGTCCCGCGCCCTCGCGCACACATGGCTTTGGCCACCAGCTATCCCATACCACTAATCCCGATTTCGTAATTCTCGGGCTGGTTTTTGCTGCTGCCACGAAAGCGGAGTACAGAGTGGTTAGAGGGTTACCCCGGCTATAAGATGCTTGTTGGAGCGGATAAACTTTTGCGCTGCAAACGATTGTTGTAATTTTGCTCCTTTCTTCGTAATTAGAATGTGTGCCATGCTCGCTGAACCCTTTTTGGGCTTATGTCAGCCGCGATCCTTCTAAAGTAGCAGCACCAGCAGCAGCAGTGGCAGGTTGTTGGAGGAAAGCAAAAATGTGTGCGCTACTCTAAGAAATTCATAATATCGCCTCGCCTTCTGGAGATGTGCTATGCTGTGCTGGCTGCCACCAACCAATGTGGAAGGACTCGCTTTCCTTTCTTTCGTATATCTGTAAATGTGTCCGGGATGGCAGGAAGTTCAAATGAAATGTTGTTTCAAACAGCATTCTTTCACGCATGTAGAACTGAGAGTCGCTCCAGATGTTACGGCTTTAGATTACAACGGCTTTTATCTTGAACAAAACGGGCGGAGAGTACCAGTTAAAAGTCATCATCCATGCTTACTGTTACAGTGTTGCGTTTGCATTCAATTGCTTAATTGTGTCCTTGATATGGGTTTTAAGGACTAAATGAGAAAAAGGGGTTTTCATGTCGCTGGTGTGCAACATGTTGTGAATGGTTTGGCAGTGGCAGAGGTTAGGGAGACATAATCACATGAGGATGGATAAGCTTTTTGCCAAGGATGTGGGGCGTATTGATTTGAAAGGAAAAAAGGACTCCCATTACAAGTGGTGTGCTTTGTGGGTTTTGATTATTCAAATTACGTTGTTTAATATTTTGAGGACTGGTATACTGGGCTGTAGAGGTCCTAGTATTGAACTTTCCGAAGACTCCTTGGGGGCTTTAGGAAAATCTCTATTGTTAGACTAGGCTACGCACCATCAAACTCAGTGGCAGTCCGCCAACAGGACTACAAAGATAGAGAGATTGGATTGCATTTGTAGCACAAGTGCCATGAGAACTACGCCCAGTGCCTGGCGGCTATCCTTTATCTGTTTTCGCTGGGCATAAGAATAATTCAGTCATATAGTTGGAAATACATATATTATGTACAACTTGTCATTCTATGATCCTGGAAAAATATATAGGGAAGGTTCATACCACGAACTATTTCAATCCGTACCTAGACTTCTAAAGGCCCTTCACGAGCTTGTTACTGAGAAGAGAAGAATGGAAAGGATGTCACTCTACCAGTCTACTAGCTCTATCCTCACAGACAGAGCAAAGATGGATGCTGGCGTGGGCTCAAAACCATAGCAGTGTTTTGCAACCGGAGGCCCTAGCAGTGACAATAGTTGCCGTGAGACTGCGTTGAAGGGAATACCACAAGAAGCTAACAACTTCTCATCATATTGATTATTCTTGGCAAAAATATTACGTATACGCCACAGAGGAAGGCTCATTTCTTCATAATTCTGCACTCTGCTGAGGAGATTTAGTTCTGAGAAGACATGCGCTAGGCTGGTCTGGACTTTGTGCACAGATACGCGTAGATCCTGCATCCTTAAGATTGTGGGTATCAAGAACTGTGGGTTATACACTGCCCTTTTTTTCATACATTTTTTGGTTGAAAAATTTTCTGTCTCCTAGTTCCTTTTCGAGGCCGCAGCTAAGCTAGTTTGTGCCTCGAATACACAGAAACAGAATATCTGGCTTGGGATGTGCGATTGGAGGATATACCCAGATTGTGGGTATCAAGAAGTGTGGGCTATACACTGCCCTTTTTTTCATACATTTTTTGGTTGAAAAATGTTCTGTCTCCTAGTTCCTTTTCGAGGCCGCAGCTAAGCTAGTTTGTGCCTCGAATACACAGAAACAGAATATCTGGCTTGGGATGTGCGATTGGAGGATATACCCAGATTGTGGGTATCAAGAAGTGTGGGCTATACACTGCCCTTTTTTTCATACATTTTTTGGTTGAAAAATTTTCTGTCTCCTAGTTCCTTTTCGAAGGCGCAGCTAAGCTAGTTTGTGCCTCGAATACACACAAACAGAATATCTGGCTTGGGATGTGCGATTGGAGGATATACCCAGATTGTGGGTATCAAGAAGTGTGGGCTATACACTGCCCTTTTTTTCATACATTTTTTGGTTGAAAAATGTTCTGTCTCCTAGTTCCTTTTCGAGGCCGCAGCTAAGCTAGTTTGTGCCTCGAATACAGAGAAACAGAATATCTGGCTTGGGATGTGCAATTGGAGGATATACCCAGATAGGATATCTGGCTTGGGATGTGCGATTGGAGGATATACCCAGATAGTGGGTATCAAGAAGTGTGGGCTATACACTGCCCTTTTTTACATACATTTTTTGGTTGAAAAATTTTCTGTCTCCTAGTTCCTTTTCGAGGCCGCAGATAAGCTAGTTTGTGCCTCGAATACACACAAACAGAATATCTGGCTTGGGATGTGCGATTGGAGGATATACCCAGATTGTGGGTATCAAGAAGTGTGGGCTATACACTGCCCTTTTTTTCATACATTTTTTGGTTGAAAAATGTTCTGTCTCCTAGTTCCTTTTCGAGGCCGCAGCTAAGCTAGTTTGTGCCTCGAATATACAGAAACAGAATATCTGGCTTGGGATGTGCGATTGGAGGATATACCCAGATTGTGGGTATCAAGAAGTGTGGGCTATACACTGCCCCATTTTTTCATACATTTTTTGGTTGAAAAATGTTCTGTCTCCTAGTTCCTTTTCGAGGCCGCAGCTAAGCTAGTTTGTGCCTCGAATACAGAGAAACAGAATATCTGGCTTGGGATGTGCAATTGGAGGATATACCCAGATAGGATATCTGGCTTGGGATGTGCGATTGGAGGATATACCCAGATAGTGGGTATCAAGAAGTGTGGGCTATACACTGCCCTTTTTTACATACATTTTTTGGTTGAAAAATTTTCTGTCTCCTAGTTCCTTTTCGAGGCCGCAGCTAAGCCAGTTTGTGCCTCGAATACACAGAAGCAGAATATCTGGCTTGGGATGTGCGATTGGAGGATATACCCAGATTGTGGGTATCAAGAAGTGTGGGCTATACACTGCCCTTTTTTTCATACATTTTTTGGTTGAAAAATGTTCTGTCTCCTAGTTCCTTTTCGAGGCCGCAGCTAAGCTAGTTTGTGCCTCGAATACACAGAAACAGAATATCTGGCTGGGGATGTGCGATTGGAGGATATACCCAGATTGTGGGTATCAAGAAGTGTGGGCTATACACTGCCCTTTTTTTCATACATTTTTTGGTTGAAAAATGTTCTGTCTCCTAGTTCCTTTTCGAGGCCGCAGCTAAGCTAGTTTGTGCCTCGAATACACAGAAACAGAATATCTGGCTTGGGATGTGCGATTGGAGGATATACCCAGATTGTGGGTATCAAGAAGTGTGGGCTATACACTGCCCTTTTTTTCATACATTTTTTGGTTGAAACATTTTCTGTCTCCTAGCTACTTTTCGAGGGCGCAGCTAAGCTAGTTTGTGCCTCGAATACAGAGAAACAGAATATCTGGCTTGGGATGTGCAATTGGAGGATATACCCAGATAGGATATCTGGCTTGGGATGTGCGATTGGAGGATATACCCAGATAGTGGGTATCAAGAAGTGTGGGCTATACACTGCCCTTTTTTTCATAAATTTTTTGGTTGAAAAATGTTCTGTCTCCTAGTTCCTTTTCGAGGCCGCAGCTAAGCTAGTTTGTGCCTCGAATACAGAGAAACAGAATATCTGGCTTGGGATGTGCAATTGGAGGATATACCCAGATAGGATATCTGGCTTGGGATGTGCGATTGGAGGATATACCCAGATAGTGGGTATCAAGAAGTGTGGGCTATACACTGCCCTTTTTTACATACATTTTTTGGTTGAAAAGTTTTCTGTCTCCTAGTTCCTTTTCGAGGCCGCAGCTAAGCTAGTTTGTGCCTCGAATACACAGAAACAGAATATCTGGCTGAGGATGTGCGATTGGAGGATATACCCAGATTGTGGGTATCAAGAAGTGTGGGCTATACACTGCCCTTTTTTTCAAACATTTTTTGATTGAAAAATTTTCTGTCTCCCAGTTCCTTTTCGAGGCCGCAGCTAAGCCAGTTTGTGCCTCGAATACACAGAAGCAGAATATCTGGCTTGGGATGTGCAATTGGAGGATATACCCAGATAGGATATCTGGCTTGGGATGTGCGATTGGAGGATATACCCAGATAGTGGGTATCAAGAAGTGTGGGCTATACACTGCCCTTTTTTACATACATTTTTTGGTTGAAAAATGTTCTGTCTCCTAGTTCCTTTTCGAGGCCGCAGCTAAGCTAGTTTGTGCCTCGAATACAGAGAAACAGAATATCTGGCTTGGGATGTGCAATTGGAGGATATACCCAGATAGGATATCTGGCTTGGGATGTGCGATTGGAGGATATACCCAGATAGTGGGTATCAAAAAGTGTGGGCTATACACTGCCCTTTTTTTCATACATTTTTTGGTTGAAAAATTTTCTGTCTCCTAGTTCCTTTTCGAGGCCGCAGCTAAGCTAGTTTGTGCCTCGAATACAGAGAAACAGAATATCTGGCTTGGGATGTGCAATTGGAGGATATACCCAGATAGGATATCTGGCTTGGGATGTGCGATTGGAGGATATACCCAGATAGTGGGTATCAAAAAGTGTGGGCTATACACTGCCCTTTTTTTCATACATTTTTTGGTTGAAAAATTTTCTGTCTCCTAGTTCCTTTTCGAGGCCGCAGCTAAGCTAGTTTGTGCCTCGAATACAGAGAAACAGAATATCTGGCTTGGGATGTGCAATTGGAGGATATACCCAGATAGGATATCTGGCTTGGGATGTGCGATTGGAGGATATACCCAGATAGTGGGTATCAAGAAGTGTGGGCTATACACTGCCCTTTTTTACATACATTTTTTGGTTGAAAAGTTTTCTGTCTCCTAGTTCCTTTTCGAGGCCGCAGCTAAGCTAGTTTGTGCCTCAAATACACAGAAACAGAATATCTGGCTGAGGATGTGCGATTGGAGGATATACCCAGATTGTGGGTATCAAGAAGTGTGGGCTATACACTGCCCTTTTTTTCATACATTTTTTGGTTGAAAAATGTTCTGTCTCCTAGTTCCTTTTCGAGGCCGCAGCTAAGCTAGTTTGTGCCTCGAATACAGAGAAACAGAATATCTGGCTTGGGATGTGCAATTGGAGGATATACCCAGATAGGATATCTGGCTTGGGATGTGCGATTGGAGGATATACCCAGATAGTGGGTATCAAGAAGTGTGGGCTATACACTGCCCTTTTTTACATACATTTTTTGGTTGAAAAATTTTCTGTCTCCTAGTTCCTTTTCGAGGCCGCAGCTAAGCTAGTTTGTGCCTCGAATACACAGAAACAGAATATCTGGCTGAGGATGTGCGATTGGAGGATATACCCAGATTGTGGGTATCAAGAAGTGTGGGCTATACACTGCCCTTTTTTTCAAACATTTTTTGATTGAAAAATTTTCTGTCTCCCAGTTCCTTTTCGAGGCCGCAGCTAAGCCAGTTTGTGCCTCGAATACACAGAAGCAGAATATCTGGCTTGGGATGTGCAATTGGAGGATATACCCAGATAGGATATCTGGCTTGGGATGTGCGATTGGAGGATATACCCAGATAGTCGGTATCAAGAAGTGTGGGCTATACACTGCCCTTTTTTACATACATTTTTTGGTTGAAAAATGTTCTGTCTCCTAGTTCCTTTTCGAGGCCGCAGCTAAGCTAGTTTGTGCCTCGAATACAGAGAAACAGAATATCTGGCTTGGGATGTGCAATTGGAGGATATACCCAGATAGGATATCTGGCTTGGGATGTGCGATTGGAGGATATACCCAGATAGTGGGTATCAAAAAGTGTGGGCTATACACTGCCCTTTTTTTCATACATTTTTTGGTTGAAAAATTTTCTGTCTCCTAGTTCCTTTTCGAGGCCGCAGCTAAGCTAGTTTGTGCCTCGAATACAGAGAAACAGAATATCTGGCTTGGGATGTGCAATTGGAGGATATACCCAGATAGGATATCTGGCTTGGGATGTGCGATTGGAGGATATACCCAGATAGTCGGTATCAAGAAGTGTGGGCTATACACTGCCCTTTTTTACATACATTTTTTGGTTGAAAAGTTTTCTGTCTCCTAGTTCCTTTTCGAGGCCGCAGCTAAGCTAGTTTGTGCCTCGAATACACAGAAACAGAATATCTGGCTGAGGATGTGCGATTGGAGGATATACCCAGATTGTGGGTATCAAGAAGTGTGGGCTATACACTGCCCTTTTTTTCATACATTTTTTGGTTGAAAAATGTTCTGTCTCCTAGTTCCTTTTCGAGGCCGCAGCTAAGCTAGTTTGTGCCTCGAATACAGAGAAACAGAATATCTGGCTTGGGATGTGCAATTGGAGGATATACCCAGATAGGATATCTGGCTTGGGATGTGCGATTGGAGGATATACCCAGATAGTGGGTATCAAAAAGTGTGGGCTATACACTGCCCTTTTTTTCATACATTTTTTGGTTGAAAAATTTTCTGTCTCCTAGTTCCTTTTCGAGGCCGCAGCTAAGCTAGTTTGTGCCTCGAATACAGAGAAACAGAATATCTGGCTTGGGATGTGCAATTGGAGGATATACCCAGATAGGATATCTGGCTTGGGATGTGCGATTGGAGGATATACCCAGATAGTGGGTATCAAAAAGTGTGGGCTATACACTGCCCTTTTTTTCATACATTTTTTGGTTGAAAAATTTTCTGTCTCCTAGTTCCTTTTCGAGGCCGCAGCTAAGCTAGTTTGTGCCTCGAATACAGAGAAACAGAATATCTGGCTTGGGATGTGCAATTGGAGGATATACCCAGATAGGATATCTGGCTTGGGATGTGCGATTGGAGGATATACCCAGATAGTGGGTATCAAGAAGTGTGGGCTATACACTGCCCTTTTTTACATACATTTTTTGGTTGAAAAGTTTTCTGTCTCCTAGTTCCTTTTCGAGGCCGCAGCTAAGCTAGTTTGTGCCTCGAATACACAGAAACAGAATATCTGGCTGAGGATGTGCGATTGGAGGATATACCCAGATTGTGGGTATCAAGAAGTGTGGGCTATACACTGCCCTTTTTTTCAAACATTTTTTGATTGAAAAATTTTCTGTCTCCCAGTTCCTTTTCGAGGCCGCAGCTAAGCCAGTTTGTGCCTCGAATACACAGAAACAGAATATCTGGCTGGGGATGTGCGATTGGAGGATATACCCAGATTGTGGGTACCAAGAAGTGTGGGCTATACACTGCCCTTTTTTTCATACATTTTTTGGTTGAAAAATGTTCTGTCTCCTAGTTCCTTTTCGAGGCCGCAGCTAAGCTAGTTTGTGCCTCGAATACACAGAAACAGAATATCTGGCTGGGGATGTGCGATTGGAGGATATACCCAGATTGTGGGTATCAAGAAGTGTGGGCTATACACTGCCCTTTTTTTCATACATTTTTTGGTTGAAAAATGTTCTGTCTCCTAGTTCCTTTTCGAGGCCGCAGCTAAGCTAGTTTGTGCCTCGAATACACAGAAACAGAATATCTGGCCGAGGATGTGCGATTGGAGGATATACCCAGATTGTGGGTATCAAGAAGTGTGGGCTATACACTGCCCTTTTTTTCAAACATTTTTTGATTGAAAAATTTTCTGTCTCCCAGTTCCTTTTCGAGGCCGCAGCTAAGCCAGTTTGTGCCTCGAATACACAGAAACAGAATATCTGGCCGAGGATGTGCGATTGGAGGATATACCCAGATTGTGGGTATCAAGAAGTGTGGGCTATACACTGCCCTTTTTTTCATACATTTTTTGGTTGAAAAATGTTCTGTCTCCTAGTTCCTTTTCGAGGCCGCAGCTAAGCTAGTTTGTGCCTCGAATACACAGAAACAGAATATCTGGCTTGGGATGTGCGATTGGAGGATATACCCAGATTTTGGGTAACAAGAATTGTGGGCTATACACTGCCCTTTTTTTCATACATTTTTTGGTTGAAACATTTTCTGTCTCCTAGCTACTTTTCGAGGGCGCAGCTAAGCTAGTTTGTGCCTCGAATACAGAGAAACAGAATATCTGGCTTGGGATGTGCAATTGGAGGATATACCCAGATAGGATATCTGGCTTGGGATGTGCGATTGGAGGATATACCCAGATAGTGGGTATCAAGAAGTGTGGGCTATACACTGCCCTTTTTTTCATACATTTTTTGGTTGAAAAATGTTGTGTCTCCTAGTTCCTTTTCGAGGCCGCAGCTAAGCTAGTTTGTGCCTCGAATACACAGAAACAGAATATCTGGCTGGGGATGTGCGATTGGAGGATATACCCAGATTGTGGGTATCAAGAAGTGTGGGCTATACACTGCCCTTTTTTTCATACATTTTTTGGTTGAAAAATTTTCTGTCTCCCAGTTCCTTTTCGAGGCCGCAGCTAAGCCAGTTTGTGCCTCGAATACACAGAAACAGAATATCTGGCTTGGGATGTGCGATTGGAGGATATACCCAGATTGTGGGTATCAAGAAGTGTGGGCTATACACTGCCCTTTTTTTCATACATTTTTTGGTTGAAAAATTTTCTGTCTCCTAGTTCCTTTTCGAGGCCGCAGCTAAGCTAGTTTGTGCCTCGAATACACAGAAACAGAATATCTGGCTGAGGATGTGCGATTGGAGGATATACCCAAATTGTGGGTATCAAGAAGTGTGGGTATACACTGCCCTTTTTTTCAAACATTTTTTGATTGAAAAATTTTCTGTCTCCCAGTTCCTTTTCGAGGCCGCAGCTAAGCCAGTTTGTGCCTCGAATACACAGAAACAGAATATCTGGCTTGGGATGTGCGATTGGAGGATATACCCAGATTGTGGGTATCAAGAAGTGTGGGCTATACACTGCCCTTTTTCTCATACATTTTTTGGTTGAAAAATTTTCTGTCTCCTAGTTCCTTATCGAGGGCGCAGTTAAGCTAGTTTGTGCCTCGAATACACAGAAACATAATATCTTGCTTGGGATATGCGATTGGAGGATATACCCAGATTGTGGGTATCAAGAAGTGTGGGCTATACACTGCCATTTTTTTCATACATTTTTTGGATGAAAAATTTTCTGTCTCCTAGTTCCTTTTCGAGGGCGCAGCTAAGCTGGTTTGTGCCTCGAATACACAGAAACAGAATATCTGGCTGGGGATGTGCGATTGGAGGATATACCCAGATTGTGGGTATCAAGAAGTGTGGGCTATACACTGCCCTTTTTTTCATACATTTTTTGGTGGAAAAGTTGTCTGTCTCCCAGTTCCTTTTCGAGGCCGCTATTAAGCTAGTTTGTGCCTCGAATATACAGAAACATAATATCTGGCTTAGGATGTCCGATTGGAGGATATACCCAGATTGTGGGTATCAAGAAGTGTGGGCTATACACTGCCCTTTTTTTTCATACATTTTTTGGTTGAAAAATTTTCTGTCTCCCAGTTCCTTTTCGAGGGCGCAGCTAAGCTAGTTTGTGCCTCGAATACACAGAAACAGAATATCTGGCATGGGATGTGCGATTAGAGGATATACCCAGATTGTGGGTACCAAGAAGTGTGGACTATATACTGCCCTTTTTTTCATACATTTTTTGGTGGACAAATTCTCTGTCTCCCAGTTCCTTTTCGAGGCCGCAGCGAAGCTCGTTTGTGCCTCGAATACACAGAAACAGAATATCTGGCTGGGGATGTGCGGTTGGAGGATATACCCAGATTGTGGGTATCAAGAAGTGTGGGCTATACACTGCCCTTTTTTTCATACATTTTTTGGTTGAAAAATTTTCTGTCTTCTAGTTCCTTATCGAGGGCGCAGTTAAGCTAGTTTGTGCCTCGAATACACAGAAACAGAATATCTGGCTGGGGATGTGAGATTGGAGGATATACCCAGATTGTGGGTACCAAGAAGTGTGGGCTATACACTGCCCTTTTTTTCATACATTTTTTGGTTGAAAAATTTTCTGTCTCCTAGTTCCTTATCGAGGGCGCAGTTAAGCTAGTTTGTGCCTCGAATACACAGAAACAGAATATCTGGCTGGGGATGTGCGATTAGAGGATATACCCAGATTGTGGGTACCAAGAAGTGTGGGCTATACACTGCCCTTTTTTTCATACATTTTTTGGTGGAAAAATTTTCTGTCTCCCAGTTCCTTTTCGAGGCCGCTATTAAGCTAGTTTGTGCCTCGAATACACAGAAACATAATATCTGGCTTAGGATGTGCGATTGGAGGATATACCCAGATTGTGGGTACCAAGAAGTGTGGGCTATACACTGCCCTTTTTTTCATACATTTTTTGGTTGAAAAATTCTCTGTCTCCTAGTTCCTTATCGAGGGCGCAGTTAAGCTAGTTTGTGCCTCGAATACACAGAAACAGAATATCTGGCTGGGGATGTGCGATTAGAGGATATACCCAGAATGTGGGTACCAAGAAGTGTGGGCTATACACTGCCCTTTTTTTCATACATTTTTTGGTTGAAAAATTCTCTGTCTCCTAGTTCCTTATCGAGGGCGCAGTTAAGCTAGTTTGTGCCTCGAATACACAGAAACAGAATATCTGGCTGGGGATGTGCGATTAGAGGATATACCCAGATTGTGGGTACCAAGAAGTGTGGGCTATACACTGCCCTTTTTTTCATACATTTTTTGGTGGAAAAATTTTCTGTCTCCCAGTTCCTTTTCGAGGCCGCTATTAAGCTAGTTTGTGCCTCGAATACACAGAAACATAATATCTGGCTTAGGATGTGCGATTGGAGGATATACCCAGATTGTGGGTATCAAGAAGTGTGGGCTATACACTGCCCTTTTTTTTCATACATTTTTTGGTTGAAAAATTTTCTGTCTCCTAGTTCCTTATCGAGGGCGCAGTTAAGCTAGTTTGTGCCTCGAATACACAGAAACAGAATATCTGGCTGGGGATGTGCGATTAGAGGATATACCCAGATTGTGGGTATAAGGACGTGTGGGCTATACACTGCCCTTTTTTTCATACATTTTTTGGTGGAAAAATTTTCTGTCTTCTAGTTCCTTATCGAGGGCGCAGTTAAGCTAGTTTGTGCCTCGAATACACAGAAACAGAATATCTGGCTGGGGATGTGCGATTAGAGGATATACCCAGATTGTGGGTACCAAGAAGTGTGGGCTATACACTGCCCTTTTTTTCATACATTTTTTGGTGGAAAAATTTTCTGTCTCCCAGTTCCTTTTCGAGGCCGCTATTAAGCTAGTTTGTGCCTCGAATACACAGAAACATAATATCTGGCTTAGGATGTGCGATTGGAGGATATACCCAGATTGTGGGTACCAAGAAGTGTGGGCTATACACTGCCCTTTTTTTCATACATTTTTTGGTTGAAAAATTTTCTGTCTCCTAGTTCCTTTTCGAGACCGCAGCGAAGCTCGTTTGTGCCTCGAATACACAGAAATAGAATATCTGGCATGGGATGTGCTATTAGAGGATATACCCAGATTGTAGGTATCAAGACGTGTGGGCTATACACTGCCCATTTTTTCATACATTTTTTGGTTGAAAAATTTTCTGTCTCCCAGTTCCTTTTCGAGGGCGCAGCTAAGCTAGTTTGTGCCTCGAATACACAGAAACATAATATCTGGCTTAGGATGTGCGATTGGAGGATATACCCAGATTGTGGGTACCAAGAAGTGTGGGCTATACACTGCCCTTTTTTTCATACATTTTTTGGTTGAAAAATTTTCTGTCTCCCAGTTCCTTTTCGAGGGCGCAGCTAAGCTAGTTTGTGCCTCGAATACACAGAAACATAATATCTGGCTTAGGATGTGCGATTGGAGGATATACCCAGATTGTGGGTACCAAGAAGTGTGGGCTATACACTGCCTTTTTTTTCATACATTTTTTGGTTGAAAAATTTTCTGTCTCCTAGTTCCTTTTCGAGGCCGCAGCGAAGCTCGTTTGTGCCTCGAATACACAGAAACAGAATATCTGGCTTAGGATGTGCGATTGGAGGATATACCCAGATTGTGGGTATCAAGAAGTGTGGGCTATACACTGCCCTTTTTTTAATACATTTTTTGGTGGAAAAATTTTGTCTTCTAGTTCCTTATCAAGGGCGCAGTTAAGCTAGTTTGTGCCTCGAATACACAGAAACAGAATATCTGGCTGGGGATGTGCGATTAGAGGATATACCCAGATTGTGGGTACCAAGAAGTGTGGGCTATACACTGCCCTTTTTTTCATACATTTTTTGGTGGAAACATTTTGTCTTCTAGTTCCTTATCAAGGGCGCAGTTAAGCTAGTTTG
The DNA here is from genome assembly GCA_963583995.1 of Xylota segnis. Classification (NCBI taxonomy): domain Eukaryota; kingdom Metazoa; phylum Arthropoda; class Insecta; order Diptera; family Syrphidae; genus Xylota; species Xylota segnis. The sequence goes on along the minus strand of OY757236.1, from coordinate 46,671,076 downwards.
TGCCTCGAATACACAGAAACAGAATATCTGGCTGGGGATGTGCGATTAGAGGATATACCCAGATTGTGGGTATCAAGAAATGTGGGCTGTACACTGCCCTTTTTTTCATACATTTTTTGGTGGAAAAATTTTCTGTCTTCTAGTTCCTTATCGAGGGCGCAGTTAAGCTAGTTTGTGCCTCGAATACACAGAAACAGAATATCTGGCTGGGGATGTGCGATTAGAGAATATACCCAGATTGTGGGTACCAAGAAGTGTGGGCTATACACTGCCCTTTTTTTCACACATTTTTTGGTGGAAACATTTTGTCTTCTAGTTCCTTATCAAGGGCGCAGTTAAGCTAGTTTGTGCCTCGAATACACAGAAACAGAATATCTGGCTGGGGATGTGCGATTAGAGGATATACCCAGATTGTGGGTACCAAGAAGTGTGGGCTATACACTGCCCTTTTTTTCATACATTTTTTGGTTCAAAAATTTTCTGTCTCCTAGTTCCTTATCGAGGGCGCAGTGAAGCTAGTTTGTGCCTCGAATACACAGAAACAGAATATCTGGCTGGGGATGTGCGATTAGAGGATATACCCAGATTGTGGGTATCAAGACGTGTGGGCTAGACACTGCCCTTTTTTTCATACATTTTTTGGTGGAAAAATTTTCTGTCTTCTAGTTCCTTATCGAGGGCGCAGTTAAGCTAGTTTGTGCCTCGAATACACAGAAACAGAATATCTGGCTGGGGATGTGCGATTAGAGGATATACCCAGATTGTGGGTATCAAGACGTGTGGGCTAGACACTGCCCTTTTTTTCATACATTTTTTGGTGGAAAAATTTTCTGTCTTCTAGTTCCTTATCGAGGGCGCAGTTAAGCTAGTTTGTGCCTCGAATACACAGAAACAGAATATCTGGCTGGGGATGTGCGATTAGAGGATATACCCAGATTGTGGGTATCAAGACGTGTGGGCTAGACACTGCCCTTTTTTTCATACATTTTTTGGTGGAAAAATTTTCTGTCTTCTAGTTCCTTATCGAGGGCGCAGTTAAGCTAGTTTGTGCCTCGAATACACAGAAACAGAATATCTGGCTGGGGATGTGCGATTAGAGGATATACCCAGATTGTGGGTATCAAGACGTGTGGGCTAGACACTGCCCTTTTTTTCATACATTTTTTGGTGGAAAAATTTTCTGTCTTCTAGTTCCTTATCGAGGGCGCAGTTAAGCTAGTTTGTGCCTCGAATACACAGAAACAGAATATCTGGCTGGGGATGTGCGATTAGAAGATATACCCAGATTGTGGGTACCAAGAAGTGTGGGCTATACACTGCCCTTTTTTTCATACATTTTTTGGTGGAAAAATTTTCTGTCTCCCAGTTCCTTTTCGAGGCCGCAGCGAAGCTCGTTTGTGCCTCGAATACACAGAAACAGAATATCTGGCTGGGGATGTGCGATTAGAAGATATATCCAGATTGTGGGTACCAAGAAGTGTGGGCTATACACTGCCCTTTTTTTCATACATTTTATGGTGGAACAATTTTTGTCTCCCAGTTCCTTTTCGAGGCCGCAGCTAAGCTCGTTTGTGCCTCGAATACACACAAACAGAATATCTGGCTGGGGATGTGCGATTGGAGGATATACCCAGATTGTGGGTATCAAGAAGTGTGGGCTGTACACTGCCCTTTTTTTCATACATTTTTTGGTTGAAAAATTTTCTGTCATCTAGTTCCTTATCGAGGGCGCAGTTAAGCTAGTTTGTGCCTCGAATACACAGAAACAGAATATCTGGCTGGGGATGTGCGATTAGAGGATATACCCAGATTGTGGGTACCAAGAAGTGTGGGCTATACACTGCCCTTTTTTTCACACATTTTTTGGTGGAAACATTTTCTGTCTCCCAGTTCCTTTTCGAGGCCGCAGCGAAGCTCGTTTGTGCCTCGAATACACAGAAACAGAATATCTGGCTGGGGATGTGCGATTAGAGGATATACCCAGATTGTGGGTATCAAGAAGTGTGGGCTATACACTGCCCATTTTTTCATACATTTTTTGGTTGAAAAATTTTCTGTCTCCCAGTTCCTTTTCGAGGGCGCAGCTAAGCTAGTTTGTGCCTCGAATACACAGAAACATAATATCTGGCTTAGGATGTGCGATTGGAGGATATACCCAGATTGTGGGTACCAAGAAGTGTGGGCTATACACTGCCCTTTTTTTCATACATTTTTTGGTTGAAAAATTTTCTGTCTCCCAGTTCCTTTTCGAGGGCGCAGCTAAGCTAGTTTGTGCCTCGAATACACAGAAACATAATATCTGGCTTAGGATGTGCGATTGGAGGATATACCCAGATTGTGGGTACCAAGAAGTGTGGGCTATACACTGCCCTTTTTTTCATACATTTTTTGGTTGAAAAATTTTCTGTCTCCTAGTTCCTTTTCGAGGCCGCAGCGAAGCTCGTTTGTGCCTCGAATACACAGAAACAGAATATCTGGCTTAGGATGTGCGATTGGAGGATATACCCAGATTGTGGGTATCAAGAAGTGTGGGCTATACACTGCCCTTTTTTTAATACATTTTTTGGTGGAAACATTTTCTGTCTCCTAGTTATTTATCGAGGGCGCAGTTAAGCTAGTTTGTGCCTCGAATACACAGAAACAGAATATCTGGCATGGGATGTGCGATTGGAGGATATACCCAGATTGTGGGTATCAAGAAGTGTGGGCTATACACTGCCCTTTTTTTCATACATTTTTTGGTTGAAAAATTTTCTGTCTCCTAGTTCCTTTTCGAGGGCGCAGCTAAGCTAGTTTGTGCCTCGAATACACAGAAACAGAATAATTGGCTGGGGATGTGCGATTAGGGGATATACCCAGATTGTGGGTATCAAGACGTGTGGGCTATACACTGCCCATTTTTTCAAAAATTTTTTGTTTGAAAAATTTTCTGTCTCCTAGTTATTTATCGAGGGCGCAGTTAAGCTAGTTTGTGCCTCGAATACACAGAAACAGAATATCTGGCTGGGGATGTGCGATTAGAGGATATACCCAGATTGTGGGTACCAAGAAGTGTGGGCTATACACTGCCCTTTTTTTCATACATTTTTTGGTTGACAAATTTTCTGTCTCCCAGTTCCTTTTCGAGGCCGCAGCGAAGCTCGTTTGTGCCTCGAATACACAGAAACAAAACATCTTGCTTGGGATATACGATTGGAGGATATACCCAGATTGTGGGTACCAAGAAGTGTGGGCTATACACTGCCCTTTTTTTCATACATTTTTTGGTGGAAACATTTTCTGTCTCCCAGTTCCTTTTCGAGGCCGCAGCGAAGCTCGTTTGTGCCTCGAATACACAGAAACAGAATATCTGGCTGGGGATGTGCGATTAGAAGATATACCCAGATTGTGGGTACCAAGAAGTGTGGGCTATACACTGCCCTTTTTTTCATACATTTTTTGGTGGAACAATTTTTGTCTCCCAGTTCCTTTTCGAGGCCGCAGCTAAGCTCGTTTGTGCCGCGAATACACAGAAACAGAATATCTGGCTGGGGATGTGCGATTAGAGGATATACCCAGATTGTGGGTACCAAGAAGTGTGGGCTATACACTGCCCTTTTTTTCATACATTTTTTGGTGGAAAAATTTTCTGTCTCCCAGTTCCTTTTCGAGGGCGCAGCTAAGCTAGTTCGTGCCGCGAATACACAGAACCATAATATCTGGCTTAGGATGTGCAATTGGAGGATATACCCAGATTGTGGGTATCAAGAAGTGTGGGCTATACACTGCCCTTTTTTTCATACTAGTTTTTCATACTTTTTTTCATAATTTTCTGTCTCCTAGTTCCTTTTCGAGGGCGCAGCTAAGCTAGTTTGTGCCTCGAATACACAGAAACAGAATAATTGGCTGGGGATGTGCGATTAGGGGATATACCCAGATTGTGGGTATCAAGACGTGTGGGCTATAACACTGCCCATTTTTTCAAAAATTTTTTGTTTGAAAAATTTTCTGTCTCCTAGTTATTTATCGAGGGCGCAGTTAAGCTAGTTTGTGCCTCGAATACACAGAAACAGAATATCTGGCTGGGGATGTGCGATTAGAGGATATACCCAGATTGTGGGTACCAAGAAGTGTGGGCTATACACTGCCCTTTTTTTCATACATTTTTTGGTGGAAAAATTTTCTGTCTCCCAGTTCCTTTTCGAGGCCGCTATTAAGCTAGTTTGTGCCTCGAATACACAGGAACATAATATCTGGCTTAGGATGTGCGATTGGAGGATATACCCAGATTGTGGGTATCAAGAAGTGTGGGCTATACACTGCCCTTTTTTTCATACATTTTTTGTTTGAAAAATTTTCTGTCTCCTAGTTCCTTATCGAGGGCGCAGTTAAGCTAGTTTGTGCCTCGAATACACAGAAACAGAATATCTGGCTGGGGATGTGCGATTAGAGGATATACCCAGATTGTGGGTACCAAGAAGTGTGGGCTATACACTGCCCTTTTTTTCATACATTTTTTGGTGGAAAAATTTTCTGTCTCCCAGTTCCTTTTCGAGGCCGCTATTAAGCTAGTTTGTGCCTCGAATACACAGGAACATAATATCTGGCTTAGGATGTGCGATTGGAGGATATACCCAGATTGTGGGTATCAAGAAGTGTGGGCTATACACTGCCCTTTTTTTCATACATTTTTTGGTTGAAAAATTTTCTGTCTCCCAGTTCCTTTTCGAGGGCGCAGCTAAGCTAGTTTGTGCCGCGAATACACAGAAACAGAATATCTGGCTGGGGATGTGCGATTAGAGGATATACCCAGATTGTGGGTACCAAGAAGTGTGGGCTATACACTGCCCTTTTTTTCATACATTTTTTGGTGGAAAAATTTTCTGTCTCCCAGTTCCTTTTCGAGGCCGCTATTAAGCTAGTTTGTGCCTCGAATACACAGGAACATAATATCTGGCTTAGGATGTGCGATTGGAGGATATACCCAGATTGTGGGTATCAAGAAGTGTGGGCTATACACTGCCCTTTTTTTCATACATTTTTTGTTTGAAAAATTTTCTGTCTCCTAGTTCCTTATCGAGGGCGCAGTTAAGCTAGTTTGTGCCTCGAATACACAGAAACAGAATATCTGGCTGGGGATGTGCGATTAGAGGATATACCCAGATTGTGGGTACCAAGAAGTGTGGGCTATACACTGCCCTTTTTTTCATACATTTTTTGGTGGAAAAATTTTCTGTCTCCCAGTTCCTTTTCGAGGCCGCTATTAAGCTAGTTTGTGCCTCGAATACACAGGAACATAATATCTGGCTTAGGATGTGCGATTAGAGGATATACCCAGATTGTGGGTACCAAGAAGTGTGGGCTATACACTGCCCATTTTTTCATACATTTTTTGGTTGAAAAATTTTCTGTCTCCTAGTTCCTTATCGAGGGCGCAGTTAAGCTAGTTTGTGCCTCGAATACACAGAAACAGAATATCTGGCTGGGGATGTGCGATTAGAGGATATACCCAGATTGTGGGTACCAAGAAGTGTGGGCTATACACTGCCCATTTTTTCATACATTTTTTGGTTGAAAAATTTTCTGTCTCCCAGTTCCTTTTCGAGGCCGCAGCGAAGCTCGTTTGTGCCTCGAATACACAGAAACAGAATATCTGGCTGGGGATGTGCGATTAGAGGATATACCCAGATTGTGGGTATCAAGAAGTGTGGGCTATACACTGCCCTTTTTTTCATACATTTTTTGGTTGAAAAATTTTCTGTCTCCTAGTTCCTTATCGAGGGCGCAGTTAAGCTAGTTTGTGCCTCGAATACACAGAAACAGAATATCTGGCTGGGGATGTGCGATTAGAGGATATACCCAGATTGTGGGTACCAAGAAGTGTGGGCTATACACTGCCCATTTTTTCATACATTTTTTGGTTGAAAAATTTTCTGTCTCCCAGTTCCTTTTCGAGGCCGCAGCGAAGCTCGTTTGTGCCTCGAATACACAGAAACAAAACATCTTGCTTGGGATATACGATTGGAGGATATACCCAGATTGTGGGTACCAAGAAGTGTGGGCTATACACTGCCCTTTTTTTCATACATTTTTTGGTTGAAAAATTTTCTGTCTCCCAGTTCCTTTTCGAGGGCGCAGCTAAGCTAGTTTGTGCCGCGAATACACAGAAACAGAATATCTGGCTGGGGATGTGCGATTAGAGGATATACCCAGATTGTGGGTACCAAGAAGTGTGGGCTATACACTGCCCTTTTTTTCATACATTTTTTGGTGGAAAAATTTTCTGTCTCCCAGTTCCTTTTCGAGGGCGCAGCTAAGCTAGTTCGTGCCGCGAATACACAGAACCATAATATCTGGCTTAGGATGTGCAATTGGAGGATATACCCAGATTGTGGGTATCAAGAAGTGTGGGCTATACACTGCCCTTTTTTTCATACTAGTTTTTCATACTTTTTTTCATAATTTTCTGTCTCCTAGTTCCTTTTCGAGGGCGCAGCTAAGCTAGTTTGTGCCTCGAATACACAGAAACAGAATAATTGGCTGGGGATGTGCGATTAGGGGATATACCCAGATTGTGGGTATCAAGACGTGTGGGCTATACACTGCCCATTTTTTCAAAAATTTTTTGTTTGAAAAATTTTCTGTCTCCTAGTTATTTATCGAGGGCGCAGTTAAGCTAGTTTGTGCCTCGAATACACAGAAACAGAATATCTGGCTGGGGATGTGCGATTAGAGGATATACCCAGATTGTGGGTACCAAGAAGTGTGGGCTATACACTGCCCTTTTTTTCATACATTTTTTGGTGGAAAAATTTTCTGTCTCCCAGTTCCTTTTCGAGGCCGCTATTAAGCTAGTTTGTGCCTCGAATACACAGGAACATAATATCTGGCTTAGGATGTGCGATTGGAGGATATACCCAGATTGTGGGTATCAAGAAGTGTGGGCTATACACTGCCCTTTTTTTCATACATTTTTTGTTTGAAAAATTTTCTGTCTCCTAGTTCCTTATCGAGGGCGCAGTTAAGCTAGTTTGTGCCTCGAATACACAGAAACAGAATATCTGGCTGGGGATGTGCGATTAGAGGATATACCCAGATTGTGGGTACCAAGAAGTGTGGGCTATACACTGCCCTTTTTTTCATACATTTTTTGGTGGAAAAATTTTCTGTCTCCCAGTTCCTTTTCGAGGCCGCTATTAAGCTAGTTTGTGCCTCGAATACACAGGAACATAATATCTGGCTTAGGATGTGCGATTGGAGGATATACCCAGATTGTGGGTATCAAGAAGTGTGGGCTATACACTGCCCTTTTTTTCATACATTTTTTGGTTGAAAAATTTTCTGTCTCCCAGTTCCTTTTCGAGGGCGCAGCTAAGCTAGTTTGTGCCGCGAATACACAGAAACAGAATATCTGGCTGGGGATGTGCGATTAGAGGATATACCCAGATTGTGGGTACCAAGAAGTGTGGGCTATACACTGCCCTTTTTTTCATACATTTTTTGGTGGAAAAATTTTCTGTCTCCCAGTTCCTTTTCGAGGCCGCTATTAAGCTAGTTTGTGCCTCGAATACACAGGAACATAATATCTGGCTTAGGATGTGCGATTGGAGGATATACCCAGATTGTGGGTATCAAGAAGTGTGGGCTATACACTGCCCTTTTTTTCATACATTTTTTGTTTGAAAAATTTTCTGTCTCCTAGTTCCTTATCGAGGGCGCAGTTAAGCTAGTTTGTGCCTCGAATACACAGAAACAGAATATCTGGCTGGGGATGTGCGATTAGAGGATATACCCAGATTGTGGGTACCAAGAAGTGTGGGCTATACACTGCCCTTTTTTTCATACATTTTTTGGTGGAAAAATTTTCTGTCTCCCAGTTCCTTTTCGAGGCCGCTATTAAGCTAGTTTGTGCCTCGAATACACAGGAACATAATATCTGGCTTAGGATGTGCGATTGGAGGATATACCCAGATTGTGGGTATCAAGAAGTGTGGGCTATACACTGCCCTTTTTTTCATACATTTTTTGGTTGAAAAATTTTCTGTCTCCTAGTTCCTTATCGAGGGCGCAGTTAAGCTAGTTTGTGCCTCGAATACACAGAAACAGAATATCTGGCTGGGGATGTGCGATTAGAGGATATACCCAGATTGTGGGTACCAAGAAGTGTGGGCTATACACTGCCCATTTTTTCATACATTTTTTGGTTGAAAAATTTTCTGTCTCCCAGTTCCTTTTCGAGGCCGCAGCGAAGCTCGTTTGTGCCTCGAATACACAGAAACAAAACATCTTGCTTGGGATATACGATTGGAGGATATACCCAGATTGTGGGTACCAAGAAGTGTGGGCTATACACTGCCCTTTTTTTCATACATTTTTTGGTGGAAAAATTTTCTGTCTCCCAGTTCCTTTTCGAGGCCGCTATTAAGCTAGTTTGTGCCTCGAATACACAGGAACATAATATCTGGCTTAGGATGTGCGATTGGAGGATATACCCAGATTGTGGGTATCAAGAAGTGTGGGCTATACACTGCCCTTTTTTTCATACATTTTTTGTTTGAAAAATTTTCTGTCTCCTAGTTCCTTATCGAGGGCGCAGTTAAGCTAGTTTGTGCCTCGAATACACAGAAACAGAATATCTGGCTGGGGATGTGCGATTAGAGGATATACCCAGATTGTGGGTACCAAGAAGTGTGGGCTATACACTGGCCTTTTTTTCATACATTTTTTGGTGGAAAAATTTTCTGTCTCCCAGTTCCTTTTCGAGGCCGCTATTAAGCTAGTTTGTGCCTCGAATACACAGGAACATAATATCTGGCTTAGGATGTGCGATTGGAGGATATACCCAGATTGTGGGTATCAAGAAGTGTGGGCTATACACTGCCCTTTTTTTCATACATTTTTTGGTTGAAAAATTTTCTGTCTCCTAGTTCCTTATCGAGGGCGCAGTTAAGCTAGTTTGTGCCTCGAATACACAGAAACAGAATATCTGGCTGGGGATATACGATTGGAGGATATACCCAGATTGTGGGTACCAAGAAGTGTGGGCTATACACTGCCCTTTTTTTCATACATTTTTTGGTGGAAAAATTTTCTGTCTCCCAGTTCCTTTTCGAGGGCGCAGCTAAGCTAGTTTGTGCCGCGAATACACAGAAACAGAATATCTGGCTGGGGATGTGCGATTAGAGGATATACCCAGATTGTGGGTATCAAGAAGTGTGGGCTATACACTGCCCTTTTTTTCATACATTTTTTGGTTGAAAAATTTTCTGTCTCCTAGTTCCTTTTCGAGGGCGCAGCTAAGCTAGTTTGTGCCTCGAATACACAGAAACAGAATAATTGGCTGGGGATGTGCGATTAGGGGATATACCCAGATTGTGGGTATCAAGACGTGTGGGCTATGCACTGCCCATTTTTTCAAAAATTTTTTGTTTGAAAAATTTTCTGTCTCCTAGTTATTTATCGAGGGCGCAGTTAAGCTAGTTTGTGCCTCGAATACACAGAAACAGAATATCTGGCTGGGGATGTGCGATTAGAGGATATACCCAGATTGTGGGTACCAAGAAGTGTGGGCTATACACTGCCCTTTTTTTCATACATTTTTTGGTGGAAAAATTTTCTGTCTCCCAGTTCCTTTTCGAGGCCGCTATTAAGCTAGTTTGTGCCTCGAATACACAGGAACATAATATCTGGCTTAGGATGTGCGATTGGAGGATATACCCAGATTGTGGGTATCAAGAAGTGTGGGCTATACACTGCCCTTTTTTTCATACATTTTTTGGTTGAAAAATTTTCTGTCTCCTAGTTCCTTATCGAGGGCGCAGCTAAGCTAGTTTGTGCCTCGAATACACAGAAACAGAATAATTGGCTGGGGATGTGCGATTAGGGGATATACCCAGATTGTGGGTATCAAGACGTGTGGGCTATACACTGCCCATTTTTTCAAAAATTTTTTGTTTGAAAAATTTTCTGTCTCCTAGTTATTTATCGAGGGCGCAGTTAAGCTAGTTTGTGCCTCGAATACACAGAAACAGAATATCTGGCTGGGGATGTGCGGTTGGAGGATATACCCAGATTGTGGGTATCAAGAAGTGTGGGCTATACACTGCCCTTTTTTTCATACATTTTTTGGTTGAAAAATTTTCTGTCTTCTAGTTCCTTATCGAGGGCGCAGTTGAGCTAGTTTGTGCCTCGAATACACAGAAACAGAATATCTGGCTGGGGATGTGAGATTGGAGGATATACCCAGATTGTGGGTACCAAGAAGTGTGGGCTATACACTGCCCTTTTTTTCATACATTTTTTGGTTGAAAAATTTTCTGTCTCCTAGTTCCTTATCGAGGGCGCAGTTAAGCTAGTTTGTGCCTCGAATACACAGAAACAGAATATCTGGCTGGGGATGTGCGATTAGAGGATATACCCAGATTGTGGGTACCAAGAAGTGTGGGCTATACACTGCCCTTTTTTTCATACATTTTTTGGTGGAAAAATTTTCTGTCTCCCAGTTCCTTTTCGAGGCCGCTATTAAGCTAGTTTGTGCCTCGAATACACAGAAACATAATATCTGGCTTAGGATGTGCGATTGGAGGATATACCCAGATTGTGGGTACCAAGAAGTGTGGGCTATACACTGCCCTTTTTTTCATACATTTTTTGGTTGAAAAATTCTCTGTCTCCTAGTTCCTTATCGAGGGCGCAGTTAAGCTAGTTTGTGCCTCGAATACACAGAAACAGAATATCTGGCTGGGGATGTGCGATTAGAGGATATACCCAGATTGTGGGTACCAAGAAGTGTGGGCTATACACTGCCCTTTTTTTCATACATTTTTTGGTGGAAAAATTTTCTGTCTCCCAGTTCCTTTTCGAGGCCGCTATTAAGCTAGTTTGTGCCTCGAATACACAGAAACATAATATCTGGCTTAGGATGTGCGATTGGAGGATATACCCAGATTGTGGGTATCAAGAAGTGTGGGCTATACACTGCCCTTTTTTTTCATACATTTTTTGGTTGAAAAATTTTCTGTCTCCTAGTTCCTTATCGAGGGCGCAGTTAAGCTAGTTTGTGCCTCGAATACACAGAAACAGAATATCTGGCTGGGGATGTGCGATTAGAGGATATACCCAGATTGTGGGTATAAGGACGTGTGGGCTATACACTGCCCTTTTTTTCATACATTTTTTGGTGGAAAAATTTTCTGTCTTCTAGTTCCTTATCGAGGGCGCAGTTAAGCTAGTTTGTGCCTCGAATACACAGAAACAGAATATCTGGCTGGGGATGTGCGATTAGAGGATATACCCAGATTGTGGGTACCAAGAAGTGTGGGCTATACACTGCCCTTTTTTTCATACATTTTTTGGTGGAAAAATTTTCTGTCTCCCAGTTCCTTTTCGAGGCCGCTATTAAGCTAGTTTGTGCCTCGAATACACAGGAACATAATATCTGGCTTAGGATGTGCGATTGGAGGATATACCCAGATTGTGGGTACCAAGAAGTGTGGGCTATACACTGCCCTTTTTTTCATACATTTTTTGGTTGAAAAATTCTCTGTCTCCTAGTTCCTTATCGAGGGCGCAGTTAAGCTAGTTTGTGCCTCGAATACACAGAAACAGAATATCTGGCTGGGGATGTGCGATTAGAGGATATACCCAGATTGTGGGTATAAGGACGTGTGGGCTATACACTGCCCTTTTTTTCATACATTTTTTGGTGGAAAAATTTTCTGTCTTCTAGTTCCTTATCGAGGGCGCAGTTAAGCTAGTTTGTGCCTCGAATACACAGAAACAGAATATCTGGCTGGGGATGTGCGATTAGAGGATATACCCAGATTGTGGGTACCAAGAAGTGTGGGCTATACACTGCCCTTTTTTAGCATACATTTTTTGGTTGAAAAATTTTCTGTCTCCTAGTTCCTTTTCGAGGCCGCAGCGAAGCTCGTTTGTGCCTCGAATACACAGAAACAGAATATCTGGCTTAGGATGTGCGATTGGAGGATATACCCAGATTGTGGGTATCAAGAAGTGTGGGCTATACACTGCCCTTTTTTTCATACATTTTTTGGTGGAAACATTTTCTGTCTCCCAGTTCCTTTTCGAGGGCGCAGCTAAGCTAGTTTGTGCCTCGAATACACAGAAACATAATATCTGGCTTAGGATGTGCGATTGGAGGATATACCCAGATTGTGGGTACCAAGAAGTGTGGGCTATACACTGCCCTTTTTTTCATACATTTTTTGGTTGAAAAATTTTCTGTCTCCTAGTTCCTTTTCGAGGCCGCAGCGAAGCTCGTTTGTGCCTCGAATACACAGAAACAGAATATCTGGCTTAGGATGTGCGATTGGAGGATATACCCAGATTGTGGGTATCAAGAAGTGTGGGCTATACACTGCCCTTTTTTTCATACATTTTTTGGTGGAAACATTTTCTGTCTCCCAGTTCCTTTTCGAGGGCGCAGCTAAGCTAGTTTGTGCCTCGAATACACAGAAACATAATATCTGGCTTAGGATGTGCGATTGGAGGATATACCCAGATTGTGGGTACCAAGAAGTGTGGGCTATACACTGCCCTTTTTTTCATACATTTTTTGGTTGAAAAATTTTCTGTCTCCCAGTTCCTTTTCGAGGGCGCAGCTAAGCTAGTTTGTGCCTCGAATACACAGAAACATAATATCTGGCTTAGGATGTGCGATTGGAGGATATACCCAGATTGTGGGTACCAAGAAGTGTGGGCTATACACTGCCTTTTTTTTCATACATTTTTTGGTTGAAAAATTTTCTGTCTCCTAGTTTCTTTTCGAGGCCGCAGCGAAGCTCGTTTGTGCCTCGAATACACAGAAACAGAATATCTGGCTTAGGATGTGCGATTGGAGGATATACCCAGATTGTGGGTATCAAGAAGTGTGGGCTATACACTGCCCTTTTTTTAATACATTTTTTGGTGGAAAAATTTTGTCTTCTAGTTCCTTATCAAGGGCGCAGTTAAGCTAGTTTGTGCCTCGAATACACAGAAACAGAATATCTGGCTGGGGATGTGCGATTAGAGGATATACCCAGATTGTGGGTACCAAGAAGTGTGGGCTATACACTGCCCTTTTTTTCATACATTTTTTGGTGGAAACATTTTGTCTTCTAGTTCCTTATCAAGGGCGCAGTTAAGCTAGTTTGTGCCTCGAATACACAGAAACAGAATATCTGGCTGGGGATGTGCGATTAGAGGATATACCCAGATTGTGGGTATCAAGAAATGTGGGCTGTACACTGCCCTTTTTTTCATACATTTTTTGGTGGAAAAATTTTCTGTCTTCTAGTTCCTTATCGAGGGCGCAGTTAAGCTAGTTTGTGCCTCGAATACACAGAAACATAATATCTGGCTGGGGATGTGCGATTAGAGGATATACCCAGATTGTGGGTATCAAGACGTGTGGGCTATACACTGCCCTTTTTTTCATACATTTTTTGGTTGAAAAATTTTCTGTCTCCCAGTTCCTTTTCGAGGGCGCAGTTAAGCTAGTTTGTGCCTCGAATACACAGAAACAGAATATCTGGCTGGGGATGTGCGATTAGAGGATATACCCAGATTGTGGGTACCAAGAAGTGTGGGCTATACACTGCCCTTTTTTTCATACATTTTTTGGTGGAAAAATTTTCTGTCTCCCAGTTCCTTTTCGAATGCGCAGCTAAGCTAGTTTGTGCCTCGAATACACAGAAACAGAATATCTGGAATGGGATGTGCGATTGGAGGATATACCCAGATTGTGGGTATCAAGAAGTGTGGGCTATATATTGCCCTTTTTTCATACATTTTTTGGTTGAAAAATTTTCTGTCTCCTAGTTCCTTATCGAGGGCGCAGTTAAGCTAGTTTGTGCCTCGAATACACAGAAACAGAATATCTGGCTGGGGATGTGCGATTAGAGGATATACCCAGATTGTGGGTACCAAGAAGTGTGGGCTATACACTGCCCTTTTTTTCATACATTTTTTGGTTCAAAAATTTTCTGTCTCCTAGTTCCTTATCGAGGGCGCAGTGAAGCTAGTTTGTGCCTCGAATACACAGAAACAGAATATCTGGCTGGGGATGTGCGATTAGAGGATATACCCAGATTGTGGGTATCAAGACGTGTGGGCTAGACACTGCCCTTTTTTTCATACATTTTTTGGTGGAAAAATTTTCTGTCTTCTAGTTCCTTATCGAGGGCGCAGTTAAGCTAGTTTGTGCCTCGAATACACAGAAACAGAATATCTGGCTGGGGATGTGCGATTAGAAGATATACCCAGATTGTGGGTACCAAGAAGTGTGGGCTATACACTGCCCATTTTTTCATACATTTTTTGGTTGAAAAATTTTCTGTCTCCCAGTTCCTTTTCGAGGCCGCAGCGAAGCTCGTTTGTGCCTCGAATACACAGAAACAAAACATCTTGCTTGGGATATACGATTGGAGGATATACCCAGATTGTGGGTACCAAGAAGTGTGGGCTATACACTGCCCTTTTTTTCATACATTTTTTGGTGGAAAAATTTTCTGTCTCCCAGTTCCTTTTCGAGGCCGCAGCGAAGCTCGTTTGTGCCTCGAATACACAGAAACAGAATATCTGGCTGGGGATGTGCGATTAGAAGATATATCCAGATTGTGGGTACCAAGAAGTGTGGGCTATACACTGCCCTTTTTTTCATACATTTTATGGTGGAACAATTTTTGTCTCCCAGTTCCTTTTCGAGGCCGCAGCTAAGCTCGTTTGTGCCTCGAATACACACAAACAGAATATCTGGCTGGGGATGTGCGATTGGAGGATATACCCAGATTGTGGGTATCAAGAAGTGTGGGCTGTACACTGCCCTTTTTTTCATACATTTTTTGGTTGAAAAATTTTCTGTCATCTAGTTCCTTATCGAGGGCGCAGTTAAGCTAGTTTGTGCCTCGAATACACAGAAACAGAATATCTGGCTGGGGATGTGCGATTAGAGGATATACCCAGATTGTGGGTACCAAGAAGTGTGGGCTATACACTGCCCTTTTTTTCACACATTTTTTGGTGGAAACATTTTCTGTCTCCCAGTTCCTTTTCGAGGCCGCAGCGAAGCTCGTTTGTGCCTCGAATACACAGAAACAGAATATCTGGCTGGGGATGTGCGATTAGAGGATATACCCAGATTGTGGGTATCAAGACGTGTGGGCTAGACACTGCCCTTTTTTTCATACATTTTTTGGTGGAAAAATTTTCTGTCTTCTAGTTCCTTATCGAGGGCGCAGTTGAGCTAGTTTGTGCCTCGAATACACAGAAACATAATATCTGGCTGGGGATGTGCGATTAGAGGATATACCCAGATTGTGGGTACCAAGAAGTGTGGGCTATACACTGCCCTTTTTTTCACACATTTTTTGGTGGAAACATTTTCTGTCTCCCAGTTCCTTTTCGAGGCCGCAGCGAAGCTCGTTTGTGCCTCGAATACACAGAAACAAAACATCTTGCTTGGGATATACGATTGGAGGATATACCCAGATTGTGGGTACCAAGAAGTGTGGGCTGTACACTGCCCTTTTTTTCATACATTTTTTGGTTGAAAAATTTTCTGTCATCTAGTTCCTTATCGAGGGCGCAGTTAAGCTAGTTTGTGCCTCGAATACACAGAAACAGAATATCTGGCTGGGGATGTGCGATTAGAGGATATACCCAGATTGTGGGTACCAAGAAGTGTGGGCTATACACTGCCCTTTTTTTCACACATTTTTTGGTGGAAACATTTTCTGTCTCCCAGTTCCTTTTCGAGGCCGCAGCGAAGCTCGTTTGTGCCTCGAATACACAGAAACAGAATATCTGGCTGGGGATGTGCGATTAGAGGATATACCCAGATTGTGGGTATCAAGAAGTGTGGGCTATACACTGCCCTTTTTTTCACACATTTTTTGGTGGAAACATTTTCTGTCTCCCAGTTCCTTTTCGAGGCCGCAGCGAAGCTCGTTTGTGCCTCGAATACACAGAAACAAAACATCTTGCTTGGGATGTGCGATTAGAGGATATACCCAGATTGTGGGTATCAAGAAGTGTGGGCTGTACACTGCCCTTTTTTTCATACATTTTTTGGTTGAAAAATTTTCTGTCATCTAGTTCCTTATCGAGGGCGCAGTTAAGCTAGTTTGTGCCTCGAATACACAGAAACAGAATATCTGGCTGGGGATGTGCGATTAGAGGATATACCCAGATTGTGGGTACCAAGAAGTGTGGGCTATACACTGCCCTTTTTTTCACACATTTTTTGGTGGAAACATTTTCTGTCTCCCAGTTCCTTTTCGAGGCCGCAGCGAAGCTCGTTTGTGCCTCGAATACACAGAAACAGAATATCTGGCTGGGGATGTGCGATTAGAGGATATACCCAGATTGTGGGTATCAAGAAGTGTGGGCTATACACTGCCCATTTTTTCATACATTTTTTGGTTGAAAAATTTTCTGTCTCCCAGTTCCTTTTCGAGGGCGCAGCTAAGCTAGTTTGTGCCTCGAATACACAGAAACATAATATCTGGCTTAGGATGTGCGATTGGAGGATATACCCAGATTGTGGGTACCAAGAAGTGTGGGCTATACACTGCCCTTTTTTTCATACATTTTTTGGTTGAAAAATTTTCTGTCTCCCAGTTCCTTTTCGAGGGCGCAGCTAAGCTAGTTTGTGCCTCGAATACACAGAAACAGAATATCTGGCTTAGGATGTGCGATTGGAGGATATACCCAGATTGTGGGTATCAAGAAGTGTGGGCTATACACTGCCCTTTTTTTAATACATTTTTTGGTGGAAACATTTTCTGTCTCCTAGTTATTTATCGAGGGCGCAGTTAAGCTAGTTTGTGCCTCGAATACACAGAAACAGAATATCTGGCATGGGATGTGCGATTGGAGGATATACCCAGATTGTGGGTATCAAGAAGTGTGGGCTATACACTGCCCTTTTTTTCATACATTTTTTGGTTGAAAAATTTTCTGTCTCCTAGTTCCTTTTCGAGGGCGCAGCTAAGCTAGTTTGTGCCTCGAATACACAGAAACAGAATAATTGGCTGGGGATGTGCGATTAGGGGATATACCCAGATTGTGGGTATCAAGACGTGTGGGCTATACACTGCCCATTTTTTCAAAAATTTTTTGTTTGAAAAATTTTCTGTCTCCTAGTTATTTATCGAGGGCGCAGTTAAGCTAGTTTGTGCCTCGAATACACAGAAACAGAATATCTGGCTGGGGATGTGCGATTAGAGGATATACCCAGATTGTGGGTACCAAGAAGTGTGGGCTATACACTGCCCTTTTTTTCATACATTTTTTGGTTGAAAAATTTTCTGTCTCCCAGTTCCTTTTCGAGGCCGCAGCGAAGCTCGTTTGTGCCTCGAATACACAGAAACAAAACATCTTGCTTGGGATATACGATTGGAGGATATACCCAGATTGTGGGTACCAAGAAGTGTGGGCTATACACTGCCCTTTTTTTCATACATTTTTTGGTGGAAACATTTTCTGTCTCCCAGTTCCTTTTCGAGGCCGCAGCGAAGCTCGTTTGTGCCTCGAATACACAGAAACAGAATATCTGGCTGGGGATGTGCGATTAGAAGATATACCCAGATTGTGGGTACCAAGAAGTGTGGGCTATACACTGCCCTTTTTTTCATACATTTTTTGGTGGAACAATTTTTGTCTCCCAGTTCCTTTTCGAGGCCGCAGCTAAGCTCGTTTGTGCCTCGAATACACAGAAACAGAATATCTGGCTGGGGATGTGCGATTGGAGGATATACCCAGATTGTGGGTATCAAGAAGTGTGGGCTATACACTGCCCTTTTTTTCATACATTTTTTGGTTGAAAAATTTTCTGTCTCCCAGTTCCTTTTCGAGGGCGCAGCTAAGCTAGTTTGTGCCGCGAATACACAGAAACAGAATATCTGGCTGGGGATGTGCGATTAGAGGATATACCCAGATTGTGGGTACCAAGAAGTGTGGGCTATACACTGCCCTTTTTTTCATACATTTTTTGGTGGAAAAATTTTCTGTCTCCCAGTTCCTTTTCGAGGGCGCAGCTAAGCTAGTTCGTGCCGCGAATACACAGAACCATAATATCTGGCTTAGGATGTGCAATTGGAGGATATACCCAGATTGTGGGTATCAAGAAGTGTGGGCTATACACTGCCCTTTTTTTCATACATTTTTTGGTTGAAAAATTTTCTGTCTCCTAGTTCCTTTTCGAGGGCGCAGCTAAGCTAGTTTGTGCCTCGAATACACAGAAACAGAATAATTGGCTGGGGATGTGCGATTAGGGGATATACCCAGATTGTGGGTATCAAGACGTGTGGGCTATACACTGCCCATTTTTTCAAAAATTTTTTGTTTGAAAAATTTTCTGTCTCCTAGTTATTTATCGAGGGCGCAGTTAAGCTAGTTTGTGCCTCGAATACACAGAAACAGAATATCTGGCTGGGGATGTGCGATTAGAGGATATACCCAGATTGTGGGTACCAAGAAGTGTGGGCTATACACTGCCCTTTTTTTCATACATTTTTTGGTGGAAAAATTTTCTGTCTCCCAGTTCCTTTTCGAGGCCGCTATTAAGCTAGTTTGTGCCTCGAATACACAGGAACATAATATCTGGCTTAGGATGTGCGATTGGAGGATATACCCAGATTGTGGGTATCAAGAAGTGTGGGCTATACACTGCCCTTTTTTTCACACATTTTTTGTTTGAAAAATTTTCTGTCTCCTAGTTCCTTATCGAGGGCGCAGTTAAGCTAGTTTGTGCCTCGAATACACAGAAACAGAATATCTGGCTGGGGATGTGCGATTAGAGGATATACCCAGATTGTGGGTACCAAGTAGTGTGGGCTATACACTGCCCTTTTTTTCATACATTTTTTGGTGGAAAAATTTTCTGTCTCCCAGTTCCTTTTCGAGGCCGCTATTAAGCTAGTTTGTGCCTCGAATACACAGGAACATAATATCTGGCTTAGGATGTGCGATTGGAGGATATACCCAGATTGTGGGTATCAAGAAGTGTGGGCTATACACTGCCCTTTTTTTCATACATTTTTTGGTTGAAAAATTTTCTGTCTCCTAGTTCCTTATCGAGGGCGCAGTTAAGCTAGTTTGTGCCTCGAATACACAGGAACATAATATCTGGCTGGGGATGTGCGATTAGAGGATATACCCAGATTGTGGGTACCAAGAAGTGTGGGCTATACACTGCCCTTTTTTTCATACATTTTTTGGTGGAAAAATTTTCTGTCTCCCAGTTCCTTTTCGAGGCCGCTATTAAGCTAGTTTGTGCCTCGAATACACAGGAACATAATATCTGGCTTAGGATGTGCGATTGGAGGATATACCCAGATTGTGGGTACCAAGAAGTGTGGGCTATACACTGCCCTTTTTTTCATACATTTTTTGGTGGAAAAATTTTCTGTCTCCCAGTTCCTTTTCGAGGCCGCTATTAAGCTAGTTTGTGCCTCGAATACACAGGAACATAATATCTGGCTTAGGATGTGCGATTAGAGGATATACCCAGATTGTGGGTACCAAGAAGTGTGGGCTATACACTGGCCTTTTTTTCATACATTTTTTGGTGGAAAAATTTTCTGTCTCCCAGTTCCTTTTCGAGGCCGCTATTAAGCTAGTTTGTGCCTCGAATACACAGGAACATAATATCTGGCTTAGGATGTGCGATTGGAGGATATACCCAGATTGTGGGTATCAAGAAGTGTGGGCTATACACTGCCCTTTTTTTCATACATTTTTTGGTTGAAAAATTTTCTGTCTCCTAGTTCCTTATCGAGGGCGCAGTTAAGCTAGTTTGTGCCTCGAATACACAGAAACAGAATATCTGGCTGGGGATATACGATTGGAGGATATACCCAGATTGTGGGTACCAAGAAGTGTGGGCTATACACTGCCCTTTTTTTCATACATTTTTTGGTGGAAAAATTTTCTGTCTCCCAGTTCCTTTTCGAGGCCGCAGCGAAGCTCGTTTGTGCCTCGAATACACAGAAACAGAATATCTGGCTGGGGATGTGCGATTAGAAGATATACCCAGATTGTGGGTACCAAGAAGTGTGGGCTATACACTGCCCTTTTTTTCATACATTTTTTGGTGGAACAATTTTTGTCTCCCAGTTCCTTTTCGAGGCCGCAGCTAAGCTCGTTTGTGCCTCGAATACACAGAAACAGAATATCTGGCTGGGGATGTGCGATTGGAGGATATACCCAGATTGTGGGTATCAAGAAGTGTGGGCTATACACTGCCCTTTTTTTCATACATTTTTTGGTTGGAAAATTTTCTGTCTCCCAGTTCCTTTTCGAGGGCGCAGCTAAGCTAGTTTGTGCCGCGAATACACAGAAACAGAATATCTGGCTGGGGATGTGCGATTAGAGGATATACCCAGATTGTGGGTACCAAGAAGTGTGGGCTATACACTGCCCTTTTTTTCATACATTTTTTGGTTGAAAAATTTTCTGTCTCCTAGTTCCTTATCGAGGGCGCAGCTAAGCTAGTATGTGCCTCGAATACACAGAAACAGAATATCTGGCTTGGGATTTGCGATTGGAGGATATACCCAGATTGTGGGTATCAAGAAGTGTGGGCTATACACTGCCCTTTTTTTCATACGTTTTTTGGTGGAAAAATTTTCTGTCTCCTAGTTCCTTTTCGAGGGCGCAGCTAAGCTAGTTTGTGCTCGAATACACAGAAACAGAATATCTGGCTTGGGATGTGCGATTGGAGGATATACCCAGATTGTGGGTATCAAGCCGTGTGGGCTATACACTGCCCTTTTTTTCATACATTTTTTGGTGGAAAAATTTTCTGTCTCCCAGTTCCTTTTCGAGGCCGCTATTAAGCTAGTTTGTGCCTCGAATACACAGGAACATAATATCTGGCTTAGGATGTGCGATTGGAGGATATACCCAGATTGTGGGTATCAAGAAGTGTGGGCTATACACTGCCCTTTTTTTCATACATTTTTTGGTTGAAAAATTTTCTGTCTCCTAGTTCCTTATCGAGGGCGCAGCTAAGCTAGTTTGTGCCTCGAATACACAGAAACAGAATAATTGGCTGGGGATGTGCGATTAGGGGATATACCCAGATTGTGGGTATCAAGACGTGTGGGCTATACACTGCCCATTTTTTCAAAAATTTTTTGTTTGAAAAATTTTCTGTCTCCTAGTTATTTATCGAGGGCGCAGTTAAGCTAGTTTGTGCCTCGAATACACAGAAACAGAATATCTGGCTGGGGATGTGCGATTAGAGGATATACCCAGATTGTGGGTACCAAGAAGTGTGGGCTATACACTGCCCTTTTTTTCATACATTTTTTGGTTGAAAAATTTTCTGTCTCCCAGTTCCTTTTCGAGGGCGCAGCTAAGCTAGTTTGTGCCGCGAATACACAGAAACAGAATATCTGGCTGGGGATGTGCGATTAGAGGATATACCCAGATTGTGGGTATCAAGAAGTGTGGGCTATACACTGCCCTTTTTTTCATACATTTTTTGGTTGAAAAATTTTCTGTCTCCCAGTTCCTTTTCGAGGGCGCAGCTAAGCTAGTTTGTGCCGCGAATACACAGAAACAGAATATCTGGCTGGGGATGTGCGATTAGAGGATATACCCAGATTGTGGGTACCAAGAAGTGTGGGCTATACACTGCCCTTTTTTTCATACATTTTTTGGTGGAAAAATTTTCTGTCTCCCAGTTCCTTTTCGAGGCCGCTATTAAGCTAGTTTGTGCCTCGAATACACAGGAACATAATATCTGGCTTAGGATGTGCGATTGGAGGATATACCCAGATTGTGGGTATCAAGAAGTGTGGGCTATACACTGCCCTTTTTTTCATACATTTTTTGGTTGAAAAATTTTCTGTCTCCCAGTTCCTTATCGAGGGCGCAGCTAAGCTAGTTTGTGCCTCGAATACACAGAAACAGAATAATTGGCTGGGGATGTGCGATTAGGGGATATACCCAGATTGTGGGTATCAAGACGTGTGGGCTATACACTGCCCATTTTTTCAAAAATTTTTTGTTTGAAAAATTTTCTGTCTCCTAGTTATTTATCGAGGGCGCAGTTAAGCTAGTTTGTGCCTCGAATACACAGAAACAGAATATCTGGCTGGGGATGTGCGATTAGAGGATATACCCAGATTGTGGGTACCAAGAAGTGTGGGCTATACACTGCCCTTTTTTTCATACATTTTTTGGTGGAACAATTTTTGTCTCCCAGTTCCTTTTCGAGGCCGCAGCTAAGCTCGTTTGTGCCTCGAATACACAGAAACAGAATATCTGGCTGGGGATGTGCGATTGGAGGATATACCCAGATTGTGGGTATCAAGAAGTGTGGGCTATACACTGCCCTTTTTTTCATACATTTTTTGGTTGAAAAATTTTCTGTCTCCCAGTTCCTTTTCGAGGGCGCAGCTAAGCTAGTTTGTGCCGCGAATACACAGAAACAGAATATCTGGCTGGGGATGTGCGATTAGAGGATATACCCAGATTGTGGGTACCAAGAAGTGTGGGCTATACACTGCCCTTTTTTTCATACATTTTTTGGTGGAAAAATTTTCTGTCTCCCAGTTCCTTTTCGAGGCCGCTATTAAGCTAGTTTGTGCCTCGAATACACAGGAACATAATATCTGGCTTAGGATGTGCGATTGGAGGATATACCCAGATTGTGGGTATCAAGAAGTGTGGGCTATACACTGCCCTTTTTTTCATACATTTTTTGGTTGAAAAATTTTCTGTCTCCTAGTTCCTTATCGAGGGCGCAGCTAAGCTAATTTGTGCCTCGAATACACAGAAACAGAATAATTGGCTGGGGATGTGCGATTAGGGGATATACCCAGATTGTGGGTATCAAGACGTGTGGGCTATACACTGCCCATTTTTTCAAAAATTTTTTGTTTGAAAAATTTTCTGTCTCCTAGTTATTTATCGAGGGCGCAGTTAAGCTAGTTTGTGCCTCGAATACACAGAAACAGAATATCTGGCTGGGGATGTGCGATTAGAGGATATACCCAGATTGTGGGTACCAAGAAGTGTGGGCTATACACTGCCCTTTTTTTCATAAATTTTTTGGTGGAACAATTTTTGTCTCCCAGTTCCTTTTCGAGGCCGCAGCTAAGCTCGTTTGTGCCTCGAATACACAGAAACAGAATATCTGGCTGGGGATGTGCGATTGGAGGATATACCCAGATTGTGGGTATCAAGAAGTGTGGGCTATACACTGCCCTTTTTTTCATACATTTTTTGGTTGAACAATTTTCTGTCTCCCAGTTCCTTTTCGAGGGCGCAGCTAAGCTAGTTTGTGCCGCGAATACACAGAAACAGAATATCTGGCTGGGGATGTGCGATTAGAGGATATACCCAGATTGTGGGTACCAAGAAGTGTGGGCTATACACTGCCCTTTTTTTCATACATTTTTTGGTGGAAAAATTTTCTGTCTCCCAGTTCCTTTTCGAGGGCGCAGCTAAGCTAGTTCGTGCCGCGAATACACAGAACCATAATATCTGGCTTAGGATGTGCGATTGGAGGATATACCCAGATTGTGGGTATCAAGAAGTGTGGGCTATCTACTGCCCTTTTTTTCATACATTTTTTGGTTGAAAAATTTTCTGTCTCCTAGTTCCTTTTCGAGGGCGGGCGCAGCTAAGCTAGTTTGTGCCTCGAATACACAGAAACAGAATAATTGGCTGGGGATGTGCGATTAGGGGATATACCCAGATTGTGGGTATCAAGACGTGTGGGCTATACACTGCCCATTTTTTCAAAAATTTTTTGTTTGAAAAATTTTCTGTCTCCTAGTTATTTATCGAGGGCGCAGTTAAGCTAGTTTGTGCCTCGAATACACAGAAACAGAATATCTGGCTGGGGATGTGCGATTAGAGGATATACCCAGATTGTGGGTACCAAGAAGTGTGGGCTATACACTGCCCTTTTTTTCATACATTTTTTGGTGGAAAAATTTTCTGTCTCCCAGTTCCTTTTCGAGGCCGCTATTAAGCTAGTTTGTGCCTCGAATACACAGGAACATAATATCTGGCTTAGGATGTGCGATTGGAGGATATACCCAGATTGTGGGTATCAAGAAGTGTGGGCTATACACTGCCCTTTTTTTCATACATTTTTTGGTTGAAAAATTTTCTGTCTCCTAGTTCCTTATCGAGGGCGCAGCTAAGCTAGTTTGTGCCTCGAATACACAGAAACAGAATAATTGGCTGGGGATGTGCGATTAGGGGATATACCCAGATTGTGGGTATCAAGACGTGTGGGCTATACACTGCCCATTTTTTCAAAAATTTTTTGTTTGAAAAATTTTCTGTCTCCTAGTTATTTATCGAGGGCGCAGTTAAGCTAGTTTGTGCCTCGAATACACAGAAACAGAATATCTGGCTGGGGATGTGCGATTAGAGGATATACCCAGATTGTGGGTACCAAGAAGTGTGGGCTATACACTGCCCTTTTTTTCATACATTTTTTGGTGGAACAATTTTTGTCTCCCAGTTCCTTTTCGAGGCCGCAGCTAAGCTCGTTTGTGCCTCGAATACACAGAAACAGAATATCTGGCTGGGGATGTGCGATTAGAGGATATACCCAGATTGTGGGTACCAAGAAGTGTGGGCTATACACTGCCCTTTTTTTCATACATTTTTTGGTGGAAAAATTTTCTGTCTCCCAGTTCCTTTTCGAGGCCGCTATTAAGCTAGTTTGTGCCTCGAATACACAGGAACATAATATCTGGCTTAGGATGTGCGATTGGAGGATATACCCAGATTGTGGGTATCAAGAAGTGTGGGCTATACACTGCCCTTTTTTTCATACATTTTTTGGTGGAAAAATTTTCTGTCTCCCAGTTCCTTTTCGAATGCGCAGCTAAGCTAGTTTGTGCCTCGAATACACAGAAACAGAATATCTGGCTGGGGATGTGCGATTAGAGGATATACCCAGATTGTGGGTACCAAGAAGTGTGGGCTATACACTGCCCTTTTTTTCATACATTTTTTGGTGGAAAAATTTTCTGTCTCCCAGTTCCTTTTCGAATGCGCAGCTAAGCTAGTTTGTGCCTCGAATACACAGAAACAGAATATCTGGAATGGGATGTGCGATTGGAGGATATACCCAGATTGTGGGTATCAAGAAGTGTGGGCTATACACTGCCCATTTTTTCATACATTTTTTGGTTGAAAAATTTTCTGTCTCCCAGTTCCTTTTCGAGGCCGCAGCGAAGCTCGTTTGTGCCTCGAATACACAGAAACAAAACATCTTGCTTGGGATATACGATTGGAGGATATACCCAGATTGTGGGTACCAAGAAGTGTGGGCTATACACTGCCCTTTTTTTCATACATTTTTTGGTGGAAAAATTTTCTGTCTCCCAGTTCCTTTTCGAGGCCGCAGCGAAGCTCGTTTGTGCCTCGAATACACAGAAACAGAATATCTGGCTGGGGATGTGCGATTAGAAGATATACCCAGATTGTGGGTACCAAGAAGTGTGGGCTATACACTGCCCTTTTTTTCATACATTTTTTGGTGGAACAATTTTTGTCTCCCAGTTCCTTTTCGAGGCCGCAGCTAAGCTCGTTTGTGCCTCGAATACACAGAAACAGAATATCTGGCTGGGGATGTGCGATTGGAGGATATACCCAGATTGTGGGTATCAAGAAGTGTGGGCTATACACTGCCCTTTTTTTCATACATTTTTTGGTTGAAAAATTTTCTGTCTCCCAGTTCCTTTTCGAGGGCGCAGCTAAGCTAGTTTGTGCCGCGAATACACAGAAACAGAATATCTGGCTGGGGATGTGCGATTAGAGGATATACCCAGATTGTGGGTACCAAGAAGTGTGGGCTATACACTGCCCTTTTTTTCATACATTTTTTGGTGGAAAAATTTTCTGTCTCCCAGTTCCTTTTCGAGGGCGCAGCTAAGCTAGTTCGTGCCGCGAATACACAGAACCATAATATCTGGCTTAGGATGTGCGATTGGAGGATATACCCAGATTGTGGGTATCAAGAAGTGTGGGCTATACACTGCCCTTTTTTTCATACATTTTTTGGTTGAAAAATTTTCTGTCTCCTAGTTCCTTTTCGAGGGCGCAGCTAAGCTAGTTTGTGCCTCGAATACACAGAAACAGAATAATTGGCTGGGGATGTGCGATTAGGGGATATACCCAGATTGTGGGTATCAAGACGTGTGGGCTATACACTGCCCATTTTTTCAAAAATTTTTTGTTTGAAAAATTTTCTGTCTCCTAGTTATTTATCGAGGGCGCAGTTAAGCTAGTTTGTGCCTCGAATACACAGAAACAGAATATCTGGCATGGGATGTGCGATTGGAGGATATACCCAGATTGTGGGTATCAAGAAGTGTGGGCTATACACTGCCCTTTTTTTCATACATTTTTTGGTTGAAAAATTTTCTGTCTCCCAGTTCCTTTTCGAGGGCGCAGCTAAGCTAGTTTGTGCCGCGAATACACAGAAACAGAATATCTGGCTGGGGATGTGCGATTAGAGGATATACCCAGATTGTGGGTACCAAGAAGTGTGGGCTATACACTGCCCTTTTTTTCATACATTTTTTGGTGGAAAAATTTTCTGTCTCCCAGTTCCTTTTCGAGGGCGCAGCTAAGCTAGTTCGTGCCGCGAATACACAGAACCATAATATCTGGCTTAGGATGTGCGATTGGAGGATATACCCAGATTGTGGGTATCAAGAAGTGTGGGCTATACACTGCCCTTTTTTTCATACATTTTTTGGTTGAAAAATTTTCTGTCTCCTAGTTCCTTTTCGAGGGCGCAGCTAAGCTAGTTTGTGCCTCGAATACACAGAAACAGAATAATTGGCTGGGGATGTGCGATTAGGGGATATACCCAGATTGTGGGTATCAAGACGTGTGGGCTATACACTGCCCATTTTTTAAAAAATTTTTTGTTTGAAAAATTTTCTGTCTCCTAGTTATTTATCGAGGGCGCAGTTAAGCTAGTTTGTGCCTCGAATACACAGAAACAGAATATCTGGCATGGGATGTGCGATTGGAGGATATACCCAGATTGTGGGTATCAAGAAGTGTGGGCTATACACTGCCCTTTTTTTCATACATTTTTTGGTTGAAAAATTTTCTGTCTCCTAGTTCCTTTTCGAGGGCGCAGCTAAGCTAGTTTGTGCCTCGAATACACAGAAACAGAATAATTGGCTGGGGATGTGCGATTAGGGGATATACCCAGATTGTGGGTATCAAGACGTGTGGGCTATACACTGCCCATTTTTTCAAAAATTTTTTGTTTGAAAAATTTTCTGTCTCCTAGTTATTTATCGAGGGCGCAGTTAAGCTAGTTTGTGCCTCGAATACACAGAAACAGAATATCTGGCATGGGATGTGCGATTGGAGGATATACCCAGATTGTGGGTACCAAGAAGTGTGGGCTATACACTGCCCTTTTTTTCATACATTTTTTGGTGGAAAAATTTTCTGTCTCCCAGTTCCTTTTCGAGGGCGCAGCTAAGCTAGTTCGTGCCGCGAATACACAGAACCATAATATCTGGCTTAGGATGTGCGATTGGAGGATATACCCAGATTGTGGGTATCAAGAAGTGTGGGCTATACACTGCCCTTTTTTTCATACATTTTTTGGTTGAAAAATTTTCTGTCTCCTTGTTCCTTTTCGAGGGCGCAGCTAAGCTAGTTTGTGCCTCGAATACACAGAAACAGAATAATTGGCTGGGGATGTGCGATTAGGGGATATACCCAGATTGTGGGTATCAAGACGTGTGGGCTATACACTGCCCATTTTTTCAAAAATTTTTTGTTTGAAAAATTTTCTGTCTCCTAGTTATTTATCGAGGGCGCAGTTAAGCTAGTTTGTGCCTCGAATACACAGAAACAGAATATCTGGCTGGGGATGTGCGATTAGAGGATATACCCAGATTGTGGGTACCAAGAAGTGTGGGCTATACACTGCTCTTTTTTTCATACATTTTTTGGTGGAAAAATTTTCTGTCTCCCAGTTCCTTTTCGAGGGCGCAGCTAAGCTAGTTCGTGCCGCGAATACACAGAACCATAATATCTGGCTTAGGATGTGCGATTGGAGGATATACCCAGATTGTGGGTATCAAGAAGTGTGGGCTATACACTGCCCTTTTTTTCATACATTTTTTGGTTGAAAAATTTTCTGTCTCCTTGTTCCTTTTCGAGGGCGCAGCTAAGCTAGTTTGTGCCTCGAATACACAGAAACAGAATAATTGGCTGGGGATGTGCGATTGGAGGATATACCCAGATTGTGGGTATCAAGAAGTGTGGGCTATACACTGCCCTTTTTTTCATACATTTTTTGGTTGAAAATTTTTCTGTCTCCCAGTTCCTTTTCGAGGGCGCAGCTAAGCTAGTTCGTGCCGCGAATACACAGAACCATAATATCTGGCTTAGGATGTGCGATTGGAGGATATACCCAGATTGTGGGTATCAAGAAGTGTGGGCTATACACTGCC
Organism: Xylota segnis; assembly: GCA_963583995.1. Classification (NCBI taxonomy): domain Eukaryota; kingdom Metazoa; phylum Arthropoda; class Insecta; order Diptera; family Syrphidae; genus Xylota; species Xylota segnis. The sequence goes on along the minus strand of OY757236.1, from coordinate 46,642,622 downwards.
CTTTTTTTCATACATTTTTTGGTTGAAAAATTTTCTGTCTCCTTGTTCCTTTTCGAGGGCGCAGCTAAGCTAGTTTGTGCCTCGAATACACAGAAACAGAATATCTGGCTGGGGATGTGCGATTAGAGGATATACCCAGATTGTGGGTATCAAGAAGTGTGGGCTATACACTGCCCTTTTTTCATGCATTTTTTGGTGGAAAAATTTTCTGTCTCCCAGTTCCTTTTCGAGGCCGCTATTAAGCTAGTTTGTGCCTCGAATACACAGGAACATAATATCTGGCTTAGGATGTGCGATTGGAGGATATACCCAGATTGTGGGTATCAAGAAGTGTGGGCTATACACTGCCCTTTTTTTCATACATTTTTTGGTGGAAAAATTTTCTGTCTCCCAGTTCCTTTTCGAATGCGCAGCTAAGCTAGTTTGTGCCTCGAATACACAGAAACAGAATATCTGGCTGGGGATGTGCGATTAGAGGATATACCCAGATTGTGGGTACCAAGAAGTGTGGGCTATACACTGCCCTTTTTTTCATACATTTTTTGGTGGAAAAATTTTCTGTCTCCCAGTTCCTTTTCGAATGCGCAGCTAAGCTAGTTTGTGCCTCGAATACACAGAAACAGAATATCTGGAATGGGATGTGCGATTGGAGGATATACCCAGATTGTGGGTATCAAGAAGTGTGGGCTATATACTGCCCATTTTTTCATACATTTTTTGGTTGAAAAATTTTCTGTCTCCCAGTTCCTTTTCGAGGCCGCAGCGAAGCTCGTTTGTGCCTCGAATACACAGAAACAAAACATCTTGCTTGGGATATACGATTGGAGGATATACCCAGATTGTGGGTACCAAGAAGTGTGGGCTATACACTGCCCTTTTTTTCATACATTTTTTGGTGGAAAAATTTTCTGTCTCCCAGTTCCTTTTCGAGGCCGCAGCGAAGCTCGTTTGTGCCTCGAATACACAGAAACAGAATATCTGGCTGGGGATGTGCGATTAGAAGATATACCCAGATTGTGGGTACCAAGAAGTGTGGGCTATACACTGCCCTTTTTTTCATACATTTTTTGGTGGAACAATTTTTGTCTCCCAGTTCCTTTTCGAGGCCGCAGCTAAGCTCGTTTGTGCCTCGAATACACAGAAACAGAATATCTGGCTGGGGATGTGCGATTGGAGGATATACCCAGATTGTGGGTATCAAGAAGTGTGGGCTATACACTGCCCTTTTTTTCATACATTTTTTGGTTGAAAAATTTTCTGTCTCCCAGTTCCTTTTCGAGGGCGCAGCTAAGCTAGTTTGTGCCGCGAATACACAGAAACAGAATATCTGGCTGGGGATGTGCGATTAGAGGATATACCCAGATTGTGGGTACCAAGAAGTGTGGGCTATACACTGCCCTTTTTTTCATACATTTTTTGGTGGAAAAATTTTCTGTCTCCCAGTTCCTTTTCGAGGGCGCAGCTAAGCTAGTTCGTGCCGCGAATACACAGAACCATAATATCTGGCTTAGGATGTGCGATTGGAGGATATACCCAGATTGTGGGTATCAAGAAGTGTGGGCTATACACTGCCCTTTTTTTCATACATTTTTTGGTTGAAAAATTTTCTGTCTCCTAGTTCCTTATCGAGGGCGCAGTTAAGCTAGTTTGTGCCTCGAATACACAGAAACAGAATATCTGGCTGGGGATGTGCGATTAGAGGATATACCCAGATTGTGGGTACCAAGAAGTGTGGGCTATACACTGCCCAATTTTTCATACATTTTTTGGTTGAAAAATTTTCTGTCTCCCAGTTCCTTTTCGAGGCCGCAGCGAAGCTCGTTTGTGCCTCGAATACACAGAAACAAAACATCTTGCTTGGGATATACGATTGGAGGATATACCCAGATTGTGGGTACCAAGAAGTGTGGGCTATACACTGCCCTTTTTTTCATACATTTTTTGGTGGAAAAATTTTCTGTCTCCCAGTTCCTTTTCGAGGCCGCAGCGAAGCTCGTTTGTGCCTCGAATACACAGAAACAGAATATCTGGCTGGGGATGTGCGATTAGAAGATATACCCAGATTGTGGGTACCAAGAAGTGTGGGCTATACACTGCCCTTTTTTTCATACATTTTTTGGTGGAACAATTTTTGTCTCCCAGTTCCTTTTCGAGGCCGCAGCTAAGCTCGTTTGTGCCTCGAATACACAGAAACAGAATATCTGGCTGGGGATGTGCGATTGGAGGATATACCCAGATTGTGGGTATCAAGAAGTGTGGGCTGTACACTGCCCTTTTTTTCATACATTTTTTGGTTGAAAAATTTTCTGTCATCTAGTTCCTTATCGAGGGCGCAGTTAAGCTAGTTTGAGCCTCGAATACACAGAAACAGAATATCTGGCTGGGGATGTGCGATTAGAGGATATACCCAGATTGTGGGTACCAAGAAGTGTGGGCTATACACTGCCCTTTTTTTCATACATTTTTTGGTGGAAAAATTTTCTGTCTCCCAGTTCCTTTTCGAGGCCGCAGCGAAGCTCGTTTGTGCCTCGAATACACAGAAACAGAATATCTGGCTGGGGATGTACGATTAGAGGATATACCCAGATTGTGGGTATCAAGAAGTGTGGGCTATACACTGCCCTTTTTTTTCATACATTTTTTGGTTGAAAAATTTTCTGTCTCCTAGTTCCTTATCGAGGGCGCAGTTAAGCTAGTTTGTGCCTCGAATACACAGAAACAGAATATCTGGCTGGGGATGTGCGATTAGAGGATATACCCAGATTGTGGGTACCAAGAAGTGTGGGCTATACACTGCCCTTTTTTTCATACATTTTTTGGTGGAAAAATTTTCTGTCTCCCAGTTCCTTTTCGAGGCCGCAGCGAAGCTCGTTTGTGCCTCGAATACACAGAAACAGAATATCTGGCTGGGGATGTGCGATTAGAGGATATACCCAGATTGTGGGTACCAAGAAGTGTGGGCTATACACTGCCCTTTTTTTCATACATTTTTTGGTTGAAAAATTTTCTGTCTCCTAGTTCCTTATCGAGGGCGCAGTTAAGCTAGTTTGTGATTCGAATACACAGAAACAGAATATCTGGCATGGGATGTGCGATTGGAGGATATACCCAGATAGTGGGTATCAAGAAGTGTGGGCTATACACTGCCCTTTTTTACATACATTTTTTGGTTGAAAAATGTTCTGTCTCCTAGTTCCTTTTCGAGGCCGCAGCTAAGCTAGTTTGTGCCTCGAATACAGAGAAACAGAATATCTGGCTTGGGATGTGCAATTGGAGGATATACCCAGATAGGATATCTGGCTTGGGATGTGCGATTGGAGGATATACCCAGATAGTGGGTATCAAAAAGTGTGGGCTATACACTGCCCTTTTTTTCATACATTTTTTGGTTGAAAAATTTTCTGTCTCCTAGTTCCTTATCGAGGGCGCAGTTAAGCTAGTTTGTACCTCGAATACACAGAAACAGAATATCTGGCTGGGGATGTGCGATTAGAGGATATACCCAGATTGTGGGTACCAAGAAGTGTGGGCTATACACTGCCCGTTTTTTCATACATTTTTTGGTTGAAAAATTTTCTGTCTCCTAGTTCCTTATCGAGGGCGCAGTTAAGCTAGTTTGTGCCTCGAATACACAGAAACAGAATATCTGGCTGGGGATGTGCGATTAGAGGATATACCCAGATTGTGGGTACCAAGAAGTGTGGGCTATACACTGCCCTTTTTTTCATACATTTTTTGGTTGAAAAATTTTCTGTCTCCTAGTTCCTTATCGAGGGCGCAGTTAAGCTAGTTTGTGCCTCGAATACACAGAAACAGAATATCTGGCTGGGGATGTGCGATTAGAGGATATACCCAGATTGTGGGTACCAAGAAGTGTGGGCTATACACTGCCCTTTTTTTCATACATTTTTTGGTGGAAAAATTTTCTGTCTCCCAGTTCCTTTTCGAGGCCGCTATTAAGCTAGTTTGTGCCTCGAATACACAGAAACATAATATCTAGCTGGGGATGTGCGATTAGAGGATATACCCAGATTGTGGGTATCAAGACGTGTGGGCTATACACTGCCCTTTTTTTCATACATTTTTTGGTTGAAAAATTTTCTGTCTCCCAGTTCCTTTTCGAGGGCGCAGTTAAGCTAGTTTGTGCCTCGAATACACAGAAACAGAATATCTGGCTGGGGATGTGCGATTAGAGGATATACCCAGATTGTGGGTATCAAGAAGAGTGGGCTATACACTGCCCTTTTTTTCATACATTTTTTGGTGGAAAAATTTTCTGTCTCCAAGTTCCTTTTCGAGGCCGCTATTAAGCTAGTTTGTGCCTCGAATACACAGAAACATAATATCTGGCTGGGGATGTGCGATTAGAGGATATACCCAGATTGTGGGTATCAAGACGTGTGGGCTATACACTGCCCATTTTTTCATACATTTTTTGGTGGACAAATTTTCTGTCTCCCAGTTCCTTTTCGAGGGCGCAGCTAAGCTAGTTTGTGCCGCGAACACACAGAACCATAATATCTGGCTTAGGATGTGCGATTGGATGATATACCCAGATTGTGGGTATCAAGAAGTGTGGGCTATACACTGCCCATTTTTTCAAAAATTTTTTGTTTGAAAAATTTTCTGTCTCCTAGTTATTTATCGAGGGCGCAGTTAAGCTAGTTTGTGCCTCGAATACACAGAAACAGAATATCTGGCTGGGGATGTGCGATTAGAGGATATACCCAGATTGTGGGTACCAAGAAGTGTGGGCTATACACTGCCCTTTTTTTCATACATTTTTTGGTGGAAAAATTTTCTGTCTCCCAGTTCCTTTTCGAGGCCGCTATTAAGCTAGTTTGTGCCTCGAATACACAGGAACATAATATCTGGCTTAGGATGTGCGATTGGAGGATATACCCAGATTGTGGGTATCAAGAAGTGTGGGCTATACACTGCCCTTTTTTTCATACATTTTTTGGTTGAAAAATTTTCTGTCTCCCAGTTCCTTTTCGAGGCCGCTATTAAGCTAGTTTGTGCCTCGAATACACAGAAACATAATATCTGCCTTAGGATGTACGATTGGAGGATATACCCAGATTGTGGGTATCAAGAAGTGTGGGCTATACACTGCCCTTTTTTTCATACATTTTTTGGTGGAAAAATTTTCTGTCTCCCAGTTCCTTTTCGAGGCCGCTATTAAGCTAGTTTGTGCCTCGAATACACAGAAACAGAATATCTGGCTTAGGATGTGCGATTGGAGGATATACCCAGATTGTGGGTACCAAGAAGTGTGGGCTATACACTGCCCTTTTTTTCATACATTTTTTGGTGGAAAAATTTTCTGTCTCCCAGTTCCTTTTCGAGGGCGCAGCTAAGCTAGTTTGTGCCTCGAATACACAGAAACAGAATATCTGGCTGGGGATGTGCGATTAGAGGATATACCCAGATTGTGGGTACCAAGAAGTGTGGGCTATACACTGCCCTTTTTTTCATTCATTTTTTGGTGGAAAAATTTTCTGTCTCCCAGTTCCTTTTCGAGGGCGCAGCTAAGCTAGTTTGTGCCTCGAATACACAGAAACAGAATATCTGGCATGGGATGTGCGATTGGAGGATATACCCAGATTGTGGGTATCAAGAAGTGTGGGCTATATACTGCCCTTTTTTTCATACATTTTTTGGTTGAAAAATTTTCTGTCTTCTAGTTCCTTATCGAGGGCGCAGCTAAGCTAGTTTGTGCCTCGAATACACAGAAACATAATATCTGGCTTAGGATGTACGATTGGAGGATATACCCAGATTGTGGGTATCAAGAAGTGTGGGCTATACACTGCCCTTTTTTTCATACATTTTTTGGTGGAAACATTTTCTGTCTCCCAGTTCCTTTTCGAGGCCGCTATTAAGCTAGTTTGTGCCTCGAATACACAGAAACATAATATCTGGCTTAGGATGTGCGATTGGAGGATATACCCAGATTGTGGGTACCAAGAAGTGTGGGCTATACACTGCCCTTTTTTTCATACATTTTTTGGTGGAAAAATTTTCTGTCTCCCAGTTCCTTTTCGAGGGCGCAGCTAAGCTAGTTTGTGCCTCGAATACACAGAAACAGAATATCTGGCATGGGATGTGCGATTGGAGGATATACCCAGATTGTGGGTACCAAGAAGTGTGGGCTATACACTGCCCTTTTTTTCATACATTTTTTGGTTGAAAAATTTTCTGTCTCCTAGTTCCTTATCGAGGGCGCAGTTAAGCTAGTTTGTGCCTCGAATACACAGAAACAAAATATCTTGCTTGGGATATACGATTGGAGGATATACCCACATTGTGGGTATCAAGAAGTGTGGGCTATACACTGCCCTTTTTTTCATACATTTTTTGGTTGAAAAATTTTCTGTCTCCTAGTTCCTTTTCGAGGGCGCAGCTAAGCTAGTTTGTGCCTCGAATACACAGAAACAGAATATGTGGCATGGGATGTGCGATTAGAGGATATACCCAGATTGTGGGTACCAAGAAGTGTGGGCTATACACTGCCCTTTTTTTCATACATTTTTTGGTGGAAAAATTTTCTGTCTCCTAGTTCCTTTTCGAGGCCGCAGCTAAGCTAGTTTGTGCCTCGAATACACAGAAACAGAATATCTGGCTGGGGATGTGCGATTGGAGGATATACCCAGATTGTGGGTATCAAGAAGTGTGGGCTATATACTGCCCTTTTTTCATACATTTTTTGGTTGAAAAATTTTCTGTCTCCTAGTTCTTTATCGAGGGCGCAGTTAAGCTAGTTTGTGCCTCGAATACACAGAAACAAAATATCTTGCTTGGGATATACGATTGGAGGATATACCCACATTGTGGGTATCAAGAAGTGTGGGCTATACACTGCCCATTTTTTCAAAAATTTTTTGTTTGAAAAATTTTCTGTCTCCTAGTTATTTATCGAGGGCGCAGTTAAGCTAGTTTGTGCCTCGAATACACAGAAACAGAATATCTGGCTCTGGATGTGCGATTAGAGGATATACCCAGATTGTGGGTACCAAGAAGTGTGGGCTATACACTGCCCTTTTTTTCATACATTTTTTGGTGGAAAAATTTTCTGTCTCCCAGTTCCTTTTCGAGGGCGCAGCTAAGCTAGTTTGTGCCGCGAATACACAGAACCATAATATCTGGCTTAGGATGTGCGATTGGAGGATATACCCAGATTGTGGGTATCAAGAAGTGTGGGCTATACACTGCCCTTTTTTTCATACATTTTTTGGTTGAAAAATTTTCTGTCTCCTAGTTCCTTATCGAGGGCGCAGTTAAGCTAGTTTGTGCCTCGAATACACAGAAACAGAATATCTGGCTGGGGATGTGCGATTAGAGGATATACCCAGATTGTGGGTACCAAGAAGTGTGGGCTATACACTGCCCTTTTTTTCATACATTTTTTGGTGGAAAAATTTTCTGTCTCCCAGTTCCTTTTCGAGGCCGCTATTAAGCTAGTTTGTGCCTCGAATACACAGGAACATAATATCTGGCTTAGGATGTGCGATTGGAGGATATACCCAGATTGTGGGTACCAAGAAGTGTGGGCTATACACTGCCCTTTTTTTCATACATTTTTTGGTGGAAAAATTTTCTGTCTCCCAGTTCCTTTTCGAGGGCGCAGCTAAGCTAGTTTGTGCCGCGAATACACAGAAACAGAATATCTGGCTGGGGATGTGCGATTAGAGGATATACCCAGATTGTGGGTACCAAGAAGTGTGGGCTATACACTGCCCTTTTTTTCATACATTTTTTGGTGGAAAAATTTTCTGTCTCCCAGTTCCTTTTCGAGGGCGCAGCTAAGCTAGTTTGTGCCGCGAATACACAGAACCATAATATCTGGCTTAGGATGTGCGATTGGAGGATATACCCAGATTGTGGGTACCAAGAAGTGTGGGCTATACACTGCCCTTTTTTTCATACATTTTTTGGTTGAAAAATTTTCTGTCTCCTAGTTCCTTTTCGAGGGCGCAGCTAAGCTAGTTTGTGCCTCGAATACACAGAAACAGAATAATTGGCTGGGGATGTGCGATTAGAGGATATACCCAGATTGTGGGTATCAAGACTTGTGGGCTATACACTGCCCATTTTTTCAAAAATTTTTTGTTTGAAAAATTTTCTGTCTCCTAGTTATTTATCGAGGGCGCAGTTAAGCTAGTTTGTGCCTCGAATACACAGAAACCGAATATCTGGCTGGGGATGTGCGATTAGAGGATATACCCAGATTGTGGGTACCAAGAAGTGTAGGCTATACACTGCCCTTTTTTTCAAACATTTTTTGGTTGAAAAATTTTCTGTCTCCCAGTTCCTTTTCGAGGCCGCTATTAAGCTAGTTTGTGCCTCGAATACACAGGAACATAATATCTGGCTTAGGATGTGCGATTGGAGGATATACCCAGATTGTGGGTACCAAGAAGTGTGGGCTATACACTGCCCTTTTTTTCATACATTTTTTGGTGGAAAAATTTTCTGTCTCCCAGTTCCTTTTCGAGGGCGCAGCTAAGCTAGTTTGTGCCGCGAATACACAGAACCATAATATCTGGCTTAGGATGTGCGATTGGAGGATATACCCAGATTGTGGGTATCAAGAAGTGTGGGCTATACACTGCATTTTTTTTCAAACATTTTTTGGTTGAAAAATTTTCTGTCTCCCAGTTCCTTTTCGAGGCCGCTATTAAGCTAGTTTGTGCCTCGAATACACAGGAACATAATATCTGGCTTAGGATGTGCGATTGGAGGATATACCCAGATTGTGGGTACCAAGAAGTGTGGGCTATACACTGCCCTTTTTTTCATACATTTTTTGGTGGAAAAATTTTCTGTCTCCCAGTTCCTTTTCGAGGGCGCAGCTAAGCTAGTTTGTGCCTCGAATACACAGGAACAGAATATCTGGCATGGGATGTGCGATTGGAGGATATACCCAGATTGTGGGTATCAAGAAGTGTGGGCTATACACTGCCCTTTTTTCATACATTTTTTGGTTGAAAAATTTTCTGTCTCCTAGTTCCTCATCGAGGGCGCAGTTAAGCTAGTTTGTGCCTCAAATACACAGAAACAAAATATCTTGCTTGGGATATACGATTGGAGGATATACCCACATTGTGGGTATCAAGAAGTGTGGGCTATACACTGCCCTTTTTTCACACATTTTTTGGTTGAAAAATTTTCTGTCTTCTAGTTCCTTATCGAGGGCGCAGTTAAGCTAGTTTGTGCCTCGAATACACAGAAACAGAATATCTGGCTGGGGATGTGCGATTAGAGGATATACCCAGATTGTGGGTACCAAGAAGTGTGGGCTATACACTGCCCTTTTTTTCAAACATTTTTTGGTGGAAAAATTTTCTGTCTCCCAGTTCCTTTTCGAGGGCGCAACTAAGCTAGTTTGTGCCGCGAATACACAGAACCATAATATCTGGCTTAGGATGTGCGATTGGAGGATATACCCAGATTGTGGGTATCAAGAAGTGTGGGCTATACACTGCCCTTTTTTTCATACATTTTTTGGTTGAAAAATTTTCTGTCTCCCAGTTCCTTTTCGAGGCCGCTATTAAGCTAGTTTGTGCCTCGAATACACAGAACCATAATATCTGGCTTAGGATGTGCGATTGGAGGATATACCCAGATTGTGGGTATCAAGAAGTGTGGGCTATACACTGCCCTTTTTTTCATACATTTTTTGGTTGAAAAATATTCTGTCTCCTAGTTATTTATCGAGGGCGCAGTTAAGCTAGTTTGTGCCTCGAATACACAGAAACAGAATATCTGGCTGGGGATGTGCGATTAGAGGATATACCCAGATTGTGGGTTCCAAGAAGTGTGGGCTATACACTGCCCTTTTTTTCATACATTTTTTGGTGGAAAAATTTTCTGTCTCCCAGTTCCTTTTCGAGGCCGCAGCGAAGCTCGTTTGTGCCTCGAATACACAGGAACATAATATCTGGCTTAGGATGTGCGATTGGAGGATATACCCAGATTGTGGGTATCAAGAAGTGTGGGCTATACACTGCCCTTTTTTTCATACATTTTTTGGTTGAAAAATTTTCTGTCTCCCAGTTCCTTTTCGAGGCCGCAGCGAAGCTCGTTTGTGCCTCGAATACACAGGAACATAATATCTGGCTTAGGATGTGCGATTGGAGGATATACCCAGATTGTGGGTATCAAGAAGTGTGGGCTATACACTGCGCTTTTTTTCATATATTTTTTGGTTGAAAAATGTTCTGTCTCCTAGTTCCTTTTTGAGGGCGCAGCTAAGCTAGTTTGTGCCTCGAATACACAGAAACAGAATATCTGGCTTGGGATGTGCGATTGGAGGATATACCCAGATTGTGGGTATCAAGAAGTGTGGGCTATACACTGCCCTTTTTTTCATACATTTTTTGGTGGAAAAATTTTCTGTCTCCCAGTTCCTTTTCGAGGCCGCTATTAAGCTAGTTTGTGCCTCGAATACACAGAAACAGAATATCTGGCTGGGGATGTGCGATTGGAGGATATACCCAGATTGTGGGTATCAAGAAGTGTGGGCTATACACTGCGCTTTTTTTCATATATTTTTTGGTTGAAAAATGTTCTGTCTCCTAGTTCCTTTTTGAGGGCGCAGTTAAGCTAGTTTGTGCCTCGAATACACAGAAACAGAATATCTATCTGGGGATGTGCGATTGGAGGATATACCCAGATTGTGGGTATCAAGAAGTGTGGGCTATACACTGCGCTTTTTTTCATATATTTTTTGGTTGAAAAATGTTCTGTCTCCTAGTTCCTTTTTGAGGGCGCAGTTAAGCTAGTTTGTGCCTCGAATACACAGAAACAGAATATCTATCTGGGGATGTGCGATTGGAGGATATACCCAGATTGTGGGTATCAAGAAGTGTGGGCTATACACTGCGCTTTTTTTCATATATTTTTTGGTTGAAAAATGTTCTGTCTCCTAGTTCCTTTTTGAGGGCGCAGCTAAGCTAGTTTGTGCCTCGAATACACAGAAACAGAATATCTGGCTTGGGATTTGCGATTGGAGGATATACCCAGATTGTGGGTATCAAGAAGTGTGGGCTATACACTGCCCTTTTTTTCATACGTTTTTTGGTGGAAAAATTTTCTGTCTCCTAGTTCCTTTTCGAGGGCGCAGCTAAGCTAGTTTGTGCTCGAATACACAGAAACAGAATATCTGGCTTGGGATGTGCGATTGGAGGATATACCCAGATTGTGGGTATCAAGAAGTGTGGGCTATACACTGCCCTCTTTTTCATACATTTTTTGGTGGAAAAATTTTCTGTCTCCTAGTTCCTTTTCGAGGCCGCTGCTAAGCTAGTTTGTGCCTCGAATACACAGAAACAGAATATCTGGCTTGGGATGTGCGATTGGAGGATATACCCAGATTGTGGGTATCAAGAAGTGTGGGCTATACACTGCCCTTTTTTTCATACATTTTTTGGTGGAAAAATTTTCTGTCTCCTAGTTCCTTTTCGAGGCCGCTGCTAAGCTAGTTTGTGCCTCGAATACACAGAAACAGAATATCTGGCTTGGGATGTGCGATTGGAGGATATACCCAGATTGTGGGTATCAAGAAGTGTGGGCTATACACTGCCCTTTTTTTCATACATTTTTTGGTGGAAAAATTTTCTGTCTCCTAGTTCCTTTTCGAGGCGGCTGCTAAGCTAGTTTGTGCCTCGATTACACAGAAACATAATATCTGGCTTGGGATGTGCGATTGGAGGATATACCCAGATTGTGGGTATCAAGAAGTGTGGGCTATACACTGCCCTTTTTTTCATACGTTTTTTGGTGGAAAAATTTTCTGTCTCCTAGTTCCTTTTCGAGGCGGCTGCTAAGCTAGTTTGTGCCTCGATTACACAGAAACAGAATATCTGGCTTGGGATGTGCGATTGGAGGATATACCCAGATTGTGGGTATCAAGAAGTGTGGGCTATACACTGCCCTTTTTTTCATACATTTTTTGGTGGAAAAATTTTCTGTCTCCTAGTTCCTTTTCGAGGCCGCAGCTAAGCTAGTTTGTGCCTCGAATACACAGAAACAGAATATCTGGCTTGGGATGTGCAATTGGAGGATATACCCAGATTGTGGGCATCAAGAAATGTGGGCTATACACTGCCCATTTTTTCATAAATTTTTTGGTTGAAAAATTTTCTGTCTCCTAGTTGATTTTCGAGGCCGCAGCTAAGCTAGTTTGTGCCTCGAATACACAGAAACAGAATATCTGGCTGGGGATGTGCGATTGGAGGATATACCCAGATTGTGGGTATCAAGAAGTGTGGGCTATACAATGCCCATTTTTTCATAAATTTTTTGGTTGAAAAATTTTCTGTCTCCTAGTTGATTTTCGAGGCCGCAGCTAAGCTAGTTTGTGCCTCGAATACACAGAAACAGAATATCTGGCTTGGGATGTGCGATTAGAGGATATACCCAGATTGTGGGTACCAAGAAGTGTGGGCTATACACTGCCCTTTTTTTCATACATTTTTTGGTTGAAAAATTTTCTGTCTTCTAGTTCCTTATCGAGGGCGCAGTTAAGCTAGTTTGTGCCTCGAATACACAGAAACAGAATATCTGGCTTGGGATGTGCGATTAGAGGATATACCCAGATTGTGGGTACCAAGAAGTGTGGGCTATACACTGCCCTTTTTTTCATACATTTTTTGGTTGAAAAATTTTCTGTCTTCTAGTTCCTTATCGAGGGCGCAGTTAAGCTAGTTTGTGCCTCGAATACACAGAAACAGAATATCTGGCTGGGGATGTGCGACTGGAGGATATACCCAGATTGTGGGTACCAAGAAGTGTGGGCTATACACTGCCCTTTTTTTCATACATTTTTTGGTTGAAAAATTTTCTGTCTTCTAGTTCCTTATCGAGGGCGCAGTTAAGCTAGTTTGTGCCTCGAATACACAGAAACAGAATATCTGGCTGGGGATGTGCGACTGGAGGATATACCCAGATTGTGGGTATCAAGAAGTGTGGGCTATACACTGCCATTTTTTTCATACATTTTTTGGTGGAAAAATTTTCTGTCTCCTAGTTCCTTTTCGAGGCCGCTGCTAAGCTAGTTTGTGCCTCGAATACACAGAAACAGAATATCTGGCTTGGGATGTGCGATTGGAGGATATACCCAGATTGTGGGTATCAAGAAGTGTGGGCTATACACTGCCCTTTTTTTCATACATTTTTTGGTGGAAAAATTTTCTGTCTCCTAGTTCCTTTTCGAGGCCGCTGCTAAGCTAGTTTGTGCCTCGAATACACAGAAACAGAATATCTGGCTTGGGATGTGCGATTGGAGGATATACCCAGATTGTGGGTATCAAGAAGTGTGGGCTATACACTGCCCTTTTTTTACATAGATAGCAGCTAAGCTAGTTGAAAATTCTTGGAAAAAAATATTACGTATACGCCACAGAGGAAGGCTCATTTCTTCCTAATTCTGCGCTCTGCTGAGGAAATTTAGCTCTGAGAAGATAGGTGCCAAGCGGTTCTGTACTTTATGCACAGGTTATAAGCTTATAATTTCTAAGCTTTTCGTCGAAATTCAATCAATCTCGTTCTTGTCATAGACTTCTGCCAGTTATATATTAAGAGGATCTACATTCAGAACATTACTTGGCATACTAGAACTTTTAGATATAGCTAAAAATGTATTCAAATACTTACGGTCCTTGTAGCAATTGAGTGAAATACAAGCTCGGAAAGGTTTTCTGATAGTTGTCAGTCCCTTTCGTGCTTGCCAATAGCAGTCTTAATTACCAGAAAACTGAAAATCCCTTGAATTTCTTGGAATTGGCTTAAATCCCAATCAGACTTTCCATGGTTTTGTGTATTCCATCGGTATGAGGCGATCTAACTCTATCCAAGCTTCCTTGTTAGCCTTGTTCGTTACTAGGGTGATTCCGATCTTTTTTTCTATGAGTCCTAGTCTGTTCAAGAGATCCGATGAAAATAACTCCGGGTATTAAGAACACTTTACTGAATCCTGTCTTTCTAGACCTTGATTTCAAAACGTTTAAGATAAACTCATATGTTGCAGGATCAGACCATATCGAATGGTCCTATGGTTGTGAAACTTTGAAGAGATAACATGGGTATGGTTTCGATTCACTACATCTACGTCTTGACAACTCGGTTGGGGTACACCATGACTGTATTTACTAAAAATGATAAGCATCCTCGTCGTCGCTCTTTAGGTCGTGCGCCATAAGACAGTGCTGCCTCGCACTATCTAACCCAAGAGTTCCAACCACTCTTCTTCGGGAACTTAGCATGCGACCATGATCCTTCAATCAAGTGCTAAAGGACTCTAAAGCTGTGCACTTTAATTTTCAACTCAAGAAGATCCTCGTTTCTCCTTTACCCTGGATCCCAGAACAAATACACACACGAAGACACACTCTAGTAGAACTTAAACTTTATTGAAGAGGAAGTTCCCTCTGAAACATTTATTTTATAAATAACAATCTTAGCTTAAAGGATCTTAAAGTAAACACAAGTTAGACTAACAAACATGACTTCTGTGCAAACACGTTCCTCCTTAAACTGGGTCATAAAACTCTGAGTTTCCCACAGTCACAGTTGTATTGTAGCAGTCAACTTGGCTTCAGTCAATCGGTCGACGACGACAACGACGGCTGTCGCCAACTTCATTCAGTCATTTCCGGTGCACATTTTGCCTAGCAACAACAACGAAAACAACTAGACTAGAGAAACAATGAGAAAGCAAATAGAGAGATACAAAGCAAAGCAAAGCAGAAATGTGTACCCACACCCACGAGTCAGTCTACTACATGTGGATTCGTGGATGGTAGTGAAGCGGAGGTAAGTACGACTTCTTCTTGTGCAGGATTGTCCTTACCATTGGTACCTTAACCGGAAACGGATAATATATCGGTGCAGCAACTTGCTTCTCGATTTGAAATGGTACCCGTTTCTCGACGACATACGGCACCCTGTGCTCCACCGGATATGGCGTTACCTTCTCGACGGGAATTTTCAGTTCCTTCACCATTGGTACGGCAACGGTTTTCGTGATAGTCGGTATCTGGAAGGGATACGGCCGGGGGACAGTGGAAATCACTGGACGGGGTATCTCGATGCGAACCGGCCTTCGGACGGGGACATGGATTTGCCTGTAAATGGGTACCGGGACGTGTTTTGTTATCTCGACGTGTTTGCTGATGGGAATCGGCGCACTGGGTATGCCAAAGGACGTCGTGGGTGGTGGAAGGTGTTGGTGGAGGTGTGCGTCGACTTTTACTGGAGGTGATGACACTATCGGAAGTTGGACGAGATTGCTATGGAGCAGTGACGTTGGTTGAGCATCGTCGACTAGATGGTTTCTGGTGCTGTCCGAAAGATCGCTATCTGCCACGTAGTACGTGCGACTGGGGGAGCTGCTTGAGAGCCGTTCGCTGTTGTTGGTGTATTGCGAATCGTAATGAGGCAAGGACTGAGGTTGGTGTTGGCTTGTCCTGTGTATGTACTGTTGATCCTGCTGGTGTTCGCTGAACTGATGGTGGACACTCTCTTGTGTGGTTCTCGCTGGCGTTGGTGGTCTGACTGGGTTGTTATCCTTTGGAATTCGCTCGCCAAAGTGGTATGACATCGAGTGTGGGGAACTCACGCGGCTTGACGTGGACGGTGGCATGTAATTGCTTGGCGCCATGAAGTCAGCTGTAGAATGTTGGTGCTGCTGCCTGGGTCCTGGATGCTGGTTTAATTCAGAATCCAGCGGTGGATATAGGACATCCTCAGGCGGCTGATAGTTCATTGTTTCGGATTTATTAAAATCAATATTATCGAAGGACACCAGCGATGTTCGTCCTCCATCGCCGCCACCTTGACGAGTAGCGGAATCGTGTTCCTGGCGGAATGGCAAAAATTTTCCGCCCAAATAGTCCTGATAACTTGAGTGTGTTTGGTAAGAATCCTGCTGACGCAAATGCTCCTCTTCACCAGCATCGAAACCTCCACCGCTGCTGCCATACGATGTCGTTGCGTATTGCTGGCGCTGCTGGTATGGTTCATTGGAGTATCCGTTGGAAGGGTTTACCTCGCCAGGATTATCGAAATAATTCTGATTCTCATTACCATAACTGGACAAAGATTGTGAGTAATACGATTGAGGTGGGTAACTTGAATATTGTCCCGATGCGACGACTGCATCGATGGCATTGTTGCTGGCCAAAAGGATTCTCAGGAGTAACGCCAGCGCCAGTTGTGTGTGTTTATCTTTGATGTTCATCTCGGTAAATGGAAGTTTAGTTGGCAAACATCCGAGAACGGTGAGACTGAGGAAAATTGAAAACCCGTTGTGTGGAGTTAATTGAATGCGTACGCGTGTGTCGTGTGCAGGTAACAAAATGCAAATTGCGCCAGCGTTATGCGTCTTTTATATGGCAACGATGATGGGCGGCTTTTGTTTAGGCTCAGAGGTGGATAGGTGATTGTAGATGGAAATTCTGCCTGTGGGTGTTGGTAAACATGTGTACAAAAGCACCACATGATGATCAGCTTTCTTTTGTTAGGTTGTCTGTGTTAAAGGCACAGAGAGAGAGATGGAACGGAAGGAAGTTACTGTGAGGATTGGTTTTCAGATACGACCGTGTTGTGGCCCGTGTCGTAGATGAGGCTTGTCATCAACAAATTGTTCGAAGATTAATTAAAAATTCATCGAAACAACGTTAGAATTGAGCTGGCCTTACGGTGCTGGTGTTGAAAGGTGTATTGGAATATGGTCTTCAGTTTGACATTAAATATGTTCAACTAATTGTTGTAAGTCAGCCTTAATTTGTCTGGAGGAGGAGAAGATTAAATTCAGTGTTTTGTGGACAGAGCTTGTTACAGACGCTCAAGGTCTTCTTTTAAGTCTTCCACTATGTAAGTGTAGACGACAACCATTCAAGGGGAAAATATCAATTTGGGTATTCTAAGCCCCATGGTTTGGAGGAGCTGATTGGAGATTAAGAGATCAGCGGAAGACTTAGGAAAATGTCCACAAAAGATACGCAGGAGAAAGTTTCAGCAGCACGTGGGGTTCAAACTAGTTGTGCGTGTGGAACAGCACTTAGACTGAAAGAATCAGAACTCTGCCAGCACCTTACTGTTATGCATCTGTTTTGGATCGATGGGAAACAAGAAATCTTCGGATTCACTATCAGAATTCCTGGCAGACTTGATTGAGGTTTCATACCATTGGTTCCAAAATAGGCTTTGGTATCGAAGTCGAGGCTTAAGGGAAATCATAAGGATCGATCACTCAGTGAAATGTATACCGGATGTGTATGCTCACAGCTGTTAAGGTGCTAAACTTCTGCCGGAAGTGGGTCTAGGCTAGTGAGACTCCCAGGTTAAATATCGTGGTAACCTGGGAACTTATAAAAGAGGCGGCTTAACATACTCCATACATTTTTTTCTTTTATATGGATCGACAACAGGGTCCTCCGTAAAGGTAACATAAACTTATGAGCAGGGACTATGAGCCTTTGGCCACTTTATGGCAAACCAGTTTATGGTTAAACTTACAAAGTCGCATTCACGGATATATATTAACTTCGATACTATTACTGAGCACTAAGTCCCCCGCCGTTTCAATTCCTAGACAGCACCTGAAAATCCTTTCACGTCCCCACCTCTCACGAGCATCTGACAAACATCCGAGAGTACAACTGTCATTAGAAAGCTTCTTAAAGAACAAATTTCCCTCCAGATACGGCATTAAACAGTTAGTTCCTTCGATACGTGTAAAGAATATAACACGCACAGCGGGAATGGTTGGGAAAATCTAGGTCCTGGGTCCCATAGACCTGTCAAGCCAAATAAATATGCACAACTCATGCTGACTGTCGAGGATGTGGTCGATATAATTTGTGTGAATATCCTGCCTTTGTAAAAAGAGAACAAGGACTCATATTCCTATCGGAATCAGCTGTACATCCAACGAAGACGATGTAAGAAAGTTGAGAGCTGTTTAGATTTTTATTAAGTTGCAGGATAAGAACACTTATTGGCTGTGATTTAGGCATACATATATGCCTCAGACTGTCAGGCAGGAAAGGAGGTGGGCTGATTGGTTCGTAATCGCGGGCATTCATTTCCCTAGATTTCCCTACTCGCACCTCTCCTGTGTCGAGTCCGGAATGGACAAAGTTCGTCCAGGAATATGGCTTCTCATTGAAATATCCAGAGTATTCTCACGATAGTCAGATGCCTAAGACTTTTCTTAGAGCCTGATTGGAGAATCCATAGTCAAGAAGGTGTGCCAGTACCTCTATTAAAAATCAGAAGATCGTAGTTTAGAAAATAGTCAAACCAAGCATGCGTAGGACAAAGGATGCTGATATGACAGCACTCAGAGCATTGAAGAGAACTTCAAGACCGTCAGAGTAGGTAACCAAAACTCACTCTGACTTTTGCCATAGTCAATGTTAAAATGTTTGGTGTGCTCACTGAACTCTGTCTGATTGCGACACTTTTCAAATGACTTCTCAAAGACCTATGGAGGTGAAAAAGAGTTGAAGAAACCTGATTAACTTCCTATACGAGTCCATTTAGCAGCTATTTTCTATAACGACTTCAACGAGCTGGCCCCCTCGTTAGTCATAAGCATCCATTGAATCAATCAAAACGTCTGACTTAACTTGTTCCTGGGTTGACTAAGTTGGAAAACAAATGGTATCGCAAAGGAAATATTTTGGCCGACGTGTGCCTATATACTCATATAAGCAGCTACCCTAACCTAAACTCTAAAATTAATCCTACTAACCCTTCTTTCGGTGGCGTACCCAGAGGGCAATGTCACTGGACGATCTCTACAGGAAAACAGGAGGAACACCGTACACCAATAGATGCATGGCTAAGTGGCATGTAAGCCACTAGTATGCGTATTGTTCATCACTGCGAGACTGTTCACCACTCGATGACCAACTCCACACTAGCTTCAACTTTCAACGAACTCCATTTGATTTCTAATGCATCCGACATCCAGTCTTATTGACGCGTATAGGCTCCTCCAGAAGAAATCCAGATGTCATTCCATTGGTAAGATATTAGAAGGACTACAGATCCAGCCTTTAGAAGGTTGAGTTCACTAGATTGTACTCCCTGGAAGAAGGCATTTAAAATAAGCTTTAGGCATTGGGAAAGGTAGTCTCGCTTTTGTCAGAGGCGTTCAATCCTCCCCTTCTACTCAGCGCAAAGTCATGCAGTTTAATCGATGAGCAAAGGGCTTTGCAGACTTATAGGGCTTATCTAGAGAAGAATCGTATTAGTAAGCTGGTGACCATTCTCACAGTCCAATGTGGCTTGAGGTACCTTAAGGATTTTAGTCTGTTCTCGGACAGAGAATGTAGGTTCTGCTTAGAAGATGACGAATCATCCAAACATATTCTCTGTGAATATCCAGCATTAAGAAGAGGTATTTACCATATTAGTCAATGGAATTGAAAAATTCATTACTGTCCTTCAGTAGGGAGGTGTTACGTCTCTTTTCCTCATGATACAAGAAATCTTTCCGGTCACAGTATGGCAGACTCTGTAACTTTAGGAAGGGGGAACTACCAAGTTTTCTATTGGAAGGAAGGAGCTGTACCAAGTTGTGAACTCTCAGTAAAAATTATATTAAAACTATCGAAAGGTCATGATACTGGTAGAAGCTATGTGAACCATGTCATCTTCCATGTTCCAATGGTTAACAAAGTGCAAAAGGATGTCTTGCACAGGCCTTGTTCCATTTGATATTAAAGGTAAATTAGTAGTACTCCCTCCCTGTTTCCTTTTATGACAAAACCTTTACCAAATCAAAGGACTAAAACCGTAAATTATGTAACCATTTGCCAACATTACAAGAACATAATGACGTCAAACTACCATCCATTTGCAGACGATTTTCTTCTTATCTTCCCAATCATCCAATTACTTCCATAACATGCAGTGCATGTGCGTCAAAGCCCATAGAGAGTAAGTAACCTAAGATCAGAAAGTTCTACCCCTCCCCTAACCACATCGGTGGCAAACTTCATGCTCCATTACATACGAACGGGCGGGCGCAAGCAACAGCCTCACAAGTAGTCAACCTACAGATTCACAATCACTGTCGTGCATCTAGCACTGCTCCACCTCCGACTGGAATTGAAATCAACATTTTGGAGTCAAGTTGCAGTTGAAAAGATAAAGAGGAAACTAATTTCAATTTCAGTACACCCTACGAGTGGGTGCCACAAAGCCTTTCCCCTTCCAACTGCATCGCATTGCAGAGACTGTTTGCGATTCCTTTTGGGCCCATTGTCAATATCATGGTCTCTTATGATGACTTCGCTTCGGCAGTGCTTTGATGATTAAAAAACAGAAACAGAAACAGAAAGAGGGATTATAGATACTTTAGTCACTCATCTTTCCATCCGTTTCCCTCCGTTGGTATCGCTTACTATTGGCATCGCCGTCATTGCACTGACTGTCACGATCACGATGACATTAAAAACCAGAATTTCACTTTCAAGTCTACACGAAGAGGGATACGATGACACGACGAGACAGAAGGTCGTATTTCATAACACGTCGACTTTTTTTTACATTCTTTTCCACATGTGTGGAGTCACATGGTTATGAACAAGAGACACGACTGTGAGCAACTACTGTGAAGCCATAAGGATGGGACACTCCAGTGCTTACACTGACACTCTCGCTTCAATTTCGAGATAAATGCTGTCGCTTGAAACGCGAAGATTTGATTTGGAGTCCGGAACTGACCTGGACATCAACCTGTCAACCTCTATCTGCCATCCACATCGTAGGTATCTGGGTCCACTCCGAATAGGTTCCAGTGAAGGCCGAAAACCAAGAGCTAGTCATCCCTATACCAATGATGACTACAAGATTGAATTCGTAGCCACGGAGCTCGCATAGGTGATCTAGTAGGGCCTATGCGTAGGAAGCCTTACTCTGATATTGGCGGCCTTGTGGCTCTGTGTAAACAAAGAAAATGAAGAAAACGCCAGTCTCTACCAGGGATGGCAAAACTATCAAACACGTGGGATATGAGGCCACTAGGATGGATGAGGAGATATTGAAAGAAATAAAGGTGCATTTTTTTGCCCATCCCGAGGAGACAGCCCAGATTGACAAAATGCGAAGGAGGAGGAAAAAAGCCTCTCCATAGATATGTAGACGTACAAGAAAGCTCTGAGTATGAAAAAGACATCCTCTTACTCTTCGACATGGAAAAGGGTAAATCCGGGTGAGCATATGACAGTATCGACGAGACCTGAGGGAAGGACATGCCATCCCAAAGATGCGACAGCAAAGGTGTTGTCTCTAAGACTAACCCGAGTAAAAGCCTACAAAATCTACTATAGACTACCAAAGCCAATAAGGTGATCGAAATGCGCAACGCATTCTCCTTCAAAAGGAGTAACTCGATTTGACTATAGTCCAGGAACCATGGATCCTCCACAATCCTGTGGATCTCTAACGTCTCCTATATAAGCAACGAGGGAAAGGTCAGGACTTGTATCGTTACTAAGAAAAATCTTCACATCATCTCTCATTCCAGCTCAAGAATAACACCTAGCAGGCATTCGAAAACCTGGACATGGAATCGAATCATGAAGGCTTGCATTATATGCATCCAAATTGGTCACACATTGCGGTGGTAAGATCCACTTCAACCAAAACTTGTTCCACTGTATCTTTCTGCCCGGCAGATCGACGATAGACCAAATGTTCACACAAAGGCAAATCCTGGACGAGACTGACCATATTTTTATCGACTTTAAGGCCGCATATAACCGCATTCATTGTCTTGAGCTCTACAAGGTGATCCCGGCAAATCTGATCCAGCTGTGTTGAAAGCACGCTGCGCAATGTTGAAGGAGAGGAAGCCCTTTAAGCCCTTTAAGTTAGAAAGTAGGTTGATCCATGAAACGGATGTTTAGTTGTCTCAATGTCTCGAAGTTAGAGGCTGGGATTGGTTGGTTGTCCTTCTTCTGGACTGCAACTACTTATTATAGAGATTGAGGTAGAATTTTCTTCCCTATACGTCCTCCTTGAGCATTGAACCTTGAATATTCGATGAACATTGGAAAGGAGTTTAAGTTATGCTCCGCTTTTTTTTTACTATAATCCATGACTCCGCACCATACACATACACAGGGCTAGCAATGTCCCTTAGAGCATCGCTTTAGTCTTTCGTATCAGGAATTTTGAGCCCAGTAGTTTAGTCGAACCGAGGTAGTAGCTGAATATTCAAGACATTCATACAGCCCGCTGGACCTTACAGTTGCTACAAGATACAGTACCATAGATCACAATCCAGTCGTCAGGCATACTTTCGGTCTTTTGTACATTATTGTTCAGCTGATGCATGATCCTTATTAGAACATCGAGGGCAGACCATGGATCCTGGCGACTTTGTTGTTTTAAAGCCTCATCGTGCCATCCACAACTTTTTCTTAACCTGTTGGGGGTAAAGAACTGATTCTATCCCTCGTTAATCGGTGACCTCCTCTATTTCGATAATCCTGTCTTCCGGAATTGAAGCCTACACAAAGTTGTGTCCCTTTTCTGTAAAAAAAAAAGTGAAGGAAGAGTGCATATCCCGTTTTTTTTTTCTACGCAAAACTTTCCTTTAATCCAGTCTTTTGGTTTGAAACTCTGTTTTTAAAAAATAAATAAATAAATACTTGGCACAACAGGTCCATGCGATCTAGGGCCTAAGCTTCTCACAACCATTCGTATTGTGCGTGTCATATTCTTTACACGAATTAAAGGGGCCTCCTGTTTAATGCAGTTGTACTCTCGGATATTTGTCAGACGTTTGCGAGATGTGGGGTCGTGAAAAATTTGTTCGACTGGGATTCGAACCTCGAACTCCTTGCTCCATAATCCAACGCACTAACCACAGAGCCACGACGCCTACTCTGTTTTTACTGATTTCTTTTTTAACTAAGAAACTTGAGGATATACCAACTTCCTCATCTTTTCGGCCCGTCAACTCATCATCATATCTTCAGCTTCATAAGTAGGGGTCCACATGTAATAGATTATAGCCTTATGAACTCGAAGTTAATGACTTTCGATTCCCAAGGACGATTCCGCATCCCAACACGAGCAGCCAGTCGCAACTATTTTTCCATATTATTTAAGGTCCTGTCAGGCATATTTCCTGGATTAGAATCTAGCATGAATGTATATCTTTCAGGTTCAGACTCTTAAATCATAGCCCTTCTTCTTTCCGAATCTCTTTGACTCTTGCAGACCTTCATTACTTGAGGCTTGGGGCATTTTTGTCATAACTATGGCGTTTGTCAAGTAACTGGCAATAACGATGGGTAACATCCAACAAGGAGGTTGGATCCCTTTGTGTGTCCTTTGGACAAAAAGGACGGTAGTTCATATAAATGTATTCATACATCGAAAAAATGTCCCGTCATTTAAATGCCCGACCTAGCTGGAACTCTGGACTCCACCTTTGACTCCAAGACATGAGCTCCTCCGCTGTAGACAAAACCTTCGAACGGGGTTCGAACTAACCTCCAGTAGATCTTCGAAACACCGGAGGAGCGTGATGATGAGACTAGGAGTTGTTATACAGAAGCCTATATGCAGACGCCTGTAGGAAATATACTTAGGAGTTACAGGAGTAATAGCCAATTTCTTTAGGAGTAACGAGTATCGAAACAACGAATAAGTCCTTTTTTTACAGCTCCAATGACGGGTTCAAAATTTCTTCCTTAAAGTGAGCGTCAGCACAGCCATAAAGCCTCAAAAAATAGGCTCAGACCCATAAATAAATCTATAATGAAGATACTCCTCCTAGGTATGTACATGTACAGCTTTTTTTATCATTACTTCATCCTGAATCAGCAAAATGCAATTCCGGAATAAATTCGCCCGAACAACATTAAATTCACACACCAGCACCAGCACCAGGACCAGCGCCAGTATACAGGATACAACGCACACCGAACTCGCAGGACAAATTAACTTTCTGCTCTTCCGAAAATTGCCAATCACATCTGAAGTGTAGCTCCCATTTAATTTCCGTTAATCAATTATTAAGTCCATCAACACACGGCCGCACAGTACGAGTAGGAGTACGACAACCCTGTGCAAAAGCGGATGGCATTAATGCCGCCCCCTTTACCTTAGTATCACAATGCATTCGGTCCTGTCCGCTGCCTATGATATGCACAGACACATACTCTCGTACATCTGACAATTAATTAATTAAAATTCATTGCCATGTTACACGATATCTGCAATAATCGGCAGTTTTACTGTTGACAACAAGTGCGCCGCCCTTTGCGAAATTTATCACGATGCCACGTTTTATGTGCCTTCAACTCCGATCCTGATCCTGTGCGAGTGCGGGGTTGAATCGAAATGAGAAACCAAAACAAAAAAAAAATCCTTCACCCTGTTGTCTGTGTGTTTTTTTTTTTATCTTGCAATTCATTGAACAAGCCAATGGAGAGTCCAGTGGCCTGGAAGCCGGCTCTAACAGTGAGAGGGTTTACAGCGTCCAGGAAGGACCTCCATGAAAGAACAGAAAAACACAAAAACAAAAAAAACAAACTGAAAGGAACGCATCTGAAAATTGCTTGCGATGTAAAATTGTTAACAACATATGTTTGGCGGGGTGCGGGTGGATGGGGTGGCTAGGACCTTGCTACGCTCCTGCGAATGAATGTCGGTTACGTGCAACGACTAAAATGCCAACAAGTTAAATGCTTCGCTTACTGTAGCTACAGCGATTCTTTCTTTCGTTTTGTACATCCTGCCTGTTTTTGGGGGGGAAAGTCGGGAAAACAAAAATATGGACAGCGAAATGAAAATTCTTTGCAAGGATCTACGAGTACAATGGCGTAAGTACAGGGGAGTTAGTCCATGCAAAAATGAAATCACATTCGCGCAAATGATGGCCAGTGACACTGACCACTGACACTGACCAAGCGATTCAGCTCCAGCTGTGGTATTTTGTTCTGATCTTGTGACACTGCTTTGGCACACAGGTCTTATTAGGGACCACAAACTTAGCAGGTCCCACGAAAGTATAGAGACTGACTCACATTGAGACCATTGGCGCCATGAGAACCAAACCTGCTTCGCGACTGGATACCATTCTTAATCAGATTCCTCTGGATATCTTCGTGTTGGAGACAAAAGTCAATGGGTCATTCTATGATCCTGGAGAAATACCTAGGAAATGTACGTACCACGGATTACCTTACCCCGTACCTAGATTTTTTGAGACTCTTCAGAAGAAAAAAGCGATCAGCACACCAACTCACGATTCGTTTCTTACAACACGGATGAGTCCAAGTAGTAGGTGTAGGGTTAGGTATCTTTTCGGGACCGCTCCGCATATACTCTTTTCTAAGGGGAGGTCCTATCAAGAAGAGTGGCTGCCCATGAGACTGGATTAAATGCAAAACCACAAGAGAGTGACACTTTTTTCATTGACAAGTAGACGGCAATAAAGGTGATTTATGTGCTCCAAATAAAATCCAAACTTCAGGGTCCTTGAAACACAGAAACACAGCTGTTGGATCACTGGACATGAAATATTCCAGGCAATGAGAAGGCCGATTAATTGGCCAAAAAAAGTTCGGAATCCAGATCTGTTCAAGCCGACACCTCGGTGATAAAGACCCTTGAGGAGGTAAGCATCAGATGGTCCTCTCTGGACAATTGTGTGATTACAAGAAGTTTATACCCTTGCTTTGGACGGAGTAGGACCGACAGACATATGCAAAAGAACATGAAATCGATTACTATCCTTAAAGGAGGCATTATTTGGCATACTACTCTGCGGTCGTGGATGTGGAGATGAGGAAATCAATGAGAATACCACCTACTTTCTCTGTCACCGTCCAAGTCTCATCCACCTATGAGTCAAATTTCTCGGCCAATACTTCTTCCGTGATCCTAAAGAAGTATCCAATAGGTGAACTAATGATACATCGAATCAACTGGATGGTTCGCGAGTGCACAGGAGTAGGAACCATTTTTGTAGAACTAGGGTTAACATCCCTCGCTTATGGGTATCACAATGGGTCTGAATTGTACTGAATGTGGCCCTGTGGATCCATTCTTCTTGCCTGCTGTCATACTTAACCTAACTTATGAACCTTAAGGGTATCTAGCATGCTTATCTGCGTTGTTTTGCTTTCTATTTAAGGTTGTAGTATTCTAGGGGGGCAATCTCAATTTCGAAGCGGTTTACATCTGACGTCTCCGTTGTCCGGGACGTGCACTCTTCAAGTTAATTCAGGTCTTCCTTTAACTGCGTATGGCAACTTAAGAAAACTGGTCTGTCTCCGCTGTGGTTGTTTAAGTCCTGTATCCCCTTGTGGGTCCTAGGGCATTGACAATGCTTATGCGCCATCGTGTGCGGTTTCTGGAAATGTGTCTCTGTTCTCTCCAACTCTTTCCCAGTTGCCGTGCTTCCTTCTCAACTGTTCTGCGCCACGTGCACCTAGGACCACCGCGTATCATGCCATCCTGAGTAAGCGGGTTCCATTGCATCCGGTGGTTAGCTATGGACCTGTCACCCTTTCGGAGAGTATGTCCAATCCACTGCCACTTTCGTCGTCGTATTGTTGTGCCTACAGGTTCATGGCGCGTTCTCTGATAGAGTTGTTCGTTAGAGATACAGTTTGGCCAGAAAATCCTAAAGATATAAAATAAACACCTATTGACGAACGTTTGCAACTTCCTCGTGATAGTGGCGGTCACCCTCCAGGTACCACATCCATATAGCAACATTAGAGCGGAACATTCGTAGCTTGGTGCTAAAGCTAATCGCATTGCTACACCAAACTGCGGATAGCATCAAAAAGCCATCTTTAGCTTTTCCTATTCGGCTGGCTACATCCAGTTCGGTTCCGCCATCGGTTGAGACAATACTCCCAAGGTATTGAAAACTCTCAACTCTCTCAACCGTTTGTCCAGCAAAGCATACATGAGCTGATGAGCTCGGTCCTAGGCTGATCATTTTTGTTTTTGCCGAGTTAATTTTCAGTTGTCATTTGGTGAAGGTCCATAATTCTATGTGACAGCAGGCATCCGTCGTCGGCATAGTCGAGGTGTTTGAGTTCAGATGTCAGAGTCCATCGGATTCCTCCGTTTCCTGTTGATAAGGCCGCATTTAGCACGTCGCTAATCACCAATAAAAAAATAGTATTAGTGAAAGTATGCAGCCTGGCCGAACCCCACTTTGGACTTCGAATTCCTCTGACAGCCTGACAACCCATCATATGTAGCCTTGATAATTGCTGTTAATGTATCAGGAATGCCTCTCCTGCGCAAGGCACGCCCAATAAATTCCCGATTGACACTATCAAACGCCTTTTCAAAATCGATGAACAGCAGGTGAAGTGGCGATCGATATTCAACACATTGCTCGATAATGATCCGCAGGGTGTTGATGTGGTCGACACAGGAGGATCCAGAGCGGAAACCTGCTTATTCGGCGTCGAGTGTGTCTTCAAGGTGTATTTTGATTCGCTCCAGGATGATTCTAGCAATTATCTTGGCCACAACAGGCAGCACGCAGATACCGCTCCAGTTTTCGCACTTCTTCCTTTCATCCGGAAAGCTCTTGGCTTCCCATGTTCTTCCGACAAGGTGCGACCAATCCATTGGTATTCGGAGTCGTTTTTGTCCCATTCTTTCATACAATATGACTTGGCCAGGACATTCGCAATATGTTCCTTACAGAGGATGCTTTATTCCATTTCCTCTCCACTTTCAAATACCTAATCGACTAAAGAATATCGCCTCTTAGAACGGCTAACAGACTTAAGTCAACTTAGCGGCGTACAAAACCTTAAGATGTCAATGGAAGTACTTACTTCCCCTAGTCAACGTACATATGTAGCTTCCTGAAAGGTAAGTATTCTTCTTCATTGAATTCGTATAGAGTGGCTATCCTTATAGAGTGGCAACAAGGTAAGGCTTTTGAAAAGATTTTTCATCAATTAACCTTTTTCAAATTGTCTGTCCTTGTCATTGGAGGCATAGACCGACCATCCTCTCTGCTATTTTCTTAGCCACCTAAGGTGTTCCTTCAGTTCCAAAAGGCAGACACCTAGTTTAACTATTTTTTATTTTAAGTCGAAACTATTCCGCGAGGACCGTTAAATAGTCTTCTGTCTCTGTCTCTACGGAGACGACACAAAATTTTGCGAAATTTTTTTATCCCCACAGGAGTCAACCTTCTTTAGAAAGACCCGATTCCTGGTCTGAACTGGCGATCGGCCTGACATGATTTTGACGATTATTGTGATCTCCACGGTATG
Source organism: Xylota segnis (assembly GCA_963583995.1). Lineage (NCBI taxonomy): Eukaryota > Metazoa > Arthropoda > Insecta > Diptera > Syrphidae > Xylota > Xylota segnis. Next base: position 46,614,324 of record OY757236.1, on the reverse strand, counting down.
ACGCGAGGCCAAAAGGATCTTTAACGATCCTGTTACTTAAGAAGAACCAAACCTGATTAGTAGCTCATAGTCATCGTTAGAGGTCTTAGAAACAGGATCTAGGTTCGAGAGGTTTTTGAAAACATTCCAGATATCGAATTACTGCACAGTAGAACCTATACGCTTGCTGAGATGGAATTGCCGGGAATAGATTAATTTCTTTTATTTAGACTCGTCAAGGACTGAAGCAGATACATAGCAAGTTGAGTCATGAAATACTTTTGGCGAAGCTATGGCAGGGTATATGGAACAAAGTTCCTTTCTTAGTTACATAAAGAGTTGTCTCTTTACCTAAGGTTAGACTTTGTACATTGACAGGAGACTGGAAAGAATCCATAACGCCAGACCCATTGTGATAGAAATGTTCCTACTTTTTGGAACCAAGTTATCCAATGGATTTGATGTACTTAGTTCAAAATGTCCTTAACAGGCCTCCTGGAAACTTTGTCTAGGTCACGAAAGAAGCATCGTCAGAGAAATTTAAATTTAAGCTGGATAAGACCTGGATAGTGACCAGGCTATGTGAAGCGGTACCGCAAAGTGTTCGTAATGACTCCTATCAAGGTAGAAAGGTTTTTCGTATAATTTTTGCCGTGCTATTCCCATAAAAACATAGCATGTTCTTGTGGACACACAATAGTCTAGGGAGGACCATCTGATGTGTGCTGTCCTTAGGTCCTTTTCAAGCCCCAATGTCCAAGTGTACATCAAGCTTCAATGTGCTAGACGGGTTGAACACCGAGGTGTCAGCTTGTCCAGATGTGGACTCCCAAACATTTCCTGGCCTGTAATAACTTCATATGCAGCAAGGTGCAATTACGGTACCAGACAACCACGAAAGTTAAGATTTTATTTCGACAGGAGGAACCGCTTTATTGTTGTGTCTGGCTGGCGTTGAAAAAGATGATATCTAACGCTGCTCTAGATTCTAAGGGCGAAGCTCTTTCTGTTGTATGTAGGTAGGTAGGTAGAACTGGGTGGCCGTTACCTAAAAACGAGGCTGTTATAAATTTCAGGATGACATTTCTTGCCAAAGGTTTCCAGGGTCCTCACGCAATTGTTCACTAAGGGTAGAGAAGGATTTGCCATAGTCTGATGGATTACATGAGGGGTACCTCTGTTGGCACGCCTTGCTGAGCCGTGGATATCTTTTTACCTAATCTTGAGAGCCCACTTGGTAAAGATGGGTCTTGGCTTCCAAAATGGTGATAAATCGTCATAAGGGACCAGCTTATGTCCAAGACGGGTAGAGGAGCCCATTTTGTAGTTAGACGCTGAAGTACCAGACGTACTAGAGTCAAAAAATTGGCTCAATTGGCAGCCCTACTAAAGAACGGTTAATCAACTCACATATGGCTGACTCGTCCTGTCGACCAGAACACAATATTGCGCGCATCCTTAGAAACAAAAATTGTAATCACTCTACCATGCACAGGATATGAGAAAGAAAACAAAAAAAGAAGTCAAACCTCCTCTGTTGTGACTACTCTTGGTGTTGTTGTATTCAAATGTGTAGCCTGTAGCAAGGATCCATTTTTAGACTCAATGATGTTGAACAAAAGTAATCGGTGTACAGGGATGATATGCAACTGACGCCAGAGATGACGGGTGGTGTGTGTGCACATACCGTAAGGCACTCGGTGTAACTATTGTGTATATCACTCGTTTTCGGTACTCACGTTCACTAAATGCGCCTTGTAATGGCGTTCAGTGCTGCCAGCTCAAACCGTGCTTTGTCGTCATCACCACCACCACCACCCCAGTCAGTTTCACTGTTGTGTTCAGTTGGTGGGAATTATCCTCAGTCGAGTGGTTAAGGGACTGAACTTTATTTCCGAGCCATTAAAAATGCGGATTTTATGTTTTGAAAAGGTTTTTACTTCTCTTTTTTTTCAATTTTCATTCGTTCTCCCCCCCCTCCCCCCACACACACACACACGCGAGCATGAGTTGTGTTTATTTTGTTGGCCGGAACATGAAAAGCTCCATCCACTGCCAATTTACCAGGACCAGGACGACACGACTGATTGGAAAGTGAATTGAATGTTTTCGAACTCCTGTTCGAGCAGCAGCAGCAGCTGAGAGTGGAGTAAAATCAAAGCTAGTGGTGTTACCCGGTGGCGGTGGGGGTAGTTCACCCCCTGTGGGAACTTCGCTGTAAAGTGTGTGGTTGAGCTCCGGGCGTTATTTGCTTTATTGTTAATTCTTATCGTTTTTTTTTCGTATGTGTTTGTGTTGAAAGTTAAACGGAGTACTGAGGGACACTTCATTACTGTGGCGATTAATTTATTTATCATTTATCAAAGAAACACAATCGAAGGCAGCTTAATTAAGTAAATGTGTGAAAATGTAATGAAATTATTGGCGCAGATTTATTGCGGGTTAATCATTTGGAAAGTAGTTGGATTTGAGTTTTGAGCACGCAAATGAAGCGAGGCGTTGAGTGGGTGGTAATTATTAAATTTTACCTTCGATTATGGTGCGAGGGTGCTGCGAGGGCGGTGGCTATTAAAATCATAAATATTTCAAAGCTTACTTAGTTACTGAACAACAAATTAAGTATGTGATTTGCAATGAATTAATGCCAGAAAGTGTTATGAAACTATTTGTTTAATGCGAATAGATTTGCAATAATTGCTGGGATAATGGTAATGATCTTTGTTAAAGTAAATATTTAATATGAAATAACATTTAAAACACATTAAATATTATTTTGAATGGATTACGCGTAAAGTGGTTCATGATTGTGTTGGGTCGCTTGCTAGGATGAGGTGCCTTTTTTTTAATGGCAAATATTACACCAAGGGTCCTTATGGACACAAATACTCCGGCCCTCAGAATCTTCGAATCAAATCCGGAGGAACAACGCAGTAGGGGAAGACCTCGCCTTAGGTGGCGCGCACAAATAGAAAGGGACCTCAATCGACTTGGAGTGCGCAACTGGAGGACCGGGCTAACTGAAGAGGCTTGTTAGTTGAGGCCCAGGTTCACCCCGAAGTTTAGCGTCACCTAAGTAAGTAAGTCCTTTTGGTATTCGATTCCTTACAGTTTATTAAAACTGCTGAGAGGCTTAGCGTAGACCAATTAGGGAATCGGATTACTAGTGGATCGATTGTGAGCCCTTGTCTTAGGTTTACGTGAAAACAAAGATTTTTAGTTTTGCTAATAGCTAGCTACACGGGCTCCCTAAGCTACCTCGAGGTTGTTATAAATTTCAGGATGGTTAATGGTGGCTTTCGATGTTGGCTTTTGATATTCATCGAGATCCGTTTTTCTATTTTTGCATGGGCTTGGGCATTTGCAAAGAAAGTCAGCCGTGCTCTCTCGGCAGAGGTCATCAATTTCTATCGGCTTTCGTCTACGGTGGGCCACTATCAGATTGTGGCTAGTAATGGTGCCCTTGAAGAGTGATAAGTTGGGTCTGTTAAAAGCCAGGATCTGTTTAGTTTTGGGACTATTATACGTTTTTGAGACGTCAGTGAAAATCGACTTATTATTCGGGTTGATGTCGTGAGGTGTCGTGAGATGTTGATATATAACCTATCTCCGTGCCCAAGTGTACCAATCTCGCAATGGTACGGAGGGACATGTCCCTCTCTTTCAACAATTTGGATTGCGTCAAGCGTGGGCCACTCTTCCGAGCGATTTCCTTTAGATGTAGGTCTAGCAAGTTTTGTGCAAGTATCGATTCAAGGGCTGTAGTCGGTGTGGTTCATATGGCACTGGTAGTTCCTATACTTATGGACATGCTATCAGTCAGTGCTCTGAGGTACGTGGTCTTGTCTCCTGCAGGCTCCCAGACTATTCACTTATAGGATAGAAATTGTCCAACGATGGCGGTGTACATCCCTTGGATGATGGCGAGCTTGACCCCTATATATACATATACGGCAAATTCGACTTCACTTCCTTCTTATTTCTGTAAGATTCTGTTCACGACCAGAATCACAAGTAGAAGGCCAGTGCATGTACTTGCCAGTCACCTAGTTTTGAGTTGATATGTCTCGTCTTGAGGATGCATTCAAGTCATTCCTCGACTACTGGGTCTATGTTTCATTAGTCCAGTGCTAGTCATATCGATTGAGATTTCACATTGATGAAGGCTTCTTCTATATCTAGGTGAAGAGAGTTTTCATCCATGTTAACCACCTCAAGCAGTACTGTCTTAGCAGATCAGCCTTTAGTTTAGACGTGTTGGACTGGGGATCTAGATCTGTCGAAGTCAAGAAAACGCTGATGAAGATCAAGTATTTAAGATCCATACTTGGTCTATTGCTCTAAAAGAAAGATGTTTATGATGTGAACGCAAGAGGTTAACGCCAGAAGGCTGCTTATTCTACTCTTGCAGAGTTTATATGTTTTTCTTTAGGTAGTTTTACCAGTTGATCATTCCACTAGGCAACTCTTCGTTTCTCCACCTGACATGGAAGTTGATTTCTAAAGACATTTCACCCAATAGGTCATCGTATTCGTTCACAAAACACTCAAATCGTGTTATCCCGAAATTTTGAAAAAAAAAGTTACGTATTCGCCACCGGTATGAATTATTAATCTCAAACTAAATTGCTATTTGTATATCAACATGAACTTCGTCCTGGCGAAACTCAGTTCACCCCAGTAGGGTATTATTGGTATCGTTTAGCGCTAAACCCATTTTAGCAGCTTCCACGCAGCAATGACAGCCCATTGAGTTCTGTCAATTAAGTCAATGTCGTTGGTGGCCTCTCTGTGATTGGACAATTTTCTCAATGACAGCACGGCAGGGATGCCCAAAGAAGACATGAATCCATATAGCTCGTCTCTATAAGTGCCTAACGAACAAGTTTATCAGAGAACGGACCATGAACCGATAGCCACAATCATACGACGACGAAAGTGGCAGTGGATTGGACATACTCTCCGAAAGGGTGACGGTCCATAGCTCAGCACGGAATGCAATGGAGCCCGCTTACTCAGGATGGCAGGAGTACGTGGCGTAGAACAGTTGAGAAAGAAGCACGGCAACTGGAAAAGAGTTGGAAAGACCTGAGGCACATTTCCAGAAATCGCACACCATGGCTCATAGGCATTGCAGAGCCCCAGGATCCACAAGGGGATACAGGACATAACGAAATGTAAAACTCATTTGACCAAACCTTAGAAATGAGTTGCTGTGTGACCATTGCCAAGTCATTTCCAACTGTTTTGTACAGATTGGTGGGTAAGCTGTCAGATCCATAATGTTTGTTAGATTTTAGCTTGACTATTGCTATTCTCAATTTATTTTGGTAAGGTGGACGGAAGTTTTGGCTATCATCGTCTAGGATGAATGGTTCAATCTACCTGATAGTAGGATGTTGGTCATATACTCAGGACCTGCACCTACGCAATGCTATATTCTGGAATTATGGGAGACAAAGAATTGATGGACACGACTATCGATTTATTTGATAATCTATCTGCCTCAACTCAAGAACGCAATGAAGGCCAACATACACCAAACAGGACCAAAATCTCATTGCGAAAAGTGCCCGTCTTACAGGCCACTCACAGGCACATGTAAGTGCATGTATGACGCAGTTACACCTGCCCTTAAGCCATCTACATTCCAGTTAAATGCCAACACTTTCGAGAGTGCAAGTGTGGAGGATAATTAAAGTAAACGATGTTAACTAAAGTACAAGTCCTCAGGACGACTATTGGTTAGGCACCGGAGGTGGCAGTTACCAAAAGACTTGATGCAGGCCCGTAATCACTATACCGAATTACATTTAATTGCAGCAAGTGAAACAATAGACAAGAAACACAAAAAAAAAGAAAGGAGCAGGATCTAGAAAATTTAAACTTCCATTAACTAATTAAAAGGCTAAGAGATACGGTGGGGTTGGGCGGACAGCCCTCACTCCCCAACCCAACTGCACTCACTAAGTACGTATTTTGAAAATCGTCGTCGGCATAGTTCTTGTGGCGAGGTCGGTACAAAACTCAACAAAAGGCTAATTTAAAAGTTCCTCAAGTGTTTGCCTGTAGTGAGATAGAGTGGTGCTGCCGACTGCACTCCTCCACAGCACCGGGAATGTAATCAACTACTTGTTTTGTTACAGTTGGCCTGGTGGTGGTGGTGGTGGTAGGTGGAGGCACTGCACTAAGTACAAACCTGTGCTCAAGGGTGGATACTCAGCAGCCCGTAAATATTGTTGCATGACTCCATTAACTTCATAGATGAACATTGCGGGGCCCATTCGTTGAAAATACCTCATGCGAATTTTTCAAGAACTTTTAATTTTTTTTCCTGCTGATGATTGCTATGAAGGGTGGAGTGGGCTGGGGTGGTCTGGGGTGGGCGCTTGGAGGAGCAGGACTGGGCTGTAGTACTAAACTCACCAAGTTGGTCTTAATGCTTCCGACATTACTGACTTTATTTTTCTTAATCGTATTTTAGCAGGAACAACTCCAGTGCGGTGTTGGGAGAATGCAATCGCCAGATTAAATGGTGTGCCATGGCCAAGGCAGGAACGTTGCGGGTCTTCATCTAGGATTGCACAGAAATTTACATTCAGACACAGCGCGCACATGCAGTGCGGCGTGGCATAGGTGGAAGCAAGTCACAGGTGAAGCAGTGAAAAGTTTAAGTGGGTTAAGTGTCTTAAGCACAGTTAGAGTCTGGGGCGGCGGCTGTGAAGTTTGAGTGAGCTTAATGGCTTTCAACACGTCAACTAAAAACTTGGAGAGTTGGAAAATATTCAACAGGAGACTGTTGGGTTGTTGGCTTGGGCTGGGAGGATGATTTGGTTAATAGGTGTGTTTGAGTCTTTTCATTCGAAATTCAATTAGATTTGAGTTTTATTGAGGATTGCTGAGGACTTTGTGAAAGATTGGAGAATTTTCACCAATTTTCAAGTGAACGGGGAATAACATTTTAACATTCGAATCGATTTCAGGCAACTAGCATGAGAAACAACTGCCTGTCATTGCCAAGGTTCAATAATCATACACAGATCAGAATCTGATGCACATTAGATCGCCACGAAAGTCAATTTAAACATTTCGAACTCTGATGGTTCAACATCATTTCCACAAACCTATAGACAAGGGACCTCATTCCAATGAATGGAGGCTGGAGAGCATCAATGGATTTTTTGACAGATGACGCGTGAGTACTGTTAACCTGTCATGGTATTTTTCTTCGGAACGAGTATTGTTTGACATTTCATCGTGAAAAGAGTTAGTCTGGCAGAAAGTCTACAAATTATTCAGCTGTATTACGAGGAATGGGCTTCGTGCATTTACAGCAACTTATGGTCTACATAATCGACCTATCGAACAAACGCTTTGCTATGCCATCGAAAAGTTTGATTCCCAATTTTGATTAGTAGACAATACTCGACCAAATCCAGGAAGTGGTAGAGGTATTGGAGCGATAGCAATAGAGTGCACACAATGACAGCGATGAATCCATTCGGCCCTATTCTGAAGAGCTTGGGTAGTCGTAGCCAACTTGACAATTTGGCGTGTTTTATGTAAGGATCAAGGTTTCGAGGCATACAACATTCAACTCGTACAAGAACTGAATTGAGGCCGACCTACCGAATCGTCCCAATTTCAGTTTTTGGGTTCGTGAGAAGTTCTCACCTATTAGGTACATTTCTGGCTTAATAGGTAAGTCAATAAGAATAGTTGCCATATTTGGACTGAAGACTAACCCTCTCTTAGCTAGAAGAGCTACCATTACTCGTATATCAAGACATATCGGTCCATACTTCTTCAAAAAAAAAAAAACGGGGCCGGCCAGAACAAACTCAATGGTACCCATGATAGTTAATTATTTGCAATCCTCTGATCTTCAGGAAGTTTGGTTCCAACAAGACATTGCTACTTGCCACACAGCCTGTGAAAACATGACTTAATTGCGAGAAAAATTCGGTGAACAGTAACCAGTGAACTGGATCATGTGATAGCATAGCATTAGACTTTTCGTTTTGAAACTATGTAAACTCCCAAGCCAGTTACGATTCTGGAATTGGAAGCCAACATTACTCGCGTTGTTCGCCAAAAACCCGGACGCGACATCGAAAAACGAAATTCCAGAATGGACCATGTTAACCACTGTAACGGCCAACATTTGAGAGAAACAATCTTCAAGAACTAAGAGTGAAACATGGTTGCTTTGACTGATAGTAAAAGTAACGCGATAAAGGTTGTTTTTTTGTTACTTTTGGAGAAGTACCTCTAAAGGAATCACCCTTACTGTGACGTTATGAATGTCGTGGTCTCGAACCTCCTGCTTACATTTAGTGCATAACAACTTATGAAATTCCTTCGTTTCCCGTAGAAAAAACAGAACCATTTGGAACAATTTAGGTAAAGAGAATGCAGTCTTGTGCTTTCCTACTTTTCCCCTCATAGTCCTCTCTTCCCAACTTGACATTTGGAACAATCATATAAGTATGTGGAGCTAAATCATTTATCGGGAACCCTTCTCCTGCTCAAGGTAATTAGCTAATCATAATGACCACGTTCTCAGAATCACTGAATGGCAATTGACCTGGTGATCAGTATTCAGCTCATAACTGATTCTTTATTTGTTCCTAGCTACATCGCTGAAGCAACTAGTACGTGCATATGTGTATACTGCATTCCATATCCATTCTTTGCAGGTTTGACTATCACCCCTTCCTTTCACTAGTCAGGAATGCTCTAAAGGGCCATTCACAGCTCAGTGACTTCCAAATGCGAATGAGCGAATATGCGCAAATTTTGACATTTCATTTACACGCAGTTTTTTTTCTAGTCGCAGCACTCTGCGTAGTTTACCTGTCATTACCAACCAAGAACCACAAAGCAAACGAATTGAAACGCTCGAATGTGGATTGCGTCTAACATTAGATCTGTTAGCGTACTTTCTGCACCAAAATTTGTCGATTATGAAATTCCAAGGAGTGGGGGTAAAATTCTCTCAGAGAGTGGTAAGATTTCAAAAAACTAAGCGAACACGAAAGCTACGCAATTCGCTCACTTTTTGGACGTCAAAAGGAAATGTATGCAAATACGTACAGGGATCTGACAGATTTGACAGCTTTCGTAAAGATATTTGGCGCATTCGCAAATCGCTGAGCTGGACCTTAAGTGCACGAAATTTCTACCGAAAATGTTAGCGTAGGAGATCCGGCCTTGTATTTGACTTACACCTATACCTAAGGGCCAAATATTGGTTTGAGTTCGGGATTTTAATCAAATTTGGAACACCAATTTCGCCCCCATGTCGGTCTTTCGATTTTCTCAAAATAAATCGGCACCACTGTCATCTATTTTGACACTGGGCTTGAGCGCGATCTGTCAACTTGACAGCAGTCAAAAACATTAAAGAACTTCCTATCGCACAAGAAATTAATTCCCGAAAACCTCACAACCTCAGCTCCAAGCAAAAAAAAAAAAACCTATCCTCCAGCAAATTCCCCATGAATCCTGTTAGTTTAATTCGTGATTCACTCTTCCCTTTTCCGGATAGCCTTGTTACCAAGGTGTAATGTAATAAAAACTCAATTGGTCCTAAAGCGATGGTATCTGCAAACATTTTCATGCAATTATCTTGCATCTGATCCGATTATGTTCTTTCAATTTTACAACCACCATCATCCGCCTTCCCAAGCCCCCTTACGGCCAACCAAACTTTCATGGATTTCAATTCCATTCACTTGGAACTGGGAACCCTATTTCTTGGCATCGGTCCAATTGTGCTGCACAATCAGAAGGTAAAAGTTCAAAGCAGGCTCCAGCCCAACCATAGGCATGCAGTTATCGATGTTATCGTTGAACTTGAAGCCAGAAATGTGTGTGCATTTATAAGATAATTTAATTAAACCTAATGCGGTTGGGTCTACGTACGAGACTACATGCAATTCCTTTTTGCCATTTAGATTCAATGGAATGGTGATCATTTATTGTAAACTATTTTGAGGCATTATGGTTTGGTTATCGGTTCATTGGAGCTATGGCCTTTTATCACTTTGATAAGTATTCAAATGGCAAAGAAGAGCAAACGATTTAACATATCATTGACCAATAATTGTTCGGGTAAGTGTGTCTGAAGGTAGACCTCATCTTTTTGGAACTTTCCTGGCCACTGGTGGTGCTGACAAGTGCTCGTATAAGTTGTGTTAAGTTTTGGATAAATTGTCGGTGCTGTCAATGGCCAGGAATGTTTTGAGACTTGAAAGGGAGGTAAATGACGTTAGTACTGCCCAAAAGAAATTATAACCCTAGGACAAACGACTCAGATCAGAAGACACATCAAATTCAACTTTCTTTGGCTTTGATTAGGTTTTCATTGACCTACTTTACGAACACAGGACGAAGGGACAGATACTCTGTTTCAAAATACCAAACAAGGAGAAGAAATAATACACTCGTTAGAGTGGCAGGACACTACGCCCTTCAAGGACGGGAACTGGTGGACGAATTAGCAAGAAAGGCGTCTGAACAAGACCTGATAATTGCCGTCGCAATGGTAAACCTTCGTGACACTGGCTAAGGAGAGAAGGTGTGCACTCCCTTCTCTTCGTGTCTCCAGAAAAATCTTGACAAAATGTGATAAAAAAGCTAAACAGATCCTGCCGCTTAACAGACCCAACTTAGCACTCTTTACGGGGATTATTACCAGGCCAACGTAGTCGGATGCGATTAGAGACTGATGACCTCAGCTGAGGCTGCAGAAGAGTGTACATCTCCCTTCTCTTGCGAATCACCAAACTTATGCAGAACTAGGAAAGCCCTTCTCAATGAATACCAATTCGAAGACCGGGGCCACCTGTCAGGAAAGTCATCATTGACCGTGTAGCTATCCCAAAGCTAAAAACCAACGAAGACTGGAAACCTAAGATCATATGCTGTCTTAGGATAGCGTAGTGGTTTGAAACTCGGGTGGAATTAGGTTTTAGAGTGCTCTTCAGGAATGGAGGAGTTTTTGAATTCAACAACCTTCAGAAGGGCCCAGAAATTCCTGAATCCAAATTCAGAGGAACTCCCAAGATAATGAAGCAAGCTTCGCCAAAGCTAAATAGATAGGTTGGCTGTCCCCCTGTTTAGACAAAATTTATAATTTTCTGATCCAGTCCAACCAGTTGAAAGTTATTCTGAGTACATCCCTACATCCCGGAGGCAGAACCTTCTTTTATTTTAGATCCATCCGTGAAGATGAACATTGAAGCGAGGTTGATGATCTCGACGGTTATCCAGGTCTCTCTAGAGGAAAATTTGGATTCAACGTTGACTGAAGTCCAAATTGGCGAGGTAGTTAGAAGGCGCATTAACTTTCGACCACTTGGTGATGGTACTGTATCCATGGTTGTTTTTTCACATCCAGGTTTGTTGAAAGCGTAGAACACTTTTTCGGGCTAATTCTTTTGTAAAGAAGTCAAGTTGGCAAAGTTCGAGTATGGCTTCTCGGGCAGAGGTAGATGTTGTCCTAGTAGCATAGGTCATAACCCTGCGGGTTGGATGTTGGATCATGGTTTGCGACTTTTGGGGCAACAGGCCGCTAGACGATACACCCATATGGCCGTGCTCAGTGGATGGTAGCTAGTTTGGCCTCCTTTTTTACCGAAAATTTTGCTGCATGAGTAAAAAGCTATCATATCTTCCTTGTGCATTGAAGTATACAGTCATTCTAGATCAATTTTCCATCTATTATGGACCCTAGGCATCGTCCCTTTTCTAATATATAGAGTTGGGCCCTATTTTGTTTATGGGACATCGTGTAGCTCTGCCTCTACTGAGGGTACATAGATAATAGATGCAGTTTAGGTACTCGAATCCATGTGAGCCATGGAATGGAATAAGCCTTAGAGCTGATTAGTAGGGGAACAAGGTGTTAATGTCCCATGTAACACTCTTTTCGTCAGCTACCTATATTTGATCAACGAATTGTATTCTGTTTGGTCCTGAACGCCGTTGTGGTTTGCAAGGCGATGTGGACTACCATTAAGTTGGGACAGTTGGGACAGATTTATAAAAAATTTACTAAGGTTTACATTAGAATTGCAGGTTTTTTTTGTGTCATGAATGTCATTTCATACTTACGGCTGAAGAAGGAGTCAAATGTACGAGAAGGTGTTGCCAGTTAATAAAGAACAAAATGTCACATCCATGCATAGATGCTAAATCCTTTTAGCCCCATTCGACAGGAACTGAACTCGAATTGACTCTATTAGTGCCATCACATAAGACGCAACGCTTGCAGTTGGAGTCCATTTGTATGGCATGTGTTGAGGGGATTAGGTGAACATGAATGCTAAAATTGTCGATATCGCCTATAGAGAGTGAGATTTCTATGTTCTTCAACCAATTTTGGTGACAAATCCATAGTTCTCATCCATGGAAATACCTTTACCAAACATGTGCATAGTCTCATGTCGATTCGCTACGTCATGGTGGTGTAGGTCAAACTTGTCAGGACAGTTTTTTCACGAAAAAAACATTTTTTTTCTAATATTCTTGAAAGTCTCACTATCGAGGACTCAAATGATCCAGTGCAAATTCGCAGCCTGGTTCTTATGACGTGGATCAGGTCTTTATTTATTTATTGTTTTCAAGGTTTTTATTCCGACAGTAAAAGGTTTTTCAATAGAGACATAACCATTTCATGTTTTAATTTAACCAAACCCTTAAACTCTTTTTATGAATTGTTAATACCAAAACGTCACTCAAGGCTTATATTTTTATTGAAGTGAAGTTCAAGAACAACCAATGTTTGGAAAGTTTTAAAATTACCGTCGAAATTCTGAGTCGGCTGACGGATCTTTAAGAACCCTTACCCTAATTTCCGGTCATAATAATCGTCCCACTAGGCAGGCTGTTCTTGCTACAGTATATAAATTTGAGTCAACTTATTCACTACTGGATGTTCCGGTGCCAGTAAGATAGCCGTTTGCAGAAATTCCGAATCTCTCAGTTCAGATTGCGGCAAATTTTTTATTAAGATCTTGGCCAACACCCTTGCAAGATCAAATTACTTAAAAACTGACGCCTCTTGATCATTTAAAGCACCGAAACTTCTCTGATTGGGATCGGCAAAGATTTGAAAAAAAAGTCCTTAATTTCATGGAAAAATCATCTTCAGCGTTATTGGACAGAAACAAACCCACATGTGCTCCAGAGACTTGATTGCGTCCAGAAAAAATGACAATATGATGAGGATTTCTAATTCGCTATCGTCGAAGACTATTTTTGTCAGAATTCAATGGACTTGTCATCAGTGATATGTGGTTCCAAGAAGGTGGCCAAACAATTACTCTACTGAAAGTTCTCTAGAATTGGTCTGTCCGAATGGCCATCTCGGCTTACGTCGTTGATAACCTTAAGTCGTTGGTTTCTGCCAAGAACCCAAGAACGTTATAGGAGCTAAGGAGCAATATCGAATATAAAATAGCCAACCGATATGTGTGGAAGAGTGGACTCCAAAGAATCGATTGATGCAAACGTACTCGCATTGGTGAACGAGATGGAGTTCCGTATAAAACGTCAGTCAAACCTAGTCTGTTTTCTCAACACTTCTCCTTTTTATTTAAATACGAAATTGTTATGTCCTTGTTGAAAGACCTGTTATTTTCGTGACAGTGAAAGACACTTGGGTTTGACAGTGAAAGACACTTGGGTTTTGAATGAGAATGGAACTCCTAAGCCGGGCTCAGGAGTCATAATCTAACCTTGACAAGAAATTAACGAGATACATACATAGGAGTACCTATATGGACTTTCCCTAAAAATCCTTCTTATGATTCACTTAGATCTAGAAATGAAAAAAAAAATGCAGTTGGACAGCTCTAATGTGCAAATCATCATCGAATCGAACCAGAAATTTTGGCCTCAACTATAAAATTCTCGCACGATTTGGATGCTTTTCTATCTGACAAACATAGTCTTAGCTTTTTGAACAGAATCCTCAGCAGAGTCCTCGGAATATTGCTCAGGTTTGGAACAGTCTTCTAACTTTCTTGGGGCTTGGTGCATACAATAAAATTACACTGTTTTTGGTCCCTGGTCGCAAAGGATATATGAACGCCAGTCCTAAGGCACTTTTCGCTGGTTATTTTGCAAACCTGGTTTTGGTGACTAATTCAATATTTAAGGGTTTTAGGACTTACTATCTGAGAAGACTAAAAGGCTTCACCTTGCAGAATGTCATCGACGTAAACCTGGAATACTGTTCACAGACTCTTTTCTGTTGGGTTGAGAGGGCAAATACATTACCTTCTCGCAATCGGACCAGACTGCTAACTCGGTTTTCATGGCTTTTCCTGGCCATAATGTCTCACTAAGAATTGGAATAACTATTTGGACTATTTCTAGTGACCACAGAAGCAGAGAGAACTTAGAGGAGTCAACTGGACATATCCCCAGTCCCAGCACATTTTGTAGGACAACTGTGGTGCATAGTATACAGGCAATCGAAGAGAGCACTCTTTAAAGCCTATCCGTATGGTTCATTGTATAGGAACCGTCAAAAATTGTTTAGGCAATTCGACACAGTTTGGGTAATCTTTTGTCGAGCTTTGTCTCAAAAATTTAGCTTCGACTTAAAACTTAATTTGGGAGCCATCATCGGACACCTCTGTTGGTTAATTGGTCCTATTTTCAAGCTGAAGAGCCATAAATCACTTAATGTAGGCTTTGGTTCTAAAGTATTCCTCTCATGGGTAGTAGGCGAAAGCTCTGCTGGCAAGGATAGGATGACGTTTTGTAAAAAGACTCCTTTGTCCTCTGGATCGAAAATGGTATTGATCTTGTTCGCACTTAGAATTGAGAGAAAGCTTTCAAAACCTTACATATAATTGTAACAGTGTCAAGCCAGTGATTCCGTGCTGAAATAAAGGAATATATCTAGACGCTATCCCTGCTTTAAATCAATAAAAGACACTACTCTACTCTAATAGTCGTGAGCTTCAAAGAGCCCTTCATATGGCGTACCAAAATGCTGTCTTAGGATAAAACTCCATATAACTCTCCGTTGTGACTTCTTCAATCTAGTGCTGGAACGGATAGTGCGCAGGGCAGGTGTCAACACGGAAGGCACTATCTTCAATAAATCTGTCCAGCTGCTGGGATATGCAGACGACCTCGACATCATCGGTCGCTCCCAGCGAGCCGTTATAGAAGCTTTCACGGCAATTGAAGAAGAGGCGAAACGAGTTGGCTTTGAAGTAAATGAGGATAAGACCAAGTACCTGTTGTCAACAAACAGAGAAGCATCGGTCCACCGCCAAGGACAAAACGTCACTGTTGGCAACAGTAACTTTGAGGTAGTTAGGGAGTAAATATCAACTCCACGAACGACACCCTAGAGGAGATCCGACGAAGACTTACCCTAGGAAACCGCTGCTACTTCGGTTTGGCAAAACAAATGGGTTCAAAACTCCTATCTCGGAAGACGAAATGTATGCTCTACAAAACTCTGATCCTGCCAGTTCTGCTATATGGAGCCGAGTGCTGGACGATAAGCAGAGCACATGTTGGGCACTTTTGAGAGAAAAATTCTTCGTCGAATTTTCGGTCCCATATGCGAGGAGGGCGAATGGAGGAGAAGATACGACCGCGAACTCTATGAGCTGTACCAAGATGTGGATGTAGTCCAAAAAGCCAAAATACGTCGACTACACTGGCTCGGCCACATCGAGCGAATGGACAATAATGCTCCAGCAAAGAGGATCTTCGACTCACAGCCCCCAGGTTCGAGACGACAAAGAAGACCGAACCTCCGTTTTAAAGACCAAGCTATCGCGGATGCCAGAGCGCTTGGTCTGGACAACTGGAAGCAACGTGCCCGGGATCGAAGAGAATGGAAGGCTACCGTGTCTCAGGCAGGGACTCTTCACGGGTCGGGAGCCCGTTAAGTAAGTAAGTGAGGGCTCTATGTGTCGATAGCTGTCTATTTTCCAATAGACGTAATTAACATTCTTTGTGGCCTTAAATCTACAATAGAGTATTCCCGATAGAATTGATGCCAATCAAGAAGGTTCTATCCTGGTTGAGATAGAATATAGTGTCTTTTAAAAAATAGACAGAATTTTGAATCCAGTGAATCAAACCTTTACACGCTAATGGTTGGTTTAAGTTGGCACACATCTCTTGATGAGATTCATGGCTAAAAATGTCCAGAAACATGTCAGACTCCTCGCTACTCACAGCCAAGCAATTGTTAAAGCTAAATGCTATTAAAAACGTCAGGGTTATTTAGGAAAATATAGATCTTGCCAAAGCTAGTTTTAACGGGATCTAGTTATGTATATCATATGAACTTGTCTAGATGGTGTCTTTGCAGGACACTGTCCTTTCGCTTGGATCATTTTCCTTCACTTTTGGCGAAGCTGAATGGATGAATATCGATATCTGAAAAGGAAGCTATGGATATACGTTCTTGAGTCGACATGAACCCAAGAAAGAGTGCCACTTACTCTTCTCTCTGTTGCTGCCTTAAACAATCTTCCACAAGTTTTGAACCATCATTTGAGAGCAGAATGACCACGCCACGGAGTTAGTATGCCACTAGGAGTATGTAGACAAGTCGACGAAGTCTATAATTTTTGAGAACGAGTTTCTTATTTGTGTCAAACACTCACCTGCATTTCTAAAAACCACTTTCGCAGACAAGTTATCACTCAGTGACAATCCCAATCACTCAGTCAACCATCCACTGCACACATCCCCCAAATATTAGCATACATCAAACACACTTAGCACCTCAACCCAAGGTACTACGTTAACTCAGTAAATTTGTATGCATTTGCATGTCCCTTCCCCCTCCCCCCCTTTCGATTATATATACCATATTTCGTAAACCATTTTCAAATACATTTCCTTGAATAGCTCCCATAAGCCATGCAGCAACACTCATAACATCCGCAATCGATTTCAAAGTCAAATTTCAAAATTCTGATAAAAAGCCAAACATCCCCAATTCCAGAACCGGAACCGAAACCCAACTGCAAAGCCCAGGCCATATCGAACGTTCTTCCTAAATCAAAATTCGAAAATTTAAATATTTCAAGAACTTACCCCTAACCCCCAACCCCCAACCACCAACCGAGTCGTTTCGATTTTAGATCGAAATTTTCTGATTCCGCTTTGCGATGTGAAATGCATCCGCTATAACCTTAGGCCTTGCTGTAGCTGTCTCTGTGCGTGAGTGTGTGTGTGAATACGAATTTCGATAAAACGAACGAATATCGAAGTCATCCTTCCGAATCGAATGCGCCCTCAAACGTTTATCCGCCGCAACCAGTTGGGTAGGACAACGACACACACACACCGAACCGATCTGCCCTCGTACAAAGTGAATGAGTGTTCAGCCCGTAATTGGAAACCAGAGGCTTGTAATAAAAGTTGAATAAGTAAACAACAAGAACAAGTGTCTGAAACACCATTCCACACGTATGTTTCTAATAAACTCGAGGAAATTCTTGATTTACGTATCCCAGCGGCAAATGGATGCCGAGGCACGCACAGAGAATATCTGAACTCGACTTTTAAGTGGGTATCGGCTTGGCTCTCCTATAAGGGGTGGGGCGGGGGGAAGGACACTTTTACATAACGCTGCAAATGC
The DNA here is from genome assembly GCA_963583995.1 of Xylota segnis. Taxonomy (NCBI): domain Eukaryota; kingdom Metazoa; phylum Arthropoda; class Insecta; order Diptera; family Syrphidae; genus Xylota; species Xylota segnis. Next base: position 46,596,710 of record OY757236.1, on the reverse strand, counting down.
AACCAAGTAAACACACACATACTCAGGACATGTAGCCGGGGCCCGTTCCCACTCTCGATTAAAATATCGGTCGGGTTAAGTGCTCACGTCGTAAGTGTCTATTCCAATAGTATGTACGTGCACCCCTACCGACTGCCGAGGGGATGGTGTTTTCCTTTCTTTCCTCTTCCATTTGATACACCTGAAAGCGGTAGAGATTTCAAGCCTTCGTCGTATTTCCCTATCCAAGGTACGAGTATTCTATTTAGGTACGGCAAAGCTACTGTCGGTTGCATGCATTTGTGTGGTGTATCCCCAAATAGGCGAACAAAACAACAACAAAAAAAAAATAAGTAAGCACCCTTAAACCCAATTGTGGAATTGAAGTTTTTCGTTTCCGTTTCTTAGGATATCTCATTCAGACCCACCACGGTCCCATCGATTCACGTGAGGTGTTCGATTGGAAAATCCTTTTTCAAGTACAAACACCTTCGGAGGGATCTGTGGAAATTTGTATCTCTGTTTGCTCACTCATCAGCCGGTGTGGGTTAGGTTGGTGTTTCGGAGGTAGGTAGGTACGTGTGTCAAGGTATTACAGGAGGAAACAAATTCTTTTCTTTTTTTCAAAACATACAGTCAGGGCCATGGAAATGAAGAAATTTAAATTTTTTCTTCAAACTCCTTGTCCACTGTCCTACGATGTAAGAAGTGACCATGAGTCCACTTGGTCCCTAAACTTCAATAAATGGAATCAGAAGAGTCCTACTCTTAGAGGTAGTTGACCTTATTCCAAGTGAGGGTAAGGATGGACACAGCAGGTGCACTTAAAGAAGAACGCAGATCCAATAGTAGTTACCTATACGTGCAGCCGGTTCAAGTCCTTTAGGAACAAATGTTTCTCGAAGTATACCAGAAAGTAATTGGAGATGACTTAGTGAACTAATGCCCTCTGTGTGGGCAAAACAAAACGGTTTGGGGGTTAATCCTTAGGAAACTGATCTTTTTCAGTTTACTGGGCGAAGAAAGGTACCTGCCTTCATAATTCCAAAACTAGATGACACTAGATGACAGATCTCTCATGCGAGGCGACATATGTATCTCGTCGTCATCTTAGACTCCAAACTGCATTGGAAACGAAATGTTGAATAAAAGATAAAGAATCGAATAAATGCCTTCTATACCTGCCTTTGGTAAACGCGCTTCATTCAGTGGATGTGGAGAGAAATTGTCAGACCTATGGATCCTTAGTCTGAAAGTTAGGAGAAGAGCGGTGCAGCTCGAACTGAATATGATTTTTCATACTCTTCACCTGAACCTATTTATTAAAGGTTCTGCCAAAAGACGGTCTCTCAGACTGAGTGAATCCAACCAGTGGACAGACAAACTATAGACATGTGGTTATATTAAACAATTTGAGGCCACATTCGGCTATATTGTCCGGACTTTAAATTTGACATCCCACTCCTATTCCCAAACCCGACAGAGTCATAATCTGTCTCAAATGTTTGGTGCAGGACTAGGATTTTACTCGGAAGCCCTTAGTTTAGAGCATTCCAGGATGAAATCCTGACAAAAGAATAATCTGTTTAATGCAGAGAAAACAAAAAACCTTCTCCTTTTGGATACAACTATCTTCGTTTGGAGTCAACCTGCCTTAAACTTGAATGAACCTAATGTTTGTAATCAAATCAAAGGCAGTTAAGAAATATCGCGATACATTGATCCCTAAACTGTTGAGTATTTGCATATAGTAATTGAACACACGCACACTGCAACCGATTGGAAAATTGTACAGCATAATCGTGCAGGGAAATAATCTCACGGGAATTTAATTCACGTGGGAGACAACTCCACATTAAGTGAGAAATAAGTGCACTTTTCTCACTTTGAGGGAGAAATAACTTCACGTCATAAAACTGGATTTATTTCCCACTTAGGGTGAAGCAAATTCCCGTGAAGCTACTTCCTGAGCATAACTGAAGCATAATAAAGAAAGAGGCCAATTCTCTCGTATGTTATGACCGAAGTGAAAACAAAAACGAAGAGCCTTCAATCACTAAATCGATCCTCCGTTCATCGGAGTCTTGGTCTCGTTATGTACAAGATGAGGAAATATGGAAAAAGTGGGGTCATTTCATCTACGTACCCTAGCATTTCTGGGTTTGGTTCTACTTTCAAAAGGGGATTCACAATGGACCTCCTAGTTTCCAAGTGACGTGATGAGTTTTTGCATCACAAACACCTTCATGACAGGCAGTAAAAAATAGGGAATAAGTCCTTTACCGCGATGAGTAAAGATAGACGTCTAACAGGACTACACTTAAGTTTCCGAAAATGAAATGGAAGGTATAAGGACTCAAGTTCATCTTCTTTACGTTAACCGAGGTCAGTTCTAGTCTCCTATGTTCGACAGTATTGTAGGCGGACGCCCTTAGACTTACCCGTGTACTTTTCAAGATTAAGTAGAAAGTATAGTCAAGTTAAGTCGTTAAAATAAATTGCTACCAGCACGCTTAGCCTAGAAACCCTATTGGGGCTTCTCAATTGATTCCGCCGTCATAGTGGAAATGTAGGTCTTCTAAGCTTTCCCAAACCCGGCTTCGGAAGGAGGTACATTAATATCGTTTTTTCAATCATATTCTGCATCAGAGGCTCTGTCTTTTAGAAAATCCGTCCGACTGCAGGAACACCCAGTCGGAATATCATTGATTGCACTCAGCGTGCCGTTTAAGAAACTATTGAGGAACAAGCGAAGCAAACACCTTGGAAAAGATTGTATCAAGATATGGAGGAAGTCAATATAATACGACAATGGGTTCCAGGCTCAATACCTAGACAACACCTTCTTTCACTACTCCACCTCTCGCAAGCGTTTGGACATACATTCATCAGAGAGTACAACTGACATGAGAAAGCTTCTCAAATAACAAATTGTCCTTTGAATGGCGTTGAGCAGTAGGCCCCCTTCCATTGGTGTCAAGAATATAACGCCCTCCAGACGAATGGTTGTGAGAAGCTTGGCCATGAGCTTGGACTAGGCTTCTGACACGATATCTTGTGGACTATTTTGACTGAAAATTCGTTCTAAATAGTATCGTTTGTGGTAGATAGCCTTCGTTCATCCTCACCTTGAGTACGCTAATCAAGCTAGATCCCCCTTTTCTGCGAGTTCATGTGTTCAGAATTGAGAACGTGGACATCTAAGAGAATATTTTCTTTTGCCTTTCGAGATCTATCCAGGAAGGATCCGGCCTCCCTGTGAAAACCGCCTCACTCTCATTAACCTGAAAGGCCGTGGGCACAGATGTAGCTGGCATTCGATGAAAGGATGGGCTACTCTTAAGTTCCGTCGAGTTTCTCTCTCTTTACAACTCTATTTTTTTCCACTCTAACCGTGGTAATGTAGGACTAAGCTCTATCGACCCAGCTAACCTCTTTTAAGTTCAATAAATCGAATTGCTGTACGTTGCGGAAAGTTAACTCAAATTTTTCACACTTGGACTTCAAACGGAGCACTTCCTGCCTTAAACTAGTTATGCTTCACCTTTCTTCTTATCCTGAGTGCTAAGATGCTTAGATAGCCTCAAGAAGCACTGAGATCTTTTGTGCTATCCTCTTGCAAATGTTGAGTGTATTTGACTACTAAGCTTAGGAGCTGAGGAGGAGATGATATCGGAAGCCTTTGTGGAAGTGTTTGATGCCATAGTATATGTTCGGTGGTTTCAGTGTCCTCAAGGGATAGGCCGATTGGTTAATACCAATTTCCTTGAGGTGATTGTTGAGAGAACAAAAAGACAGGAAGTCCATCAGGATCTTAGCGTTGTATTTGGTCATTGCTAAAATTTCCTTCGATCCTTTTATCTTTATCTAGGTAATAGGTAGACTTGAGAAGGATTCAGGGTCGATATATGAAGATAGGGCACGTGATCTGGCAAGTTCGACAGCAGCCTCATTCCCAGGGCTACCTTTATATGTATATGTCCAAGGAAGCGTATTAGATTAAAATTATTATGTGGAGATAGCTGTAGGAGGGTTTCAAGGCAATTCCAGACAAACTTAGGCTCGAATTCAAAAGATTTGATAGCTTTCAGAGCTGCTTGGCTGTCCGATAGGATATTTATATGTGTCCTTCGGAGGTTTCTTCCTCCTATTTGACATTTTAGAACCTTCAGTGTACCAATAAGCATGAGAAATCAGTTCTGGGTTATCCGGATTATCCCAATGACTGCTGTTTGGAATGACAACTTTAAATGGGCAACAAATGGGAAATTTTGTCAAGGACCTTCAAATGGCCAGCTAGCTTGAATGTATCCAAGTTGTAGAATAGGTTAAGCTTTATGAGACTTACCGCAGCAGTCTTCATAACACTTGTATGTAGAGGTGAAAGGTCTAGAAGGAATTTCAGCGCAACTGTCGGACCCGTAATACCTACACAGGCCAGTCTTTGCACCTTTTGTGCAAGCTCTAGCCTTTACATAGGTTAAAATTGAATTGAAATTCTTGAGTCTTAGGGGGTCTCCTTAACTAAGTCCTGTATAACCCGTCTTTTAGTTTCGGTAAAGGTCCTACTGTATCCTCTAACTAGTATACCCAATACGGTTCTATGAAAACAACCTTCGCTGTGAGTTATTTTGCTACTTGAGATAAATATTAGATACATTCGCTGTTCGTATGTATATGGAACATTTTATCCATCGAACATTTGATAGATAAATCCGTTTCCTGTGTCGTAAAAGGCATTTGAATGTCTGACATGTTCCATTCCGTTGCCGTTGCGAATGTGTGCCATCCCTTCAATATCGAAAGAATTTTAGGGATTACAACACAGCTACCTCCGCCAGTTTCGCTGTTCTGCCAAACTCCACACTCACACCACTGAAGTACTAACAGAATTAGGACGATGGGTTATGAATAACCATCAAGGTGAAGAAGCAAATATTTTTCCCTATACCCAGAGATTGCATTTAGCTTTCTAGTGTCGAAGTAGAAAATATGGATAATAGTTGCTAGGATTGAGGTACGTAAGGGAATCCCAGGACTCGGATACGTACATACACACACACACATCTATTGGCGGTTTATTTGCAGTCAATTGTGGCTGCGGTTTGGGGTAGCAGGCAGCAGGCAGCAGGCAGCCCCGCAACGACTTATGTTTATTTATTGGATTCCATGGGTATTGCAACGGAATTTCTGTCTTGCCTGAGCTTTGTGTTCGCGCGGATTTTATTTATTTCAATTGAATCCGACTCACACACATAGCTGCGAGCCTGTGCCTTCGTGGCCAGGGTGTGAGGTCGCCAACCACTTGGGAGTGGAATTGATTTTACCAGTTTTGTGCTCTCGGGGCGGTTTGGTCGGCTTGGAAATTAAATTGATTTTGTTTGGTAATGGAAATGAAATTGGAAGATAATGTTATTTTTATATAGTATATACTATATTATGTATTTTTTTTTTTTGTGTTTTTTGCTGCGGTTTTCAGATTTTATGACTTTAAAGCTTGTGTGGGAGCCTGGAGGCTGGATTAAAGCTGTTCGGTGTTGTAAGTATACACGACCTGGTTGGTAATTTAAATAAATTAATTGATTAATCGTAATGGGGCGCAGCTCAATAATTAAAAAATTGTTATTACAAGTCTGCTGGTAATGAATATGAGAGGGGGTTTTGTGCGAAGGGTGCAAGTGGGTGGAATTATGTCATGGCAAAGGGGTTTCATTTGCCCATTGAGCTATTGAAGGCACTGTGCGAATAGTTCTCGCGGAATTTCACAATGTATAGCTTTTTTCAGATTCTGAGGCTCTGAAGGACGAACACAAGATCCACCAAGCTAAGCTGATGGAATGGTGAACTACCCGAGAAAAGAATCGCCAGATTGCCTCAAAACAGAGCAATTCGTACAAACAATGAGACAAACTAGGAGTCCTGCAAGAAAGGCAAAAGAAACTTCAGGAAGATCATCAAATTTTCCAACGCAGAATCAGTGGAAACTAACTTCTCGTATATAAGCAAAAATTTGACTGCTCTTTTGGAAAAGATTTAATCCAAGGAATCACGGATCAGAAACATCTCAGGGAGAGACTTTAAAGACACTATTTCGCAACTAATGCTACACTTCCCATTTTGTCTCACAAAAATGGTAACACTATTCACAGGGGGCTGACTCAGGACTTATCAAGATGGAAGGACACTGAAGCAAAATTTCTGCTCCCAATACTCATTCTTAGGCTTCAGCTGCACTCATGGGTGCTCACGAGATACAGAAGCAGAATTTCTGACATGAATTGTGTCACGAGATGGTAAATTCAGGACAAGCCTATCGGACCCGGTGGCGTATGCGTAACCTATTTTTTCATGCAGATTTTGGTTGAAAAATTTTCTGCTGCCGAAACCAATTCTTAAGCTTCAGTTAAGCTCGTATCTGCTCATGATGAACAGAAGCAGAATTTCTGACAGAATCAGTGACATGTATCACTGTGGCGAAGGCGTAACCCAGTTTTACATACATTTTCCATCTTCTGCTACACTTCCTATCCAGTATCATGGAAACGGTAACACGAGACTTGGCTATCATGTCGTAGACACAAAGAAATCCTACTTAGAGTACCTTTTCGGATGTTGTCGATGCCTGGAATGAATATAGCCACTATGGCAGGAGATGAGGGTAGTGTTCCTACCTAAGCAAGGGAGGGGTTTATCTATAGCAAAGGGATAGCCTAACATTCTTTTTTACAAAAGTACTAGATAGGATCTGTGACAACCATACATGACCAAAGTCCTTTTGTTGATGCTCCTAGCTTTAGGAGGATTTGAGAACAAACAATGTACCGAATACCTTGAGTAAGCATAGAATCCTTGCCCATTAAATTTCTGCGTGGACATGATGGAGCCAAAAGTTTGGTCGGGTTGGACCTGCTGGGACTTTCTTTTAATGCCATGTTGTATACCCGTATACATGACAGTTTAAATCAGGGGTAGATCAGGAGTTAGGATGATCCTAGCACTTTGTATCGTAAGGACAAATCAAATCGTTGTAAAACCACAAACTTTGACCGATGCTAGACACATTCTCTTCCGTCGTTCCTAGTCTTTGTAGCACTATCGTACAGCATAAGGACACAAAAGTTGTATTTAAATAATGGAACTCGATCTCGGTCATATGACCACTGCGAGTACCCTCGAACGTTGGAGATTTCGCGCTCGATATTGCTCCTGAGCTCCTCTAACCAACGACCAAGCAAAATGGCCATTCAACAGGACCACTTTTCAAGTTTACATGATTTTCAAACTTCCACTTCAAAATTGTTGCACCAACTGTGCGGCATGTGGCACCATCTTGTTGAAACCACATATCACTGATGTCAAGTCCATCCAATTCTGACCAAAAATCGTTTTCCAACTTGGCACAATGAAGAACTCTATTGACCGTAACTTGTCAATCATTTTTATCGACGTAAAAATAGGGTCCAATCCTCCTATGAGATCCACACCTCTGGCATGAACTGAGATTGTTGCTGTACGATAACCTATATTGACAAACCCATTACGCCATAAATGAGCTTCGTTGCTAAAAATGATTTTTGAAAGATATTTGGGACTTTTTTCAAACCTTTGCAGAGCCTAATTGGGGCATTTTCAGCACCTCAAGCGATCAAGAGGTTTTAGTTCCTGAATTATTAAGATCTAGAGGGGTATTGCTCACAATGTGGACTTCGATATTTCCAATTTCTATGATCGACGTGGAATCGACTAATTTGGCTTATTGTGAACTAAAGGACTAACAGCTGCGATAATCGTCTGGTGGTGTGGTTATTACAACCAATTTGCTTACATTATTTCTTCAAGAACTTCACCATGATAAAAATGTAAGTCTTGACTGATGTTTTGACATTAATGGTTCATGAAACTGATTCAAGGGTGCGCTTGTTTTAAAATACAGAAATGTTATGTTCCTATGGAAAAGCCATTTAAAAATATTTTGCAGAGCCTGACTTTTTGCAACAAAAAAAACTTTTTGTTGAGAGTTATACTTTTGGATGTTTGTCGGATGTTCACGATAGGTGGGGCCTGAAAGTAGAAACTCTAATCTTTTGGCTCGAAGTTGAACCCACTAACTAGCTTTCCTGAGGCATGTCCATTTGTCTGATTATAGTTCCTGACTAATTTGTCCTGAAGTTGATATATTTCATTTCTGTAGGGTGGGTATTGGAATATAGCTTGTTTCGAGGCTCATATAGTGTGAACTATTGACGATTGGCAACATGGTAGCTAAAAAGCACTTTGGAACTGTATATCACTTCTGCCTACCATCTGTAGATATAAGTTTTTATAGCCTGCACCACAAAAGGTTACTGATATTGCCATCCTTCATGGAAGAAATTTTGTATTCTATTTGGGTGCAAGAATATTTGGCATTGTACAACGAAATTGAAGATACTATCACAAGATTAACCTTAAAGCCATGTCGTTCTTAGCTTAAATACGTCGGCTTGCATTGTATTCTTTGGCAGTGGACCCAGTATTAATCCTTTGAAGAGCTACCTGTCCAGTTTTCAGTACCATAGATGTACTTACCCTTCTTCAGTAGAGTCGTCATTCAAGGAAGTTTTATGGAAACCAGTATGGGATTCCTTAGATCCTCCTCTAGTATTGGTCCGAGCTGTGTTTTATTTGCCAGTGAATTATCTTGACTTTTTATCTCTCACTTTGAACTCCTGAACAGACAGAGAGACAAAGTATCGAATATCGAGTCAAAGTCTGACATCAAGTACTGCATTGTGCTGTCAGACCATGTGCAGACTTTATTTAAATCCTATATCCAGGCTAATACCAAAAAATTGAGAACCAAGGTAGTCAGAAAATAAATCCTTATGTCCTGATAATTCTGACTCCTGACATAGACACTAGTAACAAATTTGGATATATGTATATTCGAAAAGAGTAAACTCTTTCCACAGAATAGTGTCCCTCAAAGTATGCCATGCATGTAGAGCGATGTTGGGTAAAAGCCCCGGGAGCTGCTGTCATATGACCCTACATGACAGGACCTAAAGGGGTGTTTTCGACAAGTGAACATGCCAAAGCACGTAGTCGGATGTAGGTTAGGTTAGGCATGTGGGTAGGCGACTAGATACTATCACGTCGCCAAACTCAGGTCAATACAGACCCAATGTGATACCCAAAGGGGAAAAAGTCCCTTGCCCATTGGTAAACCCTAGTACTGATTTGTATCTTATGGATCACCAAACCATCCTGTTGATTTGAGGAACCTAAAAATTGAATTTATTGGTCTGTTAACTCTTCAAGGCCACGGAAAAAGTGTCGCCCTAGAAATTTGAATCTAACAACTTGAAAGTGGGTTGTATCCTCATTAGCTTCCTCGTCTCCACATCCCCGACATATATCTTCATCCGTGAGTCTTAACTTTCTCATGTGGAAAGAGACTTCCTGTACTTTAGCATAATTCGGTCGGTCCTACTCTTGTCAAAGCAAGGCCATAGGCTTCTGGTGATCACACAGGTGTCCAGGGAGGTCCATCTACTATTGGCCTCACTTCTGGCCAAGATCCATGCCTTTTGCTTCAATGTGCAAGGCGGGATGAACACCGAGGTGTCTACCTGTTGCGATGTAGATTCAGAGCCTCTTCTTGCCAATTTGTCTGCCTTCTCATTACCTGGAATACCTTCGTGTCCAGGGACCCAGCAGAGTGTAACCTTGTGCTGTGTTCCAAGAGCTTTGATTTTATTTCGTTTGCAGTAATCGCTTTTATTGCCGCCTGGCTGTCGATGAAAAAGGTGATACTTTCCGGTGGTATTGGCTCCATCGGACAGCTATTGTCACTGCCAGGACCTCCGCTTGGAAAACACTCCTATGGTTCGGGAGGCGGACTGATCTAGATATCCCCAGCGGTTCAGGAAAAATGCCAGACCCTACGCCTAAGTACATCCATCTTAGATCCATCTGTTCAGATAGAGATGGAAGGTGTGTTGGCAGGCTGACCATCTTTCCATTCTTCCCTGCTTGCGAACGAGCAAGTAAACGGTCTATGAAAATCTAGGAACGGAGTGAGGTAATCCGTAGTACATACTTTTCCTAGATATTTCTCCAGGATCATGGAATGATCTGTTACATTATGTCTCCAACTATCTTAGGGCACTTATAGCTGCAGGGGTTTTAACAAAAATGTCCAGCGGTAGAAGATTGAGGATAGCCTCTAGTCCTGCAGTAGGTGTTGTTCTCATGGCACTTGTGGTGCCAATGCAGGCCAATCTCTGGATCCTCGTGAGGGCCGCCATGTTGGTGGACTTGCTGACGGACGGCCACCACTCAAGACAACCATACGCCAGAATAGGTCTTACTATCGCCGTATACATCCATAGAATCATTTTAGGTTTTGGACCCCAGTTCTTTCCAAATATTCTACTACAAGTATAGAAGGCTATAGTTGCTTTCTTAATTCTTTCATTGATGTTAGGTCTCCAGTTCAGTGAAAGAGAGTGAATTCCTTGTCTTTTAAGGACTTCTCGATAGAGCCGACTGTGCAGGGTAGCGCCGTTTCCACACTTTTTCCTTTGGTATAAGCGTGTTGGGCTGTGGACATGACCTCGGGACGAAGTCTGCTGCGAATATAGATATCGGCTAACCTTTCTAATGTTTTCAGAATGAAGGAGGTTAGGCTAATAGGCCTGAAATCAATCTTTGGCGGTGGTGTGGTTTGGCTTTCCAGCCTTGGATATGAACACCACCTTGACCTCTCTCCATGTTCTAGGGATATGTCTGTGTTTGAGTATGCTGATAAATAGTTCTCTGAGTACCGGAATAACCGTAATTGAGGTATGATTCGGTATGATTCCGTCCAGCCCTGGTGATTTATAAGGTGAGAATGAACCTATTGCCCACTCAATTCTCTCCTCTGAAATCAAGTCAGCTGGTAACTCATATTCGGTGTTAGTCGGATGTAAGACATAACACGGGAGACTGAGTATGCAGAATGTTCCACTCGATATACCTTATTAAATATTTGCCGTAACAAGACTTTTGACAAACATGAAGCTCACTTGGCGTTACTTCGACTACTGTTGTCCTTATTTGAAGTCGCTGTATCCGAATAGTCCCAAGGGCAATCGATTTTTTCCACAATAATGCTTTCGCAAGTTTGTCACTTGTTCGCGACTGGGAATCGAGTGTCAGTAGAACCGCTAGGCCGACCAGTCTAAGGAATATCCTAATGACCAAAAGGTCTATTAAAAGTAAAAGAGGAGAAATCACCCCGTCCTCCTTACACATGTGGATGTCATCAAGAATAAGGACTACAGGACTTACTTTACAGCATTCCCTGTAGGGAGCCATAAATAGCCTCCAACGACTTGAATGGACTTCAAAAATAACCAACTTCTGCACCTGCCGGTGTATAGCACTTACATCACTTCCTCTAGCCTCTTTCGAAAATCATCTCAATCCGTCCGATTCAATCATAAAGCTCCGGCCGGAAATCCTTGTCGGACAAAGTCAATTAAATCTTCTGCCCGCCCAATCGGGCACCCCATTGTGTGGGTGTGTGTGTGTGTGGATCTCCTCCGTACTTTATTCCCCATTCTAATAAGATTCTCCCGACTTGGGCTTCCGTCTTCGATTTACACAATTTGCAATTACAGAATTACTCCTCGATATAAATTCCCCAGCAAAGGACGAACCAAAAAACACAGAACGAAAAAAAATACTAGAAGAAATCAATTTGTATATTGGTCACGTATCCAAGTGCTCCCTTAGGGTGGCTGAGGAATTTTAATCGAACAAGGAACTTCAATTTGGCAAAAATATTGGCATTTAAATTTAACGCCTCATGCCCTGGTCCTCCGCCCCCCGTCCATTGAGATTTGATTACGCAGCTCCTTCCCACCCACCAAAGCATATGTCTACTTGTTGTTGTTTTTTTTTTTTTTTGAAAAATTTGGGTGCGTTTGTTTTGTCCATTACTTGGAAGTGTAATCGCAGTAATTTGTCCTTTCAGCCCATTTGCTTCGGAGATAAATGCTGTGCGAAAATGTTGAACGGGAGCAATTAATCGTAAGGATGAGCCGCTCGCAACTGGCCACAAACGTGGCAGGGCTTCCGGCCGAACACGAATCCATTTAATTGATTTGAATGACCTGCTGGAGGGGGAAGTGCCTCATGAAGTCATTAATCGGCGGCACAAGTCAGCTAGCAATAGGTGGGCCCTGGTCACTGTTGATGGCCATCAATTAGAGCTCCGGGGGTAGTGTGTTCGCTGTTGGCTGGCACTGTGTTCTCCCTGTTGACTGTGTGTTTATTGTTTACTGATCGAATTGTTTCGCTGAAATCTGTTAATGACTTTTGGATGGGCTCATTAAATCCGTTACCGATTTGTTTATTCTTGAAATTTTAGTTCGAATCCTTAGAGGCATTTGGTGTGTTCCGGGTGCTCCACTGGGATAACGGTGCGAGATTGATTACCCAGTTTTAACACCTTTTCATGGAGATGTAAATTTTAACAGGCGTCGAGCTTCATAATGAGTTATTAAATGAAGATATGGATATCCCTGAGAGGGTAATCCTGTTTACGATAACTACCTGCGGGGGTGGGTACCCAAGCAGGGTGAACTGATTTGGCTGTAAAGTGTGATTAAAGGGTTCGGTAAGTGCGGACTCATTCGTCTTCGCCTTGAATGATTCTTCAATATGTTCAATGAACCTATGTTCGCAACGTAAAACAAAGAGATTTCTGGTGAGTCTCTATGGAGCGAACACCCACACTGGTGCTACAATCCACCATTCGCCAAGGACGATGTTCCACATGCTGCTTCCAGTGCTTGCGTTAACTTACCTAAGCCTTAATCTGAACAATTTTTAGAGCCAGGTTTTGTTCATTCTACATCCCGTATTAGGTGCTAGATGTGTACTTCACTGACCCGATAGAATGCCAAACCGCATATCGTAAGCCAAAGTTCTGTGAAACTCAGTTAAACTCGCATGTGACTTGAACAGTGTCACAAGATAGTACATTCAGGATGTGTGTATCGGGCTCGGTGGCGCATGCTCAACCCAGTTTAACGTATATTTTTGGTGAGAAATGTTCTGCTCCCAATACTCATCCTTAAGCTTCAGTGAAGCTCGTATGTGTGCTCGTGATAAACAGGAGCAATATTTCTGACTTGAACCATGCCACGAGATGGTATAGTTCAGGACGTACGAATCGAGCTTGGTGGCGTATGCGTAACCTATTTTTTTCATGCAGATTTTGGTTGAAAAATTTTCTATTACCAATTCTCAGTGCGAAGCCTCAGTTAAGCTCGTTTGGGGTATAAATAGGAAACGGAGACTGTGTGTGTTTTATTTAACTTTACTTTCGGAACCGAAAAGTGAATGACAATATATTTTATATGACAACAGGTTTCTTTCATCACCTTGGCTAGTCGCAATAGGCTTGATTACAAGTAGTACATGGCCAGCTCCTACTACTAATCAGTCAACGCGTTGATTCTACAAGTCCCTCTTGAAGAGATGCTTAGAGAGTTATCTAATCAAAGCAATGCCAAGCAAATCCCTTCGACCAATTTTTAACTAAATACATTCTAAAGGACTCTTTAAACCTTAATCTTGTTACTGCAGTAAACCCAAGTCCGACTTGTAATCTTTAGCTTGATCGTCAAAGCATAGCCACTAATTACAAAAAGTCATTGTCATTTGTTAGGGTAGCAGTCGTGACAGATGACATAGGATTTTGTTTGTTTGATACCCGATATATTCCATCTCATATCCTGCTGAGCAGTTATATCCACTTTATAAGGCTAGAAGGTCTCTATTTATCTGTTTCTAGAAAGTCTAGAATAGTCATGGCGGTCCATGGTGGTTTATGATGAAAAAAAGTTCGTGGTTACTTCACACGAGTCGTCCTAAGCAAGGATGGTACAGAATACGAGTTCAAGTTTGTGAATAAAGTCAAGGATCAGTGTAATGTATTTCAAGCAGAATCATGACATTTCGAGGAACAGCCACCTGGCTTTCTATAGAGGAAAACAAAATTTGAAGATTAAAACAAATTTTTAAAAAAAATGTTACGTATACGCCACCGACCTCGAAATATTTTTCTTTGTTTTGCCCTCTAGTCAGACGATGCTGTACGGACATACTAGTTCTGTGACTCTCAAGCACAAAGGACCTCCTTCGTGTATTTGAAATCTTTCCAAAACCTCCGTATGTGCCAATATTGAATGATGGAACTGCTCCCTAAGTAATGTGATCATGGAATCATGATTGTTAAGTTTAGGACGTTGCGTTTCAAAAGAATGCCAGATAGGAGCAATCAATCAGAAAATGTTACGATTCAATGCTTGTATAGTTGAAACAGGAGAATCCACTTCCTTAGTGCTTAGCGGATCAATGTCTCTTTACTGCCAGAGTCAGGAGATTAGGAACCTTCGAAGTCAGTGGCCTCTTCAGCCGAGCCATACAGTCTTGCGACACTCAATCTTGGTCTCTTTATAAGAAGGGAGTTTTGGAAAACCTATCTTAGAAAGGCCCAGCGTAAGTGCCAGAAATTCTTTGTGAAAAAATAGGAAAGATTTCTGAGGCACCAAGACTTAAATAGGTCTTCTGTCCCTCAGTTCCCTAGTCATCTGAAAAAAACGGACTCCTGGACCACTTTTTGGATAATGGATTCTCATTTCTCTAATTACTATGATGACACCATCTATGCAACAGCTTCCAGCCATTTATATCGGCAGAACTAGACATTTCTCAACAAAGTTAAATATTGAGGTCCCATTACAGCCCTATACTGCTGTATATCCACTTGGCCAGGTCTGTACCTAGAGATGGATGATCGTCTGATAAATGGCTTTGCAGTAAGGCGGTTATCTAGCTCAACTCAACCGGGTACAGAGGTATAGATATGCAGCTACTCGTATGTAGGCTATATTTCAGCAGTCTAATCTTAGGACTGAACATTCCAGGTCGGGACACTCCTCTCCATTCTAAATAATCTTGAATTTGTCCCGAAAGACACCGACTACATATGTACTACCACAAGTTCTGTTCGTAGTTAACTCATTCCGTGAAGGGCTGATTGGGAGGAGGCTGATTGGGAGGAGACCTTCTATACGGACAGATCAGAATCAGAAGTAGGAGTAGAAGGAGGTGTTTTTTCCTACGATTTTCATAAAAAAATGTGATCCTTCCGTGCGTCGTCCCGATTGTTGTAGCGATCATGGTGATCTAGGACTGAAGTATATGTCGTGACTGTAGGGAAACTAATCGGAAACCTTATTCACATTTTCGAAATCTTTCGCATTCATTTCAAAAATTACCATACATTGTCGTCTATCTGGCTGAAGGATTCAGCATTCACCTTATTTGGGTGCCAGGACACTGTGACATTCCAAGGAATTAAGTGACCAGCAAGCTCACCAGGCAGGATACAACCGATTTAATCAGATAAAGCAAATATCGGCAAGCTTCGAGCTACAGTTGAACAGCTCCTTAAGGTGTCTCCAGACAAGGATGGCCGAAGATAGACCAGAAAAGCTACAACAGTTTGACCAGACAAAAAAGACGCTCATACCTGTTATAGTAGCTATCGCCATTGGTCGGCATGCTATTACCTTGCTCTCTAATGACTTTTGTAGAAGCTACATGGGTGCAAAAGACGAAGAAACAATAAGCCACCTCCTTTATAAGTGCCTAGCTCTTTCTGTTTACAGAAGATTCCACTTAGGTGCATATTTCTTCCATCATGATTTCAGTGAACACGCCCACATCAATACCCTCCAACGCTTTGTATTAAGCACCTGCTGGTTCCAAGGGTAATCTGGCGGATTTCATATCCGTTTGGTACTGCAATGGAACTTGACTGGTCAAGTGCATTCCATTCCCATCACTTTTAACACGAATTCTTCCATACATACGACCGTAGCATTGCCTGAGACTCGGATGTTGTCCAGAAATGTCCAGCATTCCAGCGCATAAAGACCTACCCACTGGCCTTTAAGGAATCCAATAGCTTAGGAATCCAGAGACAAAATACCAGGATACTCCCTGTCATCCTGATAAATCTCTGCCTTTGTTTTGTGCGCAACGCCAAAAGTTGCTCTCCGCAAAATTAGTTTTATAGCCTCACTCAGCTACACAAGCGAAACACTAACAATTAGTGAAAGTGAATATTTATGCCTCATAACGGTGTTCTCTCCGTTTTTGTTCCCTTCTATTATCATAGATTACATAACGGTTAAAATAATATTTGGCCAAAATTTATCGCCTAGTCTCCATCTAAGGCATTCCCCTGTAAATCACCCTTAATGATATCACAATTTATACTGTTGGCCATTATGAATTCCGAGTCTGCGAGTACATATCCATTCGTTTAACAAATCGCCAAGAAAATTGCCAAAAGTTATAAGGTAGGTAAGAACTCCAGAAGGGTTTGCCGCCAACACCGCGCTATCGTCCTTACAGCGACGACCGAAAGAGACCAAGTAATATCCTTGTATCAGGCAACAAAGCGGGGAATCTCAAAGAACCCTTTCCCGCCGCTCCGCTCATATTCTTCGATACAATAAATCACCCACCACTACCCCATCGGCCAGGGTAGCAGGACCCCCCACAGCCATCTCCAAGCCACCATGCATACGAACTGGAAGACCGAAGACGGAAAAACTTTTTTGAAGTTAAAGCCACCGCTCTTGTCGAATAGGGAACTCCTATTGTGGTTGTTTGTTTGTCGAACTGACGACAACGTCCGCACGAGGTGGCTCACGAGGTGGCCAACTGACCATGGCACACTCCCAGCTCCTCCTCCGCCGTTGTCGGTCTATAACGCAAATTTATATTTATTGGAGTCAGAGTTTCTTAATTGCTCGACTTTGTCAACCGAACGACAATGACTTTCGTTCATTTAGAGGGCAAACTTCGTCCCAAAGAAATGCTGGGACGGAGGGGGCTTGGATTTTATAAAAGGCTTAAATGCACTTCATCCCGAGAGGAGTTGCTTTATGTTTGTCCTGTCTTCAGTTCGTTAAATTTGCCCGCACAATGTTTGCGGAGAAACATTGGTCATCTTCGTTTGGCGAACTTGACTCGTTATTAGCTTTGCGGTTTTATGGCAGTTTACTTGGTTAAGTTTTAATTGCCTCGCTAAGCGGGGATGGGTTCCATTCTATGGCTGCGATGAGCTATTTTGAATATTTGCAAGAGTTTGGGTGGGGGGGGACTTTGGTAAATGCGGTCAAAATGTGTTATGAATACAAAGTGGAGGCGGTGAATGGTGGGCGGATTGGGTTAAGCTGTCAAAGTGAGTGCAGATGACAGTTCTTTGGTGAGAAAAGTACAGCCGAGGCATTGGCCGATTAAAATCTTAACCACTCGACTGGTCTGTGTGGGAAGTCTGTGACGCGAAAGTGAATTGAGGCGAATGGTGTTTTTTTTTCTTTTTCATCAGAAACAGGCACAGTGAGGTTTATAAGCATACGTCCCTAGGTCACAGAGGTTATTTGTAGCTGTCTGGAGAGGACATATCAAATAGTGCACTTCCTTCTGCCAAAAGCCGCACGTGAACCTTAAATACGAAGTGGCCCAAATACAAGTGTCGTTTTAAAAGCGCAATAATATGCAATCTGTCACTCCAATTGTCCAAGACCTAGTTGACGGTTTCGGGCTGTGGCTCACGGACTGTCAGCATAATATCGGTCGTCCACGGTTCTTCACAAAAAAAAAAGTCCAAAGGGTCAAGTCGCAGCTCCGAGGCAGCCAATTGACATAGCCAAGACAGCTGATAACAAGATTTGGGAATTTGTTGCGCAAAAGATCAATTGTGGTATGGCTGTGTGTCATGACGCTCCATCCTGCATGAACCAGAGGTCGTCCAAGTTCATGTCTTCAATTTCAGTAAAAGTCGGTTAATATGGCTCTGTAACGCCCACCGTTGACCGAAACGTTGTTCTCAGCCTCATTTTCGGAAAAAAAAGGCTCCAATGATGCCACATTCCACAATTCCCACCAAACTGTCACTTGACTTTCTGTCAAGATTTCGACCCGGAAACAGCTGTCAGTGTCAAAAGAACTTATGATTTAAAAAGAAACCACTAGATGGCCCACGCTTTATAAAATCGAGTGCTAAAGGAAATCTAGGAAAGCCAAGCTAATATTAAACCTTTTTCGATGAAATTTAAGTCCCAATTCGGAGGGCAATTGGAGGAAAAGATACAACCGAAGCTCTATCAGTTATACCAAGAAGTGAATGTAGTCCAAAAAGTCAAAACACTGGTTCGACCACATCGACCGAATTGACAAATGTTCCAGCCCTCACGTTGGAGACGACAAGGACGACCGAACCTTAATTTTAAGGATCAATCTGTCGCGGATCACAGAGTACCTGGCGTGGACAAGTAGACAGTCTGAGACAGAGGCGGGTTGGAAGCCCGTTCTATTACTGATTACTGATGGTACTTATAGAAATGATATTCGATATGCATCTTGTTTCCAAAATTCGAGGAGTTCCTACATATAGTGTACCAAGCATCCAGTCTATGGTTCAAAGTACTTTCCCATTTGCTTCCTCTTCAAAGTGAGCTTACTCTTAGCTTTAAAGGATACATCTCTCATCACACCATCATTCTAAAGCAGGTACCACCATAACCAAGATCGTATATACTTTATACTTGATTTTGAACAACTCTGCTCCGCGATCTGGGCAATCTAGTTCTATCTTCAGAGCAGAGGCTTGCACCAGAGAATGTATCACAAGAAATCACATAAACTTCAGTAAGCCAGGCAGCCCAAAACAAATTCTCAAGCTCTTTAGATTGGTTAAGGTCCTTCAATGGTGCAATGTGGTCATAGAAAACTTTCAGAGACCCTCAAACACCTTGTGATCCAAATGCTCTTCAAAAAGTCGCTTTTTATATCCTTTTAGTCCGAATGGTTGCCGACATGAATTTCAATGTTTTTTCCACCACAAAACATCCTTTTTCGCATTCAAAGAACCTCCCAATTATTGCCATTTCATTCGAAAACCTTACAGTTGATCTGAAATCCTCTAAACACACACAGGACCTTCATCTGTCACAAACAAAAATATATGTGCACACTTCACAATATTTATGTTTCATCAAAATTTCAATATATATCCAACAAAGGACTAAATACGCTCGCGTCCACTCTCATCACATACAACACTACCAGTGGGGTCGGACAATCTAATAAATTGCTGGCAGTTCCAATCTAATTCCCATTCAAAGGCTCCCCGGTGCCGCCCATAAACAGTTGTGACTCGAACAGGTGAGAACTATGAACGGACCGAAACATTTGTTTTTGAATTGTTTTTGAAGGTTGTGAACGCAAAATCCTTTCTCAATGGTTGCAAAATTATTTATACCCAGTACGGACATTTATTTTGCCTAACACACATACCAAAATGGAAACAATTAGTTGCGGTGCTAATGACAGTGATAAATAACGGTAAATGTACATACAATATGCGAAAATTACTGGGCAAATTGCATTTAATATTCGCAACTAATTGCTGCCATTAAACACTTTGCTCCTTAAAGCCAAAGCGGCAAGCATACTATTAGTTTCGAAATGCGATGTACAGATGTGGAGATACACGTAGACAGTTCCACACGTACATACCTACTTATACATATATCTTAACGTCTCTCTGGGCACATTAAAGGTGGTAGGACCAAGAAATGTGGAAACGACGAACACACATCCACGTAGTTCCGGGGCCATTATCCTCTCTCTGAGGTGCTAAATGATCTGACAGAAAATCTTTGATGCCTGGTTCCTTAAACTTTCCCCCACCAAGGCGTTATGCATAACGGTTACAGCTTCATAGGGACTAAATGGAGATATATCGTCGAAATGGGCAAACCTTTCAAAAATGTAAACATCAAAGATTCCTCGTCCTGTATGTAGGGAAACCCGTCCGCAATTATACACTCAGATGGATTTCGTTCGTATGTCGGCTGGTGTAGGATGTAAGACATCTGGTTTTTGCTTTAGGTAAGGACGAGCGGATATTAAACGTTTTAAGGGCTTTGATAGAGGTTGTGTCGTTTCGGAGTCTGGTTTATGGGTAAATTATTGATGTGGGGAAGGTGACAAATGATTATCGTTTGTCGTGTCGTGTCTGATGAGTCTATCGGGTGTGAGTGTAGGTACTTAAGAAGGAGACAAAGAAACAGAGCTTATGAGAAAGGATAATGAGTTACGTAGACATACATACATCAGTGGAGTTTTTGAATCCCTTTGGGTCTTCTAGATGGAAGCGTCTTAAAGCACTGTCTTAGCCTAAAACTTTAAGATATGTAGAGGACAGCTTGACCTATTAATGCAGAATACTTACTTCCAACCCGCTTCTGTCTGAGACTGTGTAATTGTCCACGCCAGGTACTCTGTGATCCACGACAGATTGATCCTTCAAATGAAGTTTCGGTCGTCCTTGTCGTCTCCAACTTGAGGGCTGTGATTTGAAGGTCATCTTTACTGAAACATTTGTCAATTCGCTTGATGTGGTCGAACCAGTGTTTTGACTTTTTTGACTACATTCACTTCTTGGTATAACTGATAGAGCTTCGGTTGTATCTTTTCCTCCAATTGAACTCCGAATTGGAACTTAAATTTCAACGAAAAAGGTTTAATATTAGCTTGGCTTTCCTAGATTTCCTTTAGCACTCGATTTTCTAAAGCGTGGGCCATCTAGTGGTTTCTTTTTAAATCATAAGTTATTTTGACACTGACAGCTGTTTCTCGGTCGAAATCTTGACAGAAAGTCAAGTGACAGTGGAATTGTGTGGGAATTGTGGAATGTGGCATCACTGGACCATTTTTCTTCAAAAATGAGGCTGAGAACAACGTTTCGGTCAACAGTGGGAGTTACAGAGCTATGTTAACCGACTTTTTACTGAAATTCAAGACATGAATTTGGCCGACCTCTGGTTCATGCAAGATGGTGCGCCATACCCCAGTCGATCTTTTGAGCACCAAATTTCAAGACAATTTACCCCCTACTTTGTCGTAACTTCGGTTATCTTAAGGACTAGAGAAAGTATAGTCATTTGTTGATCTTCCTTGAGGTCATAGAAGATTTTTTTTAGGCCTTGGATCTCCTAGCGATCGAAGCCTTTATAACTTCAAAACTGTTTTAGATGGGAAGTGAAATTGAAACTCTTCCTTGTCAGATAGATAATTGCTCGTTTTGCTGGAATAGTACGACAAGTCCTGCCACAGTAAGTAAAGACTGATCT
The DNA here is from genome assembly GCA_963583995.1 of Xylota segnis. NCBI lineage: Eukaryota > Metazoa > Arthropoda > Insecta > Diptera > Syrphidae > Xylota > Xylota segnis. The sequence continues at coordinate 46,575,474 of OY757236.1, read as the reverse complement.
AACCCACAAGCAAAGCCCAGTCTGCTAAATCACAACTTATGCCAATCATTGCCAGTTTCAGGTTGACATCCATTTACTTTGAATCCTCTTTTCATTATGGGTCGCCATACTGTAATTATTAGGTCGTAGATAAAGAAAATTGACCATAGGATCTCAGTGGCACTCCAAAGCTCATCAAAGCACTCGTTACCACCGTCACATGGCGCATAGCTTGACCCACGGATAGACACAAATCAAGCCTGATATGAAGAAAAAATCTTTTCAAGGAATCCTTGGAGCATGGTCGACAAGAACACACAGTTTTATTTCATTCCAAACAAGAGTGACTTGAAGGGTTTTGGAAAACCCATTTTGAAGACCAAGAATCCCTTATATGAAACTCAAAACTCATTAACTACACAAGTTGGTCAAAGTTTTCCCCAGCCATTGTCCTCCTTGTCCAGCGTTGAAACTTTCTTTCACCCACATGCCCACCGACAACCTATTGCCATGCAAGCTAAGGCAGTTATTCTTACCAAACACAATTTTTCGTTACAACATAGAAAATCCTTTTTTTACGTTCGTCCTTCCTTCACTTTTCACAGTGAATACTGCACCTGCTTATTATTCAGAATAATCCTAAGGACATCCATTCATCCCCATTACAACTGTAGCGCTTAACTAACTCCCTCCTGCTGCTGCCCACTCTAGCACTCTAGTCACGCCCACCATTCCGTATGCATTCGTTGTAATTTACAAACCGTCTTCGACATACCAACATACGTACAAAACCACTGCAGAATTCCACTGAAGGCTGGTATTGCAGTTACATATTAAAATTTCATAAGCGAATGCTAAACATTTTACTCGGAATGCGGATAAAGTATTTTTGTTCAGATCCTTTCGTGTTTCAATATGGACAGTGTTGCCAGGTTGGCAAGAAATCTTTTGGATACACATACCCGACAACCAAAGCAAGAAAGCCGACGCTAGCCTTGGGTATAATGCGGGCTTAGGACCCTGTAGCTGGACTTATGGCACTGCAGATCTCTCAGGGTTCCAAGGACCAGTATCTCGAAAGATGAATTGCTTTAATTTGGTGTAACCAGGTCTATAAGTATGTAGACCTTGAATGCTCTCACTTGCCAAGTGTGGAACTCAAATCCTGCCACGATCACAACAGGCTTTACACCAAGAGCCGCGAATGTCGCGTAAATCAGTTGATATGCTGCCTGATATAAGCTGAAGTCGTCTACAAACTTTGACTTATTGGCATAGACCACGGGCTTGATACACCACAGAGACGTCAAATCACCTGAACTGGTCCATTTTTTGGAAATTTGACTTCGATAACTCGATTTCTTCGCAGACTCTGTCGCATGTGGCATCGGTATGTTGAAACCACATGCGTCTGTTTGCTTCCCCGTTCACCAAATTATCCCGAAAACAATAAGTCAACGTGGTCTGTTAGAATCTTCACTGACTGTAATTGTGTTGACAGCATTATTGGCTTTTCTTGGGTCAAAAACTCCGGGTGAGGCTCATCGCTGAGCAGGATTTTGAAAGAAAGCTGCATCTATGGGTTCTAAAGTGACACGACAGAGGTGTTGCAGTCATTTTGGATGAAAGGATAAAGGCTCAATGCGTATTTATTACATACTGAGAGACTGCTTACAGTCGTGGCCCCAGTCCCCATGAAATGACGTTCAAAAGTCCGCTGATTTCGACGTTTAAACAAAGAACGTTATCGTTACCAAACGCGAACTTTGATAAAAATATGACATAACTTGCTAATGTCACTAAAGTGTGTACTTTCACATAATGACTAGTTGACAGGTCAACCAAACCATAGCTAACTTCATGTATCTCAGAGAAAATAGGACTATCTATTCGAATCCGTCGAATTTATATATTTTAGGTTGTATAGCCAACAACAATTGTCAAAAAAAAAACAGAACTGTCAACTGTCAGAAGGACCAGATGTTTAATGTGAAATGTATTTAAAAATTTGAACTCTGGAAAAGCATTGTCACATTGACAGGTGCGAATTGAGGATGGAAATGATTTATTCGTGGAAATTTTTGTGGAAGGATCAGGATTTAAAAAAAAAAACTGATTCCTCGGAAGATGATTGTGTCTTTTGAGGAACCGATCTTAACACAACGTAGTCTGGCAAAAAAATATCCTTTTTTTTCAAGAGTACGTGAGGACATTGAACGTTATAATCACGTCCTTTAATTTCTTGCTCTATTCCTGGTAACACTGCATCATTATGTTGCAAACTCCTGTCGTAAGTTACAGAAATGTGGTAATGATTTACTTGTGACCAACCACCCTTACACAGTTAACCCCATCAAGGGATAATAATTCAATGTCTAGGTACAGTCCATGTAAATTTGGATGAGTCTGGTTACCTTGGTCGACGACATGTGTTGAATTGGCCTAACAATACTTGAAGTTATTACCAGTTCTAGACTTTTGATTGTTTAACCTGTTGTGGGAGTGAGGGATTTCATTTGAAAGGAGTGGTTGATATCAAATATCAATAACAACTTTGGAAAGAGAAAGGGATTGCTGTCTCTAAAGGAAATTGAATCTATAAAGGTCCTCATGCAGTGTACAGGCTTTGTCAGTCGTTCTTTGTCGGTTTGTAAGAAACTTGTTGCCAGTTTCAGACATAACTTTTTGTTGTTCTTTTGTTTTAAATAAGAGTTTTTGACAGTATTTAGGGTCAACGCTAATTACGCGTAGATAAATCCAGCAAGACTTAAGTATTCTAGACTAAGTCAAGTTCTGGAGAAGAGAGATACTCTCATATCCTCCTCGAAACTTTTGGACTCTCATTAGCTATTGACCTGCAGACCTATGCTTGGAATGCTGGGTGGTTTAAGTGAATTCTCCAAGCTTACCGCCGATGTTAATCAAGGCATGTGAGTCACTTTCAAAATGTCACCTCTTCGCGAGCCACTCTCAAGGCTGTGTCCACTTCCGAGTTTGCTTTCAAATGGGTGTCTATCTGGCTTAACAGCAAAGAAAAACGTCAAAATTTGTAAGCTAATTTGAAAAGTCGGACCACCTTCATTTAAACCTTAAAGTGACCTCAACAACTATCCATACAATCCCGCCCCATACCCTCCCAAAACTCCTTCAGATACACAAGTCGTCCTAGTGCTCCAAAATTTAAACTAGACAAATGGTACTCTGGTGCATTACCTTCAACAGAAAAATGGTAATATTCTCAAGGAGCTCCTCATCAAATCACAACAGCGTACTTCTTGATAAGGAGATAATAGGAAGACATCTTGAATAATTCTTGCAACCTCTGAAACGTCCTTCTTGTAAGTACCACCCATTGCTGCGGGGTGTATCTGAAAGATGCAGAAATACACAGCAGACTCCTGGCTAAATCATATGCACCCTATTCGCAGTCATCAGGACCACAATGCATCGTGTCGAATTCTAGATTAATGATTTACCACTACCACCAGCAGGACCTTCTGTAACAGATTTTATGTGCTTACGCTGGATGTACTCGTACATCTTCCAGTTGAAGGATGTCCATCGAATGAAAAGTCAACCTAACCTTGCAACAACTTCTCGTCCTACATAAGTATCTTATGAAAAGGGATCATGATAAACTGAGAGATACAGAAAGAGAGAAAGAGAGAGAAAAAAACGTAGTTTTCCTGGAAATAGTCCTTGATGTGTACGGTGGGCACCCCCACCTTTCATTATTATTTATCTTTTCATGCGAAATTTTTGTGCACAATCCACTTGGGTTACTCCAAAGAAATATCAAAAATATCAATATGATGACTAGATACTCGGTACACGTTTGCATGGACTATATCCTGTGTCCTTCTGCGCTTCGATGCAAACGAGCTTGGCATCCGGTTGTTGCTGCTATGAAATATCATCTCGAAATGTTCCAATTCAAATTAAATTTGGGCATTGAATGCGGTTAGAGTTGGGGGCACATTACACAGTATCATGAACATGTGTGCGCCTCCTTGTTTGGATATGGCATTCGTTGGAAAGTTTTCCTTATCTCAAGTGGGGCGCAGACGTTAAGCGATGCATGCTTCTGTGACCATTAGATATGTTTGCGGTTGCAAAAGTACATCTCTTATATGGAAAAGTTGAGGATTCAATTTCACTACGATCTTGATCATCATTTTACCGCACATCTCTCATACATATAGCAGTTGTCTGGGGCAACAGTTTCGGATGACATCAGTTATCGTTGCTGTTTTACTGGTACCGGGGTTGACAGTTTTATGTATACGGAACTGTTCCACAAGTTTAATACATGAGAGTCGATTTTTCATGTGTCGTCCTTATTTTTTTTTTTGGTTTTAAATCCTCAACTGGTCTTCGTAGACGCAAGTGGATGGCAGGACCAGCGAATGGGAGGATGACGGCAAGAATTTGAAGGAAATTATTTGATTTGATCCTACTTTCTGTTCGTGAATTGCTTGCTATCTTTAGATTTCAAGATTGGTATGGTTATGGTGCACCCTCCAACACGCATCTGCCTGTTTGATAGAAACCCCCATTCTAGACAACCTTCTGTGGTACCATAGGCCTAGACGATTCTAAGAATTTTCTCCGAAACCCTTCGACGATTAAAGGTGATATCTGCTAAAAGTATCTGCAGTTTTTTGAACAGCAAAGCAAGTATCAAGTCCTTGGAAATGACCTCCTTAGTAGTTCTAGACTACCTAGCATCTCTCATGGAGATAGTTAAGCAGTTAAATGGCCACCTTTGTTGTATGCCGTGGTAAAGTGACATTCCAGGGAATTGTAGGGCCGATGATCTCGCCAGTATAGGAACAACTTCACTGATTTTGCTAAACAAAGGTACCTTACTTGCAACGAGAATGCAAGTTGTTTGCCATCGACAGGACTAATGCGGATATGTGAACCAGCAGATCTGGAAACAGACACCTTTGACCAGAACTACTTAGATTTAAAGCGCTTTATGAATTTCATTTCTCTAAATAGGTATAACCTACTTACTTATGTCCTGTATCCCCTTGTGTGTCCTAGGGCCTCGACAATGCTTATGAGCTATCGTGTGGGATTTCTGGAAATATGCCTCAGTTGTCCCCAACTCTGTCCCAGTTCTGCGCCACATACTCCTAGGACCGCCGCCTACCCTGCCATCCTGAGTAAATGGGTTCCATTACATCGCGTGCTTAGCTATGGACCTGTCACCCTTTCGGAGAGTATGTCCAATCCACTGCCACTTTCGTCGTCGTATTGTTGTACCTATAGGTTCATGGCCCGTTTTCTGATAAAGTTGTTCGTTAGAGACACGGTTTGGCCAGAAAATTCTAAAGATATGTCGTACGCACCTATTGACGAACGTTTGCAGCTTCCTCGCATCCATATAGCAGCACGGATTCAATGTTGGAATGGAAGAGTCGTAGCTTGATGGTTAAGCTAATCGCTTTCCTACGCCAAACTGGTATAAACCTGGGACACAAGTAGGAAAGCATGCCACAAAACTGGTCCTTTTAACGAACGACTTTGAAGGAAGCACTCCTCACATTCTTTGGTTTTGCCCAGCTACCGCTCGCAGAAGTAAGCTTAACCTATGAGTTTTCTATTAAAGGCAATCAGATAAACTCGGACATGAAGAACCTATTCCGAAACAGAAGATCAAAATGGTTAAATGGATTGGCAGACCTTTTGCTGGTCTAAGAGTGCTGGGTTATCTAAGATGACAAATACTTCAACCAATCCAAACCAGCATTTCGACGACCAGTTGGTTATTGAAACTAGAAACTGAATCACAAGAACTCCTGTGGTCGTTGCACAACTTCTAGTCCTTCAACAATCCGAAGATATAGTGCACTGCATCTCGTTCATATCCCCGACGTGAAACTTCGTTGGTTTGAGAGGACTTCATCACGTACGTACGCCGCCGATCGGGCCCATAAATGTAAATGAAGGGTATGGGGGTAGAAAGATGAGTAAAGTCCAAAAAAACCTCCTATAACGAACTCAGGGTTTCTCTAAAGTCTTAACGTCTAATGTAATGTGGCAGGATCTATCTTCCCAGGCAGTGTTCGATGTTTTCTATCTCTTCCTCGCATCCTAGGCAGGTGCTTGATCTCACTAGTACCAGTCTGTAAGCGAACCTTTTCTCCACAGGTTCCAGCGTCCAATGTATATACCGACCATCTCCTGTCTAGATCGAGAGCCCTCTTCGCCTAACGACGGCAGAGCCATTCGATCATGCTATCCTTTCATATATTTTCGAGGAGTTCTGAGAAACTGAACCCAAAGGATCTTCGAACTATCTCCTCCAAAAGTCACCTCGAAATGGTTTTGAGTTTGCTACTACAGAATTTGAGTTTGATTTACGGTCAAATAGACTGACGAATGTCTTTCATGAACCGGATACTGTATCATTGACATCCAAAAGTCCAGATTGTAGCTTGACGGCTATAGAGATGTTCCCGGACTCTCACAACATTCCCAAGAAGAAGCGAAAGAACGAGTCATTGAAATATTACTTCAAATTCAGAATGAAGGGACACAATGCAACATCACTCTTATACCGCTGATTCCAGACTTTACTTGGTAAACTAGACAATCAAAGTAGAAGAATGATGGAAGCTAGACATATGAGCATCGTAGCATCATGACGGAGAAATTCAGAAGACAAACGCCACTGGCAATGGCAGCATATAAGCCACGAACAGTATGGCTATGTGGCTAATGACTATTTAAGGACATAGACTAATCCAACAGGCTTCAGTTGTTAACTAGTCAGGTCACTTATCCTGAAAGCTAGAGAAAACGCCCAATAGGAGGTACGATAATGCGCCGAATTGCACGGAGCAGCACTAAAAACTAGCTTTGTACAATGCAAAGTAATTGGGAAGAACCGCAAATAAGGCTTAGGTTTCCATGAAGTCTTGATCAAGTATAAATAACGGCTACTGACTCCTTTTCATGTCCCCGAAGCTGCTATGGAGATCTCAGGAAAGTAGCAGAGACATTATACTATAACTGGACAATTATTCAAGGACCTCAGAGCCAAACTATGTCAAAATTAGAATGCTATTATATGTATGGAATACGAATCAATCTTACACGGCTGAGGGCACTCGCTGCCTTTGGGCCAATGTCGGGTAAGGCGATTTGAAAACAAGAAAATTGAGTAACAACATCGAGCTATAAGTAACCAAAGTGAATTTCTTCGTGAGGTCGATCGTCATCATGGCTTCGTATCCATCCATATCTGATCAACGGTTTCGATCCAAGAAGTGGCCCTGGAACCATCTGTCTTTTTTCAGATGACTAGGGAACTGAGGAAAGATACCTCAGAAATATTTTCCATTGTCTTCCAAAAAAATGTCTTAGATCTACGATGACCTCTTTCTTATACGAAGGGTTTGAATCTAGTGACTCCACCAGTAATGAGACATTAATCACGAAAGAGGATATTGGTGCTTTGGCTTAATATTTTACTCCCAACTGCAGTTTTGTGCTTCAGATGCACAGAAATAGAATATCTGCACAGAATTACCTGACCAGAGGGCACAACTAAGAACAATATTCCGAGGTCGGTGGCGTATACGTAACATTTTTTTCATAAATTTTTTTTAATCCTAAACTTTTGCTTTCCTCTATAGAAAGCCAAGTTGGGTCGTGATTCCGTCTAAAATATATTTCACTGATCTCTAATTCGTTGCTTGCTTAGGACGACTCGCTTGAAGTAACCTGTACCTGTAGGAACGTTTGTTCAGCACCATGGACCAACATTTGCCTTCTCAACAAGTCGAAGATATTTACGACTCTCCTAGATTTTCTGGAAATAAATTAAGCCCTTCCAGCATTGTAAAGACGATATGACTGTTTCATCCAAAATCTGCATGAAAACTGGGTTAGGTGTTCGACCAAGTTTCATTGGATCCACAAAGATTGACTGTTTGGTACGGTCTATGGCATGCAGGCATCATCGGACCTTTCGAAATAGGAAAGTAAACACCGTTACCGCCAAAGTCTTAGGTACAGAGCGATGTGGACCGACTTTTTCTGGTCAGTGTTCGAAAACATCAAAATATCCGAGCTGTGGTTCCAACATGATGACGCTACATGCCATACTAGCGATGCAACGCTCGAAGTCGTGAAGGACAAATTCGGCCACAGGGACATCTTACGGCTAGCCACCAACCACTTTGGACGAGTTCGGGGCAAAATTCGAGATGTTATTGCTGGAATAACGCTGCATTTATTGGACTGATTCATTAAAAATTGGATGGGCCGCTTGAAGCACTATCAGCAAAGTCGAGACGGCCATTTGAATGATGTGCCTAACCTATACCACGACCGATGGCTTCTGTAGAAACAAAATAGAATCGATTCGTCAGTTGTCATGGGATTGACCAGAACTAGCCACCATAAGGAAAGACATTGTTCAGAGCTACATCTTTGCGGAACTGGACGGTCTAGCGCCTTAAACTGCCTCCCATTGTATCAAACATCCCATATACTCGTACGCAGATGCTTGAACTTGGAAAAGAACTTCCTATTAACCGCATGAAGGGGACGTTATACAGGAAGCGATCCAATCATTGTCTCACTCTCTGATAGAAAGTCTAAAGGAAACTACTCCATTCCGTACAGAAGTAGCCGTCAATTTCCACTTTTGGCACGGCGCGGGGTGGACATCCTCCACAGCTATACGAGCCCCGTGAATCAAAAGGTGGTACCATGCCGCAGACTTCGGCAAAAACGATTTCAGTCGAAGAGTTCGAGTACAAATTAAAATTGCATTGTCGACTCATAATAGGTGAACGGCAAAAGTTCAAAATAGGTTGCCATGCTATGCGAACCACTTCGAAGTTAATGGGAATCCCTTTGACAAGCAAAGTGCGCTGCCTTTTTTCAAAAACTCACACACAATGGCTGAATCAGAAAATCATTTCCGTTCAACTTTTGCAAAACCATTGGCAATAAATAAAACCATTCCCGCAAAACAATAAACCCGGCCGGTACAGTGTAGACCCGACTGACCCGTCATTCTTCTTCTCTATAAGTTCAATGTGTCGGAATGGTACCCTATATGCGGACACGTATGTATGTACATCGAACCGCCAAGTGCAATCCGTGAAATACTTAAATACATACTGCTCCCCATACACATCTTGTCTTTATGGATACCGAATTGGAATCGCTCCATTCGACTGGGGCGGGTGGCGGATGGCCACAGAAAGTTCTGTTCATGAAATGTTCGTCCTTTATATTTCCTGCAACATCGATTTTCACATTTAAGTCAGCTTATTTCCTGTTTACCCCGCCGAGAGAAACTACAAACAACCAATAAAATTCCAATTCAGAAAAATGAAATTTACACGCCATAAAGCAAATCGTCGATGGCTGGATGGCTGGATGGCTGGATCCTGTTGGATACTAGAACCCGTCCATCCCTTTAGCCATCCGGCGAAGTAATAATAATAAAGGTTTATCCTTTCCTTCGCCATGGAGCCGGCAACAAACCCTCCTTGGAGTTTTCGGAATCGCAACAGTAAGGAATTCAAAAGAATCCTTCAAATCGGTTATGGAGGGCGCGGGCAGGACATTTACATCGATACAAGGTTTGTTTGTTAGTCAGACATACAAGATATTTGGGACTTTGCCATCGTTGTCCTCGATGTGTGGAATGTTAATGTACATTTTATAGTCCATCGACGGATAAGGTGGTAAGAGATGGCGGGCGCCACCTGCCACGATCCACACGATGACTCTCGTTTCGTTTTAACGTGATTTGAATAAATTACCAAGGATTACAGGATTCAAAATGAAACACACATCCCTGTGTGCAGAGTATTGGCAAAAACGAGTTGTGGTGACTGCTAAGTGAACAATTGAATTTGCTTCCCCAAAAAAAAAAAAAAAAACCAGCCCCAACCCCCCGCACGGGGGGGTGCACACACATAACAATAACAACAATATGGCCAATAAAATAAAATAAAGTTATGTGATAAATTATTAACGATGTATGAAATTGAATTTTAAGGCAGGATGTGTGTCCAAATGGGTGGTCGACTTGCTACCAATTTTTTTTTGGTGTGTAGTCCCCGTGATTACAAAGTCAGTTAATGTAATCAAATGGCAATCACGCGGAACGTGATTCTCAAATTGGCCAGAACCGGAGTACATTGTCAATATTTGTGGACCAGTTTTTAGTGGCGGTGGTTTTTTGCGGTGCAGTTAACGTGCATTAACTCGACCTAATCGCAGTTGGTGGACATTGGCACGAGGACCTCAACAATTTGTAATGTGTGACATTATTTCCGCCGACACGGATGGCAATCGGTGGAATTCCCAAACAAATTATTATTAACAAACAAAATGTAGATAAAAAAAAAAAAAAAATGAGCCATGTTGACCTGGTTTTGAAATTTGTAGGTTATGTCCTTATGGTTGGGATGAATCGAAATTTGTGTTTGGTTTCGAATGCGACACGTGTGTCATCAGGGATGCAGTGGTTGTTGCAAATCAGGGAAACAGACTTCCTTTGGGTTTGACTAGTAAGATTTAGGGTTTCGATAGTTATCCTGCACACTACAGCACCTAAGTAAACTTAAAGTAAATAAGCGTATGTCCTGTATCGCCTCTTGGGTCCTACTGTCTCCACAACGCCTTACACGCCATAGTGTGTGACTTCTGGTAATGTGTGTCACATCTTTTCCAGTTGATGTACTTCGTCCTTTCCTATTCTGTGTCATGTACTTCTATGACCATCGTGAGATGTCCTGTATGAACTGACGACGGATATCTCTGTTTAATGTCCTGTATCTAGGTAAGATCCAATAAACGTTTGAAGCGTTTCAAGAACACGCTAATTGGCACATAACAGTGTGGCATCCGGTCCAGGTAGGAGGATATTCAGAGGCTGTTGCACCTTTTAATGCTTTTGGCTTCGGAGACATCTAAAGCGATAAGGTTTGGTTCAATCTTAGGTTGGTAGGAAGGGTTGGCAGGGGACCCGCCGGAGAACTGAGTCACATATGTAGGTACACTAGGTGGAGTTGGATGATTGTCCCCACTCAACAGGATGGGCACTCGTCCATTGCGACTACGAAACAAACTGCATTTCCACCACCGGAGACCTACATGGAAACCTTCCAAATGGCACAGGAAGCAGGACATCTAGATTCGGTATGAACCCATGTCGAAGAAGTATGTTTCAGTGCGATCTAGTGACGAAGATTGCATGATCGGTAAGATCTTCGAAGATGTACTCGCAGGACAACTAGACAGAAGATGCGTCATGCTTTCGTCCTTTTTCTCTTCTCTACAGCCATCTGGCATAACCATCCATCTCCTGGTCTACTGGCTCTCCTACAATCCAGTTCTGGTCAGATTTGTTTAGAAGAGAGATTGTTCCTCCTACTGTTTACCATTGTAATGGCTAACTGGAACTCTATCGATGCCGATGGTTTACCCCCTTTGCAATTGCCTAGAATATCCCTGGGATCTTGAAGAGATCCGTGGCGTTACTTCACCAACTTAAATCAATTTATTGGAGATTCCAAGGCTTTTATCGCAGCTTGACTCTCTATGAAGAAAACAGTAACGCTACACTCTGTCGAGCTAAACGAAAGCCAGGTCGCGACTACGTGGACTACTGTGACTGTGGCGAACTGTAGACGTCTGGCGGTCGTGTGGTTAAGCAAATATGCGGTGGTTTCCTGTCGCAGATTGATTTAAAATGCCTTCCCGACTTCCAAGCACTTCTGCTAGTAATCTTTGCTTAACATTTGACGTTAAGGCCTAGAAAATGGAACAATATAGTCCAAATTACTATGAATAGTGTTACGGCCGTTTAAGATGCCTTCATGGCCCGTATTTCCACAAGCCAGTGCAAGGATTCCCTCAGCCGAAATGCTCCTTTAGGCGCAATCAGTCTCCCATATATACCAACGGAAAGAAGATGGAGCATAGTAGGAGTAGTTCTGTAGGTTATACAGACGCAGGATAGTCTTTGAGTATTGCAACGTTCTGTTTCTTGTCCAGTGTCGTCCACTAGACTAGAACTCCTATCTGACGTGATTTGCAAATTGCAGTTCAATCCCCTTGGGCCTTGTAAGAGCTAATTTGATCTTCGATGGGTTAACTCCAAGAAAAACACTGGCTATCCATTTTACGAGGTTATTTAGAGCAGACGTCATCAGGTCTTTGACTCTAAGACGGAATTTCCCTAATAGCGCCACCGCAGTGTCTTAAACCTAAGGTTCAGAGCCACAATAGTGGTGATAGTGCTCCGCCTTTGGTGGGTACCTCTGTGCATCGTCCTTCTGCTTAGACAATACCTCAAAGCTTTGCTGGAAGCATGTGGTCGATCCAATAGTGAAGATCGTTGTCAACTCTCAAGTCAAGAAGTGCAGCATTGCATTGACATTGTTGAAGGCTCCTTCAGTATCCAGGAAGCACACTATAGTGAAAGCCTTGTTCTCAAAAGATTTCTTAATGATTCCAGCGAATGGAGGCCAGCCTCTTGGAATACGTGTGTTTGGATATCTACAGGACATCTATCTACTATCTACTCTCGTTCTAACAGAACAAAGAATAGTCTGATCTGACGGAAGTCTTTAAGGGATGGCTGAGAGACTTTACCTGTCTATCCACAAGGATTTCGGAGTTTAAGCAACTCCGCAAGATAATGTAGAGCAAAGGACTTAACATAGCAGGCATAGCAGTGGCAAAGGGATACAGTGTTTGTTAGACGTTTTGCCAATCTCACTCTGCCATAGGAATCGCGGAATTTCCCGCTGTCACGGACTGTATTTCATGTAAATTAAGCCAACAATAATTCACATAGTTCTCCTTCAAGGAATCACCATATAAAACAAATCTCGTCCATTCTTCATTTCAAATCCCACAAGTCAAATGGCAACTTATCCTTATATGCCTCCACTAAATAACTTTCGTCCTTACAGCATTTATTTATAACATTTTCACTCGTTAAGTCGCATGATTAAATCATCCTTTTAACCAAAAAGGCCAATTTAAATTCATCTCATTTGCATCCCAACATACCCACATATATCCTTCAGAACAAGGTCAAAGAAGCGGGCCAACATAATCAAATAATTCGCAACATTTTTTCCCTTGACTCAGCCACCAGCGAGCGGCTCAAAAGTAGAAAAAGATACATTTTCCGGTAAAGCATGGAACCACAAATTCATACAGTGCCACCCATCAGCAAGGACGAAACCACACCACACAGCCAAGTGGGCGAGAGCGCGCCGCCACACCAAAAGAGGCGGCGGCGGACATACATAATTGAATATTAAATCTGAACGAATCAAATGGATGCGCGCATTGCAACGAGCACGAAATATGTTTAACAAAATATTAGATTTGAGCGGCATAACGACGTTCCATGAATGCAAATCTCGTGCAATTCAATTTGCATAAAATGCGAAAATGAAAATATTTTCTGCGCCATACTCGTTGCGGGTGAGGACTAAATTGCATTTTATTAGATTTCACAAGCTGAGTTTATTTCCGTTTGTAAAGCGCCCGCTCTGGAGTGCTCTGTCATTTGCCTTGGTGCGCTAGTAAGCCTCATTTGGTTTTGCGAATATCCAACGGATTATGTGTAAAAGACGAATGAAAAATGAGTTGAATCCTCATGGGGTCGTGTGTACATGGATTGGCAGTCGGAGGTCCTTGAATGAGCTGTATCTGTCTGTGATTTATTTATGCTGGCGAAATAGTAATCTAATTTTGAGTCCTTTGCATAAGTTGATGTCTCATTTAAGGATCAACCGAATGTATACGAAAACTTTTCACCTCAGCCAATGTCGATGAGGAAGGTGATTCGAAAGGTTTTGTTCTCCTAAGATCGCGGATCTCACCGAGTACTTTGATGTCGCGCTGTCACGTGATTTTTTCAATATCGTACTCGAAAAACTTGTGTGAAACTCACAAGCCAACACCAGAGGTACAATCTTTCAAAAGTCCGTGCAACTACTAGCGTACGCCGACGATATTGACATAATTGGCAGAGCCCAGCGGGCTGTCACTGGTGCGTTCACTAGTATTGAAACGGAAGCTGCCAAAATGGGTTTAGTGATAAAGACAAAGTATATGCTGTCAACGAGAAGGGACACAGAACATCGACGGATTGGACAGAACGTCACAATCGACAGCTACAACTTTGAGGTAGTAAGGGACTTCGTCTACCTCGGAGCTGCTATAACCTCGGAGAACAACACCTCAGCAGAAATAAGACGAAGAATAACTCTTGCCAATCGCTGATTCTTTGGGCTAAGAATGCAATTGAGTAGTAGACCTGAGGCGAAGAACTAAGGCGACTCCTTATAAGACCCTGATCATCCCAGTCCTACTTCATGGCGCTGAAGCATGGACTCTGTCTAAAGCGAATGAAGCGATCCTCAGTTGCTTCGAGAGAAAGCAATTCTAATTTTCGGTCCCGTTCGCGTTGACGGGCTTTGGAGCTGAAGATTCAACGACGAACTATACGAGCTGTACAGCGATATCGACCTGGTCGCTGTAGAGCGAATGGACATCAATTCCAATCAAACCCGTAGGGACAACGCAGTAGAGGAAGACCTCGCCTTAGGACAAGTAGAAGGGGACCTCTAGCTAAGGACCGGGCTAACTGGAGAGGCTTGTTGGTTGAGTGCCAGGTTCACCCCGAACTGTAGCGCCACCTAAGTAAGTAATATCGTGGCTTTAAGCATAAAGTAATAGAGACAGGTGACACAATGATTCCCATAGAAATGCATGTTCAAGATTCATACCGCATAGGTGGTAAACGAGTAACAAAAGCCTTGTCGGAGCACCGAGGTGCTAGCTTTCATTCCTCCACCTATAAAGCGGGGCTGCATAAAAAGGATGAGAGCCACTCACTAGCTTTACAAGTAGAAAAGAAGAGACAAGAAACCCTAGAAGGAAGGAGAAACTCCGAAGGAAATGCTAAACATGAGATCAAGAGATGGAGAGATGTTACGGCAGAAAAGAAAATCGGGTTAAGAGGGTAACCCAAGGATTCGGGATCCAAATCCGAGCTTGCAAAGATAAAAACAGAAAAATCGTAACAAAGAAGCAGTTGGCAGTGATCATCGCCCAAATAATTCTAAGCTATGCTCCGATGAGCACGCCCGATGATTGAAACCTTAGAGTCATATGCCTGATCTTTAAGAAAGGAAACCGCCTTAAACTTTGCACCACATCCTGGAGAACATCCAAGAATTCCAAATCGATACCTATTTCAAGGCCCCGTATGATAGCGTGGTGGGTAATGGGAAGTCTAGTTTTGGTAACTGCATTCGAGGTAATGTAATCGGTCTATGTGTCTTAGGAAAAAACTATCAAGTAAGCCTCTATCGAGGAGAACCAAGCTGGCGCTGTACAAGAGCATCATCATTACCTATGGTGCGGAACAGGGCACTTTGCACGAATCTTACGAGCTGTGCACCGACCAGCTCGATCCAGCTCGAAGGATTTTCGAAGGATTTTCGACTAAACTCCTCTGCGGTGTATGGTGTACCCAAGTGGAGGGTGATCTCAATTAACTGCATTTAACTGGAAGCAACTGGTTACGAATCGTTCTCGCTCGAGCACTCCGAACTGTAGGGCCGCGATAAATAAGTAAGTAGGTCAGTCTAGCGAATCGCTAGTATAGTATAGTAAGGAGTATAGAGTATAGATTTTCATCTGAACATCACCGCACTAGACCACTTCGTCACAGTTCTTAGCCACTTGACTATGATTCATACATCAACTTGAGACCAGCTAAACCAACCGGAACTTTTAATAAAGCGAAAGAGGCTAGTAATGACTAATGACTCCTAGATGAGTTAATGTTTTATGGGACAAAATTGGAAACTGATTTCTTCTTTCTCCTCATTCCAGCTTCTGTAAAAGTCATGGCCCAGCCTTTTGCCATGTTGGCCTATCACACAGTATTCAGTAAGAAAACCGAAAGTTTGGCTGACCTATGACCAGTTCTGGTTTTAGAGACTTAACCACAATCAACATCTCGGAAGCCATAGGAGATCAAAACTGAGGATATTCCTGAGAGAATCATAGTGAGCCAGTCCGTTCCATGAGCTTTGAGCCCTTCTACAGAAGAGGGGACACGACACCACCCTCGGGAGATGCCCTCTACCTAGCTTGGTACTGATAATCTTGCGTGTGAGCACTCAGTTGAACAACTGACCAAGATGCGAGTGACACGGTTAAAGTTCCGCTCAATATCCAGGACATCCGCTATGGTAAATACCTTGACTCTCAGTGATTTTCCAATGATAGCCACTACCGAATGTAAGGCTGTCAAGAGAGATAGTCCTTTGCAATACGCATGTGCCGACGCAGAGAAAAGATGAACTAAGGCTGTAGTGCGGGTGGATATCAATCAGTCGTTCTACTATTTTCAATAGAAAGGACGATAGGCTAATAGATCGATTTGCGAGGATTTGTCTGCTTTGGATGTGAAAGCAATTTCAACCTCGGTCTACAGGAGTACCACGGTCAAAGGTGGAAAAAGGCCCTCCATCCAACCCATAACCAATGTGGAGGACCACAGTGAAAGATGGTCAAAGTCGATTGGTCCGACTTCAAATGCAATATCGTCTCCTATCTCCTCTTCCTTAGCGTTTTGAGTCAAATGGACGAAATTGAACAAAAAACTTAACCAAAAAACGTTTAGCGTATGACTTAGACGTTGGCGTACTCAGTTTGCCGCTATCTGCCATTCGAAAACCAATGCGGAGTACCACGGTCAAAGATGGAAAAGGGCCCTCGATCCAACCCATAACCAATGTGGGGGACCTCAGTGAAAGATGGTCAAAGTCGATTGGTCCGACTTCAAATGCAATATCGTCTCCTATCTCCTCTTCCTTAGCGTTTTGAGTCAAATGGACGAAATTGAACAAAAAACTTAACCAAAAAACGTTTAGCGTATGACTTAGACGTTGGCGTACTCAGTTTGCCGCTATCTGCCATTCGAAAACCAATGCGGAGTGCCACGGTCAAAGGTGGAAAAAGGCCCTCCATCCAACCCATAACCAATGTGGAGGACCACAGTGAAAGATGGTCAAAGTCGATTGGTCCGACTTCAAATGCAATATCGTCTCCTATCTCCTCTTCCTTAGCGTTTTGAGTCAAATGGACGAAATTGAACAAAAAACTTAACCAAAAAACGTTTAGCGTATGACTTAGACGTTGGCGTACTCAGTTTGCCGCTATCTGCCATTCGAAAACCAATGCGGAGTACCACGGTCAAAGGTGGAAAAAGGCCCTCCATCCAACCCATAACCAATGTGGAGGACCACAGTGAAAGATGGTCAAAGTCGATTGGTCCGACTTCAAATGCAATATCGTCTCCTATCTCCTCTTCCTTAGCGTTTTGAGTCAAATGGACGAAATTGAACAAAAAACTTAACTAAAAAACGTTTAGAGTATGACTTAGACGTTGGCGTACTCAGTTTGCCGCTATCTGCCATTCGAAAACCAATGCGGAGTACCACGGTCAAAGATGGAAAAGGGCCCTCGATCCAACCCATAAGCAATGTGGGGGACCTCAGTGAAAGATGGTCAAAGTCGATTGGTCCGACTTCAAATGCAATATCGTCTCCTATCTCCTCTTCCTTAGCGTTTTGAGTCAAATGGACGAAATTGAACAAAAAACTTAACCAAAAAACGTTTAGAGTATGACTTAGACGTTGGCGTACTCAGTTTGCCGCTATCTGCCATTCGAAAACCAATGCGGAGTACCACGGTCAAAGGTGGAAAAAGGCCCCCCATCCAACCCATAACCAATGTGGAGGACCTCAGTGAAAGATGGTCAAAGTCGATTGGTCCGCTTCAAATGCAATATCGTCTCCTATCTCCTCTTCCTTAGCGTTTTGAGTCAAATGGACGAAATTGAACAAAAAACTTAACCAAAAAACGTTTAGCGTATGACTTAGACGTTGGCGTACTCAGTTTGCCGCTATCTGCCATTCGAAATTCAATGCGGAGCACCACGGTCAAAGGTGGAAAAAGGCCCTCGATCCAACCCATAACCAATGTGGGGGACCACAGTGAAAGATGGTCAAAGTCGATTGGTCCGCTTCAAATGCAATATCGTCTCCTATCTCCTCTTCCTTAGCGTTTTGAGTCAAATGGACGAAATTGAACAAAAAACTTAACCAAGAAACGTTTAGCGTATGACTTAGACGTTGGCGTACTCAGTTTGCCGCTATCTGCCATTCGAAAACCAATGCGGAGTACCACGGTCAAAGATGGAAAAGGGCCCTCGATCCAACCCATAAGCAATGTGGGGGACCTCAGTGAAAGATGGTCAAAGTCGATTGGTCCGACTTCAAATGCAATATCGTCTCCTATCTCCTCTTCCTTAGCGTTTTGAGTCAAATGGACGAAATTGAACAAAAAACTTAACCAAAAAACGTTTAGAGTATGACTTAGACGTTGGCGTACTCAGTTTGCCGCTATCTGCCATTCGAAAATCAATGCGGAGTACCACGGTCAAAGGTGGAAAAAGGCCCTCCATCCAACCCATAACCAATGTGGAGGACCACAGTGAAAGATGGTCAAAGTCGATTGGTCCGCTTCAAATGCAATATCGTCTCCTATCTCCTCTTCCTTAGCGTTTTGAGTCAAATGGGCGAAATTGAACAAAAAACTTAACCAAGAAACATTTAGCGTATGACTTAGACGTTGGCGTACTCAGTTTGCCGCTATCTGCCATTCGAAAACCAATGCGGAGTACCACGGTCAAAGGTGGAAAAAGGCAATAGTTTGGGCAAAATAATGAAGACAAGGGATTTCAAATTGAGGACCAATGACCGAGGAGATACCAAGAAAATGTCTGTGGAGTAGAAGGTCGATGGACTTCTTCCTAAAGGTCGAGTGCCCATCTGGCTGCATTAGAGTTATTTTTGGTGAGGGACTCTTCATAGCCTTGAGACTTCGGAGGATTCTTCTCTGCTTTTGCGGAAAAGTCTCCAGGGACATGGTTCCTTCTTCCTCAATAGGGTTTTATAATTTTTAAGAAACACCTTCTGGGCATCCTAACCAGTCATCTCAAGGTTATCAGCTTTGTACATTCCTGGGCGACTTAAGTATAGTGATGTGGTCTCGAACCACACCAGACCTACTAGTAAAGGTGAAATAGCAACCAAGTTCCTCAAGCAAAATAAAGCGGTGAGTATCGGTGGTATTGATGCCTATTGAGGATGAGGATACTCTACGTCCATCCTCGAAGCAGAGGTTTTCGGTATCGAGCCATGTGCCAGAGTGTATATCGAACGAAAATTTACTCAGACATTGAGTCTAAGGTGGCTTTGGAACTGCCTTCAAACCCTGCAATAGTTACACAATAACATTACACTGGCTGCTGACGAACTTCTCCAATGCGGTGCTATATTACCACCTACAGGAGCTGACCCCTTCTGTTCTATCCCTCACCCAGATAACGAAGAATCTGAATCAGTGGAACGAAAAGCTCTCTCAGACCAGGCTAAAACACTTCTACAAAGGCTTTACCTCGACGTCTGATGTCACATCTCATGAAGTTCCTTCGGTGATGCTAGTGGGCAAATCCACACAGCATCTATCCGCCTTAAGATCTCTATGAGGTCGCGGTGCTTTTTGAGGCTTCTACAAAGCCCGTTTCCCTTGTTACCTATTGTCTAGTACTCGGCTCCATATAGTACAACTGGAAGGATCAGTGTTTTGTAGGGCATAGAGCATGAACTTCGTGTTCCGAGTTAAGAGTGTTGAACACATTTGTCCAAGCGAAGCTTTCCGGGGTAAGTCCCCTTGTAGTACCGCTTCCTCCACTCCTCCAGTTAAGTTCGAAAGCAAAGGATCTTGACATCTTTATACCTCCCTGTCGTCATCCTACAAGAACGAGTCCGCCCCGACTATGAATTTTTAACGAAGTTATAGTTTTGACTGAAAACCGACTAAACACCAAACCACAAGGACGGACCTTTAGATCCGAGTGTTGTGCATCGGATTGTACCGTCATGAAGTCCTCCAATAACATGATGACATTACATGGTTCGTTTCTTCCAAACTTCACCCAGGACATACGAGCAATACACTTACGCATCGATGTTGTCTACTGCCTTGGAATCAATTTTCTTATTTCATTATGAAACCAGCAGATGCCCCATATATTACAGGCAAATCCTTTTACTGGCGATAAATTATAGATCACCTTCCAGAATAGACACGAGTCTTGGTGAAAACAAACAAAAAACGATACCGAACCTCGGGAGGAGTATCCCTAAATTGATTTACCAAAGCATATACATGTAGGAAGGACAGTCTTCCATCCATCCTTGTGCCATCATCAGAGAGAGCACAAATCGATATGCCAGTGATGAAATTACGCCCCCTGCTCCTTTGAATATATCCTTCGATGAATTCATTTGGAAATTTTATACATCGGCACCTTAATCGACTTGAAAATTCTGGTTTCTCGTTGTAAAGCACTTCCACTTCACCAGGTATGTGTAGGTAGTCCGGAGCAGACAGAGACCTAAAGCAGACGATTCCTGAGTTTAGGTTACCAATTTTTCATATCCATTCAGTTGGCTAAGGCTCCTTGACGTCCGAAATAATGTACTCTCAGGCCAGCACATGCGGTCGGATGAACGAAGGCGATTCAAATGGTGGCAGGTGACTGGTCCACGTCCAGTCTAGGACCAGGACTATGTAAATGTGTACCAGAGAGTTTGCATCGTTGAAAAGATTGCTCCGAGGAAGTTTATTATTATCACCAGGGCTTAGGGCAGCTTACGAATGTCTAAATTATGCTAAAAGACAATCGGTAGCTCTTCTGATGGCGGAGAAGGGAGCAAGTGAGTTCCAGCTTCCCGGGGTAAGTGTACCTCCAGCCTTGTTTTGTTTTCTTTTGTTTGTTTTGGATGATAGGGAAAATGGCGTATAACATTTTTTGGCAGATTAACACCACCAGGTAGATGCGGGAGGGGGAACTGCTGGTGTTGGTCCTTCTTCGGTGGAATGGCGAGGGAGATTTACCTAAGCCGTGGGTATCCAGACGTGGAATGATATTGATTTCATAACTTTAAATGAAGAAACAAGTGAGTCGGTGGGTGTATTTGCTGTGCAAGATGTTAGCTGCGAATCATTTGGTTTTATAGGCCATTACCCTGCCGTGTGCAATGATAATCAAAAATAATTGTTTTATTAACATGAGAAAGTGAAATTGCTTCTAGACTCGTTTCTTATCAAACTAACCTCCCTGGCAGAGCAATCAGTTGAAGGAACTGGGTAAGAGGGGTCAAAGCCTAAGAATAGGCCTTCTAACGTTTCAGAACGTTAATTCACCTCCAGCTGAGTAGATAGCTCTTCTCGAATTCAGCGTTGGATTGAGCCTCAACCAGGTAGGTTATGAGTTCATAATAAAACGCTAGACACCATAACGACCCCATCGTGACTAACATAGTCTGACATGGTTGAACTGCTGCCTGAACTAAACCACCCTGATGGGTGGTTGCTTATTTTAGACCGACCCTTGGTGAGGATGCACTTAGACCAGAGGCAGTTCCGTATTACTGCCAATGTGTAGGGTATTCGGAAACACCCTCTTACTCTGAAAAATCTTAGCCGTGCAGGTAGTGCTGAGATTCTTAATATCATTGAATAGGCATTCAAGGAGGGTATCCTTCTTTATGTTGGTTAGTGCAGGGCACGTGCATATGAGGTCACTAATGGTCTTCTCTTTCCCTTCATCCCTACAGCTTCTAGTCTAGAACACAATATCCGGTAGGAGTACTAACTATCTTGGAGAGGGCTCCTCTCTTGTGTTTTAGAAATGCAAGGAACCTGGTATAACTTAGGATCGACCAGCGGTTGGTACATTGGTCGAATTGATCTCATCGATGATTGGTCTCTCGATGTCGGTGACATTTGCACACTATCTAAACTAGAAGAGCTTCTTCTAACCAGTACGTCAGCCTGATAATCCCTGGTATGTTACAGTGACCTGGTACCCAGCAAAGTATGAGGTTGTACTCCCCAACTATGATAGCGTTCATGTTCAATCCCAACCTGAAGACTAGCTGGGAAACTATTAAATGGAACTGAGGATGGATACGGTTTCTTTATGTTGGTTTAGCTTTACCATAAGTCCACGGATGCCCTCACTAATGAAAGAAGAATGGCTAGCTTTCTCACCAAATACAAGCCACAAAGTAAGTGAACGTTCGATGGCGTATACGTAACATTTTTTTCCAACAAATTTTTTATTGTTTGGTTCCTAAATAGTTTGCTTTTCTTACACAATTCGGGATCCAGCTTATGAAAGATAACCATAAACCAGCAATCTAGTTCAGATACCTGCAGCATTGCAATAGAAGATACCATGTGGATGGAAGGTCCTCTCTACCTACTCTTTAAAACCATTTTAAACGTCGACTGAAGCATAGAAGACTATTTAAGTCTATATTCGCATAAGGAAGAATGATCCTAGAAAACAGCTGGGTAGGAACAAAGAAGGTGGGGAATGTGGCAGCTTCTGCAGAAATCATTCGCAAAAAAGGCCTTGCCTCGCAGTGTCTGGTTATGACACCTATTGTGATACCACCAACGACTTTTTCAAAGTGCCACTGTGGCTTTATTAACTATTTCTTGGCTGTTAGGTTTCCAGCTTAGCTTCCTATCCAAGATAAGACCCAGATATTTGGCTTTGTCAGAGAAGACTAATCTGACCACATTGAGAGAAAGAGCTTCGACTATCGCAATTTTATAAGTACTTCCTTGAGAAGAGAACTAGGTCAGCTTTATGGGAGTTTACACCCAAAACACACCGAGCCAGGTGCCTTCCCGAGATATCGATTGCAGTGTCTTCTGCATAAGCGATCGCTGTACATCCCTTGTATTCCATGATTATCCATAGTTTGGTGATCACTAAATTCCACAGAGAGGGGCTGGAATACCTTCTTGCGGAATGCTACTAACAAATCTTCTAATGGACATCTCATTCAGGTGAGAAGTGAGAACCCATGAATTTCCAAAGTGAGCTGTTGACCTTCAGAGCTGGTAGTGCATCAGTAATCGTTGATGTACTGATGTTATTAAGGACACCTTCTTTGTCCAGGAAGGGTACCATATGCGGTGCAGAGAATATTCAATCTTATCTCTATAGGATGTCGTGATTCTGCTTGACATACATTGCACTGATCCCTAAATCAGTTGAAAAACTGGTGCAGGGGTATAAGTCCTATTTGTTTTTGAAATCTATGTCCCGCCAGGACATAAGTAAAATAATTTCTTTGAAAATTCAATTCGAGTTTGAGTTTTTCTCCTCATGGTTTAGCTGCTCACGCGACTTCGTCTCTCCGCTACGAGTATGTCAATAACTGTCAGGCAGGTGCCTAAAACTTGGATTTTTCTCAGCAAATTCTTACAATTTTCCACATGAATTTGTTTTTTTGACTTTATTTCCATTTTGCGATGTTAGAACGCGCTTTATGCTCTTCTCGGTATTTGAATTCTCGGAGCATATTTAGAAAACAAATTAGACCCAAAAAATGGTGAGTCTTATGTCCCGAAGACTACTTCTTCGATTTGCTGCACTTAGAACACAGCCCGTATCTGGATTGCTTCGTACTTATAATTGTTACGGGCTTGTATCAGCTTAGAGATCAGTTGGAACAGCAAACTTATCCATTGGAGTAGTTCCGTGACCAGATTGTTCATATGATGTGAGCATCGATTAAGAGGAAAAGCCCCAAAGTAAACTGCCTGGATCTGGGTTGGCTTAGCACTGGTTTTGAAGCCACTGGCATTTTCCAACCCATTTTTGGTGTCGGTTTTCCGCTGCAGTCCCAGCCATTGAGATCTAGATGAGATATGTTTCGAATTCGGCAATGGACCGGGAAACTGATGGGTTCTCGTTGTCCATTATTGATCCATTCGTTAAGACGAATATGGATGGATATAGGGAAACTCGCTATCCAGCTCTGTCTAGAGGGAAATTTGCATTCGAGATTGAGGCTGACATCCAAGAGGGGGGTAAGGGTGTCCGAAGGCGCATTGAAGTTTAACCACTTGCTGATGCTTCTGTGTCCGTTTTTTTTACTTTTCCACATTCCGGTTTGACGCAAGGGTAGCCTTTTGCCGCTACTGTGCATGTATTTAAGGCTGGCAGTCGTGCTAATAGATAGTAGATGTTGGATACTTGTAAGGATTGTCTGATTTGAGACCTTTGCAACACTTAACTACTGGAAACACCCGTCTGTGTGGATGGGTCTAACGGTGAAGAGGTACTCATACATCCAGTGAATGCTAACTGATCCTGATCCTATCGCATGCTCCGTGCCATTTCTTGTGCATTTAAGTAGGTTGCTGTCCTTCCAGTTCAATGTTCACGTACATCATACACGAATCAAAGAAACATTTCTCTTTGCCTGTTTGAAGTTCAAAACAGACTGCTGAGGCTTCAAACAAGATCCTTCCTCCATTGCACGTGTCGTGTAGTAGGAGAAACTGAACTTAAAGGCCAAAACTAAACGGTCTCTTAATTTAACGACTAGAACCCAGGTTTGATGAACCTTAGGTCTCAAGAACAGCTCACCACCCTCCCCCTTTGTTCTGCAAGAGTTAATTCATTGATTCGTGAAACTTTGAGGTTAAAGGTGGTTGTCCTTCGTCCAATAGAACCTACCCATTGTGTGCAAGTGTTTTGTACCTTAAGGCAAAAGTTTATTTGTCCTATTTACTCCGCAGTTGGGGAACCCAATTCATATGAAACCAAACAAAGGAATAAAAAAGATGCATGTGAGGCCCATTCGAAGCCTCCTTCGCAACCGATGATGTTTTTTTTATTTATTTTCCAAAATCAATTGAACTTTAGTCCTTATTTAACCGAAGGATTTTCCAAGAACAACTCAATGCTTGAACACGCAGACAACGGGAGGGGGACAAAATATCACAATCTTTAAATAACCTTCTTGTCTGTCAAGCACCCCTCGCGGCTCTTATTCATCGAATTCTTTACAGCCGCCAGCCCCATTCAGAGCAAAGTCGTCCCCACTGTTTGGCTTTAAAGACGACCGTTTATTTAAGATGACACAACCAGTTCAATGAATAGAAAGTGGTCTCTCCGACAGCCCCACCGCTGCCACCAAGTTCTCGGGCATGTATACGTATCCTTGCAAGTTCATGCCTCCAAACAGAGAGAGAATGAGAGAGGGATCAACTCCCCTGGAACGATGGGGATATGCACAAAAGAAAGCCGTGAAATCAACTGATGGAACAATCTTCTGTATATATGTATGTGTGTAGGTCCTTGTGACGTTCAGATGACATTGACATGATTTGCGGTCCCCTTCAGATCGCTACGAAATTAGGTAGTATTGAAGGACGAAAAAAAAAAAAGAATAAATTTATTAATTTTTTATGGCCTACTCCACTCCAATCGGATGTAGGGTGGCAATTGGGAATAGGATGATGGATTCCTTTCTCATCCTTAACTCCCTGCACCCCCTTGTGCGGTGGGTGGGTAGGGCAAGAAGTGACCTTTTTTTCTCCGTTCCTCGTTAAATTGTTTTTCATTTTTAAGTGTCAAGCTGTGCGACGACAACGACGATGACGATGACGATGACGACCGACACGATGGAAGGACATATGATAAATGTAAACTGATTTTGTAAGAAAATTCAGTGATTACCCACTTCAGGAGTGACCTCGGGTAAATTAAACGATGTTCGGAGGAAGGACCAGATTCGTCCTTTCGTCTTCCTTTTTTTTTTTTTTTTTGCTTTATTCCTGATGGGACATTTTTACAGCTGTCCTCGCCGTGTAATTCAATTATTGGTACAAGCGTTTTATGGGATGTTTTTGTGTTGCCCCCTGAATGGGGACAAAAGTTTTATAGAAATTTTTTTTATTTTTGAAATTTTTGTAAAAGAGGCCGTGCGCCGGGTACTTCTTTTTATTAATTTGTGTTCCGAGATGTCTATTTTTGAAATTGGAAATATAAATTTTAGAACTTATTGAGAGTACTTACACATTTTATTGGCATCACGGTATTGAATTGGTAAAGGTGGGAGCAGGCGAGCGAGCCTCTGACGTTTATGGTGGCTGAATTGAATTTTCGGGTCACCACATTTGGAAAATAAAATTTTGGCTGTGCAAGTGAAACTTCAAGAAGCACTCAAACTTTTTGAATTATGTTTGGAGCAGAGGCGGGCCAAAATGAGGGGAGGTTTTTAAGTCGCCTTTGAATTGGGGGACTATTCACCTCCTAGTGGGGAGAGTTTGGTGGCCATCGGGAGGTACTTCAGAGTAGGAATGTCGAGTACTGATACTAGACTGGTTGCAGTTCATCTAGGTGCATACAGATTCATTTGGTGAGGTTTGGTGATGTCCATGTTTCCACTCCCTGGTGCTGAATTGACGGTTAGGTATAGATATCGGGGATCGCTGGCACTATTCTTCTATTGATCGTGATCATGTGTGTCTAAGTCTGGTTATAAAGGGGTACAGACTGGTTGTCAAGCTTCCTCGACAATGCCTCGGAAAGTGAAGCCACTCACATCATGAGATTCTTAAGACCAAAGAGTTGGTGGGTTGTGTGACCAAAATTCTGTATAATTCCCAAAAAAAACACTTGTTCCTATTATTATGGCCAGTTATGGGGACACAAATTGTTGCTTTATACACATGTACACAGGGCGAGTTGTCCAAAGCAGACATGATGCAGAATAGCCGATAAATTCCATCATTTTTTGAACTATTTAGGTTTTGTTAAACTGAGTTAGAGATCAGTGATCAAAAACACGACATTTCGAAAAACTTGGCTTTTTAAAGAGGGTCTTGCTGACGACCAAGTGGTCTTAATAAGGTTGCTGGTTGGTATTTACCTTCCATAAGCTTGGTCCCAGAATGTACATTTGAAACCCAAAAATGGTTTAAAAAAAAATGTTACGTATACGCCACCGAAATGGGGATATTCCGTGTAAGTGAATTTGTGATCCTGTCAAACAAAAGTTCGAGAGAATACATAACGCAACTTGCAAACTGAAAGATTTTCCTTTTCCTTTCAAATGGAACAAACATCCGGTCCTGGAATATGTAGAGAATAAGAAAAAGGTACAAGTATTTGGTTCGTCCAAAGTAGTTGGCTTGTTAGCGTAGACTTGGCGTCCAGTCGTATGATCGCTGACTCGCCTTGAAATGACCCATTCGCCAAATTTCTGTTTTACCACTTCGAGAGTTGAGTCGCTTGAATGGGATGTACCGCCACCGTCTTTTTGGAACCAGAGGCAAATTAGCAAACGTTAGGCTTTGTCTATGGTTGTCAGGCTTCAATTCTTGCATCAGCACAATCTTATAGACTCAAATCCAAGAGACTAGAGAAACTATAAAGACACAGAAGCAGAGGAAGACTCAACTCATTTCCATTGCGTCGTTGGGCTGAAAATTAACTCGGAAAAAACAAAAGTGATCAGCCTAGGACCGAGCTCATCAGCTGATGTATGCATTGCTGGACAAACGGTTGAGAGAGTTGAGAGTTTTCAATACCTTGGGAGTATTGTCTCAACCGATGGCGGAACCGATCTGGATGTAGCCAGCCGAATAGGAAAAGCAAAATCTGCGTTTGGAATGCTATCCGCAAATTGGCGTAGCAATGCGATTAGCTTAACCACCAGGCTACGACTGTTCCATTCCAATGTTGAATCCGTTGATCTCAATGGCAGCAGCTTAAGTCACACACCGACACCCAGGATGATTCGCAAGATGTTAGCTGGTACAGAACCAGAGGTAAACCAACCCAGATCCAGCTAACTTTACTTTGGGGCTTTTCTGGTCACGTAAATTCTCTTACAGAAAAGTTTGCTTTCCCAACTGATTTGTCGCCTGAAAATCATCCGAAGAATTTTGAGTTTAAAAAAAGGACTTCCTCATCCACCTTCAATCTCCAGCGCCATATAGCAGGGCTGGGATGACAATCTTGACGATCCTGCTACTCAATTGTATTCTCTAGCCATAGGAACAGCGAGTAGCAAGAGTAATTCTTAGTTTTCGCACGAAGTCACCCGACATCAGAGGTCTCGTTTAATATTGTTTCCGACATTATGAAGCAGCAAACGTCCATCACCCTCATCCTACACAATCTAAAGAGTTTTGCATGGATGTCCAACTTAAACATGAATCTGCATAGTTCGTCTCCATAAATTCTGTCATATGTGGCCTTAAAGTCGAAAAATTTGAATGCCTATCTGGACTTCTTGGGTGATCTTCATGCCATACTTAGGATATTAGTCATATGTTAGTCAAGGACCTCGCAGAAATACTCCTCCTTGCCACACCATATTTTTCTTCTTTGATGGGTCAGGGTATATGTTACCTAATTAAGCCTTAATCTCGATAAGGTTCACTAGTGTGGCGCAGGTTCAAGACCTCATACCAAAGTCAGCCGCTTACAGCAAATACGAGCCCAAACAGAAGCAGTTTCCGTGCTTTGTAGCGTTCAACGAAGGATGCGTCACAATCGTTAATTCTTCCTTTGTCCAACCTATTCTACTGTACTTCCTGAATGAGGGTGATGTCTGCTTTAAGTAGGCTAAGGCGCTGATAATTATTCAGCTGCATATAGTCTGTTCATTCTACGACCCTTCCACGTGTAGTTTCAAAAGTCGTTGTCCTTTTTTAGTTGTACAGTGTCGTCAGCAGAGAATCCATCCTTTTCCGAGGCGTCTAGTTGCCTCGGAGCTATTGACTCTTCCATGGTAGGAAAGTTGCTCTGGGGCCCAACCCCTTAGCCTGGAGGACCAGTTCCGTTTTATACCTCTGGACAAGGACTCGGGTGCCCACTTCAGAGATATGAGCTTAGCCGTTAGCCCATAAAGGATTCATCCGCCATCAACACCTGGGCTCATAATTCGAGATCCCTGTTGACCTCATAGTTTAACCTAACTTACACTGTAAGCATCAACATTGATTCAATTCAGCGGATTTGTTCACAGGAGGAAGAGGAAATGTTTTAGTGACTATTGCCACTAACGACAGTTTCCTGTCGAGGTACTAGCCACCCAGCAGCCACCAACATGGAGGTGTAGAGTAGGAAATGGTAGTGCAAGACTTGCTTCCTCATATATTTGGATCACTACCATTAGCTCACTGAAAACATTCACATTAAGTAGAAGGCACGCAACAGCAATTGTATCCTTTATCTGCCCAGATATCCTTTCTCAGGAACACCGATACCGATGGAATAGAAAAAATCAATTATTTTTGGTGCATAGAACATGTACTCCTTCGCAATCCTTCGCGGAGCTCTTTCTCCCACCCAGAACCCCAGACGCCCTGCTCTCAATTTGGAAAAGTCATTGAACGCCCCCACACCTAGCTGCAGACTTATAACTTGAAGCGACTTTCAATTGTGATTTTCACGCCAATGAAGTCGTCTTCATCAAAAAAAAAGGAAAAAAAAAAAACCAAACCCCCTTGGTGGTGTTTTTTTTTTTTTTTTTGACTTCACCCTGACGACACTATATCGCGGTGCTGCCAAATGAATTGTCAATTTAGGACCAATTCAGCGGTAAGTAAATGCTGCCACACTGATCGGTATGTCTCATGGGGATTATGACTAATTTGATCTGAGTTGTGCCGTCTTCATCATCGCTTGTGACAGTCCCAAGATGACTCTATTCACTTGGCTCCTTGGAGCATTTATACGCCCTGTTTTGTGGATACAGCGCACAAAGGAGATGGGGGGGGGGGGGGGGGCTACGAGTATAAGAAAAAGCATTAAAAACTCAATTTATTCTCAAGTGTTTCTCTTTCTCTCTTTGGAGTTGTGTTGTCCTCCTTGTACCCATCTGGATGGAGGCAAAAAAAAAAAAGAAAATAAGGACATCATTGAAGCGGGTTTAAGGACTTCAGTCGGCATCACACCGCACATATCCACTGTGCGAATGTGCTTCGAGTGTCCTTATGCGGAATCAGGCGAACCAAAAACGTTGAGTACGAGATGATTATGGTGATGGCGATGACAATGATGATGATGATTATCTAAATCCATATCGGAGAGAGAGACAGGATCTCGTACACTCTCACATATTGTGCAGCAGGGAGTTTTTGTTTTCTCCTTGCCAGTGTTAGCCGAAGAGGATTGTGTATCCTTCTTTATTCGCTCATTTTTCTTTAACGAGCCGGCGACTTGCTGCGAGGCGTTTGTTTGACATAAATAGACAATTTTTGTGCTGTCCTTACGCTGTCGCTTCACATTTCTTTCGTTTTCGTTTTCGTTTTCGTTTTAATTTTTTTTTTTTTCGTCATCTTCGTCCTTTGGTTAAAGTGAGACTCCTTCGCAGACAGTATGGTGTCTGCATTTAAATTTTAATGGGATTAGAAGCACAAAATACCGCTGGTGGCAAGCAAGAGTGAGTGGAATGAAGCTTTGGTCCTTGAATCGGATCCTTTTGGGGGGTTTTTATGACAGCAAAGCTCATAACAGTTAATAAGTGTGTGCGTCGTTATGGAAGGAAGGTAACTGAAGCCCCATAACGATGATTTGTTTTATTGACTATCAATTTAATTTAGAGTGGGAAATTAAGTGAAGTCAGGTGCGTTAAACTGGACGTGGCAGGGACGATATTTAGTTGCCTATAGTACGAATTGAAATCAAGGATATTACAGAAAAGTATATTTTTAAGGACGAATGAAAAGTTGGAGAATCAGATCAAGTTTTCACGCTAAGGAAAATCTTGGAAAAGACCAACGAGACCCACCACCTCTTCATCGACTTTAAAGGCGCATACGACAGCATTCATCGTCTTGAGCTCTACAAGGCGATGGCCGAACTCGGGATCCCGGCAAAATTGAACACGCGGTGCTATGTGCAATTTGGGAACAGCTCTTCTGAACTATTCCAAACTTGCACCGGATTTCGGGAAGGAGATGCGCTGTCTTGTGACTTTTTCAATCTAGTGCTGGAACAGATAGTGCGCAGGGCAGGTATCAGCACGGAAGGCACTATCTTCAATAAATCTGTCCAGCTACTGGGATATGCAGACGACATCGACATCATCGGTCGCTCCCAGCGTGCCGTTATAGAAGCTTTCACGGCAATTGAAGAAGAGGCGAAACGAGTTGGCTTTGAAGTAAATGAGGACAAGACCAAGTACCTGTTGTCAGCAAACAGAGAAGCATCGGTCCACCGCCTAGGACAAAACGTTACTGTTGGCAACAGTAACTTTGAGGTAGTTAGGGAGTTTACCTACCTCGGAGTAAATATCAACTCCACGAACGACACCTTAGTGGAGATTCGGCGAAGACTTACCCTAGGAAACTGCTGCTACTTCGGTTTGGCAAAACAAATGGGTTCAAAACTCCTATCTCGGAAGACGAAATGTATGCTCTACAAAACTCTGATCCTGCCAGTTCTGCTATATGGAGCCGAGTGCTGGACGATAAGCAGGAAACCAGAGCACATGTTGGGCACTTTCGAGAGAAAAATTCTTAGTCGAATTTTCGGTCCCATAGGCGAGGAGGGCGAATGGAGGAGAAGATACAACCGCGAACTCTATGAGCTGTACTACACTGGCTCGGCCACATCGAGCGAATGGACAATAATGCTCCAACAAAGAGGATCTTCGACTCACAGCCCCCAGGTTCGAAACGACAACGAAGACCGAACCTCCGTTTTAAAGACCAAGCTATCGCGGATGCCAGAGCGCTTGGTCTGGGCAACTGGAAGCAACGTGCCCGGGATCGAAGAGAATGGAAGGCTACCGTGTCTCAGGCAGGGACTCTTCACGGGTCGGGAGCCCGTTAAGTAAAGTAAGTAAGAATCAGATTGCAAACTGTCTTGTCATAAAGATAATCATCACTGTAATATATTTTACTAGCGCCACCTAGCTTTTGTATACCATATCTTGAACGCAGCCTGGCTGTCATCTGGCTGTCAACCTGAAGCACAAAATAAACTATGGCGTAGAATTTCCGGTGGCATGAGTGTTGAGAATGCGTTTTAGATGACACGGATTTGTATGTTCTAGGTGACCATCTTCATCAACTGTGACAGCAGCAAGTATTCTGAAGTATTCTAGTTGCCTCCAATCAACTCTAAAAGCGTCCGAGTATTCCCAGCTTGAAGAAAGGCAGCCTGTCTAGTCAGTGGTATATGCTTACCAAAGCAATAATACTTCCTCTGCCCAGACAATTCGACTCCGTGATGAATACCGAAGAAGAAATAATTGTAATTTAGAACAA
Source organism: Xylota segnis (assembly GCA_963583995.1). Classification (NCBI taxonomy): domain Eukaryota; kingdom Metazoa; phylum Arthropoda; class Insecta; order Diptera; family Syrphidae; genus Xylota; species Xylota segnis. Next base: position 46,543,239 of record OY757236.1, on the reverse strand, counting down.
CGTGGACAAGTTATTACTGACAGATGGTCACTTGGCTTAACTTTTTGAGTCCTTCAGCTCTATGCCGAGGATTGTCTGTTCCCTGTCAATAAATGCCGAATCTTCGATTTCTTTTTCGTTCTAAAATGTTGTCAGAAGTTCCCAGAAAACTAAGAGCCTTGGTGCCCAGCAGAGACAATGAAGGTAATCCTTGGTGATACTCAGAAGCCTCCTTTTATTGCAGAGCCTAGGCTATAGATGGTCAGAGCCTAGGCTTCGGAACCGTCAGTGTAAAATTTGAGCAGTTTTTTGGCAGGGTCGGTTCGTTCAATCAAAACTTTTTGAGAGCTTAAGCATCGGAAGTATTCAGTGTAACCATTGCGGTCTTCTATCGGTCCAAGGTTCTGTTTCTTCCCCAAAATTTGTTGGGCGGTACTCTCATAGGTTCTATGATACTAATGCGGAGATTTCTCTGGATTTTGGTGGGACTTTAGAGATGATGGTGATCTCTATTGAAGAAGCAGTAAATCGCACTTAGCTTGAAATCCCTTTGAGTCAGACTAGCCACAATTATCCCTTTTGGTTAAATCAAAACTATAAACTAGGTCTCGACAGGGTTGAGGAAGAGCCCTTTCCCTAAGCACAATTTAATGACTATACCAAGTGGTGACAAGATGGACATTAAATGGTTTAAGTGAGATCGCCTAACCTAAGCTTAAGACATCTAGATACGATCTGGCACGTAACATCGTATAATTAGGTCAGCAACTGGTTGTTAGTCCTTCCTATTCTGGAGAACGTTTCGTCGGCTAGAGTTTGCAATGGTCGAGTTGATGGCATTGATGATTGACCTCACCGCGTCGGCGTTGATAAGGTATTCAGTATAAAACGTTGGCGGCTAGATTTAGGATTTAACGTCATACCCAGCGTAGGTGGTCGATAACCTGTGGCAAATGACGATGCATCGATAGTATACTGGCGTGACCAGTGTGTTGTTCCTGCTATTGTTTGGGGTTTCGCAGCCTAATAGCTAAGCAGACAGCCAGTTCTCCACTGACTAAGTGGAGCATGGTTGGAACGCAACAGTGAAAGGGGTTCTCAGTTGCTTCCCCAGAAGGGGCCACCAAACTAGTACTCCAAATATGTGGACAAGTTTAAATACCAAAATTTGCAACCAGTGCATAATAGCTCGTTGTAGGTGGAGCCTACATCCTTTTTGGATATGTATAGGACACTCAGGGAATTCCTGGGACGTTCGACTATGTTTTCTCTTTAAATAATCTTGCAGTCAAACTTAAGGCCTAAATAGTTCGCACTGTTTAAAAGGGTACGTGGGAGATAAGTCAGGGAGTTTGTGGTCACTTGCGAACAGGGCCAACTCAGTCTTCGTTGGATTGACAGAGTGACCTTAGCCTCTTGAAAGTAGGCTGCATAACATCATCTGCTTAGGCGATAACTTAACACTAAGCTTTTCCTATTTTTAGAAAGGGGGTTCGTTGAGCACTAGATCCCATAGTAATGGAAACAATACTACCCTTCGGGGATACCTTGACGTACACGTCGTTTGACAGTGCTGCTTCCAAAGAATGCAGTGATAACTCTGCTTTTAAGCAATCAGAAGCTGATAGTTTCCCAAATATTGAGTTTCCGTAAGGCTTTGAGAAACTCCCTCTATAGGAACTTGGCGTTCTTCCTGTTCTGAGTTAATGCTTTTATGGTTTCTTGGTCTAATGCTAGTCTTTCAGGATATGATTTCGAGATCATGTCTCTCGTCTAGGGAGACCGCCTGAGTAAAGATTGTTGTCGGCCTTTTGCGGCTGTCAATTTGTCCTTGAACAGGAATGAAATGGCCTAAAGTTCTAAAGGCTTTAAACGAATAAGAAACACAGATACGAGAGAGAAATAATCGACAGGCCTGGACCCATTATCAGGTGGGGTGCTTTGGAAGGACTAAAGTGGTCATCTTGATTTGGTTTGTGTTATCCTTTATAAGTCTTATCACATCATAATATCCAGGAGAGTCTGTCTTAAAAGGATGTTCTGCAATACCTGTACAGGGTTTGATAGAATCTTTCTGGGTCTAGCTGCGTCCTTAGTGAATTCTGTTTCGCTGCAAATTCTACTCCACGAAACTGCTTTAGCACAGATGTACGTACGTGTTAAGTACATTTTACTTCACACTCACACACCGACCGCATAACAGCATCGTTTTCACTTCAACTCCTTGGAGACATTATCTTTGCTTTATCGCAACAAACAAAACATAACAATTGTCCTTGTCAAAAATAGTTAAGATAAACGCACACCCCACAGCGCCACAGCACAACCCCACTCGCGTGGGTGGCGAGGTCCTTCGCCCCCCCCACCAACATGTGTGCGTGTGTGAATGTAACAAATCGAGTGTCCCTGCTTATTGTTATTTAATTTTCTGATATGAATTGCAACAGCAACACCGCAAAACACCCCATATAGCTTGAAATATGTCCTTCTTCACTTCGCCCCCCACACGAACACACACTCACACTCGAATAACACGAGTGAATGACATTAATTTAGTTCACAGAAAGCGCACACACGAGCCCTCTTCCCGTTTCGCCCGCATACCACATCCTGGGATCCTTGAAATTGCACATAAACACAAATGTATTCCACAAGGAAAGATGTTTCGTTTAAATGAGAGATTTATACTTATGGTGGTTTTGAATGCGGTGTCTTGACTGCACAGCATCCTTCTGGTTTGCCTCCTCGTTCTCTCGTGCTCGTCGAAAAGCCAGGACATACATAGAGTATCTTGGTAGATAGCAATCATCAAGGGAAAATAAAAGAAATCATAATAAACATAACAATAAAGGACATACATTCATATACACACACACGCAAGTGGCAATTCATAACGTTGTTGGCTGCCCTCTCATGCAATGATGCTGCTCATGCCGCTGTGTTTCATGTGGATTTGTGTGGTACGAGTGCGTGTCGGAATGTCCTGGCAAGTGGCGAGCAATTGCAAATGAAGTCGTTTATAAAATACCAAATGAAAGGATAAGTGGCGACTTTTATGGTCTTAGTGTTGGAGAGTGTGTGTGCGTTCGCGATTGCAAAGCTCTTTCCTTTGATCAGCTCCGTCTGTCGGTGGAGGGGTCTAATTGGTCGCAAGGACTCCCTTTATGCATGTCGCTGCCTCGGATCGCAGTATCCCAGGGTGAGGCGCGGATGTGTGCTCAAAAACTTAGGCCTAATTTATTTAATGCCATCCTGCATGGTACTTGGAGTTTTTATTGTGCGCATAAAGTGTTTTATTATGGAGATATGCCGTTGTGGAGATTATCTCCGACGCCAAGCAAATTTGTAAACGTAATTAAGTCCTTAATGTCGCAATTTATGAAATCATTTTATGGGAATATGTTTTGATTATCTCGGGCAGAGAATTCAAGGATTCCTTCCACACGCCTCCGCGCACATATGGTCGGGCGATGTGGATGTGTTATCGTAATTCCAAAATAGTCGTCCAATGTTTGTAACATTGGATTGAGGGGGGGGGGACGGCACCAGGCATTTAGGCAGAATTATTGTTTCTACTTGAGAGTTGTGATAGTGTAATAATTATGCTAACAGGTTGCCTCAAGCGGTGAGCAATAAAGAGAGGTGTTTCCGTGGATTCCGATTAAGTCCCACCACTTCAGCTGGATGATTAGGGCTTTGGAATGAGTTCTTAGCTGCGCTCTTTACCAGTGTACAGCACTCTCCTTTGATGTCCTGCTTAGACGGCGCAGGTGGCAATACCAAACATATGTAGCTTTCTATAGTTTGCCTCAATCCTCTACCGCTGGACATTTTCGTCCAAACCTCGGCACCAATAAGTGCCCTAAGATAGTTGGAGACATAATGTGACAGGTCATTCCATGATCCTGGAGAAATATGTAGGAAAAATCTGTACTACGGATTACCTCACTCCGTTCCTAGATTTTCATAGACCGTTTACTAGCTCGTTCCCAAGCAGGGAAGAATGAAAGGATGGTCAGCCTGCCACCACACCTTCCATCTCTATCTGTACAGGTGGATCTAAGATGGATGTAGGCGTAGGGTCTGGCATTTTTCCTGAACCGCTGGGGATATCTAGATCAGTCCGCCTCCCGAACCATAGGAGTGTTTTCCAAGCGAAGGTCCTGGCAGTGACAATAGCTGTCCGTGAGACTGCGATGAAGCCAATACCTCCTATCACCTTTTTCATCGACAGCCAGGCGGCAATAAAAGCGATTACTGCAAACGAAATAAAATCAAAGCTCTTGGAACACAGCACAAGGTTACACTCTGCTGGGTCCCTGGACACGAAGGTATTCCAGGCAATGAGAAAGCAGACGAATTGGCAAGAAGAGGCCAATCACATCGCAACAGGTAGACACCTCGGTGTTCATCCCGCCTTGCACATTGAAGCAAAAGGCATGGATCTTGGCCAGAAGTGAGGCCAATAGTAGATGGACCTCCCTGGACACCTGTGTGATCACCAGAAGCCTATGGCCTTGCTTTAACAAGAGTAGGACCGATACCTACATATGGTAACCGTAGCTCTACAAATATGGTTCCGATGAACTACCAAACCATTCAGTAGAGAGTTATGCCCCATAATTACTCCTATCCGGGAGCAAGGGGCATATTGGTCCTAGTCTGATCGAATCAAGGCCATAGTGATCTTACAAGTCTTTAACGAGGACCATCTGCTGTTAGCGTGTCCTCAAGCCATAATCCCTGCATCAGTGTGCAAGGCGGAATGAACACCCATGTATCGACCTGTTCTGCTGAAGATTCGGCATCTCGTCTGGCCAGTTCATTGACTTTCTCATTACCTGGTATATTTTCATGTTCAGGAACCCAACAGGGGGTAACCTTGTCCTCTGTTTCAAGAACCTTGAGCTCTTCACGACAGCGCCTCATACTGTTGCAGTAACCTTTTGGCATTGCCTTCAACTCAGTACCACGGGTAGCTATTACCACTGCTAGGACATCCACTTGGATAACACTGAAATGATGAATATGACCAGCGGTTCAGAAAATATGCCTGAACCTATGCCTGTATACAGATTGATCCATCTGTGAAGACGTAGGTGATACGTTTACTGGTAGGCTGACCGCTTTTCCATTCTTCTCTGTCCTAGAACGAGCTTATAAGGGATCTCATGTAATCTAGGTACGGAGTAAGGTAATCAGTGGTACTTCTATCGATTTGGCGATACTTGAGTTAAATAATTATATTCAAGTTTTTCCCACTAAGGTGGAGCTACAGTTCGGGATAAACCTGGCCGTCAACCAGTAAACCTCTCCAGCTCTACCTGATCCTTAGCCTAATCTCCCCGACAAACGCACCTCGGTTTCCTTATCCCAATGTTCATACATTCGCAAGAGGACTTTGCGGCTTTTTGACCGTGAAACGGTCTGCCAAATCGATCATACTGCGATCCTGTATGTCCGAACCTGCGAACCCTTGTAAGCAGCCGACCTCCAAATCTTTCCCTGACACATATGTATTTTTAACCCTCCCAAGACTGTTTCGGCTAAAATAAAAAGAAAGAGACCTAGATGGCTCCCAAGTGGAAATCCAAAAGTGGAAAGCAAGGTTTTTGAAAAGATAGATCTGAGAACAGGTTCGGTTTATGGGAGTTGTTTCAAAAAGTAGCATAAAGGCTGGCAGTAGCAAGTGGAAATATCCAGGACTGATTCGCAACGTAGCGACCCGAAGAAATACTTGATGTGACTTAGCCACCTTCCTTCATTCCGAGTAGGCTATGCTTCAAGTTTAACTGGATTCTGGATCCATATGCCTTCAATATTTCAACCCAAGTTCCATGTGACTTTGCAGTTTGTCATGAATTCTGTGGAGTAATCCTAAACCAAGACAAAAGTTTGATTGATTCTTTGGCATATCTAAGCGGGCTACCTGATCAATTCGAGATTTAAGGATGGTTAATGGTAACGCCCAGGTTTCTCAAATGATATTCGCCAGGCCTGCATGTTCGTCTATATTGCCAATGTCTCTGCAAAGGTTGCAACAGTTCGGTGGCTCTCACTCCAAAAGATGGTTTGGTTAAAGCATAGAGCGCTCTTAGGAACTCTTTCCTTTAGATGGATGTCTAATGGAATCGGTGCCAGTATGGTTTGAATGACTGCAATCTGTGTGGCTCTCATGGAGCTGGTAGTCTCTACTCATGCCGTCCTGGCCAGTGCCTTCAGATGAGTGATCTTAACTACTCCGGCCACCAGACTAGGAGTGGATCTCACGATGGCTGTAGACATTCAGTGTACTCCCATTTCTTACCAACTATTTCGATGCATGTTTGGAAGGCTATGGATACTATCTTCGTCCTTTCCGATATGTTTCCTTCCAAAACCCAAATATTTCCTCTTATTCGAGATTTAGACGGTTGCACCTTTGAGTCTCAAGGGCCCCATCTGTGGACAGATTCTCATATTAGTGAAGAGGGAGGTAGGTTAACATACCTACACATACAAAGCTCACAACTTTCCACCTTTTGAGGTATTGAGCGCTGATATTCCAGTGATGGTTGGTATGAACCATCTGCATGTACGACAATGTCAAAGGACCCCAATTTATAATAATGCCTTTAACCTTTCATTCGTGAGTAGTATCCTACAGAAGTTGGAATAGGATACCACCTTGGGGGGTACTTCTAGAAGCCAGACCATTTCCTTGGTCTATCTTTCTTCCACACTTCTTGACGACACTCTCAGGCTCAGATCCCTCACAAGGATGAGAAAGAATGACCTCAGGCATCGTGTGCATGTGAGCATGTCCCTTTCGTAGAAATTCTGAAGCTTGTCCATTTAAAAACGGTTGGCCAGCAGATCCAGTATCCACATTGTCGTCACCACTAAGAAGTATCTCGGGCTTGATCAGCTTAGGATGACTTCGCTGACATAGGTCATCTTTTGTTTCTCCTGAAAGTCAAATCGTTTCAAGAATTCGTGGTCTAAAGATCACTAAGCACTCCAATCGTACTCGTAGGGATCCAACTGGCTTAAAGGAGATGACTAGCATTCCTTGGAATTTGTTGTTACAATGGCCAACCATTGTCTATAGTACTAAGCAGTAGGTTGGTGGGTCGGTAAGGGCAACAAAGAGCTCAACCACGACTATCTTTGAAGGCGTAAGGCACGTTATATGTTATTGCAACAGAATCGGTGAAAGAACGCATCCCTGTGGGACTCCAGAAGGCATCACAAAACCTTCATTTTTCATAAATTGGCTGATTGCCAAAGAAGTGATATCGTGGCCCAGACTTGCCACGCTCCTTGGGAAAAATCACATCTCATTTCGAACCTTTAACGCCCGGTTCACCGACGGACAATTCCTGACTCGACCATGACAAGTTGTATGTCAATTGGAAGAGAGGAGAACCACAACCCAAAATCAAACACAAAATTAATTCCTAATGACCACTTTTATTGAATCCTTCAAATCAAACGATTGACAACTAGTAGACCAAGGTCATCCTTACCACCACTGTTTGACTTTATGGACAATTGTCTTAACAACGGGCACCTTGACCGCATAGGGCTTGTTCACCTTCACCGGTACATAACGCACAACAGGATAGGGAACATGCTTTTCAACCGGCACTGGTATTTGCTTCTCAACGGGATACGGCACTAACCGCTCGACCGGAATTTTGAGCTCCTTCTCGACTGGAACCTGAACTTGTTTCGTAATCGGGATGTGTATGGGCACAGGCTTTCGCACCGGAATGATGACCGCATGAGAAATTGGAATTTGTACCGGTTTCGAGTAGGGCACATGCAATTTCTTAACAACCGGATACGGCACGTAGTTAATCACATCCGTATGCTGATGCTGGGATGTGGTAAACCCAGCATGATTCTGATGATGATGATGATGCTCAGAGTAGGACCCTTCATCGGCACTCGTCGCCGAATGGTAATCACCACCGCCACCACCACCGCTCACACCAGTGACATCGGATTCGTGTTCATATTGATGTGAGAAATTATTATCCACAAACTTATCAATGTCGCTTTGATGAGGAACATCATAGGCATTCCCCGAACCAGCAGCAGCAGCACCTGAGTGATGGTATGTCAACGGTTGATGATGATGATGGTATCCAGCAGAGATGTGGCTTTGTTGTTCATCACTACCGACATCGCTGTTGCCATATCGCGCCTGGCTACTACCGTCGTCAGTTCGATATTCGATTGAGTCCTGCTGATGCTGAACGAAGTCATTCATCCCAACACCGTATCCCTTCAGATAATCATTGAGTGTGTTCGCAGCTCCATTATCCTTTGTAGACGCCGCATAGTGTGCAGCGTCATTCGTTCTCAATGCACTGCCCGTTGCCGAAGCATAGTTGTCTGCCGTGCCTCCTGCACCATAAGCCAAAGCTGTTCCCAGTTGCCATGCTAACAGCAATAACACCACCAATGGTCGTCTCTCCTGAGGATCACAGCACATGTTTACATCTCGTGAATAAAAATATTCTTTTCAACTTACCATATCCATGGTAGCTCCAGAGTGAAATAGTTCCGCCATGTAGTCTTGTCGTGGATGATTACTCGGTAGCGGTCCTGGCTGTTGTATTGTTCTCCAGTGCTCGCGTCGCGCATTTATATGACATGTCCCCCTGAAGACACCGTACTGTGCCCAACGTGAACTAAATCCCAAGTAGCGAAGGCCAAAGCATCTGTGATGGCAATTATGCAGCCAATGCCGGGGATGCGGATGAAAGTGAATTGGGATGCCCCCCCTCCCTACCATCCGGCCAGCATCTATGCGAACAAATTCGAAAGACAAAGTTGAGTTGCGGATTTGAAAGTCCGGGGAACAGACTTTCGCTGGATTAGAAGTGCGCGCGCTATTGGATTTATGCAACCGAAGGTGAACGCTTCAAGTGCTGATAGATAGTCTTGCCGACTGAAATGGGGGACCTTTTGGGTGAACGCCCAACGTCGTTGGTGCAACCTTCAATTTGGCATAAACTAGAGCGAACGGGATGTGTGCGTTGGGCACCAGTGCTTCGGTATTGATTGCGCGCCAGCCAATTATGGCGAATGAATTGGCTATGATGGCAAAGCCAGGCCAATGTAAATGGTGGGGCTGTCGGCGTTGGCTGTGTGTAATTGGCGGAAGTAGCGAATTCTTGGCCAGCAGTACCTTATTACAGATACTTATCGACTCTATAGATGTTTAATTTGCTTTCCATTGAATTGGCCATTCCAGCCTGCACAATGGGCACCTGCATGTCTATCTGTTTGCAGAGTGTTAAAACTTTTGTTACCGTCCCTCTGGCCATAGATATGTGTGTATGTTTGTGCTGGCCATGTGCACAGTTTGCATTGCATGCATCGGTGGTTTGGGAAGATGGCTTGCATTCCATTAGGTACTGATGCTCCACGCAGTGACTCCTAGGTGAGCAACTAATGATGAGAGGGCCTTGGGTCAAGAAAGAAAAACCTCATCAGTCATGTTTGAGAGCGGATTTCAGAAGTGCAATGGTTTTGCTTGGAGGCTAAAAGGTTGAGCCACGATTAAAATAACAACTCCGGACTGAGGTGCGCTGGGAATGGCGGTGGGTATCTGCACTTAACAAGCGGCACGCAGCATTATAATAGCGGAAGTAATGGACTGTTATAAACCCTACACACCCACAGAGATATCGAAAAAGATTGTGGTACGTAAAGTTGGCAGAAGGATTCACTGGTTCTCGCTGTTGATTCCTCACTTTAGGGATCCCTATGCAGGACATTGTTTAAATAGTTTATATTCGAAATAAATTCTTCTTATGGTATGCTGTACTTGATAAGCATTCAAACACACGTATATAGTTTACAATAAGTAATTTCAGGATACAGAAGGGGTTCCTACTACTTGCCTTGTAGGAACCAAAACTGATGACATACCCGTCTGTACATAGCTGCTACTTTCCACTGAGCCTTACAGTACCGGAATTTGAAAACTTCTTCGATAGACTTGGACTCTGGATGCCTGAGACCAGAGTCGAAAACTGGAGTGGGACAGTTGCAGAACAAATAGGAGAAGAATTTCGCCGCACTTAACATAATCCTTCCGATAGTGGCCACGAAAAAACATTTAATCTACACGAAGTGGGTAAGATGTTCCTTAGCCCAAATCAATTCCCAAGGAGCGACTCAAGACCTAGAATGGAAGCCAAAGACTTCTGATAAAGATGTGTTTTACTTATACTGGAAGAATACAACACTGTCAGACCCAGAGAAAGACAAAGCGAAGCGATGTTGCTATGGTGGGGATCAAGGGAAAACGTAAACTAGTACGCATCCAGCTAAAAGGGATAATTACTACCTGCAACAGATGTGGAGTACCCCTTATAACACAAAGCCAGACCCGAATTGTGTCTTACTTACTTACTTAACGGGCTGCCAACCCGGAAGAGTCTCTGCCTAAGATAAGGCAGCCTTCCACACCCTTCGATCTGATTCCAAATGTTTAGACCAAGCGCTCTACGCTCAAGTGCAAAATGTATGTTCGGTCTTCCTTGTCATCTCATAACTGGGAGCTGTGATTCGAGGATCCACTTTTCCGAAGCTCTTGATACAGCTCATAGAGCTGCTCTACTTTCCTGCTTATCGTCCAGCACTTGGCTCCAGGCATGGCTTCATCCGCCTACATATGTACACCTAGATTGATTATTTGGTCCATATACCCCACCAAAACATCAGAATCATATTTGAAATCTCCGCTCTTAGACCATCAGAGCCGAGCATTTTGAAAGCTACGAGGAGGATGGGTTCTTCATTGACTAGATGCTGGTTCTCTTCTTGCCCTACTACCCTCCCTTCTTAATACCGAATTAAGTAGGTGCTGGAAAGGATCCTTGAATAATACTATTCTCTACGCTGGAATACTAGGAACCGGTGACTAGGTTTCCTATACTTTTTCGAAGAGCTTAGGTGCCCACTTGAAGCCAGTTTCTTGGCTTTTCTAAGGACCTTTCGAGAGTCGTTCTTGTAAGATGCAATCATCATACCAAAGGCCCCTTTTAGGTGTATATTTGTAACTTATGTTGCACTCGGTTATGTCTTTGTCTCTATGGGTGATGGGAGAGAGTCTCTTGCTTAGGCACTTTCTACAGGCTTGGTTCTATAGACTCGGCTCAGAGCTTCCTCTCCTTGGATAACCTAGCTCTGAATTTCGACAGTTTCCACATTCGTACCTAGCCTCTTAGTAGTTCGAGCATCTGTAGAGCGCGCGGCTGCTGTGTGGATTCGTAGTCTTGAATTGTTGCAAAATCGGTTAGCCGTTGTCTGTTGTCGTGCCGAGGAGAGTGTGCTTTCCAACTAACTCGTCAAAGATGTTTTCTTCGGCACTCACCACATCAGCACCGATAATCGATTACCAGATCCGAGTAAAAGCAAGACAATAACGAAGGAAATGATTCAGAGTATCATCGCCTTCTCCATACGCGTCCCAGATAGCCTAGCACACTATGATGCTTACCGTAAGGAAGTCTCCGTTGTCTGTCCGCATTCCAGAGACTAATACCACACACATTTGTGTTCATAAGAAACCTAATTGTCAGTCCTAATCGAGGAAATGGAAAATCATCCTCTGAGCCATGCTGAGCAATCTCCTGGAACTCAGATAAGAGTTCAGCCTTGGGACCGTAATTCAAAAAGTTGAACTATTTGGAAATGGGTTGAGCAAGGCCTTAAGCTTTTCATCTGGCTGTCGCTATAGACGCAGACATTCTGATCCATCCACCCATTCTTAAGAATATAGTCCGCAGTCATTAGGCCATGCTTGCCTAACGCGTACTGTCGCTCTCCACGACGACACCTGCCCTGGACTCGAGAAGTTCTCAAGCCATCCGTAAAGATTCGACTATAGCCCAACCCAGGCTTAAAGATTGGCTCAAGCTAGCCCTTAACGCAGTCGACTCTAAGTATGCATAGCAGACGACGTTTCCCTGCCATTGCATCAGGCAGCGTATCCATGGAACTAGGATCAGTAGACAAATGTCACACAAGGTCATCGGAGGTCCAGTATGGTAATACTAAGAGCCACGTCGTCTAAGACGGTAGGTAGCTTTTATAGAACATCGCATGACACTTAAATCAACAGCAACACCTTAATGGCTGCTTGACTGTCCAAGCCGGTGAAACCATTCTTTAGGCTGAACGAGCGCTTTGTATCCTGAAACGCATAGTAGAAGCCAGCTCCTATACCCCTATTCATTTTGAATTGATCACTGTTCGTCCTTGGTACAGACTATATGCTCATTCCACTTCCCTTGGGATCTTAAGGATCCTAATATTGAATCTTTAATTCGACAGTGGTACTATGTAATCCGTTTCCGTCCGCATTTTCGGGATAGTCGACCTTAAAATAGAGGCTTGACCATAAAGCCTAGTTTGTCGATTTTTTCCAGTCAAGTGGAGTGAAATAGAGTGTTGTGCCTTGGACCCTATCACTCTCAAGCAGCCTCCTCTTTGTATCCTTGTAACACTGTTGAGGCTGCATTTCTTTTCGAACCAACCTAACAAGCCATATGTTCGGGATGGGTGCCACCATTGGTTTAAGCTCCAATCTTATCCCAATCTTATGATGAATGCGGCACGAAAAGCCTACCTAAACCAATGTACCACCGAATGGCTACTTTTAGGGTCCACAGGACTGCCATCTATCACATCTGACAGCAAATGCCAATATACACCAAGCTGTTGGGGCCATCACCTTCGGTAGAATGTATCTGTAAGCAATTTTTCAAAACCACTAATGACTGAGAAGAAAAAAGGAACATGTCCTCCTAACTCCAGCGGCTGTGCGGAATTCCGTTTTAATATCAAAGCCAAATTAAGCTCATCTACGCTGGCATCTTGCAATTATTGCCACTTCCACTGCCAACGACACATCCATCCCCATCTACCCGCCCTCGGTCACCCGCTAATTTTCAATTCTACCAGTCGCACTCCGACTCCCCACCGGTGTGAGCCTGTGTGGCTCATTTTTTCCCGTCGCTGCCGCCTGCCAGTGACAGCCAGAGTAACCTACTTGCGTGCCGCAAACCTCCCCTCTTCCTGGTGTAATCTGCATAAATTTTTGGTTGCTTGTAGCACAATTCTCATGCATAAAATGTTAATTAAAATAATTTCCTCCCGGAACCGTAAAAACCTGAACACACATACACCCGATTCGGGGAATGAAGCTGGGCTGACTCCGCCATCCGCACGACATATCACCGTCGTCGACGGCACCGGCCACCGCAAAGAACTCCTGTTTTGGCACGTAACTCCTAACAGTATCGAATAAGCCGTGAAGTCGCTGGGTGGCTGGGGACGGAATATCAAGAATAATAAAAATTCCAATGTTCACTGGAAGCAGCACCCTGCATGCTCGTCCTCGCATAGGAAAGTGGCTGAAGCGAAAAAAATCCTGGAGGCATTTTTTTTTTTTTTTTTTCTTTTATTCACGCTGACTGGCTGGTCACATTGCGTTCAGGCCATATCGTCCTTGTTCGGTGTAATTCCACACAAATTTTCGTATCGACAATGACCGCAACACCACCCAACGGGGTGCTCACATTCACATATGAGTGACACCCGTCTCGTCCACTAGACCAGTTTCGTTACCAGCTTCGCAACCAGGATCACACCCACCCAGGAGGTCCGTTGAATATACGTACATGTGTATGTAGCAAGGACTATGGTGTGGCGTGCGCTGTTTTTGTTTGTCATTCCTTTATCGCGAACATGATGTATGCTCATAATAGTTGGCTTGTATTTCATTTCCCAGCGGTTTTAGGGTAGAACGCACGCAAAGGACCCAGGACCTACCCCACCACCACCACCACCACCAGCAGCTCTGGTTAATCTCTCTCTCTCTCTTCCCACAGAGACAGAGGGAGGGATGAAACTGTGAACAACTCGCACACGTCACCGAGGGAATAAAGACCCAGAGAGAGCCGGATCTCTGGCCGTCAGGTGCTCTTAGCCTTAATCTAATCTAAAGTTTTGTCGCGTTTTTCGTTCAAGCGAATTCGTCCTTTCGTCCTGTTTCAGGGTGGTGGGGCGTCCTGTGCGCAAGAACAACAAGCTGCTCGATGTTTTTTGAATACCTAATTAAGATAAGTAGGTTGATTAGTGGATTCAGTGGCAGTGGATGGATGGAATTACCCGGGACTGCTGCGTGCGAGACGGTCTGTGTGAATTAATCACTTAAAAGGGTTGGTTCTCTCTGTTGCTTCTTGGTGGTTATATGGCAGTAGGCAGCAGGCAACGACGGCGGCGGGTTAATTAGTGCGTGTCCTCCACAATTGGGATTGCACAATTTTTGTAATGGACTCGAGTGAGGAACATGTGTGCTGCGGTTCTCGACAGCGATGGTTTATTATGATGTGGTGGTGACCTGCGAGGTGTGTTAATTTTAATCAAAGACCTCTCTGTGCATATGTTAGCCTGGGTGAGGGCGTGTTCGTTGGTTCATGATTTGAATAAATCAGTCGAGTTTTTGGTTGGGTAGGGTGCTGCAGGAAATAAATGAATAAATTGCACAGCAGCCGGTTAATGTGTGCGCGCTGCGCGCTGGGCGGGCAGGGGTTCCATGAACTTAGCCGAATACATTGTTATTGTGGTTATGTTGGAGATTTATGTAATTTATACACTAAAGTGCGGTTCCTTAATGGCGGGCAACAGCATGCGATGAATGAATTCGAGAAATGTAGTTCTATGTAGGGTGTACCATCAGGGTGGCTATATTCCCCATAGCAACTTCTCTAGATAATCCTCTATTGGAAGCCGAGGTTTCCTCAATACTTTATTGAAGATGACAGACGTATTGTGTCACATTAGTCGAAAAAACGTGGTTCTTGTACTTAAATGCAGCTGTGTCACAGTTTTGAAGGGGTTTCCAATAGGGACATAACAATTTGGAACTTTATTTCAAACGCACTCTTAAACTTTTTTTTATGATTTGTTGATACCAAAATATCACCTAAGGCCCGCGTTCAAGAATCCAATAACATTAGAAAAGCTCAAAATGAATATCGAACGTGAATCTGCCAACATTTCAGGTGATACGTGTGAAAAAGTGGTGAAAAATGTCCTCCTAAGAAGCGATCGTTGGAAACATGCTCATAGTGATCATATGAACAAGATCGAATTTTATTCTCAAACTTATGCATGTGTACTATATATGAAAGAAATTTAGACTTGATATCTTACTAATTGTGTAATTTATTTAGATACAAAATTGTTATGTGCTTATAGGAAAACTCGTTAGGCTGGCACTCCATGCTGAAGAGGTTACAGCATCAGGCACTAGAACCGAAGATCTGTCACCTGCTACCTATACAATCAAAGGCAGGACAATTGCAAAGGAAATGACACGAAGTATTGTCGCCAAATCCCTAAACGTAGCACACAGTTGTGTCAGGTAAATGGATAGATGGATCGATGAGGGAAGAAGGACTTGTGAACTCATTGTAACCTCAAATGGGAGTTTGGTCCCAGTAGCTGTACTGGCCTCCACAACCACAATTGCAGAGTTGAACATCAGAAAGTTCTTGCTTTTTCTGGAGCTAACATCGTCCTATCGTTCTGTTCCTTAACTGATCGGGATTGGCCTTCAGGGAGAGATAGTGAGACGCATCTTTGTGAACCTTGTCATCGTTGAGTGTAAGTTTCATTGTGCGGATCCTTATAAATTATATCGAGTGAGAGCACCTACTGACATAAGTAAGAATTTTCTGTCAAGTTTTCTCATATCGTGGCCAGAAATTCCGTGATATAGAGTTCCAATGACACAGAGTTGACTGGCATTCGATTCTCGCATACAACTCGCTCCCGAAGGTTACAGAGTAGAGGCGTAATCCAGAGGCATAACCTTGGAATTAGAGATCCAGACAGAGAGAGAATATTGTGCTGCGATTTAAGACAGCGTCGAGCTACTTTGGCTTGACTTTTGCAGCAAAAATTCCTTGATTGACTGACTGTCATTCAAATCGGTGATATCATTTCATGGTACTGCCATTATTGGTACAATACTGACTGTCTTTGTGACTGCCAGGATCTCAGCTTGGGACACAGATTAAGGGTATTTAGTTCCTCGGAGAATTTAGTTCCTGCATCTATCCTTGACCCATCTGTGTAGGAATATAGACTTGCAGTGGAAACACTAGTATATCAAGACTACCAGATTTAGATGCTAATGAAAAGAAAAGAGCCACAAAGTTATCCAGAACCTTTTCTGGTAATAATTTCTTACCCATGTCCAGGAGCATCTCTTCAAATCCTAAAGAATCATCGTCTGAACAGTTTCTGTGTGACCTGGGACCCAAATCCTATTTATAAGACTTTAACCTGAGGACTAGTTTCATAAAGTTCTTGCATTCTCGTATTTTCTCGGAACATATCCGCTATAGACACAGATGCTCCAAGCCCTTCATATACATCCACATCTACTCATTGAGAAAGCATAGATCATTGGTCCTTAGACAGAGTTATACTTACAAAAAAAAAATAGGGAGGTCAAGTATAATCGGTCTCCTCTGAGCTGTTTGACAATTTCTGGAGAAATACCTTCGCTAAATCAAACAGAGTTTCCAGAATAGAGCTAGGCTTACTCTGCAAATCTCCCATGCAGCCTATGTACATAATCCGTTTATTTAAGCTTGGTTTAGAAGGCAGTCACATGCCTACGCTAGACTATTCGTTATGTATGTATCTTGTCCCGCTTTAGGGGCAGATATTTAACGAGCAAACTCCTCCATTCCGCATTGTCCTTTCCGGAGTACCAACGCACACAAGTAGAAGGAAACTTCAACCAACTTGAAAACGCTAAGAACTAAGTCAACCGAAGATGGTTGTTGGTTAAGATACAGGTTTACTTCTTCCCATGTGTAGCCCATCCCCGTAAGGCATGAACTGAGAATAGATGTTTTATGTGAAAGCTGTGAAATGTCCTTGTAGGACTTAAGCTTGATTAGTTTTTAAGGCAACATAGGGCCTGGATATTAGCGAATCCAAATCTACAGCAACCATGGAATCAAACTTGTACTCTGTAGGAGTAGAGGTGAGAAATACATAGGCTTGTGAGGCAATTTTCACGAAAGGACAGCAACTTGGAAGCCCGAAAACCTGTCAAAAATTGAAGAAAGAATGGAATGAGTAACCCTAGAGGTTATTAAAACCTTTTTATGAAAGTTCATTATTTGGCACTAAAAACATAGGAAATTTCGCGAAGTAAAATACCCTCAACGTAGGACTGCCCATATGTCTGTATCTTGTACCACTTGACCTGCAAGGAAGGGCTCTTCAAGTAAAACAATATGGAACGTAGTTTCGTTCTTAGGGAAACACTCTCCCACTTCCTTGATGCAACTGATGACACTTTCTCTACCCTCGACTTGGATGGACGATTCGAAGTAATTTACCCGTGAAGGGAAAATTGGTAAATAAAAATCATTTCTCTACAAAATGAGACGACAATATACACAGATGGTTGCCAGTGAAAACAAGGACTCAGAGTCTTAAACCTTCAAGTGGCCCTCAAACTTCCAGCCACAAGCAGTATGTTTCAAGCAGATACTCCAGCTGTCCTCAACTTTGTTGAATTACTTGAAATGAAATCAGTATCTGACAAGAATATCGCGATTTATATGGATCGTCAGGTTGCCCTTAAAGCGTTAGAATCCATCATCATATTCAGGAATTACCACACAATGTGCAGGACACTATGTACGGTGAACATTGTCAGATTACACTAGGTACCTGGACTGCTATAGAGGTAAGCGAAAAGTCCAATATTAGACAGTATATGTATAAAGCATCAGAGCTTCCTCAATCGATAGGAGCAAAAGGAGTTACTCTACAACATGGCAGACCTAAAATGGTCCACCTTAGGAGGACATAGGGTGTATAAGGCCTTGTGGTCTATGTAAAGTACAAGAAGTCTGGAGTTATTGTCTTCTGAGGAGGCACACCACGAGGTTAGGACTATAAAATACTACAGTGACCTTCAAGTCTCGACGGACATCACAGATTCACTCTGTGAATGACGGGGCACAGCTCGAAGTAGACTAAGCCGCCTTCTTTGACAATTTAGAGGAAGTTGACCAGGAATATCAAATCCCTCGAGGACATGGTTTAGGTTTAGACTGGTTCTCTAGAGATTCCTATGGTGCCTATGAAAAACTCATAACCCTACTCTATCTACCTATGAATACTTGGCGCAACAGATCGATGGGACACATATTCTTTACACAAATGGAAGGGGCCTACTGTTTAATGCCCTGTCCGAAGGGCAATTTGCTTTCTAAGGACAGTTGTACTCTCGAATGTACTCTCAGACACTCGCAAGAAGTGGATTCGTAAAAAAACTTTAACTATTCCGACTGAAATCGAACCTCGAATCCCTAGCTCCATACGCACTAACCACTGACCCACGGCGCCCACACTCTGTCTACCTACTTCTACATTTTACGTCCCCCTATCTACGAGTTTTTCTAGAGGCACGTTATGCCCTAAGAAAGCCACCAACCAAACATGAGTCCTTTGATCCCAAATGTTTAGCTGTAGACTTTTAGAATTACTGTCCTGTCTGAGTCCTTGTATGGAGTTGGTTTTCTGAGTTCGGGACAATGATGCCAAATTCAGAAAATTCGGAAATTTCTTCCAACGACAGGATGGAGCAAACGCATATCACAATGGCAGTGTGCCTCCACCCCCAGTGAGAAAAACGCAAATGCTCCTATGACCTAGACCCATGTGAACTTCAGCAA
Organism: Xylota segnis; assembly: GCA_963583995.1. NCBI lineage: Eukaryota > Metazoa > Arthropoda > Insecta > Diptera > Syrphidae > Xylota > Xylota segnis. The sequence goes on along the minus strand of OY757236.1, from coordinate 46,524,478 downwards.
CCTCCACGTAATACCTAATATTACTCACCCAGTCATTGTTTTTTATATGCAAAACAATTTTTCACCGCCTGACATAAATTTTAACAATAACCTCAATCACCCTTCCTCAGCCAGCCAGGGGTATGTGTGCGACACTTTGATTTGTCCCATAGGTCACATTAACTGTGCGAACTACAAGATACCACCAGATACGCTCCCAACAACAAGGCCGTGAATCGCGATAGCGTGCCGCCAGCGACATGTCCTACAAGAGGCTTTATCAAAATGATTGCCCTCTTAATTATGTACATATGTTAGCTGTTACGCCCGGGCCCGTGCCACGCACAGGGAGCCTACGCCTGAAACCACTTAAGACCCGACCGCAAATTACATTCGCATTACGGAACCAAATGAGTTTTAAAATAAAAAAAAAAATAAAAAAAATATTAAAATTGTCATCCTGCAGTGTGTACAAGGACTTGTGTGTGCAGTTAATCTTTCCTGGAAATATCCCAGAGCCGCCCCCGGCAATCTAGGACCTTTTATAGTTTATCCACAAAAGATAATCCGCACATTCGTGGTGGCATTGGGGATTTCTTAGAATCGAGTCACCTCCCCCGGGAATGGTATTCCTGCTGCGCAAGCAGGGACAATGGATGGCCTGAAATCACAACAGTGCCGGCCAAAGGATCTATTATACATTTTCTGCAATCGATATGTGAATTAATAATTTTAAACGGGTTTCGTGATCAAAGGATAAAGGCTATACATGCTGGCTTAGGGTTGGTTGGGATGGGGTGGAATGGGGTGGAATGGGGTGGCTTAGGGTCTGGGGGTTGGTTAATTTTTGATTCGATTGCGTGCTTCGAAGCGATTCCAGATAAATTCGTTTCGTTTTCTTGTGAAATCAATTATATTGCGATTCATGTTTTCTTGGGTAAATCAATCGGCAATGCCCCGGCATTGTTGTCGGCATGCGGTGGAAGGCGCTATTGAATTCTACCGATTGTTGGGAGCGCAGGTGTTGAACTTGCTTCCGTTGTTATCGAATGATGAATGGAGTTGTAAATGGGCGACAATTAATTGAAAGAAGCATGACAGAGTCAGGTGTTGAACAGACATTACCATTATTCCGTTCCTATAAATAGCTTAATGAACAATTAAAGTTGTATAACTAACAGCCAACAGCGGAAGGCTTATTTAAAGGTTATTCGGGGGAGAAAAGGGCTTGGGTTGTTGTTTCGCGAAGTTGATTGTCCTGAAAACCTTGGAAATCGTTTCATGATCCCGGGAAAGTGTAATTATTGATTCCAATGAATGGCAGGGATTTCTGTGTCAGGACATACTCTATTGGTTATCGATGGAGGAGGAGAGACCATTACAGATACCATTGAGATACATTACTTAGATGGGTCGTCAATTCAGGATAAAACCGGGCACCAAGCAACAATTTCCTTCGGTTACTCCAAAGCGAATGAACACCAATGCTCCGACCCGCTGATTCCCCGAACCAGACCAGCAGTAGAGGAAGACCTCGCCTTAGGTGGAGCACACAAGAAAATGGGGACATCTGGCTGGAGGCTAACTGGCTAGGCTAACTGGCTAGGCCCCTGGTTCACCCCGAACTGTTAGTAAGTTAGTACTCCATTCCAAGACTCAGTGAAATTCTGTCCAAAGGTCATAACAACCTTTCTTTAGAGTTGAGTGGAAACGTTGTAATTGTAATTTGAATCACATACTTCCTGCAGCGGCATCAGTACAGGTTTGGTTGTCATGGCAGACCCCAGCAACGACCTCACTTACTCCGTTTAGGATTCCGTAGGGATCTAAGAATTTTCTCTTGAAAAACTACCCTTGGAACCAGCGAGAGCTTACTATAAAGCGCTGTAGACTATTCATGTGAGCCAACCTAGATTACCAAAGAAGTATGCACCTAAAGGCAATCTTCTTTGAGCGGAAAGAACTTGACTTCTGCAGAAGGATCCCCAGCCTACCTATAATGCAGTGTCGTGCAATGACACCTATTACAATTGCTAGGAGCGTCCTTTTCCAGCTTAAGCCAGATCTATCTGGTGATTGTCCATTGAAGATTGGATTGGAAGGTTGACGTTGAGCTTAAGTAGCAGATTAACTATAGTGAGAGGCATGCCAACATTTACCTTATCCGAGAGGTAATACCCTGATTGGCGAGCTCGTAGGCCATATTATACCCTGGAATGTCGCGGTGCCCCAAATGAGGTAAATATTATATTGTTCAGCCATCCCTTTCAGAGATAGACAGCAATTTAGGTCTGTTTTTGAGTTAAAGGCGGAGGATTCTGGTGATTTAATCGCGACTAGAGTATCGGTATAGATACCCAAGTCTTGATCACCATGATCTCCACTACAGTAATAAGGAAGACGGAAGAGAATATTTAGACGTGGATCACTGGAGAAGACACCTCCTCCGACTCCTGACTCTGTTTTTGATCATCCATCCGTGTAGAATGATACGAACCTCTTATTTTGTAGTCACGAGTCTTCCCTCAAGTCTAGTCCTGAGGCGATAAATGAATCAAACTTATAGTCGGTGTCCTCGTTTAGAAATTCAAGATTGAATAGAGGAGTGTCCTGTTCTAAGCGTAGATCACTGAGAGGTAGCCTTCAAACGAGTGGCTGAAGAGGCTGTGATTTGTTTTCCATTGATGCGCTAAGGCGACAGGTGAAACAGTGTGTCTAGGCTTGCAGTCTAGATGGATAGCATGCACCATATCCATAGTTAAAGTCCAAACAACTTCAACAGTTTCTCTCCAAAAAAATACCTTGACTATGACAAGATGAAGAACATTATGTTGCTGAAATCCCAAGACAGTGTCATGCCCTTTATCGAAGCTGCATGTTTTTTTTTTTCCATCATATCCGCCAGTCTTATATGCGGTTCGAGTTATTTTTATCCCGAAAGTAGACTGCCGATAGACACGGAACGATCTCTAGGATTTCGGCGAAACTTGGGTATGATCCTCGCTTACTAAAGCTGTAGATGGACCGTCTTTAGCAAGACCAGCTGTAAAAGGAAAAATGTAATATTTCAAGATCTGGGCTTTGATCTGAAAGTAAGTATCGAGTTAGTTTTGTTGAAGAGATCACCAACATGGCCAATTGTCCTCCCTTTCTGATACTTCTTTAAACATCGAGTCTTAACCAAAGCTTCTGTGAGAAAATAAGACCATTAAACAGCCAAAGATTTGAATTCAGCCAAATTGCAAAATCAAAGTCCAAATTCGTCTTCGTGAAGCATGTTCAGACACTGTATTCCATTCCTCAATAATATCCTTTTTCTGGGACTTGAAACAGAAGCAAATGCTATGCCAAGACTTAACCATTCCGTCTTCAGTGAGCCTGCAATCTTTATATCAAATCCGAGTCTGTACGCTCACTGACGGTGCGGGGATTTTCCAAACGTATTTGACATAAAGGATTATCCTAGTGGCACTTTCACATCATACCTTTCCAGTGTTCATCCAGGCTAACCTCAATTGTGGTGATGATCATATCAGCTTCTAAGGTAAGATGGTCCCTAAAATTTAGTTTCGACACACTTGAGGATTCTTAAACCGTTTGGTATTCTATCAAGCAGACTTTAGATTGCATTCATTGAAGTCTCATTGAAATCTTCCTGTTATTAACTTCAATCATATGAATTCAATATCATAACTCAACTTCATTTTGAAGTCACTGATTGGCAATCATTGCATTCACCGGATTTTTTGTGATTTCATTGAAGTCATTGAAGTTATTTTGGAGTCATGAAATGATTGAAGTCGTTTACTGACTTATGACTCCAACATGACTTCACTGAAATCTGAATTCAAAGGAATGCAATCTTGGACTTAACTAAATTGATAAATTGAATTAACAATCAGTGACTTTAGAATGAAGTTGAGTTATGATATTGAATTCATGGAATTCATATTGAAGTCTCTAAGGGAATTCATTGGTGTAACATGTTTGGAGATCATTCAAATGAGTTATTAAATGATTTAATTCCTTTACATCTCTGCCATCGAGTGCAAATAAGTATGTAAGTTTGAGGGTTTTTCAAATGTTGTACGAAGGCGTATAAAATCTTGTCCGGTTACTAGCCCATATCTCTTTCTAAACTGACTGCTCATTGTAATGTAATCGATCTAGTTGGAGGTTTGCCCCATGTCAGCGGTGTTTCAACTGATCTTGCATCGGCCAAATGGTCATACATATATATTTAACGTGTCTGGTACCACTTATTTCAGGTTAGGTTAGGTTAGGTTAAGGGGGTCAAATCTCAACGAATCCATTGTGTTCCCCTGTATGTGATATCTGGAAAAATATATTTTTAGGGGGCATGTTCACTAGTTTGGAAAACTGGTAGCTTGGTGTCTAATTCTGTTGAGACTTGACCATTCGGAGAGGAAGTGTGTCTACTGAGGTGGGCCGCCATTGGATTGTGGCCTGTAATAACGCCGATGATAAGGGCTAGCTGGGTTCTATTGAGAGACAGAAGCTTTTCTCGTTGTATTGGGCCCAAAAAAGCCTCGAAACACGGCAGGACGGGAGTGCGCTCCACCAATAGCCATGTTACAGATGTCCTTAAAGATCCTGGAGGAAAGGAGGCTGTTGCAAGACAGAGTGGAGATTCCGTCACTTGATTCTGAGGCCATTGACGCTAGCTAATCGGCCCATATGTCCCATCATCCAGCATAGCGTAATGCTATGCACAAAGCTTATGGATCAAGGCTCGTCCTTTTACAATGCTTCCCCAGTCTTGAATTGGTTGTAATGAATGTGATGGCTTTGATGGCTGCCTGGCTATCAATGTAAGTATATGTCGATATGTTCGTTGTTTTCCAGAGTAGATAGGCTCGGTGATACCATATGTTCCCGCCTGGAAAAGACTAGCGTGGTATGGAAGTTTTATGGACCAGGTAATCTGTGGTATCTCTGAGAAGATTCCTGAGCCTGTACCTTCATCCGTCTTAGACCTATCCATGAAGATGGCCAGCTTTGAAGTCCCCACCATTCGTCCAGTGCTCTCTAGAGAGAAATTTTTGAGTCAAGGATGAGTTCAAAATCTTCGTGGGTGGGGATGTAGTCGGATTAGACCACCTGGCAATGATACTATATCCGGGATGGTAGAATCTTTTTTGCGCTTTTTGCCGCTATTTCTTGTGTGAAACTAAGTACTTACATCAATATCATGGTCTATGCCACTAAGCCAGGCATTTTAGACAAGCCTAGCTTCACCATCAAACGTCAAAGAAAAGACTAGCGTGGTATGGAAGTTTTATGGACCAGGCAATCTGTGGTACCTCTGAGAAGATTCCTGAGCCTGTACCTTCATCCGTCTTTGACCTATCCATGAAGATGGCCAGCTTTGAAGTCCCCACCATTCGTCCAGTTCTCTCTAGAGAGACATTTTTGAGTCAAGGATGGGTTCAAAATCTCCTTGGATTAGACCACCTGGCAATGCTACTATGTCCAGTATGGCAGCATCTCCACATCCCAGTTTGTCGTAGACGAAGGGTGTTTTTCTTTTGTGAAACTACTTACATCAAGATCATGGCCTATGCCACTAAGCCAGGCATTTTAGACAAGCCTAGCTTCACCATCAAACGTCAAAGAAAAGACTAGCGTGGTATGGACGTTTTATGGACCAGGCAATCTGTGGTACCTCTGAGAAGATTCCTGAGCCTGTACCTTCATCCGTCTTTGACCTATCCATGAAGATGGCCAGCTTTGAAGTCCCCACCATTCGTCCAGTTGTCTCTAGAGAGACATTTTTGAGTCAAGGATGGGTTCAAAATCTCCTTGGATTAGACCACCTGGCAATGCTACTATGTCCAGTATGGCAGCATCTCCACATCCCAGTTTGTCGTAGACGAAGGGTGTTTTTCTTTTGTGAAACTACTTACATCAAGATCATGGCCTATGCCACTAAGCCAGGCATTTTAGACAAGCCTAGCTTCACCATCAAACGTCAAAGAAAAGACTAGCGTGGTATGGACGTTTTATGGACCAGGCAATCTGTGGTACCTCTGAGAAGATTCCTGAGCCTGTACCTTCATCCGTCTTTGACCTATCCATGAAGATGGCCAGCTTTGAAGTCCCCACCATTCGTCCAGTTCTCTCTAGAGAGACATTTTTGAGTCAAGGATGGGTTCAAAATCTCCTTGGATTAGACCACCTGGCAATGCTACTATGTCCAGTATGGCAGCATCTCCACATCCCAGTTTGTCGTAGACGAAGGGTGTTTTTCTTTTGTGAAACTACTTACATCAATATCATGGTCTATGCCACTAAGCCAGGCATCTTAGACAAGCCTAGCTTCACCATCAACGGTCAAAGAAAAGACTAGCGTGGTATGGAAGTTTTATGGACCAGGCAATCTGTGGTACCTCTGAGAAGATTCCTGAGCCTGTACCTTCATCCGTCTTTGACCTATCCATGAAGATGGCCAGCTTTGAAGTCCCCACCATTCGTCCAGTTCTCTGTGGAGAGAAATTTGGAGTCAAGGATGGGTTCAAAATCTCCTTGGATTACACCACCTGGCAATGCTACTATGTCCAGTATGGTAGCATCTCCACATCCCAGTTTGTCGTAGACGAAGGGCGTTTTTCTTTTGTGAAACTACTTACATCAAGATCATGGCCTATGCCACTAAGCCAGGCATTTTAGACAAGCCTAGCTTCACCATCAAACGCCGATTCAACGCCTTTTATTTCCCAAACACAACCACAAATGGGGGTCCTTGCGTCTCTTCTCTACACACAAACCCATTTCGAAAAAAAAAACTTAATTATCCAACCATTTATACCCTCAAAGTCACAGTTATAGTATACAAGTATATGTAAGTGCGTTGAAAAAGTTTTGTCTTCAAATTTGTCGCGTCAAGAACATCATACCAACTCTGCTTCATCCTGCAAAACTTTACTGCGCAGTAAATCATTTCATGTAACCACTTTATGTCCTCTTAAAGTTGCCACATATTTTCAATCAAAGTTTTCAACAACACGAATCAATTTAATTACAAACTTTTCACACTATTTTCACAGTCATCGGGGTCGGGCCCACACCCCAACTACATAGAATGATGGTGGGTAGGTTCAGGGCGTCTAAAAAAAAAAAAATAGAAGAGAAAAAAAAAAAAACAAACTACAAGGACTACAAAATAAAATTGAAGAACCTCCTTTGTATGTTGTTTCCATTAAATGCTACTTGTCTGTGTGCGTGCAACAATTTCAATTAATTTTCCGGGGGTATATACGTTTTTTTTCTCTATTTTAGTCGAAGGCTCTCCTTTCAGTTGGTTGTTCCTTCTTGGTACTGTGTTTATGTATTTGTATTTGTATTTTAAAAGTCTGACGTTGAAGTAAGTAAATCAGAAGTGGTACGAGCCGGGGTCGTAAAATGTCCTGTTGTGTGTAGTCAGCGTGAGGGCTGGAGTGAGTGTAGAACGGGTGCAAAAGCAAAGTCGACTGTTTTTGAAATTTTCAATAAATTTACTGCGAACGATTTTCACAATGCACTCTACTCTCCCTCTCTCTCTCTTCGTCTCTCTGTCTCTTAGGGGCTGTAGCAAGGTTTTAATTAAAAAGAAATTAATTGAAGGATATACCTATACATAGACGTTTTTTTGTATCGCAAAGTTTTGGATGCGGTTTATCTTGAGCAGATAAGGTCTAAGAAAAAGTGCCAATATTCCAGCGGGTAGAGGGCAAAGTCAATAATTTTGTTACATACACATACATACATATATAGGAATGACTTTTAAGGAGAAGAAGGGTACTCGTACAACCTACGCCAAAGGACTTCATCTGGCTTTGAGATTGGAGACGCATAACCATTTCTTTACCGAGGCGAGTATTGGTTTAATCGTAGGATTACTGGCAGTAGAGGGAGGGTAGCCAGTATCGATTTAAATTGTGTATTTGATCCTGGCGTCTGGTAGTACTGGAATGCGCTGAATTTAATATAGACGCAGATTGCGTGTCAGTTCCCGCATGTTGCCAGAGGCTCAGCCAAAAAGGAAACAGACACCAACTGAATACTACGCCTCACGTTGGGCGCTATTTGTTGAATTGAATTAACACTCGGAAAACCAAAACTATGACGCGTGAGCTCTTGGAATGTCTTAAACGTAATTTCTAAACCATCATCACTGGACTGCTCCACCCTACACAAGTGAGTGGTAAACGTTAACACCCTAAAGACACATTGTGGTCCTCTTCAGAAATAAGAGAACGATCCCACAAATCGGACCTTTGAGAGTCAGAAGGGAAGATAATTTGAAAAGAGAAGACGCCATCATCCACTGGATGTACACCCCTCAGCAGACGCATTCTATGCCATGGGTGCCTTGTCTGGTGACCCGCGGCTGATAAAACCACGTTCCTTCAAGATACATGCATGTATAGCTTGTATATATGAACCACACCGAATCCAACCCTTGAAACCATGCATACCCTATGCCCGTCAGACCTACACCTAAAGGAATTTAATAGATCCTGGCGCTTAACAGACCCAATGTGATTAGAAACTGATATCCTCTGCCAAGGCTGTGGCGATACGAATGCGGAAGAGTACACATCTCACTTCCTTTGCGAATGCCCAAGTCTATGCAGAACTAGGACAACGGCCCTCGGTGAATACTAATTCGAAGACTTGGACAACTTTTTTAAAACAACCTAAGGCGGGGCTTAAGGAGACTGTGTAGCTATGCCAAAACTACACACTAACTCGTGCCTTTGTTTTCAGGTAAACCCTCGGCAGGGGTCCACAATGGATTCAGTAGTGATCCGAGTGTTGGCTACAAATGCGGCCATCTTGTTCTACCTACCTAGGAAAAATTGTTGTAAGAGAGCTCGCCATTACCAGGGATGTCCTTAAGTCAAGATATCTAGTCTTGAAGGTCGTGAGAGTGTGACTTTCTGATGTATTTTTTGGCGCAAAATTTACCAGCATCTCTGTTTGAAAGGTAGAAGTCCTAATGGTGTTATAGTTGGAACTAAAAAGGTCGACTCTCGAATCATCGGCAGACCAATAGAGTGAGATGCTGGTTAAGAGATTTGAGGATTATCTCCGATTTGGATAGATTTTTTGGGATAAGTCTAAGGTGTATTCTGACCTGGAGGTGTTCCTTGGAACATATACATAAGTATATCCGATAGTCTGTAAGTCATTGCGTTGGCACCTATTAAATCCTTCGGAGATGTCCATAAACCCACAGTGATTTTTGTCTTTGACGGAGACTAGTCATTTTCCTGATTTATGTGTACTGATACACAGCTGTCTATTAAGACAGTGATGTGTAGAAAGATACGTTTCTTCCATAACCACGATGAACTTTAAAGTACCTACTAATTGACCTCAAATTCTTTTGATCGGAAAAAGATCTTCAGCGAACTTTAGAAGTGTTTAGTACTTATATCCTTAAATTGTGAGCTACGAAGCTCATTTATTAAGACAAAAAAATTAGTTTTTCAATAAGGACATAACAATTTTGTATTCAAATAAAATACAGAATTGTGAAGATATCGGACGGATATCTAGTACAGTTGTAGTACATATTACTTAAATTTAAATATAGAACTTGATCTTCTGCATATAACGACTAAGGCTACGTCTTCAGCGATCGACTCTTTGGAGTAAATTTTTCTACACTCTTCCACACATCTCGGATGGAACATTGCCGATTGCGCGTACAATATTATTCCTACTATAACTTTGTTCTTATATATACTTTGTTCTTTGCGACATAGACTAACGACTTAACATCAGCGTATTAAAAGAAATCCAACACCCTTTTGATCAAACCATTTAAACGATTACAGAACTACCCTTCCATAGATCAATGGTTTGACCAGCTGTATGGCATGTGGCATCATATTGTTGGAACCACATATCACTGATGTCAACTTCATCGAATTCTGACCAAAAATAATCTTCCAACATGGCACGATAGCGAACTTCATTGACCTGAACATGGTCCAGTCGCAAATCCAACATGAAATTCCGATTACAAGGCCACTTGTTGTGGATGCCATGGAGTCTCTTGGGTTTGTTGCTGTCCCAAGTATGAAGTGAATATAATTTCTCGACTAAATTCCAGATTTTCTTCAAACGTTTGCTCAGTCCAAACGGAAAGGTTTCAGCGCTTCAAGTGATCAGGGCTCTGCGAGATTCCCAACTCCTGTGAACAGCGTGGAATCGACGGATTGGGCTCATTTCCAACCGAAGCACAAGGAGATCCAATCGAATTTATCGACTAGACACAGGCTGTCTGGTGGAGCGATTATTACAACCGAAAATTGGAGTAAGTGGTCTTAAAATTGCGACCACTGAGTTAAAATTTTGGTTGACATCTTCAATACTTTACAAACATTGTTCGTTCCTGGACATCATCATGATAAAAATGTAAATCTTGACTGACATTTTGGCATTAATAATTTCTGAAAAAAGTTCAGAAATATTATGTTATTGGTACACAAAATTGGTATGTCCCTATTGAAAAACCTTTTTTTTTATGACATTTTTATGAAAAACCCATGTAACATCGTCATGCGTTCGAAGTTATCGTAGTTACTTTTCAAAAAAATGGTCTATGTCACGCCCACTTTAGTAAGCTGATACAAAGAAAGAAATATTTCTTTTCAAGAATAATTTGGACCCATTTTCGTATGAATATCGGTTTACCTCTTGTTGTATCCATTCTGGCCTATGCTATATGATAGGGCTTTGCTTCCTAGGTAAGCGCCTTCTCATCACCTCATCATTATATACATAGCATGGCTATGAGATCTGGATCAGTGTCAGGTTAACATATTTCTATTCAGTGTGGATGCTGCTGCCTTCTTCCAAAAAGTGTAGAGGTCATCTGTTGTGGTTCCGCCTATCCAAGTAGTCCAATTTTTAGGGCCTGTTTGTGGTACACATTTTCCCAGATGTTGGATGCTGTTCAAAAGTTATTGTCCCTTTTACCATCTCAACCTTGATATGCCCTCTTGGCATTAGCTACATTACCTTCTTCGGCTCATTTTTGTGCTCCAGACTAAGATGAGCTAAGGCAAAGCCCTACACCTAGTTTTTTTTAGGTTTAATTCTCCCTTTGGGTCTACATTCAAGAAAGTACTTTTCTCTTAGAATCAGGCAATTACCAACAAATGGGGCTTGCAGCTAAGTATACCTAACTCACTAACTCTGGTGGACTGCCTTTAATAAACCCATAACCCGAAATCATCTAAACAAAGTTCAAGAATCAGCTTGCAGTACTGGACATCTCGTCTCACTTGACACTCTTTAGCATTTGTGGTAGGCAAGTGGCTGCTAGTTTGTCTCAAAACAGTATCTCAGTTCTCCAGTAAAGAATTTGACGACACTTCCATTCTGAATAACTTCGCAATAAAGGGTGACCAGATAGCAATTTTACTTTTTCCAATTGTTATGTTTCATCATGTGTCAAAGTTACCATATGACATCTAGCTGTCAAAAATGGCCGAATGCCAAATGGCGAAAATTATTGAAAAATATTAACAAAATTCTGGTTCAGTTGTAAATACGTGAATTTTGTCGTGAGGTCCGTGGTCATCATGGCTTCAGTATGCAGGCAATTCATCGCAGCTTGGAAAAAGTTCAGCCTGATTACAGTCCTTTAAGCCCTAAGCCAGACAAAGATTGGTGCGAAATAAAGAAAACATACCCACCGAAGCCGGCCAGTATCGAAAAAGAGCCGATAATGTCGGTGCGGTACCGATAAACTAAATCGGGGATCGCCAGAGAGTAAGAATTGAAACCGGATGACAATGAACAATGGAAAGACGTTGGAAATATTGGTCGGAGATCCGGATTTTGACGAAAAGTCATTTTCTCGGCCGAGTCCCATTATTGGTTCAGCGGCTCTGTCAACAAACCAAGTACTTTGGACAACCCCAAGGCCAATAGTGGAGACGCTATTGCCGGAATAACGTGGCACTTATTAGACCAAGTCATCAAAGATTAGAAAGACTGCTTAAAGCACTCCCCGCGTGAGTCATCAATGTAGTTTCAGAATGAAGTCAGCATTAATTTCATCTCTCCCACCGTTGTTTGTGTTTTTAAATGTTCTTCCTATCGTTCTATCTGGTCACCCTATACCCTCCAAAAATATAGACTACACTATTCCCAAAAAAACTTCCGGGTAACCATTCAACTCCTAGAACATGCTGTGAGGGAGAGCTGTTCTTGGAAGCCAAGGCGAGTGCCTTTTATACCGACGGTGGAGGTCATCTCTCTGATAGACTTAATCTCAGTCTCTCCTTCCACGGAATCAGTGGCGATTAAAGTAGATATTCAAGTCATTTAAGATAGCCAAGTAAATTTCAAATCCTTGAAATCCTTCCCTTCTTTTGTCTCTCTAAGAGGTGGCAAGGCAGTTTGATCCATCCACCTTTCTTGGAACGCGGGGTGTAGGGATATTCCAAGGAACTGTGAGGCCGAAGAATTTCCCAGACATGGACCAACTATACCTACCTTTCTAGGTGAGAAGTTGCCGAAGATATTTCGTTCAATTTTGCGAACACAGTCTTCCATAATCCATTTAGATGTCCTCGGTGTCATTGGTGGAATCCTGACAAATAAAAAAGGACATTTTACATTTTTGTAAAAGCTATCTCACATATAGGACCATAAACCTTCGGATATTTTGAATATCAGGAAATATGGCAGTCGATACATGGTCCTCCTGGCCTGGGTAAATAGAATTTAAATTTTATTCAGATTCAGATAAAGGATATCTCCTCACCGCTGCTCCACTAGAAAAAAAAAGAGCAGTTTCGTTCCAACAACATAGACCTCCTGGATAAGCACAGAATGCGCTGGAGTAGGATAGTAAACAAATAAGATAAAATAAAGTAAGCAAAACAAATCGAAAATCTATCTGAGAGATACATAAATTCGCATTTAATGTAATCCCCAGTGGCAGTGCCACAAGCCAGCTGCTACAACTGCTGCCGCGCTGCCCACAAAAGCCCCAAACGAAGTCCATGTTCAGGTACAAGTGCCTATACCTACTCGTGCTACACAGCTCGTGTGGAACATTTCCTGCAGGTGTTCGATACGCTCGTAATTATTGATTTTTCATTGGCATTTTCCGCACGTGAAAACTTTCCCCATTAAATTACTTTCTTTTTTCACATAATTATCGAAGGACTCTGCGTATTGCCTTCGTATGGCTTAAGTCCTTTTGCGAACGATTTTTCGTTTTTCTGTGTTGGTCCCAACCACAAAGGAAATCACTTCCACTGGTTGGGGTTGGCTCATATTGGGGAACGGGGTAGCATATGCCAAGGCCATCTGAGGAAGATTATCCTTGGGGACAAAGACGAATAAAATCCTTTTTTCCATATAAATTTTGTGTGTGCGTATACACGCACTTACAAGGACATCATCCGCTGGAGGGTGCGTAAAAGTCTTTTCCTTTTTTTTTTCTGATTTTTTTGTTTTGTTTTGAGGACAAAATCCGATTGACTATCTTATCCTGTTGACAACATGCGTTAGACTAGTTCCGTGCTCACTTTTTGCCCTCACTGACAGTGCATTAAAGTAGGTCAGTCCTTAATTCAATAGACGAGGGGTGAAAGAGAGTAAACGAGATGGCCAGCTCGAGAGATTTATGAATTGAATGGAACCCCTTTTGCAGAAACGGGCGAATTGAGAGGTGAGCATGCGCCTTAGAAGTGGGACACCTTGATAAGGACATGGGGACGACTGGAGAATCGTTTGTGGGAAATTTCCCCAATTCGGACTTGACGGTGCCTTACAAGCGAAACATTGAGTCTGAAACATTTGGTTTTTTTTTTTTTTGGTTTAAATGTGATTTGAATTACATCTGAGAGGGGTAGTTCCATTGTGATGTAATGGTGACGTCGAAGGATAATGCAGGAGGGAGTGTATTGCATTTAGAAAGGGTTGTCGTTATATTAACTTTTGAGAACAGTTTTGGTTTTCTTTTTTGTTTTGCGCTCCGAGATTGTTAGTGCGTTCCTTTTGGGATTTCAAAAGGATTGGCTTAAGGCGGATGGGTATTGTTTTTCATTCTTCTTGATTTGTTTTCATGGAACGTTTGAAGAAAGCCGCAGGTTCCTTTGTAGACAAGGTTACACAATGCATGCACTACATTTCGGTAATGAGCTTTTGTGTGTACATATGTTTTTGAAGGATTAAAGGGGGTTGTTTTGCTTTTGGGAACGGCCTTGCTTCTATAGTTTTGTAGTCAAAAAAAAAATGCTTCTAAACACGTCCTAGTCCTTAGCTAGGATTAGAGCTCTAACGTTCAGACCTCTCATAGAAAGTTTCGGAAATGTCTGAATAAAGCCATGAAGATTGAAAAGTGGAACGAACTCTTGTAGGAAACACATTAAGGATAAGCTAAACCCTCAAGGAACCTAAATTTTTTTGAACAAAAACCGCCCACACTCTGTAGATTCACTTGAGAAGCTTGATAGTTCCATAGTCGACGATCAATAAAGCTTTAGTTGGGATGTTTATCTACCAGAAAACACCCACTAATTTGATTTAAGTAGCGATGTACCTTGTAGTCATTTTTAGGACCTAAAATGGTTTCATTGGGTATCGTACTTGAACAAGAGTGCCAAGAAGGCAAAAAAGACAGGGGTTTAGGTGCCAGTGCCTTTACAAACATCCATGGGACTGGATAAAACATTGCAACTTAAAGTCCAGACAGTCTTGAACATCCTACGGTTTAGCTTGCGTGGATACCATTGGAGTTATGAAAGCGTACAAGCTCTTGAAGTTAGTATTTAACTCTTTATGATATTCAGACAGCTCTACTGGCTCTTAGGTCTTAGAAAGTCGGACTTAAATTTGTCTGAAAAAATAGTATTTGGTTACACAGGTGTATGGGACCCAGAGCTTAGCTTCTAACAACCATTAGTAGTGTGCGTCGTCTTAAAACGAATAAAAGGGGCATCCTGTATCCCAAGGACACATTGTTATATGAGAAGCTTTCTCATGACAATTGTACTCTCGGATGAAGTATTTTAGGTGTTCTCTAGGTATTGAACCTGGAATCCCTTACTACGTAGTCCAACACACTAAAACTTGTCGGAGACTGTCCCAAACTCTTACAGGATCTTAAATATTCAAAAAGAACTTGTTTAAACCTGACTCGACCTTAAGAGCCTAAGGCAGACTAAAAGGGGCCCGACGAATGCGAGTCGTAATCAAGTAAATATAGACATTTGGTGGAAAAGTTTGACCCTACTTCATCACAAAACTAGGATCCTCAAACAGGACCTAGTATTTTGGAAAGCTGAAGCAACCCTCTGATTCGTAACATTCCTTCTCGATTCAAGTCAATTTACCTAATAAAAGCAGTTAAGTATATGGTGATTGTTCTCGCTAGGATGTTCCAGGTAGTCGACTGACCCCATAGGATCCTTTCCCTTGACTCGGTTTATCAGTATGACTGCACCTCCCAAACATTAATTTGGCCTAACTAAGCATAGTAATGCACGGCCATGCTAATTTTGGACTAAAATTCGTCAACACTCTTGCAGCATGAACTTTCTAATTCCTGCTACATATGACGAATCCTGCGAATATCTAGCAAGCAATCTCCACTTACCCCTTGTGCAGGAGCGTAGTAAAGGTTAAGGACTTTTGAGACTCTACAAGGTGAGACAGGAAGCTAAAATATAGTCACTCTCTATCTAAAGTGTATCTTTTGCTGGACTCCAACTTCCGAAATAGCTACAATCCCATTTCGGATCTAACTGAGATCTCGGCTAAGTCAGTATCAAGACCAGATAGACCTAGACCTAATCCTTCCTTGAATAATTGTAACCTTGAAAATGAGACGTCGATCGGGACACTGGTGAACTAGTTGCTTAGTAAGAGAGTCATTGCCTCAAAGCTGAACGAGGCCTCAGTTCGAAGGCTCATCAGTAAGAGAACTGGCTGGTTCTTGTTCTAAAATGAGAAGGGTACAAGCTTATTGCCTCCATAGATGACGTTTGCATAGCTGTCTCAGGGGGGGCACCTCAAAACGTTTAATATTCTTCTACAGTACACCCAGTCTAAGCACCTTAAGTGGACTAAAAAAATGAACAGGTTTTCTTCAAAAAGAACTGGTAGTTCTTCCTAAACTAAACGGCATTCCCTTGGTGCTCACAAATATAGTCAAGTACTTAGACCTTATCCTAGACAGTAGGTTAAGCTGAGAATCCAAAATCCTGAAGCGAGAGCTCCTCGTGGGGCACATAGGAACCTCATCCATTCCGTTCCCTATTTGCTGCATATACAGGTCACTCAGCTGTTATAAATAAATTAAAAGAGATCCCAAGAGGCACGGATTACACCATCACCTAGTACCTATTCAACAAATATTTCAGAGCCTTTGGGATCACCAAGGTTGGCTGGAAGAGTTATATAATATTTCACAAGTGATCCGTCTGCATGTATGCAGTCTAGAATGGAAACAAGAACAACCTTTTTAATGCCTGCTTCATGTAGCAAGCGAGGACAAGGGTACAATGTTACATTCGCGAGGGTCCTCACCACTTTTATCGCAGGTCAGTCCGTTCCATTTATCGATGCCAAACTATGTTGAGAAACGGAATCTCCCATGGCTCTTTTACCAAACGAAGCACTACTATGGGTACGTGGTCGACCTGTTCAAGTGGCCCATCACGAAACCGATCTGGCACAAGCCGGATGTCAAGCCCTCTAACAGTTTAATAAGATTAAAGAAATTCATCATCAGCACAATAGTAGGATTCATTACGAGACACTGCATCACTGGAAGTCATGCTCTCAAGCTGGTTCTTCTTGTAAATAGTGTTTGCAGAAGCTGCTGGATGAGGCGCTGAAAGGGACTATTCTTCACTTCCTATACACCTAGGCTAGCCTTTCTCAACTCGAAGAAACCCAACTCGACATCATTTTAAATTTAGTAAGCTGATGGAAGATTTTACCTTGTCTGCGATGTCCAACCCTACCTCGAGATGGACACACGCAGAGGAGATGAAACAGTGTTTCTTTCTTCTCCACATTGTTGCAACAACGACTTCAGAGAATAGCTAGTCTAGACGCATGTGTTCCTCTACGTGAGTGACCTTATGATTTTATGTCCAATTGGATCAATTATGGTTGCGTGACATATACCATGCTATGACAGAATTCCGGCACCTGGTGCCACCTGATGTTTGCCTGAGATAGTGAATATGAACAAGATTCTCTGAGAAAAGGATGAATCATTTCCGAAGACTCTATCAAAGGCTAAAACTCACCTCACCAGTTCAACAGTCTAATCGTTCTTTTTTAGTTCCTAGTCTATCTCAGTCGAAACGGCTTCACCTCCTACTTTCGGTTTCCAAAACTAACGTCCTTGCAATGGAATTGGAAACAAATCATCAATCAACATTCTGCGAGCCAGGATCTAGGACCCTTCGGGAAGTCCACTCAATGTTGACACTGTTTTTTCATAGAACGCTGTCAGAAGAGAGTACAGAGCTACTCATCTGGTTGGCGGACAGTATGCCTGCTGAATGGTACCTCACCATAGATGGCCCAAGAAAAGTGACTCTAAATGGCTTCAGCTATAGGGGCATAAGTTTACCATTGCATACAAGATCCTGTTAGCCGTATTCTGTGAAATACCTGAAAACATTTGTCAATGATTGGTCGACTTTAGACCCGTTCAGCCCACAACCGAGCAAATAATAACACTTCAGCAGATCCTGGAATAACCCAAGGAGTCTAGATCGATACTCACCATCTTTTCTTCGATCTTAAGCCCACACATGATAGCATTTGTACAAACGAGCTATAGAGAGCCATGTCTAGTTTTGACATTCTCGGCAAACTCATCAAATTGTACAGAAACAATCTCATCGAAACCTTTGATGTCAAACAAGGATTCAGGAAAGGTGATGCTCTGTTATGTGACCTCAACACCAGAGGTACAACTTGCTTAGAAGGTCGCAATGGGCTTTGGAATAGTTAGGGACTTCGTCTACCGCCGCTGCGATGTAAAATCTGAAAACAACATCACTTTCGAATTCAACCGAAGAGATACTCTTGCCAATCGCTGTTTCCTTGGCCTAAAGAGGCAAATGAGCAGCAAGCAACTGTCAAGAAGGACCAAGAAGACTCCATACCTATACAAAAAGGCTTACATCCCAAAAATCCAAAACCATGAAGGTGGATGAAGACATCCTTATTTGGAACGCGAAATTCTTCGAATGATTTTCAGCCTTGGAGGACTTTGGGACAGAAACCTTAACAGCGAGCTCTACAAGCTGTATAGTCGCATCGACCTGGCTTGGATATGTAGACCCACTGGACATCAAACGATACGAGACCAAATGTACTCGAATCCCACTTGGAGGGACTAGACTGTAGAGGTAGACCTCGGCTTTTCCAAGCGCAAAAGGACCTCAACCAACTGGAAGTAGTCACTTCTGATTGAGCTCCACCCCGGACTGTAGTGCTACCTAAGTTATGGCGTGTCATAACCTCTGGCGCCAGAACTTGCCGCAAACAATACCATACACATCCTTAAGGGTCTATTAAAGAATTATCCCTCAGCAAGTCACCATATTGCCATGATGAACCACTCACGCTACCCACTAAACAATTTATTGGATTTGCAAAACAAAAAGAACAGGAACACAACCTGGATATGGGTGGTATCCATGCAGTTGAACTAACTAATAGGGTGCCTCAATTTAACACCAATTACCTCGATGGGTCTGGAGTTTATTTTATGGTTCATTCATGTATCGATCCAGGGTTCACTCTCAAAGGATTGACAAAACACAAGGATGGAACGGGAGAGTACATAAATGAGGAATTTACAGCGCGTCATATAATTCCAGTTTTATACGCCAAAGTGAAGTGACATGTCATATTTTTATGTCTTCCTTAAATGATCCTGCAGCTCTGAAAGGCAACGCCAATGACACCAAGGACACATCGATGTTTAACAACTCTTCCGTTGCGAGAGGTGGTGGCCAACTGAATTTCTATATGGAAAACGTGTGTGTATTCGGATTCGGGGTGTGGGCGGATTTTTATGTTTTAATATCGTCCCTTGGTCACAACACATAAAATGTGGATTCAAAAACATTTCGCATGTTTTCGAGCAGCGTCGAGTAAACAAGTCGCACAGGATACTCTCTCTAATGGTGCTCGGGCCAAGAGTGCATTTGTGTGTTAAGAGTGATGTGGGTTCGGAGTGTCAATAGTTTCTGTTTTACCTATCCATAGTCGTAGGTATGTGGAATTTTACGTACAGTTAGTGACTGACAGTCTGTTGAATAGTCGGTGAGTAGTTTGGCTAGGTTTTCTGTATGAAGAGGGTTATGGGAAGGGTTATGTATGTGACATCAGAACTGTCATTGTGGCATTTGTTTTCTCTTGTGTGATGGGAGATGAGAGTCAGGAAAGGGATGTCACAAATGCATCAAAAATTATCAGTGCTAAGAACGTAGGAGGAGCCACTATGCAAACAGCTCCTGATACAGCGATTCGAGATGGCCACACTTGAGTACAGAGACAGAATATCTACCACCATCTCCCGACTTCAGTCTAACCTTTAAAGCAATCTTTCTCCCAACAAAGGTTAAAGGTAGGACCATCAGCCCGAATAATGTCTCCATTTTCACGAACGGGTAGCGAAAGAGTAGGCTCTGGCATATATTCATCTGAGCCCGAATTCGCTCACTTCCATGCCACGGTAGTGTGTTCCAAGCGGAGGTATTACCATCAGCAGAAGCGGCACGAGAACTACCTACGGGACGGCACTCCATTAAGACGATCGACATCTATATTGACAGTCAAGCCACAGCCATCAAATCAAAACTGGTGAAACAGCGCTCACGGCAAACCAAGACGTCCCACTCCTTTGGGTTCCAGGACACAGCGGCATTCAAGGGTTCGAGCTGGCGAACATATTAGCAAGAAAGGGATCTGAACAGGATCGGACAATGGTCGTTCCCTGCGTTCTACAGCCCCTAGTCTTGTTAAATACAATATAGAGCAAACCTTCGCGAGACTAGCTACTAGCTGTTATGGACGCAGAAGAGAGCACATCTCACATCCTGTTGGTGTAGATCTCATCGATCCCGTCAACTTTCCATAGAATCATAGATTCTCCCAACTCATGCAGCATTGCAGGACGTATTTCGTTCAATCCGGGTGCCTTGTACGGTCCGAACGATTAGCTTGCCTACATAATTTACTGATCGTCAATTATCCTGTCGATTGTTTCGGTCACGATATCCGCTTTCATAAGTTGGTTCCTGACGGCCAATGGGTACCTGCGTCTACAGAGTCAGGGAATTGACATTTCAGGAGCACGTTAGCCGTATTCTCATAAGAGTCTGTCCAGGAGCCGTCATAGTTTTTTATATAGAAACACACATGTGGCGGAGCCTTGGTAAGGAACTTTCACAAACGAGCTGCCTCTGTGGTAGGTACATTCAATAGAACCGAAGAAGTTTTTTCTTACGAAATCTAAAGTTGAAAAGCTTGATGTTTTCTTTGTGAGGTCGACCATTCTATAGGTTCCAGCTATGTCTTGAGGTTCGCAGACGTTCCCTGCAATTTTCGAGTTCGATCGGTGAAGGAGTGTAGGGTGGACACACGACTGCACAGGACAGTATCTATGTTGACGCTCAAGAAACCATTAAAGCGGCCTATAAGATGACCCTCTGTTGGGTGCCAGGCTACTTGGATATCCCCGGTAACGAGAGAGCGGTTGAACTAGCTAGACACCACGCAGGCCTACCTCTTAGCACACGGAATAGGACACTGGCACTGATTCTAACAAAGAAGCTAACAGGCGATGGTATCTAATACAAACCATGGTATGGTGCCGATGGATGCACTACAATCGTTATGGCCAGTCTAGGACAAAAAAGAGATTTTCAGATCTCATGAAACTCAGTCGTAGGGCTATGCCGACAGCGCTTGGGGTGGTAACAGAAGACAGTGTGACAGATAATCATACAGCATGGCTGGGACTATCCCATAACGACTTCTTTAGGAACTGTGATTGCCCGCCCAGCACTAGCCACCAAAGGGAAGGACACTTGGGAGCTACTTCTTTGCGGAACAGGGCGATCCCTGAATTTTGGGCAATTAGCTTGTGAAGGACACTCAATTTTCATTACCAATGTTGCTCGACCAATTTCGCAATCACATTGGCTGCCAGACAACTACCGTATATTGCAACCGTCCATGGAGCCAACGTAAATCTTAATATTGTTCCCAGCACTCGGGATAATCTGAGTGAATTTCCTTTTTCACTTCGATGCTTCGCAGGACGACGACGACTACGACGATGGCGACAATTACAATTAATGCTACGGCATTTACCATTTTCCAGTGCAGGACTATCACTCCACTACAGCGTCTCAATCGACTCAATTTAAAGTGATTGACAGCATTTAATTCTCCTCGATATCAATACAATACAATGGCAGCTTCGGCGGCGGCGGGAATAGCGACGACGTTGACGCTGGGCGCGCACTTTACAAAAAGGACACAACAATGGAAAAAGTAAAATAAACGTCGATAAATCCTCGCCCTTCGCCCACTTAATCGCCTTTCAACTAAAAAAAAAAAACACAAAAAAAAATTCGTCCTTATTTTCCTGTCCATCATGCGGCGATGTAGAGCGAACGCATAAATCAATCGAGCAAAAATGATTTCGCTTTCGTTTTTATATTTTTTTTATTTTTAAGCTGTTGGTCCGCTTTTGTTGTGCACTCCTGTTTGCATTGTTGTTGGATTATTCATAAAACATCATCATATCAGTTTTGTCCTGTGTCCTGTCACATTTTTATAACATTTTCCACGGCGCATCCTTTGTACGAACGGGGGGTTTTTTTGTGTCGTTGTTCGTTGTTCCTTAAATCGTCTACATACGTGTCCGTGTCATCTGCCATGCCGATGATGCAACGGCGCTACGGTGCTTGAAGTCCGACACACAAATAGCCATTGTTGAGCATTTTCATGATGTCCTTACATGGATTTAATATTTAAAAGTGCTTCAAACAGTGTCCTGTATGCAGCAGCATGGGTGAGCATGAATTTATCCTTTTTTTTTTTTTTTGTGATTTTCGGGAACCGTGCAGCCATCCAGAGTCCTTTGATGGAGAAAAATGAACCCAGCCACATCGATTTAGCTGGGCAAAAGTTTAAATTGAAATTCAAAAATGTTTAACCCTTGGACGTTCACAGTTTGGCTTGTTGAGCTTAGAACGATGGTGACCGGAGCAACGAGGTCCGACGAGAAGAACAAGGTTAGAGAATGGAAAATCAATCAAAGAACATGGATTCGGTGAGCGGAACTTTTTATTATGTTCAAGGTCCTGGCTGCAGTTCACTAAAAAAATAAATAAAACTTTGTCAAGGGTAAACCATCGGGGATGTGTTATGGAATTGAGACACTGATGCCACACTGAACTGGAGTGGTATCATTGCGACTTGAGTTGTTGTACCTTGATGATAGTCCATCCTTCGAAGGAGTCATTCTGGTACTGTACTGGGGCTTATTACATATTTGAATGGCGGGTATGTTGTACAGCAATCTTATCGATCTAACCCCTTGGAAAGGTACATGCCCTCGTTTGAATTCTCCTAGCGTAAGACTCCTCACGGAATCATTTTGAGAGTTTTGGACTCTTACTACGCCATGGCACGCGGAACTCCCTTATTAAGTCCTTTTCCTTCCACTTTCCTAGAATAATGCCGGGTTCTTTACTAGGACCCAAAGCGACTTTCGATTCTAAGAAGACCGCTCTACTAGAGGGATATCTCCAGACCATTATCCCTTCCATTTTGGGTGCACTTTGGTTGGTTTAGACCGGCCCTCGAAGAGGATGCACTTAGACCGGAGAAGGTCCATTGTGCTGCCGTTTAGTAAGGTGAGTGGGTTACCCTCTTACTCGTGGAACCATCTGCTCCTTTTTATGAAAGAACCAATTCTAGCCGTGCAGGCGGTATTCAGATCATTGAGATCGGTGGAAAGGTATGTACCTAGTGTGGCCTTTCTTATGTTGGCAAGTGCGGGGCATGTGCATAGGAGGTGACAGGTGGTCTCCTTTTCCTCCTCATCCCTACAGCTTCTGCAAAAGTCATTGTAGGGGATGGCCAGTCTTTGAGCATGTCTTCCTAAAGCACAGTAGCCGGTTAGAGTGTGTCTCGTGTGTTTTAGGAGACCCGTGGTCCTATTTTCGTTTAAGATTGGCCATAGCTGTCTGGCAGTGTTGCAATAGGCAAGCTGTTGCTAACGATGGGCGGCCACCCTTACTGCGTCGGCGTTGATCAGGTATTTAGCATACGACATAGGCGCGTCGATGTCGGTGACGTATGTATATGCTATCTAGACCAGGGGACCCTCTTCTAGCCAATGCGTCAGCTTCGCAATTTCCCGAAATATCACAGTAACCTGGTACCCTGCAAAGGGTAAGGTTATACTGTCAAGTTATCTCCTCACTACCTTTGATCTCATAGTGCTGGATGCGAGAGATTTGATAGCTGATTGACTGCCGATGTATATGACAGTATTCGATGCTGATATTGCATTAGCCGTCAGCCAATTAGCTGCTTGACGGATGGCATAGATTTCGGCTTGAAAGACGCTGCAAGACGCCGCAAAACTCCGTCCTCAGTTTTGGATCCATCCGTAAAAATTGACAGCGATTCGTTGTACAGGATCTCACGTTGAATCCATTCCGTTCTGTTAGGTAGCGAGATTTTGTAGATTTTGTAGACACTGGATTGTCCAGTGGATTGCTCCTTCTATTGATTAGAGCTTCTCAGCCTAATTGCCGAGCAGGCACCCAGTTTCTTTCCGACGATGTCTAAAGGGAGCAAGTGGAGTAAGGTTTGGAGCGCGGCCATAGGAGAGGTTCTCAGTGGCATTTTGGCCAAATTGGAATGTTTTTCCAGAGCGGGCCACCAAACCTGTGCCCCATACATGAGAATCGGTTTTACTACCGACGTGTAAAGCCAGTGCGTGATGCTGGATACGTATAGGGCAGTCAGGGATTTTCTGGCAAGTTCTACTTTATTTTCTCTTCAAAGAAGCTTGCGGTCAAGCTTTAGGCCCAGTTAATTGGCACTGTTTGAGAGGACAAGGGGGATGCCTCTTAATTATGGAGTGGAAAGCCGTTTCCATGGATTTGCCTTTTAGATAGGCGTGCTGTGACGTGGAGAGCATAGTGCGATCAATGGATCCCCTAATGTCGAGGTCCAGTATTCTTTGTAGAGTCTTGAGAAGAAAGGATGTTAGGCTGATTGGTCCAAGATCTTTCGGGATCTTAGATCTTACTTCGGTCCAGACAGATGGTATCGTTCCTAGCTCTAGGCAATCCTTTAGAATACATGCCAGGTGGTGCCGTATAATAGTGAGCGCCGCCCGAATTTGTGCCGGAACGGTGCACTTTGGGCAATCATCTTCCCAGCTTCAACATGCAGCTAAAATTTGTATTCTTCGAAAAATTAACATGGTGCCACGAGTCTTGAGTTCAATGAAGATGCCCCTGAGCCTAAAGTAATCATTTTTCTCTGACTGCAATTGGCCAGTCCGGGGTTTGTTCTGGCTTCGGTGCTCTAACTCCAGCTTTTACAAAGCTTTTCTTCACTGACATTTGCTTACTTGAAACTTTTGAGACAATCCTTACAGTGTTGCCAGAAGTTGTGATTGTAGCAGATTTTGAGATGTTGACTAATGTGATGTCAATAACCATTTCCTATTCAGAACAACTACCAGTATTACATCTAAGTTGTCCGTTCTCTTGAAGATTTTTTTTTATTTTTTTAAATGGTAGATACTTACTCCCTTTTTTATGTCCTGACTACCACCTGTCAAACAAAAGCTGAAACTCTTAAGACTTCCTATTACATGTCATGTTTTATCTACTTCGCCTTCCACCAGTCTTAAAGACAATAGACCCCATCAGTCACAGCATCAACTTCCCATCCATTTCTGGTCAAATTCATGTGTCAAATTGAACCGCAAAACCTAACCCTAACCCTAACCCACAACCACCCGTATTACCGTATTAATTTCCCCTTACAACTGAGGTGCACAATGCCTGTCATGTGTCCTTCATTACCTGGCAAAACTGACTTTTGTAAAAATTCCTCCAATTTAGTTAGACTCCACTCTCCAAGCGGCATCCGCTAAGCCCACTCTCTGCATGAGTGCGCTGATTCCATGAAAACTAATGACATTACCAAGGAATTCGATTTTCCCTTCCGCCTCCTACCGGTCTGTGTAGCCATATTTTGACGTATACCGATAATAACATTAAAATTTCCATTTCCATGCTGGGCCGTGAGTAGGATTGTCCATCACTTGTTCAATTTAACCATCTTAATAAAAATGGAGCAGAGAAAAATAGCTCGTCCTGGACATGCAAAATGGACGTGATTTGCTCCGGGATTGTACTCAGCGTTCTATATTTTTCAGCTAATTGACAGGATGTGCATGAGGACGTGGTATGGCAGAATGTCTGCTTTTCCCTTTGGTCGCTCTTCGCTTTTAATTTTTGTTCCTTTTATCGTTTTTTTTTTCTTTTCTTTTTGTTTTATGTTCCCATGATTGAAGTGGTACTTTCAATTAGATGGGGGAATGTTTTGAGATGACAATTTGGACGGAAATTGTCGTATTAGTTTCATAAGGGATGTTGACAATTCAGTGCACTCTTGGAATGTCCAAGATTTTTATTGAAATTTTCAAAACAAAGACAATTGGCTTTAAGGAAACTTCAGCGGATTTCTATCACTGTCCCAGTGCATCCTGCTTAAGGTGGAGTAATTTCCCACGTAAAATAAATTCCCGTGAAGGTATTTCCCTGCACCAACAGTCAACAGTCTACCGCTTATCAAACATGAACTACGATCGCATCTGACATATCCTTGTCATTTGTACAGTCCGTCAAATTCCTTAAAGACTGAGTAGTTGTAAGACCAGGAATACGAGCAATGGAAATGCTCGGAAAGGCCAAAAAGAAGATCGTTTTTGGAGCTCCAAGAGCGTAGGCATCGGTTCCATATTCAAGGATTTATTTCGAGTAGCACACAAAAGAAAATTCGGTGAGCTTAGTGGAATTTAGAGTATCCAGCCTGGACTTTCCAATGGAGGTCAGGGCATCCTAATTGGACTCAAGACATGTGGACAATGTTACTTCTTCTGAGATGACTTCTGACCCAAAGTGGACCAAAGGAAGGACTGAACTAATGAGACCAAAAACTGAAAGTGTGATGGTCTAGTGATACTCCTCTAGTAGAATAGCTGTAGGGACAAGATAGGACTTGCAGTCTCGACTTGTCCATACATCTCCACTGGAATAGAAACCAGGCTTCTTCAGAAATGTACCAATGGCCCTCCTCTATAACTTCTTTAGCATAAGGGCTTAGAAATCTGGAATAATTGAATGTGTCTGTGATATACAGATGGAGATCACTGTCTTTTGAATTCCTGGATTGATTCCAGACCAGATGACCTGGCTTAGGATAGTGCAGAAAGGAAATAGAAAGGACTTTTCGTTCCAAGGAAATAGCCGTGTGTGCATTCCTGGGCAATGAGGTTGCATTCAATAGCACTAGCTACTATTAGTAGCAAAGGTATCGAAGACTCGACCAACCAATGGGTCTCCTCCTCTGGAGGAGTGTCAGAATCTATGACCTCAGTGAAAGTTTGCGCCTCCAAGGAGGTATCCTTTCTCTCCTTCTGTGGTCACTTGTTATAAACAACCTTCTAGCCGATCTACAGATATAAGGTTACATGGCCATGGGTTATGCTGACGACTCGGCGATTTTTGTTACTGGTAAGCACAGTACAACCATTTTCAGTCAGGGACTATTCAGTTATCCGTGTAAGGCTGTTCTAGTGCCTTTTACTAAATGAAGAATCGGGGTCAATCGGAGACCATAAAAGGCGCACGTCCCGAATGTACTAATGCACAGATCAGTGCGATTTCGGAACCATAATGTCTTCGGCGACTTTCCATTGCCTTGGAACATATAGAACTCTCAACCTAACCAATGGATTTTCCTGGAGATCCTTTAAAATGTCTCCAATCGTTCGAAGTTCGGATAGGACATACGGTTTTCTGTATCAGATGCTATATTCGGACCTTCGATCAGTGATTCAACACCGAAGAGCTGGAACGTTTCCTCTAATTGCTTCGGTCTTCTCTTTGCCTCCTTTTGCTCCTTATTGGTGGTGAGTGCATTCCAGGCTTCCCTACGAATATGAAAACTTATCACCAGTCAAGCCCTCGATGTAAGTGGAAGTCTTGAGATTTCTTAAAAGCTCTTTTTTTTTGCTTGCGGTTAAGGTAGTGAAACTTTCTTATGACGGATGTACTCTCGGATGTTTGTCAGATGATCGCCAGACGTGGGGTCGTGAGAGAAAATTTCGGTATTGTCTACGGAGCGGTGTTTTCGGCAGCAGTTTTTTTTTCTGAATTAGTAACTACTTAAACTAGGCTGTCCTTCGTTCTTTGCTAGACTTCCACCTATTTGCAGAGCAACTGCGGAGATGTCTGAGCATAGATCACACCATCTCTGGATAAAGTTTTTTACTTATTCTTTTCGAAAACACCTGCCAAGTCCCCATCAAACTTCTCCTCCAGTTCCTTATCGCAAAATTTTAATAACTGGTTCGTGTATGGCTAATTCCATCTGGAACATACCTACACGTATATCTAATGACAGAATTTTATCGCACGGTTTTCGAATTAAAATCATTAAGTATGCAAATAAATCTGGTTCATTACGCATAACGTTTAAGGCTACGTCATCTGGTAGCAATAACAGTTCCATTATTAATTACTTCCACAGGCTAATAAAGCAGCTTCCGTCAAGATGTTCTAATGCATCCAACTCATCATGGTTGATTCCATTCAACAATTATAGCCATTTGACTCGGCTATACTGCAAGATTGTTTGTAAGTCTAACTGGGGAATGGCTAACACTATGCCTTCCACATGTCTAAAGCTATAAATAAATTTGCATTTAATAACAATACCTTCTGGCTATCAATACAGGATCGCTCAGATGCTATTCAACAAATCGCAAGTTTGTTGCTCGGTGACGGATAACTGGTTGCCAGATACCTATCTGGTGGCCGTTTACCCCGGTTCTTCAAGAGATGACACAATTCATTTGATCTTAAGATAGCCTGTCTATCGAACTCGGTGGTCGGATGCTGTGGCGATGGGGTAGACACTGATTGGCGTCAACTTGGTGACGTCTAGTGTTGTTCCCGACAGCGGACGAGCTCGCTTGATGGAATCACAGTGACGTGCCAGCTTTAAACGAAATCCGAAAGCACAATCTACTTAATATATTCGAATCTCAGACTGGCAAAGATTTTGAAGAAAAAGTCAGATTTTTGGAAAAGAGACGAACCAAATGAGCCTTCACATCGCAGCCCTGACGTAGGTTTGTCAAGCGGCTCCTCGTTCTAAGGGTTTCTAAAAAGGAATTGGCACTCCAGTTTGAGTGTTGTTCCGTCGGAGTAACTATATTACCACGTTATGAGGGAGACATAAGCCTTGGAACGTTTACAAACTATGACTAAGATTAGGTATGCAGCTAAAACGTACGCACTGGTCAAAAACTTAAACCTGTCCCCCAGTAGTACAAGCCAGGCTTTACGACGATCCAGGATGTACGATGGGTAGTCGCTTTGCTTTCAAGGATGATGGGTTTTCAGCTAATTTTCTTGTCAAGGATGAGACTCAAATAATTAGCGTTTTCAGGGAGTGTCAGGCTAAGTCCCCATAGTTTCGGGGGTTCGAACCTCGAAATTTTGTAAATCCTTGATTAGATAATCTGGTGCTGCCCATTGAAATGGCTTAAAGCTACGTATTGCCAAAAGAATTTTACTCCTAGTGATAAGATTCTTTAAGCTGCCTGTTTCAGTTGCTTTCGACATTTCAACAGCTTGTACCATGCTATCGAAGCAGTGATCCAGGAGTCATTAGTTCTTTTCAGATGACTAGAGGATTTGAGGAGAGACAATAAGGCCTTTCTGAGCCGTGATACCTCAGAGATTTCTTTAACTTTCCACAGAACAACCTCCAAGATTTGCGTTGGCCCTTTCTTTGTGGCTTTTGCAAACCTTGAGAGCCTCTATATTTAGGGTGCAAGAATGAGTGTGGTAGGACAATTAAGCTTGATTGAAGAGCCGTTTGCAGTTACTTTAAAAAGTCCTAATCTCCTGACTCGTTGGGTTTTACTCTAGGATTGCTGATGGGCGGGGGGCTGACATTGCACGGTTGAGGGCGCCAGTTTAGTCTTTCACGAGGGGAGTAATGTCTCTATACTTGGACCAATCGATCTTCGAAGTTTCTAAAGACTGTTTGCCTCTGAACTAGTCAGCGAGACCAGCGAGACCGGAATGTTCATCAGATACGTTCCAATCGTTGATCCTACGCAATATTCTATTGCAGACAACGGTTATATACGTACATACAAAACTTCCTGGCCTTCAGTACTACCCCAAACTGTATGATACACATTGACCATAACAGCCTACGTCCGCAATCGTGCTCCAAAGAGTATCTGCAGGGACAGACCTTTGCTGATCATAGACCAAGTAGTCCGTGGTCATTCAGAATCTCCTCGATCCACCCATCGCTGTAATTAGAAAGTAAGAATATATTTAAGTTGGAGGATGAGTTTAAATAACGAAGTCTTGAGATCCAGGTCCGACATACCTAGACTGTGGAGATCTATATCAGTTGGAGAAAGACTCTACCGCCTCGGCCGTAACTACTACAGAGTCCCGTATGTTACTAGTCTGTGCGGTCAAGTCAGTTGTAAACCGAGATAGTTAGAGATAGACCCTCCGATTCAGCCATGGGAGCCAGGGGTTTCTCGCTGATCACGATAGAACCTCCCCTTGGTTCCTCTAGCATGACAATCTTCCAATTACTCGTCGGAAGATGAGGGTTGCTAACTCAGATCATTTCCAAAATAATGGAGGAATCTAAGGGCTCAGCTTGTATCGAGGTACAATTTGATCCCAACTCATGACTTCCAATTGATCCGCTTCCCATACGCTGCCTAAGCTAGAGGCGGCTATTCTAAGAAAGAAATCTGGTCTGAACGGGCGATCAGCTTCACGTTCAAGCCTTGTAATTGGAATAAATCAGAGATATTGATCCCGGATTGCATATTGCAACGCGTTTTCCACTCGATTTTTGCCGGAATTCCGAATTCTGACAACCAACTCTCCAACTCAAGATGATGAATGTTATCAGAAAGGAATCTTTCCAGGACTTATCCTAGTGTGAAAATTTGGTCGATCTCCGATCTCGCAAAAGACCTCAAACGTTCCCACAGTACCTCGTAGAGAATCTGTATCACACATCACTTGAGCGCGAATGGCTAACAAAAACAAAAATGGGTCCAAAAAGTTTGAGCACCCCTGCCTCTGTCTGACTAAAATATGCGAGACATGTGTAAGCAATTTGTATCGACACTTAAAGTTGGAAAGAACTAAAAAATGTCTCATAATACGTAATACATTCAATTCAGAAATGGTCATACCAATTCCCCAGTACATGGCTATTCCCACGGCAGTAGCTGACCTCAACTTGTCCAAGATTATGCGAAAAAAACCTCATTAATTGGATTTTTATTAATAACCCAACCTACAAGTGGAGCTTTTGGCACAATCCCACACTCATTCGCGTCTAATTAACGTGTGCCTTCGAACTGAAATGAATGCCTGATCGACGCTATCATTGGCTTTACATATCCACTACCAACATTGATACTGCTAGCAGTTTGCTTAATTACTGTCCAATTAAACCCTAAGCTTGTCACACTACCAACAAAGCCATAACTCGTTAGTTTCTTGTTTTGTAATTATGTGTTAAACCGCGCCGCTGCCGTCTTGGACACGTTAATGTGTGTAAACCTATGCGCCAGCGGTTGGCTTTTAGCGAGGGAATCCCATTCTGAAATGCTTGGCCATTAGTATTCAACATTTTATTGATTGGATTCTCCCCCAAGCCCGTGTCGCCATCGTCGTTGGGTATGTTGAATCCGGAAATACCTGATAGACGCACTAAACATTTGCTTAGCAGTTTAATAGGGTCGCCTCTTGGCTTAATACTGTGTCGTCGGCGGTATTACACAACGGTTCTCGGCTCACATCTATAGGTATAATGCATTAAGCAAATTAGCGTGAATTTTTGGGTAAACAGATAGCAAAAGCAAAAGCCAGTGCGCCCTTGAACTTGTGAGGAAGAGAAGTTTTCTTCGAATTCCACTTCGAGTGGTTTCGTCATTTTCTATCTGACAATCGACACGATCGGACCGAACTGCCAAACATGGATCGACTTCTAGTGAGTTGCACTGTTGATGCAGATTTTTTTTGTTAGCACTTCTAAGCCAAATATTGTCTTTCACAGATATTCCAGATATTCACGGTACTGGTGGTCGCCTGCAGTGCTGGACGCTTGGGATACAATTACAATTACAATTACAACAGTGACAATCTGGAGTCCCATCAGCCAATTGTCAACCAAGTCGAGTCAACTAAGTCGTTCTACTTCTTCGCTGCTCCCGACGATGATGTACGAGCACCAGCGAGGGCAACCAACCATGTAACCACCAAAAACCATGTACAAGTTGTGGTCATCAAGGCTCCGGAATACAATGCCTACACCAATGCAGCAGTTGATCTAGCCAAGCAGGCAGTCCAAAGCAAAACCCTCGTCTATGTGCTAAGCAAAGAACCGGATTTGGCCGATCTGGACAGAAGATTCCAACAGATTCATGCCAGCTTTCAGAAACCAGAAGTGCGATTTGTCAAGTACAGAACCGCGGAAGATGCCAAATATGCCGAGCAGGCCATCCGGTCGCAGTATGATAACTTATCCGGAAGTTCGAGTATTTTTAATGGAGCCGCTGTACCGGTTTCAAACTTTGCTCCAACCACGATTACATCGACTGACGACGATGATGAATTGTTCACAGCAAAACGACCGCCATTCCTGCCAACTGGCATCGACGTAGTCCCTGGAAGCTCCTATCTGCCGCCAAAGAGAGATTAGGCCTTTAGGTTAAGGTCAAAGGTTGCAACGATGAATGACGCCTGACAGTGCATCAAGTGATCGTGCATCAACAATTACAAGTAATAAACATGTCTCTGTCGCTTAACGACCGAAGTAAATTAATTTTCGCCAAAGCATTTTGTTTATAGCATGTGCCTCTGAGCATGCCTGCCAAAGAGTGCCATTTAGACGTAAAACATGTTTCGAAATGAAGAAATATACATTCGAAGTGTGATAAACAAGTTTATTTGGTCGTGAATTAGAGGTGTGCTGAAGAATTTCCATGCATCGATGCAAAATCGAGGTGTTCATTGAGATGTGTGAAATTAGATTCGACTGTCATCGGCGGCATCGGCGACTTTTCAAGGTTTTCGTGTTCCAAATGTGTGCGGTTTGTGGAAAGTTTGAGAACTGTTTGATGGTGGCTTTGTGCTGTTCCGTGGGTGGTAGAGAACTTTAATTAAATTTATGGACTTGACGCTTCTGTGGCAATAAGGAAAAACAACACACGACGTTGACGTGCATGTGTCAAAATTGAGTTATCGACTTGAGAGTGACATAATGGCTGTCTCTTACGGTTGGTCAGTTATTGACGTTTTCCCGCAAATATAACAACATCGAGTGACGTGTACGTAAATGACGTAATTTTCTTTTTAAAAGTGAACCTGTGTCGTTTTTCCAGAACAGCATTTTGACAAGCAGTCAGATTTGTGTTGGTTTTCCGAACGTGTTTACTGCGGGACAGCGTAACTTGAGTGGTTATTCCAGAAGACGTTACTCAAAGTGGGAGAATCCACAGACTCGTTCTGATACCCACAGAGGTGGAGATATCCCTTGGTTATTGGTTGATCCTAGTTTTACAAATATGGTTCCAATTTCTGCTGAATACTTCGTCTAGATCAGCGGAGAAATGTAGCCCAATCTCAGGAGGATAAGACCTAGACAGTGACGGGGAAAGTAGGTTGTATCCTCATCTTCACATCCACGCCACGATTTCATAGGGTCACGCAGAGTTTTATGCTCCGTGATTGCTCCTATCGTGACAAGGCAGTAAACTTCGATTTTATTATTTTGGTTGCGCTCTTCTAAAGATTAGAGAAACCCCGGGGATACTGGCATTCGTGGACATGATGATTCGATAGCTTGCGTACTAAACACACACCCTAGCTAGCAATTTATGCCGTTCAATCCTCGTTTGTTGGTTCAATATTGGGCTCAACGGTGGTGCTCTCTCTGACTGTTTCTAGCCATCGAAGTTTCTTCCTGTTTCACCGGGTGCACTTCTAGGTTCAATGGGCAAGGCATGATGATCATTTTTACTGCTGCCTTGATGTCGAGGAAAATGATGATATCTTCTTATGGTATTGCCTTCAACGCAGTCTCACGGGCAGCTATATGAACACTGCTGTGGCTCCGAAGTCGTGTACTGGTAGGCTGACCTCTGGTTTATTCTTCTCTGCTCGAGAGCGGGCTTGTGAAGGGTCTCTTCAGGTTTCATTTACTGTCCTGTATTATGTCTCCAACTATCTGACTGATTTATACCACTTTCTGCCGAAGTTTGAAGGAAGATGTCCAGCGATAGCAGATTGAGGACAGCCTGTAGGGGGTGTGGTTCTAATGGCATTTATGGTACTAAAGCAAGCCAGATTCTGTATCCTCGTGAGACCCACTATACAAGACAGCCATAAGTCAAAATAGGTCTTACTATAGCCGTACAGATTCATAGTATAATTTTAAGCCTGCAGTTCAGCTTTTCATAAAGAAAGAATCCAAGGGTACCTTGCACTATCCGAAATTCTAATGGGAGTGCCACCTATGGGAGGTAATGTACGCTCAGGAATTTTTCTAACCAGCTCGGTCCAAATTTCTTGGTCCAGATAGCTAGGGTCTTCAGCTCACCTTCCAATAGCTCACTAATTTAGGAAGACATTTGGGTGGAGCTATCAATACGACCTCATCCGTATAAGCTGGCATCTTGACACTACTCTACCTGAGTTATAATAGTTCGTTTTTTACTCCACCTTGAGGCGAGATTCAAGAGTGTTCTACGGACCGCATACGCTCTAACATTGGTAAAAGGAATACAGGATGCTGAACACGAAATGGTTGTTGCCATCACCAAAGCCTTATTTTATCGAGATCGCGTTAGTAGGCACAACTTGTAGGTCCATTTGGCTTGCCAGGCACTCATTGAGACTGATTTTTCATGTTCCTTGATCCTCTTGATTGTTGATGGTTCCACTTCACTCGCGGTTCTCCTGGTGTATCTCTCTGTGGATCTCATAGTAGGTACAGAGGGAGACTTCCGTACGCTGAGGAAGAGCTCTTAAGAAATATCCACCTGCTGTCCAATTGTTAAAATTTCCTACATATGGTGACCCGAAATGTAGCTCCCTATTTGTAAATGCTTTTCTTACTTACTTGTGGCACCATTAACAAGGCTCTCCAGTTAGCATGATCTTTAGCTAACTGACTTTATTTGGGCACCCCAGCTCGATTGACGTCTCCTATCACTTGTGCGCGCCACCTAAGGTGATGTCTTCCTCTACTTCGGATTGGATTCGAAGACTATACGAGCCCGAGCATCCATTCTACATATCCTACCCATCTTAATCGATTGACGAGGTCGATGTTGTTTGGCAGTTCGAATAGTTCGTTGCTAAATCTCCTCCCCCTAAACATTTTTCAAAGAACTTTTCTCTCCAAACACCTGAGGATGTCTTCATTCGTTTTAATCCATGCTTCAGCGCTTTGAAGCGGGACCACGATGATCAGGGTTTTATACAGAATCTCCATAGTTGTTCGAGATAGGGCTTTACTAGTCCATTGCCTCCTCAGCCTAAAGAAACAGCGTTTGTCAAAATTTATTTTCTGGTGAGATGCCATTGTCAGAATTCACAGCAGAGCCGAGGTGAACAGAGTCCCTTACTATCTCCAAGTTATACATAATTCGATTCTGACATTCTGTCCATTTCGCCGATGTTGTGTATCTCTTCTTGTGGACAGCATATACTAGACCCATTTTTCCAGCTTCTGTGTCAATGCCAGCGAACGCACCAGTGACACCTCGATATGCTCTGTCAATAATGTCCATATCGGCGGCATATGTCTACATGACAGCGCGCTACCTTGTATATGGTATATGGTTTCATCAAAGGTTCGGTGAGTCCGTTCATGACCTTGATAGAGCAGCGAGAGTTCTCCATTGTCATCCTGAATAGGTGAACGAGTTTAAAGGGATGTCAAAGCTGGACATAGCCTGTATATAGTCTCTATACTCTCGTATAGCCTGTCTTAATAGATGCGGCCATATGCCGCCTTGCAATCGATGACAAGATGGTGGATGGACGAAAAGGGTATGAGTATGAAGACCAGCACCCCTGTTGGGTGCTTCAAATGATATCGTCGGGTAGTTGTAATACCAAGAAGTTTCCTTTCATGGGTCTCACCATCATAAACTGACAACTGACTGAGATCTCGAGTTCTGTCATATAGACATGCTCTTCTCAAGTCATTAGGTGGGTACTTTACTTCAGAGGAACTAACGTGGCAATGATTGGTGATAGTCCTTCTTAGCCCCATCAGCGTAGCTAAAAGATTGTCGATAACTAGTGACCACAAAATATCAGATGAGACTCCTTCCTCTAGAAGAGAGACTCTTATACTTACATTGTTTGCTCGAATCATTCAAGTCAATCCCTACCTTCGATGTATAAAGGATTTCCCTGGACCGAAATGTTCCTTCTGTCTTTTTGATGAGATGGTGCAGGTCACCTATCGTGAATTTAGCTTTTCTGTACAGATATGAACATAAAGGAGCCTCCCTGTGATCTATAGGATCAAAGCAACTCACAACAGCTATTTCCTGGCTCCTTCCTATGTATAGCTGTTTTTAGATGATCGGGATATATCCCCATTTTCTTATATCTTACCTTTCGAAAAGCTGTAAAGGTACCTCGTATTGAGGCAGGTACTACATAGGTAGGTAGGTAGACGTATCCTGGGAAATGAACATAAAGTAAGGATTTGCAAAGAATTTGCTTTCTAAGTTTAATAAGGTCGTTACGCTTACACACAATAGTTTTAAGGACACATCTGACGTTAAGGTTATTGAGTTGATATACTGCGTTGGTTATAACGTCACTTAGTATAGAAAAATAGTAAAAAAACACAAATTTTTCCTATCATCTCCCAAAGAAAACACTTTGAACTGTTTCACGCTTTTGTGTTGCACTGTACTCCAAGTTTATAGCATCAAACAGCACAGACAACCCTCATTTCGTTCCTTCTGTTTGTGTCTATACTAAACGTAACGTTTATCTTCTACGAGAACCGGTGACTCCTAATAAAAATCTGTTATACGAATTTATTGTATCTAATGGATTCGGAATAATTTTTCATACACTTGGGCAATGCGGTTGTGGTACTGGATGGCTCATGTTCGTAAGGTCTATTCGTTTTGTTAATAAAAATTTTGTGAAATTTTATACACTTTTCTGCGACAATTTCTTTGTAAATATTTCGTTTGTCGAAACTACTTGCTAGTCACGCCATAGTGTGGAGGGCGGTGTTTCGTTTTCCAACGATGCTCACTCGAACAAATTTTTTCAATACCAATCTCTCTTCCTTTTCGAGCAGACATCAAATTGTTAAAGTTACTTTCCTATCTATTTAGGAGATTAGTCTGTTTATTTTTCTACATAGCCTCCTTCTAAGGCCACACACTTCTCCCAGTGTGACACGATCGCATGTCCTTAAACCGTCCAAATCTCATGTGATCCCTCATACACTACACACGTGACAGTAGCAGGACCGAGAGTGACTTAAGGCAATTTGGTCTGATGACAAGTGACGTGTAAAGCCACTAACTTAGTACCACTCATAGAATAAGGTTGAAGCCAATACTCAACCTGTAATACCCCGATCTCTTTGTACAAGAATTCGAAGTAATCAGTGCCAAACTGGAAGCTGGAAGCACCGTCTGACAAGACACGCTCAGAGTTTACAAAATGTTGTATGCAAGGACTTTGCAACTCAATGCCGGGACTACCCCAGTAGAAAAGAATGGCACGGTAATCAGTCATCCGTGAACAAATGAGCGATACCCATATACACTGATCCAAGATGAATTCTAGAGTTGGCGCGAGTTTCTAGTTCAATCAGAATCCCTAACAACAGCAGTGTTTCGGAAGTTGAGCTCCCAGACTCAATGATGCAGTGATGGAACTATCACACGCTGCTATTGCCACGGAAATAAAGTTGAAGCTTGTAAGCCGCTGTCACGAAGAGCTACGGATTCTTGGCACACAGCACAATGAAAGATTTTACTAGGTAGCCGAGCACAAAGCTGATGAAAAGGATCATCCATTGAATGGAACAACGC
Source organism: Xylota segnis (assembly GCA_963583995.1). NCBI lineage: Eukaryota > Metazoa > Arthropoda > Insecta > Diptera > Syrphidae > Xylota > Xylota segnis. The sequence continues at coordinate 46,487,010 of OY757236.1, read as the reverse complement.
AGACATTACAGTCAAAATCCCACCCTGTAATCTTAAATCGACTCCTGCGGCTCCGACAACCAGACAAAATCTGTTCGAAAGTATCTTACAAATGAGTACAATTTCCTTACTCCCTTTTGTACGTGTAATGGCGGGACATACAATGCTTAATGAAACTTGGGACGAACGACTTTTACAGCGGTTGTAGTGACGAGGAGGTGCATAAGGATACTCAACATCTGTACTGTTCTTGGCCAAAAATTCAAAACTGACTGCAAGGATACTGTCCTTATAAATTCAATGATATATCCTTTTCAAACCTTATCCAGATCCACAGAGTAATGCAACCTTACCACTGCGGACACTCATATAGAAGAAGTTCCTAGAAAATCCTTTACCTTCGAGGAAAATAAGGGCTGTTTCCTTTCACAAAATCGTTTTTCTTCATTGAAAACTTTTTAACTGGTTTCAGAGAAAAATCGGTCAGCTTCAGCCGTCTTAAGAATTCTCAGAACATTAAAGTTTTGTTGGTTTTCTTCTCTCCGAAGGTAGCACCATTTCAAGGAATGCTTAAACTTAGATAGTAGGCTTTTCTGCGAATGGATGTGGACATGGTGAATTGGTCTTACTGTATGCCAAGGATGCGGTAGATAGTGCTCCCGGAAATCCTGCTACTGAAGCGCTCATTAGAACAATCACTGCTTCTTTGGAGCCAATTTTTCACCACTTTTCGAGACATATAAGCTCGGTATGTTGGCAATTGCGAGTTAAATATTGTTCCTAACCTTCTCTAACTTTGTTGGCTTGTCGGCATAGACCAAGTGCTTACCATGTAAAAAGATATCCAACGGCGTTCGCATGAAATTCAGGACGTTTCTTCAAACTTTTATTGAAGCCCAATCGGAGAAGTTTAGGTGAGCAAGAGCCTTTAGTTAATTTGTTCTTGTATGGGTGCTGGCCAAGATCTTTACTCGAAATTTCCCACAAAGTTGACTGGAGATTCCCGCATCCTTTGAATGGCGTGGGATTGACTGATTTGGCTATATCTGAACTGAAGCCGTAAGTCTGCGATATTTTCGTAACTTCAACTCCCAGAGAAGGACTAATCCTTACAAAATCTTTCTGGTGTCATTTTCTAAATGAAAACTGGTCAATCAGCCCTATATCCAGTAACGAACGCTATGGCTTGATCATGGCCAAGCTAATCACGGTGGTAAGCTTCCGCTGATTCCTCTACATGCCAGCGGTGTCCTCGACAACGTAGCAATCGTTGGGCAGTGAGCTTGATACGCTACTCGATAATGTGGCTCAAGCTTGCGGGATGCATCAGTAGCGGCTGCTCCATGCTCGAGCAAGACCAAGTCGTCTACATCGCACCGCCATGGCTTGCAATGTTTTATCGAATGCCTGACTCCACTATTGTCTCCTCCGACCCATTTCTTCTGGTTATACGCATTCTATGTTTTCCAGTTCCTACAGCAACTTGTTCCCCATGTGTACATGAACAAAAGCTCGGTCGTTGAACTCCTTGCTGTTTGCGACTCCATTGAATCACCCTCAGGTAACCGACCCAATGTTTCCTCCCGAGTGGATATACATATTTCAGGCCTGCCATGATAATCCGGCTGCACCGTTCCACCTGTCTGTTCAGTTTCGATGGCATTATAGCGCTCTTGATGTGCTCGTCATCGCAGTAATGCCCCAAGCAGTAGTCCTTTCGCAGCTCGTTAGTTCTGTCGTCTGCAGTTCTGTGATGATCGTCAGTAACTTGTTATCCTATCACTTCATGGTTATCAGTGAATCACCGTCCGTGACGTGTAGGTTGACAACATGTCAGGATGCTTCTTCCACTACCCTTTCTTCCTCCACCGGCTACCTTCTTTTCCGGTTGATGTATGGTCACGAAGGAGAACTCCTTTAGTTTGAGGCACCACCTTCCAATCTTCGGCTGGTTTTTTGTGGTCACAATCAGTAACAACCTGGATCTTTCTGCCCAATAGATACATAGATACGAAATCGGTCAAGGCTAACCTGCTACCTCTTGATTGCAAACAATTGTCTGGTTGGGTCTGGAATAAGGAGAGGCGCATTAGTGATGCGATTTCCTTTTTTCTCTCTTAGTTGTCTCTAAGCAGAGGGTTGACAGCATAGAAACAGATATGCGGACCTTAAATGCCTGTCTTTCGCACCACCACAGCGAGTGCACTTTAGCCTTGAAACTGAAATCACTTCGAACTCTGTACCCTGTTCAATGACTTCGAGTTCAGCTCCCATTCCAATGTTAAATACTGCAAAGTACTTACCAACAGTAACTCAACGATGTGATAAGGAGTGTACTACCAAATAACAAGTAAACTTTTTACGCACATAGATAAGAACAACACAAAAGTAAGTTCTTGGTTGGTTCCAACTCCCCAGTTCGACATAACGTGTCCTTATAAATTTTCTCTCGGCAAACACAACTGCCACTGCCACTGCCACGTTCATGTTTCACATGCTAAACATGCAAAAAGTTTCCCATTAAACTCTTCATGCATTATCTACTCTCATCAGAATGCAAAGGGGTGTGTCCTTGCTTTGAATAAAAGGACTTTTTTTTGTCTACAAATCGAGAGGAAAAAGCAAAAGGAAAGATCCTTTACCTTTCGAGACGCAATTTACCTCCTGCGAAGCAGTCTATATGGAACCCAGGAAATCCAATCATGATCTAAGTGCAAATTTTGCTTTATTGGGTTTCGTAGAAGTCCTGGCACGAGGACGACGGGGGTCCCTACGAAATGTCGTGTAGACGAAATGCGGTTCAAAAGGAAATCTGAAATAGATGGCTAATTCCATAATGCTGTCTCTAGGAAAGGTGTGCGAAATGCTTTTATCCTGTTATCCTCTAAAGGTTGCTCGGTGCGTTGTTTGTCAACACTTGCTGGTCCTTTGCTAGTTCGCACATTGACGCTTCATGTTTATTTAGTAACTTTGTCTTTTTTTTTTTTTGTTCCTCCAAAGAGTGACTATTCTTTGGGCTGTCCTTGAGGCAGGATGTGAGGATGAATTTGTTTTAGAGCTCTTTACGAAAATTGCTATTTCCCATGAGTGCCACTTAAGTGTGTCGGGAGAGTATCCTTGTGATACTTTCACCGAATAAGTTAGTTCAATATGATATCCAAAGTTGAGTTAATGAAACAAAAAAAAGACAACATGTTGCCTAAATAAATGAAGGAGTTCGGCGGTGGGAAGTAGCCAAAATCAGGTCACATTAAGATATCGTATTACTTCAGCTTGGTGCTGTACAAGTCTCATGTGAGGCGATGAGTGGTTCACTATTTGCTTCACAAACAGTAGTTCTGACGCCTTTGAGATTGATGTTGTGGGCGTTGATGTTACAATACTTTCATTAGAGATGCACAGAGATGTTAGGAGTATTGACAGAAGGCAGCGCCTAAAGTTAAATTGGTTTTCTAGTTCGTATGACATCAGGAACTATCTCCAAAAGTCAGTCGATTTTTAGACAGAAATCTCTGTCAAATTTCTAAAACTTTGTCATTTCCATCTGGGTGCTCCTTAGAACAGCTGATGTAACGAAATTAGGGAGGCGCTTCTAACCTTCATTCTATAAGAAGTTGCTGGCCGATTTTGTTTGAATGCACAAAAACAGAACAGCTACCTCGAAATGTCTGATTGGAGGATTTAGCGAGATGGTGGGTATCTAGATCTGTGGGCTATACATGGCCTTTTTTTTCATACAATTTTTGGTTGAAAAATTTTCTGTTTCCAATCTCCATTTTGAGGCAGCAGCTAAGCTAGTTTGTGCTTTGAATGCGCAGATACAGAGGAGCTGGCTCGAAATGTCTGATTGGAGGATTTAGCCAGATGGTGGGTGTCTAGTTCTGTGGGCTATACATGGCCTTTTTTTTCATACAATTTTTGGTTGAAAACTTTTCTGTTTCCAATCTCCATTACGAGGCAGCAGCTAAGCTAGCTTGTGCTTCGAATGCACATAAACAGGACAGCTGGCTCGAAATCTGAGGTTGGAGGACTTAGCGAGATGGTGGGTATCTAGTTCTGTGGGCTATACATGGCCTTTTTTTTCATACAATTTTTGGTTGAAAAATTTTCTGATTCCAATCTCCATTTCGAGGCAGCGCTAAGCTAGTTTGTGCTTTGAATGCACAGAAACAGAACAGCTGGCTCGAAATGTCTGATTGGAGGATTTAGCGAGATGGTGGGTATCGAGTTCTGTGGGCTATACATGGCCCTTTTTTCCTAACAATTTTTGGTTGACAAATTTTCTGTTTTCAATCTCCATTTCGAGGCAGCAGCTAAGCTGGTTTGTGCTTTGAATGCGCAGAAACAGAGCAGCTGGCTCGAAATGTCTGATTGGAGGACTTAGCGCGATGGTGGGTATCTAGATCTGTGGGCTATACATGGCCCTTTTTTCCTAACAATTTTTGGTTGACAAATTTTCTGTTTTCAATCTCCATTTCGAGGCAGCAGCTAAGCTAGTTTGTGCTTCGAATGCACATAAACAGGACAGCTGGCTCGAAATCTGTGGTTGGAGGACTTAGCGAGATGGTGGGTATCTAGATCTGTGGGCTATACATGGCCTTTTTTTTCCATACAATTTTTGGTTGAAAAATTTTCTGTTTCCAATCTCCATTTCGAGGCAGCAGCTAAGATAGTTTGTGCTTTGAATGCACAGAAACAGAACAGCTACCTCGAAATACCTAATTGGAGGATTTAGCGAGATGGTGGGTGTCTAGTTCTGTGGGCTATACATGGCCTTTTTTTTCATACAATTTTTGGTTGAAAAATTTTCTGTTTTCAATCTCCATTTCGAGGCAGCAGCTAAGATAGTTTGTGCTTTGAATGCACAGAAACAGAGCAGCTGGCTCGAAATGTCGATTGGAGGATTTAGCGAGATGGTGGGTATCTAGTTTTGTGGGCTATACATGGCCCTTTTTTCATACAATTTTTGGTTGAAAAATTTTCTGTTTCCAATCTCCATTTCGAGGCAGCAGCTAAGATAGTTTGTGCTTTGAATGCACAGAAACAGAACAGCTACCTCGAAATACCTAATTGGAGGATTTAGCGAGATGGTGGGTATCTAGATCTGTGGGCTATACATGGCCTTTTTTTTCATACAATTTTTGGTTGAAAAATTTTCTGTTTCCAATCTCCATTTTGAGGCAGCAGCTAAGCTAGTTTGTGCTTTGAATGCGCAGAAACAGAGCAGCTGGCTCGAAATGTCTGATTGGAGGATTTAGCCAGATGGTGGGTATCTAGTTCTGTGGGCTATACATGGCCCTTTTTTCCATACAATTTTTGGTTGAAAAATTTTCTGATTCCAATCTCCATTTCGAGGCAGCAGCTAAGTTAGTTTGTGCTTTGAATGCGCAGATACAGAGGAGCTGGCTCGAAATGTCTGATTGGAGGATTTAGCCAGATGGTGGGTGTCTAGTTCTGTGGGCTTATACATGGCACTTTTTTTCGTACAATTTTTGGTTGAAAACTTTTCTGTTTCCAATCTCCATTTCGAGGCAGCAGCTAAGCTAGTTTGTGCATTGAATGCACAGAAACAGAACAGCTGACTCGAAATGTCTGATTGGAGGATTTAGCGAGATGGTGGGTATCGAGTTCTGTGGGCTATACATGGCCCTTTTTTCCATACAATTTTTGGTTGAAAAATTTTCTGTTTCCAATCTCCATTTCGAGGCAGCAGCTAAGCTGGTTTGTGCTTTGAATGCGCAGAAACAGAGCAGCTGGCTCGAAATGTCTGATTGGAGGATTTAGCCAGATGGTGGGTATCTAGTTCTGTGGGCTATACATGGCCCTTTTTTCCTAACAATTTTTGGTTGACAAATTTTCTGTTTTCAATCTCCATTTCGAGGCAGCAGCTAAGCTAGTTTGTGCTTCGAATGCACATAAACAGGACAGCTGGCTCGAAATCTGTGGTTGGAGGACTTAGCGAGATGGTGGGTATCTAGTTCTGTGGGCTATACATGGCCTTTTTTTTCATACAATTTTTGGTTGAAAAATTTTCTGATTCCAATCTCCATTTCGAGGCAGCAGCTAAGCTAGCTTGTGCTTCGAATGCACATAAACAGGACAGCTGGCTCGAAATCTGTGGTTGGAGGACTTAGCGAGATGGTGGGTATCTAGTTCTGTGGGCTATACATGGCCCTTTTTTCCTAACAATTTTTGGTTGACAAATTTTCTGTTTTCAATCTCCATTTCGAGGCAGCAGCTAAGCTAGTTTGTGCTTCGAATGCACATAAACAGGACAGCTGGCTCGAAATCTGTGGTTGGAGGACTTAGCGAGATGGTGGGTATCTAGTTCTGTGGGCTATACATGGCCCTTTTTTTCATACAATTTTTGGTTGAAAAATTTTCTGTTTCCAATCTCCATTTCGAGGCAGCAGCTAAGCTAGTTTGTGCTTCGAATGCACATAAACAGGACAGCTGGCTCGAAATCTGTGGTTGGAGGACTTAGCGAGATGGTGGGTATCTAGTTCTGTGGGCTATACATGGCCTTTTTTTTCATACAATTTTTGGTTGAAAAATTTTCTGATTCCAATCTCCATTTCGAGGCAGCAGCTAAGCTAGTCTGTGCATTGAATGCACAGAAACAGAGCAGCTGGCTCGAAATGTCTGATTGGAGGATTTAGCCAGATGGTGGGTATCTAGTTCTGTGGGCTATACATGGCCTTTTTTTTCATACAATTTTTGGTTGAAAAATTTTCTGATTCCAATCTCCATTTCGAGGCAGCAGCTAAGCTAGCTTGTGCTTCGAATGCACATAAACAGGACAGCTGGCTCGAAATGTCTGATTGGAGGATTTAGCCAGATGGTGGGTATCTAGTTCTGTGGGCTATACATGGCTTTTTTTTTCATACAATTTTTGGTTGAAAATTTTTCTGTTTCCAATCTCCATTTCGAGGCAGCAGCTAAGCTAGTTTGTGCTTCGAATGCACAGAAACAGAACAGCTACCTCGAGATATCTGATTGGAGGACTTAGCGAGATGGTGGGTATCTAGTTCTGTGGGCTATACATGGCCTTTTTTTTCATACAATTTTTGGTTGAAAAATTTTCTGATTCCAATCTCCATTTCGAGGCAGCAGCTAAGCTAGTTTGTGCTTTGAATGCACAGAAACAGAACAGCAGGCTCGAAATCTTTGGTTGGAGGATTTAGCGAGATGGTGGGTATCGAGTTCAGTGGGCTATACATGGCACTTTTTTCCTAACAATTTTTGGTTGAAAAATTTTCTGTTTCCAATCTCCATTTCGAGGCAGCAGCTAAGCTAGTTTGTGCTTTGAATGCCCAGAAACAGAACAGCTACCTCGAAATACCTGATTGGAGGATTTAGCGAGATGGTGGGTATCTAGTTCTGTGGGCTATACATGGCCCTTTTTTCCTAACAATTTTTGGTTGACAAATTTTCTGATTCCAATCTCCATTTCGAGGCAGCAGCTAAGCTAGCTTGTGCTTCGAATGCACATAAACAGGACAGCTGGCTCGAAATCTGTGGTTGGAGGACTTAGCGAGATGGTGGGTATCTAGTTCTGTGGGCTATACATGGCCCTTTTTTCCTAACAATTTTTGGTTGACAAATTTTCTGTTTTCAATCTCCATTTCGAGGCAGCAGCTAAGCTAGTTTGTGCTTCGAATGCACATAAACAGGACAGCTGGCTCGAAATCTGTGGTTGGAGGACTTAGCGAGATGGTGGGTATCTAGTTCTGTGGGCTATACATGGCCCTTTTTTTCATACAATTTTTGGTTGAAAAATTTTCTGTTTCCAATCTCCATTTCGAGGCAGCAGCTAAGCTAGTTTGTGCTTCGAATGCACATAAACAGGACAGCTGGCTCGAAATCTGTGGTTGGAGGACTTAGCGAGATGGTGGGTATCTAGTTCTGTGGGCTATACATGGCCTTTTTTTTCATACAATTTTTGGTTGAAAAATTTTCTGATTCCAATCTCCATTTCGAGGCAGCAGCTAAGCTAGTCTGTGCATTGAATGCACAGAAACAGAGCAGCTGGCTCGAAATGTCTGATTGGAGGATTTAGCCAGATGGTGGGTATCTAGTTCTGTGGGCTATACATGGCCTTTTTTTTCATACAATTTTTGGTTGAAAAATTTTCTGATTCCAATCTCCATTTCGAGGCAGCAGCTAAGCTAGCTTGTGCTTCGAATGCACATAAACAGGACAGCTGGCTCGAAATGTCTGATTGGAGGATTTAGCCAGATGGTGGGTATCTAGTTCTGTGGGCTATACATGGCTTTTTTTTTCATACAATTTTTGGTTGAAAATTTTTCTGTTTCCAATCTCCATTTCGAGGCAGCAGCTAAGCTAGTTTGTGCTTCGAATGCACAGAAACAGAACAGCTACCTCGAGATATCTGATTGGAGGACTTAGCGAGATGGTGGGTATCTAGTTCTGTGGGCTATACATGGCCTTTTTTTTCATACAATTTTTGGTTGAAAAATTTTCTGATTCCAATCTCCATTTCGAGGCAGCAGCTAAGCTAGTTTGTGCTTTGAATGCACAGAAACAGAACAGCAGGCTCGAAATCTTTGGTTCGAGGATTTAGCGAGATGGTGGGTATCGAGTTCAGTGGGCTATACATGGCACTTTTTTCCTAACAATTTTTGGTTGAAAAATTTTCTGTTTCCAATCTCCATTTCGAGGCAGCAGCTAAGCTAGTTTGTGCTTTGAATGCCCAGAAACAGAACAGCTACCTCGAAATACCTGATTGGAGGATTTAGCGAGATGGTGGGTATCTAGTTCTGTGGGCTATACATGGCCCTTTTTTCCTAACAATTTTTGGTTGACAAATTTTCTGATTCCAATCTCCATTTCGAGGCAGCAGCTAAGCTAGCTTGTGCTTCGAATGCACATAAACAGGACAGCTGGCTCGAAATCTGTGGTTGGAGGACTTAGCGAGATGGTGGGTATCTAGTTCTGTGGGCTATACATGGCCCTTTTTTCCTAACAATTTTTGGTTGACAAATTTTCTGTTTTCAATCTCCATTTCGAGGCAGCAGCTAAGCTAGTTTGTGCTTCGAATGCACATAAACAGGACAGCTGGCTCGAAATCTGTGGTTGGAGGACTTAGCGAGATGGTGGGTATCTAGTTCTGTGGGCTATACATGGCCTTTTTTTTCATACAATTTTTGGTTGAAAAATTTTCTGATTCCAATCTCCATTTCGAGGCAGCAGCTAAGCTAGTTTGTGCTTTGAATGCGCAGAAACAGAGCAGCTGGCTCGAAATGTCTGATTGGAGGATTTAGCGAGATGGTGGGTATCGAGTTCTGTGGGCTATACATGGCACTTTTTTCCTAACAATTTTTGGTTGAAAAATTTTCTGTTTTCAATCTCCATTTCGAGGCAGCAGCTAAGCTGGTTTGTGCTTTGAATGCGCAGAAACAGAGCAGCTGGCTCGAAATGTCTGATTGGAGGACTTAGCGCGATGGTGGGTATCTAGATCTGTGGGCTATACATGGCCCTTTTTTCCATACAATTTTTGGTTGAAAAATTTTCTGTTTTCAATCTCCATTTCGAGGCAGCAGCTAAGATAGTTTGTGCTTTGAATGCACAGAAACAGAGCAGCTGGCTCGAAATGTCGATTGGAGGATTTAGCGAGATGGTGGGTATCTAGATCTGTTGGCTATACATGGCCCTTTTTTCCATACAATTTTTGGTTGAAAAATTTTCTGTTTCCAATCTCCATTTCGAGGCAGCAGCTAAGATAGTTTGTGCTTTGAATGCACAGAAACAGAGCAGCTGGCTCGAAATGTCGATTGGAGGATTTAGCGAGATGGTGGGTATCTAGATCTGTTGGCTATACATGGCCCTTTTTTCCATACAATTTTTGGTTGAAAAATTTTCTGTTTCCAATCTCCATTTCGAGGCAGCAGCTAAGCTAGCTTGTGCTTCGAATGCACATAAACAGGACAGCTGGCTCGAAATCTGTGGTTGGAGGACTTAGCGAGATGGTGGGTATCTAGATCTGTGGGCTATACATGGCCTTTTTTTTCCATACAATTTTTGGTTGAAAAATTTTCTGTTTCCAATCTCCATTTCGAGGCAGCAGCTAAGATAGTTTGTGCTTTGAATGCACAGAAACAGAACAGCTACCTCGAAATACCTAATTGGAGGATTTAGCGAGATGGTGGGTGTCTAGTTCTGTGGGCTATACATGGCCTTTTTTTTCATACAATTTTTGGTTGAAAAATTTTCTGTTTTCAATCTCCATTTCGAGGCAGCAGCTAAGATAGTTTGTGCTTCGAATGCACATAAACAGGACAGCTGGCTCGAAATCTGTGGTTGGAGGACTTAGCGAGATGGTGGGTATCTAGATCTGTGGGCTATACATGGCCTTTTTTTTCCATACAATTTTTGGTTGAAAAATTTTCTGTTTCCAATCTCCATTTCGAGGCAGCAGCTAAGATAGTTTGTGCTTTGAATGCACAGAAACAGAACAGCTACCTCGAAATACCTAATTGGAGGATTTAGCGAGATGGTGGGTGTCTAGTTCTGTGGGCTATACATGGCCTTTTTTTTCATACAATTTTTGGTTGAAAAATTTTCTGTTTTCAATCTCCATTTCGAGGCAGCAGCTAAGATAGTTTGTGCTTTGAATGCACAGAAACAGAACAGCTACCTCGAAATACCTAATTGGAGGATTTAGCGAGATGGTGGGTGTCTAGTTCTGTGGGCTATACATGGCCTTTTTTTTCATACAATTTTTGGTTGAAAAATTTTCTGATTCCAATCTCCATTTCGAGGCAGCAGCTAAGCTAGTTTGTGCATTGAATGCACAGAAACAGAATAGCTGTCTCGAAATCTGTGGTTGGAGGACTTAGCGAGATGGTGGGTATCGAGCTCAGTGGGCTATATATGGCACTTTTTTCCTAACAATTTTTGGTTGAAAAATTTTCTGTTTTCAATCTCCATTTCGAGGTAGCAGCTAAGCTGGTTTGTGCATTGAATGCCCAGAAACAGAACAGCTACCTCGAAATACCTGATTGGAGGATTTAGCGAGATGGTGGGTATCTAGATCTGTGGGCTATACATGGTACTTTTTTCCATACAATTTTTGGTTGAAAAATTTTCTGATTCCAATCTCCATTTCGAGGCAGCAGCTAAGCTAGTTTGTGCTTTGAATGCACAGAAACAGAACAGCTACCTCGAAATATCTGATTGGAGGATTTAGCGAGATGGTGGGTATCTAGTTCTGTGGGCTATACATGGCCCTTTTTTCCTAACAATTTTTGGTTGACAAATTTTCTGTTTTCAATCTCCATTTCGAGGCAGCAGCTAAGCTAGTTTGTGCTTCGAATGCACATAAACAGGACAGCTGGCTCGAAATCTGTGGTTGGAGGACTTAGCGAGATGGTGGGTATCTAGTTCTGTGGGCTATACATGGCCTTTTTTTTCATACAATTTTTGGTTGAAAAATTTTCTGATTCCAATCTCCATTTCGAGGCAGCAGCTAAGCTAGCTTGTGCTTCGAATGCACATAAACAGGACAGCTGGCTCGAAATCTGTGGTTGGAGGACTTAGCGAGATGGTGGGTATCTAGTTTTGTGGGCTATACATGGCCCTTTTTTCATGCAATTTTTGGTTGAAAAATTTTCTGTTTCCAATCTCCATTTCGAGGCAGCAGCTAAGCTAGCTTGTGCTTCGAATGCACATAAACAGGACAGCTGGCTCGAAATCTGTGGTTGGAGGACTTAGCGAGATGGTGGGTATCTAGTTCTGTGGGCTATACATGGCCCTTTTTTCCTAACAATTTTTGGTTGACAAATTTTCTGTTTTCAATCTCCATTTCGAGGCAGCAGCTAAGCTAGTTTGTGCTTTGAATGCACAGAAACAGAACAGCTACCTCGAAATACCTGATTGGAGGATTTAGCGAGATGGTGGGTATCTAGATCTGTGGGCTATACATGGTACTTTTTTCCATACAATTTTTGGTTGAAAAATTTTCTGATTCCAATCTCCATTTCGAGGCAGCAGCTAAGCTAGTTTGTGCTTTGAATGCACAGAAACAGAACAGCTACCTCGAAATATCTGATTGGAGGATTTAGCGAGATGGTGGGTATCTAGTTCTGTGGGCTATACATGGCCCTTTTTTCCATACGATTTTTGGTTGAAAAATTTTCTGATTCCAATCTCCATTTCGAGGCAGCAGCTAAGCTAGTTTGTGCATTGAATGCACAGAAACAGAATAGCTGTCTCGAAATGTCTGATTGGAGGATTTAGCGAGATGGTGGGTATCTAGATCTGTGGGCTATACATGGCCCTTTTTTCCATACGATTTTTGGTTGAAAAATTTTCTGATTCCAATCTCCATTTCGAGGCAGCAGCTAAGCTAGTTTGTGCTTTGAATGCGCAGAAACAGAGCAGCTGGCTCGAAATGTCTGATTGGAGGATTTAGCGAGATGGTGGGTATCGAGTTCTGTGGGCTATACATGGCACTTTTTTCCTAACAATTTTTGGTTGAAAAATTTTCTGATTCCAATCTCCATTTCGAGGCAGCAGCTAAGCTAGTTTGTGCTTTGAATGCGCAGAAACAGAGCAGCTGGCTCGAAATGTCTGATTGGAGGACTTAGCGCGATGGTGGGTATCTAGATCTGTGGGCTATACATGGCCTTTTTTTTCATACAATTTTTGGTTGAAAAATTTTCTGTTTTCAATCTCCATTTCGAGGCAGCAGCTAAGATAGTTTGTGCTTTGAATGCACAGAAACAGAGCAGCTGGCTCGAAATGTCGATTGGAGGATTTAGCGAGATGGTGGGTATCTAGATCTGTGGGCTATACATGGCCTTTTTTTTCCATACAATTTTTGGTTGAAAAATTTTCTGTTTCCAATCTCCATTTCGAGGCAGCAGCTAAGATAGTTTGTGCTTTGAATGCACAGAAACAGAACAGCTACCTCGAAATACCTAATTGGAGGATTTAGCGAGATGGTGGGTGTCTAGTTCTGTGGGCTACACATGGCCTTTTTTTTCATACAATTTTTGGTTGAAAAATTTTCTGATTCCAATCTCCATTTCGAGGCAGCAGCTAAGCTAGTTTGTGCATTGAATGCACAGAAACAGAATAGCTGTCTCGAAATCTGTGGTTGGAGGACTTAGCGAGATGGTGGGTATCTAGTTCTGTGGGCTATACATGGCCTTTTTTTTCATACAATTTTTGGTTGAAAAATTTTCTGATTCCAATCTCCATTTCGAAGCAGCAGCTAAGCTAGTTTGTGCATTGAATGCACAGAAACAGAATAGCTGTCTCGAAATCTGTGGTTGGAGGACTTAGCGAGATGGTGGGTATCTAGTTCTGTGGGCTATACATGGCCTTTTTTTTCATACAATTTTTGGTTGAAAAATTTTCTGATTCCAATCTCCATTTCGAGGCAGCAGCTAAGCTAGCTTGTGCTTCGAATGCACATAAACAGGACAGCTGGCTCGAAATCTGTGGTTGGAGGACTTAGCGAGATGGTGGGTATCTAGTTCTGTGGGCTATACATGGCCTTTTTTTTCATACAATTTTTGGTTGAAAAATTTTCTGTTGTCAATCTCCATTTCGAGGCAGCAGCCAAGCTAGTTTGTGCTTTGAACACACAGAAACAGAACAGCTGGCTCGAAATCTTTGGTTGGAGGATTTAGCGAGATGGTGGGTATCTAGATCTGTGGGCTACACATGGCCTTTTTTTTCATACAATTTTTGGTTGAAAAATTTTCTGATTCCAATCTCCATTTCGAGTCAGCAGCTAAGCTAGTTTGTGCCTTGAATGCACAGAAACAGAATAGCTGGCTCGAAATCTTTGGTTGGAGGATTTAGCGAGATGTTGGGTATCTAGATCTGTGGGCTACACATGGCCTTTTTTTTCATACAATTTTTGGTTGAAAAATTTTCTGATTCCAATCTCCATTTCGAGGCAGCAGCTAAGCTAGTTTGTGCATTGAATGCACAGAAACAGAATAGCTGTCTCGAAATCTGTGGTTGGAGGACTTAGCGAGATGGTGGGTATCTAGTTCTGTGGGCTATACATGGCCTTTTTTTTCATACAATTTTTGGTTGAAAAATTTTCTGATTCCAATCTCCATTTCGAGGCAGCAGCTAAGCTAGCTTGTGCTTCGAATGCACATAAACAGGACAGCTGGCTCGAAATCTGTGGTTGGAGGACTTAGCGAGATGGTGGGTATCTAGATCTGTGGGCTACACATGGCCTTTTTTTTCATACAATTTTTGGTTGAAAAATTTTCTGATTCCAATCTCCATTTCGAGGCAGCAGCTAAGCTAGTTTGTGCATTGAATGCACAGAAACAGAATAGCTGGCTCGAAATCTGTGGTTGGAGGACTTAGCGAGATGGTGGGTATCTAGATCTGTGGGCTACACATGGCCTTTTTTTTCATACAATTTTTGGTTGAAAAATTTTCTGATTCCAATCTCCATTTCGAGTCAGCAGCTAAGCTAGTTTGTGCCTTGAATGCACAGAAACAGAATAGCTGGCTCGAAATCTTTGGTTGGAGGATTTAGCGAGATGTTGGGTATCTAGATCTGTGGGCTACACATGGCCTTTTTTTTCATACAATTTTTGGTTGAAAAATTTTCTGATTCCAATCTCCATTTCGAGGCAGCAGCTAAGCTAGTTTGTGCATTGAATGCACAGAAACAGAATAGCTGGCTCGAAATCTGTGGTTGGAGGACTTAGCGAGATGGTGGGTATCTAGTTCTGTGGGCTATACATGGCCCTTTTTTCCTAACAATTTTTGGTTGAAAAATTTTCTGTTTCCAATCTCCATTTCGAGGCAGCAGCTAAGCTAGCTTGTGCTTCGAATGCACATAAACAGGACAGCTGGCTCGAAATCTGTGGTTGGAGGACTTAGCGAGATGGTGGGTATCTAGTTCTGTGGGCTATACATGGCCCTTTTTTCCTAACAATTTTTGGTTGAAAAATTTTCTGTTTCCAATCTCCATTTCGAGGCAGCAGCTAAGCTAGCTTGTGCTTCGAATGCACATAAACAGGACAGCTGGCTCGAAATCTGTGGTTGGAGGACTTAGCGAGATGGTGGGTATCTAGATCTGTGGGCTACACATGGCCTTTTTTTTCATACAATTTTTGGTTGAAAAATTTTCTGATTCCAATCTCCATTTCGAGGCAGCAGCTAAGCTAGTTTGTGCATTGAATGCACAGAAACAGAATAGCTGGCTCGAAATCTGTGGTTGGAGGACTTAGCGAGATGGTGGGTATCTAGATCTGTGGGCTACACATGGCCTTTTTTTTCATACAATTTTTGGTTGAAAAATTTTCTGATTCCAATCTCCATTTCGAGTCAGCAGCTAAGCTAGTTTGTGCCTTGAATGCACAGAAACAGAATAGCTGGCTCGAAATCTTTGGTTGGAGGATTTAGCGAGATGTTGGGTATCTAGATCTGTGGGCTACACATGGCCTTTTTTTTCATACAATTTTTGGTTGAAAAATTTTCTGATTCCAATCTCCATTTCGAGGCAGCAGCTAAGCTAGTTTGTGCATTGAATGCACAGAAACAGAATAGCTGGCTCGAAATCTGTGGTTGGAGGACTTAGCGAGATGGTGGGTATCTAGTTCTGTGGGCTATACATGGCCCTTTTTTCCTAACAATTTTTGGTTGAAAAATTTTCTGTTTCCAATCTCCATTTCGAGGCAGCAGCTAAGCTAGCTTGTGCTTCGAATGCACATAAACAGGACAGCTGGCTCGAAATCTGTGGTTGGAGGACTTAGCGAGATGGTGGGTATCTAGATCTGTGGGCTACACATGGCCTTTTTTTTCATACAATTTTTGGTTGAAAAATTTTCTGATTCCAATCTCCATTTCGAGGCAGCAGCTAAGCTAGTTTGTGCATTGAATGCACAGAAACAGAATAGCTGGCTCGAAATCTGTGGTTGGAGGACTTAGCGAGATGGTGGGTATCTAGATCTGTGGGCTACACATGGCCTTTTTTTTCATACAATTTTTGGTTGAAAAATTTTCTGATTCCAATCTCCATTTCGAGTCAGCAGCTAAGCTAGTTTGTGCCTTGAATGCACAGAAACAGAATAGCTGGCTCGAAATCTTTGGTTGGAGGATTTAGCGAGATGTTGGGTATCTAGATCTGTGGGCTACACATGGCCTTTTTTTTCATACAATTTTTGGTTGAAAAATTTTCTGATTCCAATCTCCATTTCGAGGCAGCAGCTAAGCTAGTTTGTGCACTGAATGCACAGAAACAGAATAGCTGTCTCGAAATCTGTGGTTGGAGGACTTAGCGAGATGGTGGGTATCTAGATCTGTGGGCTACACATGGCCTTTTTTTTCATACAATTTTTGGTTGAAAAATTTTCTGATTCCAATCTCCATTTCGAGTCAGCAGCTAAGCTAGTTTGTGCCTTGAATGCACAGAAACAGAATAGCTGGCTCGAAATCTTTGGTTGGAGGATTTAGCGAGATGTTGGGTATCTAGATCTGTGGGCTACACATGGCCTTTTTTTTCATACAATTTTTGGTTGAAAAATTTTCTGATTCCAATCTCCATTTCGAGGCAGCAGCTAAGCTAGTTTGTGCATTGAATGCACAGAAACAGAATAGCTGTCTCGAAATCTGTGGTTGGAGGACTTAGCGAGATGGTGGGTATCTAGTTCTGTGGGCTATACATGGCCTTTTTTTTCATACAATTTTTGGTTGAAAAATTTTCTGATTCCAATCTCCATTTCGAGGCAGCAGCTAAGCTAGCTTGTGCTTCGAATGCACATAAACAGGACAGCTGGCTCGAAATCTGTGGTTGGAGGACTTAGCGAGATGGTGGGTATCTAGTTCTGTGGGCTATACATGGCCTTTTTTTTCATACAATTTTTGGTTGAAAAATTTTCTGATTCCAATCTCCATTTCGAGGCAGCAGCTAAGCTAGCTTGTGCTTCGAATGCACATAAACAGGACAGCTGGCTCGAAATCTGTGGTTGGAGGACTTAGCGAGGTGGTGGGTATCTAGTTCTGTGGGCTATACATGGCCTTTTTTTTCATACAATTTTTGGTTGAAAAATTTTCTGATTCCAATCTCCATTTCGAGGCAGCAGCTAAGCTAGTTTGTGCATTGAATGCACAGAAACAGAATAGCTGTCTCGAAATCTGTGGTTGGAGGACTTAGCGAGATGGTGGGTATCTAGTTCTGTGGGCTATACATGGCCTTTTTTTTCATACAATTTTTGGTTGAAAAATTTTCTGATTCCAATCTCCATTTCGAGGCAGCAGTTAAGCTAGTTTGTGCATTGAATGCACAGAAACAGAATAGCTGTCTCGAAATCTGTGGTTGGAGGACTTAGCGAGATGGTGGGTATCTAGTTCTGTGGGCTATACATGGCCTTTTTTTTCATACAATTTTTGGTTGAAAAATTTTCTGATTCCAATCTCCATTTCGAGGCAGCAGCTAAGCGAGCTTGTGCTTCGAATGCACATAAACAGGACAGCTGGCTCGAAATCTGTGGTTGGAGGACTTAGCGAGATGGTGGGTATCTAGTTCTGTGGGCTATACATGGCCTTTTTTTTCATACAATTTTTGGTTGAAAAATTTTCTGATTCCAATCTCCATTTCGAGGCAGCAGCTAAGCTAGTTTGTGCATTGAATGCACAGAAACAGAATAGCTGTCTCGAAATCTGTGGTTGGAGGACTTAGCGAGATGGTGGGTATCTAGTTCTGTGGGCTATACATGGCACTTTTTCCTAACAATTTTTGGTTGAAAAATTTTCTGTTTTCAATCTCCATTTCGAGGCAGCAGCCAAGCTAGTTTGTGCTTTGAACACACAGAAACAGAACAGCTGGCTCGAAATCTTTGGTTGGAGGATTTAGCGAGATGGTGGGTATCTAGATCTGTGGGCTATACATGGCCCTTTTTTCCTAACAATTTTTGGTTGAAAAATTTTCTGTTTCCAATCTCCATTTCGAGGCAGCAGCTAAGCTAGCTTGTGCTTCGAATGCACATAAACAGGACAGCTGGCTCGAAATCTGTGGTTGGAGGACTTAGCGAGGTGGTGGGTATCTAGTTCTGTGGGCTATACATGGCCTTTTTTTTCATACAATTTTTGGTTGAAAAATTTTCTGATTCCAATCTCCATTTCGAGGCAGCAGCTAAGCTAGTTTGTGCATTGAATGCACAGAAACAGAATAGCTGTCTCGAAATCTGTGGTTGGAGGACTTAGCGAGATGGTGGGTATCTAGTTCTGTGGGCTATACATGGCCTTTTTTTTCATACAATTTTTGGTTGAAAAATTTTCTGATTCCAATCTCCATTTCGAGGCAGCAGTTAAGCTAGTTTGTGCATTGAATGCACAGAAACAGAATAGCTGTCTCGAAATCTGTGGTTGGAGGACTTAGCGAGATGGTGGGTATCTAGTTCTGTGGGCTATACATGGCCTTTTTTTTCATACAATTTTTGGTTGAAAAATTTTCTGATTCCAATCTCCATTTCGAGGCAGCAGCTAAGCTAGCTTGTGCTTCGAATGCACATAAACAGGACAGCTGGCTCGAAATCTGTGGTTGGAGGACTTAGCGAGATGGTGGGTATCTAGTTCTGTGGGCTATACATGGCCTTTTTTTTCATACAATTTTTGGTTGAAAAATTTTCTGATTCCAATCTCCATTTCGAGGCAGCAGCTAAGCTAGTTTGTGCTTTGAACACACAGAAACAGAACAGCTGGCTCGAAATCTTTGGTTGGAGGATTTAGCGAGATGGTGGGTATCTAGATCTGTGGGCTATACATGGCCCTTTTTTCCTAACAATTTTTGGTTGAAAAATTTTCTGTTTCCAATCTCCATTTCGAGGCAGCAGCTAAGCTAGCTTGTGCTTCGAATGCACATAAACAGGACAGCTGGCTCGAAATCTGTGGTTGGAGGACTTAGCGAGATGGTGGGTATCTAGTTCTGTGGGCTATACATGGCCTTTTTTTTCATACAATTTTTGGTTGAAAAATTTTCTGATTCCAATCTCCATTTCGAGGCAGCAGCTAAGCTAGTTTGTGCATTGAATGCACAGAAACAGAAAAGCTGTCTCGAAATCTGTGGTTGGAGGACTTAGCGAGATGGTGGGTATCTAGTTCTGTGGGCTATACATGGCCTTTTTTTTCATACAATTTTTGGTTGAAAAATTTTCTGATTCCAATCTCCATTTCGAGGCAGCAGTTAAGCTAGTTTGTGCATTGAATGCACAGAAACAGAATAGCTGTCTCGAAATCTGTGGTTGGAGGACTTAGCGAGATGGTGGGTATCTAGTTCTGTGGGCTATACATGGCCTTTTTTTTCATACGATTTTTGGTTGAAAAATTTTCTGATTCCAATCTCCATTTCGAGGCAGCAGCTAAGCTAGCTTGTGCTTCGAATGCACATAAACAGGACAGCTGGCTCGAAATCTGTGGTTGGAGGACTTAGCGAGATGGTGGGTATCTAGTTCTGTGGGCTATACATGGCACTTTTTCCTAACAATTTTTGGTTGAAAAATTTTCTGTTTTCAATCTCCATTTCGAGGCAGCAGCCAAGCTAGTTTGTGCTTTGAACACACAGAAACAGAACAGCTGGCTCGAAATCTTTGGTTGGAGGATTTAGCGAGATGGTGGGTATCTAGATCTGTGGGCTATACATGGCCCTTTTTTCCTAACAATTTTTGGTTGAAAAATTTTCTGTTTCCAATCTCCATTTCGAGGCAGCAGCTAAGCTAGCTTGTGCTTCGAATGCACATAAACAGGACAGCTGGCTCGAAATCTGTGGTTGGAGGACTTAGCGAGGTGGTGGGTATCTAGTTCTGTGGGCTATACATGGCCTTTTTTTTCATACAATTTTTGGTTGAAAAATTTTCTGATTCCAATCTCCATTTCGAGGCAGCAGCTAAGCTAGCTTGTGCTTCGAATGCACATAAACAGGACAGCTGGCTCGAAATCTGTGGTTGGAGGACTTAGCGAGATGGTGGGTATCTAGTTCTGTGGGCTATACATGGCCTTTTTTTTCATACAATTTTTGGTTGAAAAATTTTCTGATTCCAATCTCCATTTCGAGGCAGCAGCTAAGCTAGCTTGTGCTTCGAATGCACAGAAACAGAATAGCTGTCTCGAAATCTGTGGTTGGAGGACTTAGCGAGATGGTGGGTATCTAGTTCTGTGGGCTATACATGGCCTTTTTTTTCATACAATTTTTGGTTGAAAAATTTTCTGATTCCAATCTCCATTTCGAGGCAGCAGCTAAGCTAGCTTGTGCTTCGAATGCACATAAACAGGACAGCTGGCTCGAAATCTGTGGTTGGAGGACTTAGCGAGATGGTGGGTATCTAGTTCTGTGGGCTATACATGGCCTTTTTTTTCATACAATTTTTGGTTGAAAAATTTTCTGATTCCAATCTCCATTTCGAGGCAGCAGCTAAGCTAGTTTGTGCATTGAATGCACAGAAACAGAATAGCTGTCTCGAAATCTGTGGTTGGAGGACTTAGCGAGATGGTGGGTATCTAGTTCTGTGGGCTATACATGGCACTTTTTCCTAACAATTTTTGGTTGAAAAATTTTCTGTTTTCAATCTCCATTTCGAGGCAGCAGCCAAGCTAGTTTGTGCTTTGAACACACAGAAACAGAACAGCTGGCTCGAAATCTTTGGTTGGAGGATTTAGCGAGATGGTGGGTATCTAGATCTGTGGGCTATACATGGCCCTTTTTTCCTAACAATTTTTGGTTGAAAAATTTTCTGTTTCCAATCTCCATTTCGAGGCAGCAGCTAAGCTAGCTTGTGCTTCGAATGCACATAAACAGGACAGCTGGCTCGAAATCTGTGGTTGGAGGACTTAGCGAGATGGTGGGTATCTAGTTCTGTGGGCTATACATGGCCTTTTTTTTCATACAATTTTTGGTTGAAAAATTTTCTGATTCCAATCTCCATTTCGAGGCAGCAGCTAAGCTAGCTTGTGCTTCGAATGCACATAAACAGGACAGCTGGCTCGAAATCTGTGGTTGGAGGACTTAGCGAGGTGGTGGGTATCTAGTTCTGTGGGCTATACATGGCCTTTTTTTTCATACAATTTTTGGTTGAAAAATTTTCTGATTCCAATCTCCATTTCGAGGCAGCAGCTAAGCTAGTTTGTGCATTGAATGCACAGAAACAGAATAGCTGTCTCGAAATCTGTGGTTGGAGGACTTAGCGAGATGGTGGGTATCTAGTTCTGTGGGCTATACATGGCACTTTTTCCTAACAATTTTTGGTTGAAAAATTTTCTGTTTTCAATCTCCATTTCGAGGCAGCAGCCAAGCTAGTTTGTGCTTTGAACACACAGAAACAGAACAGCTGGCTCGAAATCTTTGGTTGGAGGATTTAGCGAGATGGTGGGTATCTAGATCTGTGGGCTATACATGGCCCTTTTTTCCTAACAATTTTTGGTTGAAAAATTTTCTGTTTCCAATCTCCATTTCGAGGCAGCAGCTAAGCTAGCTTGTGCTTCGAATGCACATAAACAGGACAGCTGGCTCGAAATCTGTGGTTGGAGGACTTAGCGAGGTGGTGGGTATCTAGTTCTGTGGGCTATACATGGCCTTTTTTTTCATACAATTTTTGGTTGAAAAATTTTCTGATTCCAATCTCCATTTCGAGGCAGCAGCTAAGCTAGTTTGTGCATTGAATGCACAGAAACAGAATAGCTGTCTCGAAATCTGTGGTTGGAGGACTTAGCGAGATGGTGGGTATCTAGTTCTGTGGGCTATACATGGCCTTTTTTTTCATACAATTTTTGGTTGAAAAATTTTCTGATTCCAATCTCCATTTCGAGGCAGCAGCTAAGCTAGCTTGTGCTTCGAATGCACATAAACAGGACAGCTGGCTCGAAATGTCTGATTGGAGGATTTAGCCAGATGGTGGGTATCTAGATCTGTGGGCTATACATGGCCCTTTTTTCCTAACAATTTTTGGTTGAAAAATTTTCTGTTTCCAATCTCCATTTCGAGGCAGCAGCTAAGCTAGCTTGTGCTTCGAATGCACATAAACAGGACAGCTGGCTCGAAATCTGTGGTTGGAGGACTTAGCGAGGTGGTGGGTATCTAGTTCTGTGGGCTATACATGGCCTTTTTTTTCATACAATTTTTGGTTGAAAAATTTTCTGATTCCAATCTCCATTTCGAGGCAGCAGCTAAGCTAGTTTGTGCATTGAATGCACAGAAACAGAATAGCTGTCTCGAAATCTGTGGTTGGAGGACTTAGCGAGATGGTGGGTATCTAGTTCTGTGGGCTATACATGGCCTTTTTTTTCATACAATTTTTGGTTGAAAAATTTTCTGATTCCAATCTCCATTTCGAGGCAGCAGCTAAGCTAGCTTGTGCTTCGAATGCACATAAACAGGACAGCTGGCTCGAAATCTGTGGTTGGAGGACTTAGCGAGATGGTGGGTATCTAGTTCTGTGGGCTATACATGGCCTTTTTTTTCATACAATTTTTGGTTGAAAAATTTTCTGATTCCAATCTCCATTTCGAGGCAGCAGCTAAGCTAGTTTGTGCATTGAATGCACAGAAACAGAATAGCTGTCTCGAAATCTGTGGTTGGAGGACTTAGCGAGATGGTGGGTATCTAGTTCTGTGGGCTATACATGGCACTTTTTCCTAACAATTTTTGGTTGAAAAATTTTCTGTTTTCAATCTCCATTTCGAGGCAGCAGCCAAGCTAGTTTGTGCTTTGAACACACAGAAACAGAACAGCTGGCTCGAAATCTTTGGTTGGAGGATTTAGCGAGATGGTGGGTATCTAGATCTGTGGGCTATACATGGCCCTTTTTTCCTAACAATTTTTGGTTGAAAAATTTTCTGTTTCCAATCTCCATTTCGAGGCAGCAGCTAAGCTAGCTTGTGCTTCGAATGCACATAAACAGGACAGCTGGCTCGAAATCTGTGGTTGGAGGACTTAGCGAGATGGTGGGTATCTAGTTCTGTGGGCTATACATGGCCTTTTTTTTCATACAATTTTTGGTTGAAAAATTTTCTGATTCCAATCTCCATTTCGAGTCAGCAGCTAAGCTGGTTTGTGCCTTGAATGCACAGAAACAGATCAGCTGGCTCGAAATGTCTGATTGGAGGATTTAGCGAGATGGTGGGTATCTAGATCTGTGGGCTATACATGGCCCTTTTTCCCATACGATTTTTGGTTGAAAAATTTTCTGATTCCAATCTCCATTTCGAGGCAGCAGCTAAGCTAGTTTGTGCTTTGAATGCACAGATACAGAACAGCTACCTCGAAATACCTGATTGGAGGATTTAGCGAGATGGTGGGTGTCTAGTTCTGTGGGCTATACATGGCCTTTTTTTTCATACAATTTTTGGTTGAAAAATTTTCTGTTTTCAATCTCCATTTCGAGGCAGCAGCTAAGATAGTTTGTGCTTCGAATGCACATAAACAGGACAGCTGGCTCGAAATCTGTGGTTGGAGGACTTAGCGAGATGGTGGGTATCTAGATCTGTGGGCTATACATGGCCTTTTTTTTCCATACAATTTTTGGTTGAAAAATTTTCTGTTTCCAATCTCCATTTCGAGGCAGCAGCTAAGATAGTTTGTGCTTTGAATGCACAGAAACAGAACAGCTACCTCGAAATACCTAATTGGAGGATTTAGCGAGATGGTGGGTGTCTAGTTCTGTGGGCTATACATGGCCTTTTTTTTCATACAATTTTTGGTTGAAAAATTTTCTGTTTTCAATCTCCATTTCGAGGCAGCAGCTAAGATAGTTTGTGCTTTGAATGCACAGAAACAGAACAGCTACCTCGAAATACCTAATTGGAGGATTTAGCGAGATGGTGGGTGTCTAGTTCTGTGGGCTATACATGGCCTTTTTTTTCATACAATTTTTGGTTGTAAAATTTTCTGATTCCAATCTCCATTTCGAGGCAGCAGCTAAGCTAGTTTGTGCATTGAATGCACAGAAACAGAATAGCTGTCTCGAAATCTGTGGTTGGAGGACTTAGCGAGATGGTGGGTATCGAGCTCAGTGGGCTATATATGGCACTTTTTTCCTAACAATTTTTGGTTGAAAAATTTTCTGTTTTCAATCTCCATTTCGAGGTAGCAGCTAAGCTGGTTTGTGCATTGAATGCCCAGAAACAGAACAGCTACCTCGAAATACCTGATTGGAGGATTTAGCGAGATGGTGGGTATCTAGATCTGTGGGCTATACATGGCCCTTTTTTCCATACAATTTTTGGTTGAAAACTTTTCTGTTTCCAATCTCCATTTCGAGGCAGCAGCTAAGATAGTTTGTGCTTCGAATGCACAGAAACAGAACAGCTACCTCGAGATATCTGATTGGAGGACTTAGCGAGATGGTGGGTATCTAGTTCTGTGGGCTATACATGGCCTTTTTTTTCATACAATTTTTGGTTGAAAACTTTTCTGTTTCCAATCTCCATTTCGAGGCAGCAGCCAAGCTAGTTTGTGCTTTGAACACACAGAAACAGAACAGCTGGCTCGAAATCTTTGGTTGGAGGATTTAGCGAGATGGTGGGTATCTAGATCTGTGGGCTATACATGGCCCTTTTTTCCTAACAATTTTTGGTTGAAAAATTTTCTGTTTCCAATCTCCATTTCGAGGCAGCAGCTAAGCTATTTTGTGGTTTGAATGCACAGAAACAGAACAGCTGACTCGAAATCTTTGGTTGGAGGATTTAGCGAGATGGTGGGTATCTAGTTTTGTGGGCTATACATGGCCCTTTTTTTCATACAATTTTTGGTTGAAAAATTTTCTGTTTCCAATCTCCATTTCGAGGCAGCAGCTAAGCTAGTCTGTGCTTTGAATGCACAGAAACAGAACAGCTGACTCGAAATGTCTGATTGGAGGTTTTAGCGAGATGGTGGGTATCTAGTTTTGTGGGCTATACATGGCCCTTTTTTTCATACAATTTTTGGTTGAAAAATTTTCTGTTTCCAATCTCCATTTCGAGGCAGCAGCTAAGCTGGTTTGTGCTTTGAATGCACAGAAACAGAACAGCTGACTCGAAATGTCTGATTGGAGGATTTAGCGGGATGGTGGGTATCTAGTTTTGTGGGCTATACATGGCCCTTTTTTTCATACAATTTTTGGTTGAAAAATTTTCTGTTTCCAATCTCCATTTCGAGGCAGCAGCTAAGCTAGTTTGTGCCTTGATTGCACAGAAACAGAACAGCTATCTCGAAATGTCTGATTGGAGGATTTAGCCAGATGGTGGGTATCTAGTTCTGTGGGCTATACATGGCCCTTTTTTTCATACAATTTTTGGTTGAAAAATTTTCTGTTTCCAATCTCAATTTCGAGGCAGCAGTTAAGCTTGTTTGTGCTTTGAGTGCATAGAAACAGAACAGCTGGCTCGAAATCTGTGGTTGGAGGACTTAGCGAGATGGTGGGTATCTAGTTCTGTGGGCTATACATGGCCTTCTTTTTCATACAATTTTTGGTTGAAAACTTTTCTGTTTCCAATCTCCATTTCGAGGCAGCAGGTAAGCTAGTTTGTGCATTGAATGCACAGAAACAGAATAGCTGGCTCGAAATGTCTGATTGGAGGATTTAGCGAGATGGTGGGTATCTAGATCTGTGGGCTATACATGGCACTTTTTTCCTAACAATTTTTGGTTGAAAAATTTTCTGTTTTCAATCTCCATTTCGAGGCAGCAGCTAAGATAGTTTGTGCTTTGAATGCACAGAAACAGAACAGCTACCTCGAAATACCTAATTGGAGGATTTAGCGAGATGGTGGGTGTCTAGTTCTGTGGGCTATACATGGCCTTTTTTTTCATACAATTTTTGGTTGAAAAATTTTCTGTTTTCAATCTCCATTTCGAGGCAGCAGCTAAGATAGTTTGTGCTTTGAACACACAGAAACAGAACAGCTGGCTCGAAATCTTTGGTTGGAGGATTTAGCGAGATGTTGGGTATCTAGATCTGTGGGCTACACATGGCCTTTTTTTTCATACAATTTTTGGTTGAAAAATTTTCTGATTCCAATCTCCATTTCGAGGCAGCAGCTAAGCTAGTTTGTGCATTGAATGCACAGAAACAGAATAGCTGGCTCGAAATGTCTGATTGGAGGATTTAGCGAGATGGTGGGTATCTAGATCTGTGGGCTATACATGGCCCTTTTTCCCATACGATTTTTGGTTGAAAAATTTTCTGATTCCAATCTCCATTTCGAGGCAGCAGCTAAGCTAGTTTGTGCATTGAATGCACAGAAACAGAGTAGCTGTCTCGAAATGTCTGATTGGAGGATTTAGCGAGATGGTGGGTATCTAGATCTGTGGGCTATACATGGCCCTTTTTTCCATACAATTTTTGGTTGAAAAATTTTCTGATTCCAATCTTCATTTCGAGGCAGCAGCTAAGCTAGTTTGTGCTTTGAATGCACAGATACAGAACAGCTACCTCGAAATACCTGATTGGAGGATTTAGCGAGATGGTGGGTATCTAGATCTGTGGGCTATACATGGCCCTTTTTTCCATACGATTTTTGGTTGAAAAATTTTCTGATTCCAATCTCCATTTCGAGGCAGCAGCTAAGCTAGTTTGTGCATTGAATGCACAGAAACAGAATAGCTGGCTCGAAATGTCTGATTGGAGGATTTAGCGAGATGGTGGGTATCTAGATCTGTGGGCTATACATGGCCCTTTTTTCCATACGATTTTTGGTTGAAAAATTTTCTGATTCCAGTCTCCATTTCGAGGCAGCAGTTAAGCTTGTTTGTGCTTTGAATGCACAGAAACAGAACAGCTGGCTCGAAATGTCTGATTGGAGGATTTAGCGAGATGGTGGGTATCTAGTTCTGTGGGCTATACATGGCCCTTTTTTCCATACAATTTTTGGTTGAAAAATTTTCTGATTCCAATCTCCATTTCGAGGCAGCAGCTAAGCTAGTTTGTGCATTGAATGCACAGAAACAGAATAGCTGGCTCGAAATGTCTGATTGGAGGATTTAGCGAGATGGTGGGTATCTAGATCTGTGGGCTATACATGGCCCTTTTTTCCATACGATTTTTGGTTGAAAAATTTTCTGATTCCAATCTCCATTTCGAGGCAGCAGCTAAGCTAGTTTGTGCTTTGAATGCGCAGAAACAGAGCAGCTGGCTCGAAATGTCTGATTGGAGGATTTAGCGAGATGGTGGGCATGGCACTTTTTTCCTAACAATTTTTGGTTGAAAAATTTTCTGTTTTCAATCTCCATTTCGAGGCAGCAGCTAAGCTGGTTTGTGCTTTGAATGCGCAGAAACAGAGCAGCTGGCTCGAAATGTCTGATTGGAGGATTTAGCGAGATGGTGGGCATGGCACTTTTTTCCTAATAATTTTTGGTTGAAAAATTTTCTGTTTTCAATCTCCATTTCGAGGCAGCAGCTAAGCTAGTTTGTGCTTTGAATGCACAGAAACAGAACAGCTGAATCGAAATGTCTGATTGGAGGATTTAGCGAGATGGTGGGTATCGAGTTCTGTGGGCTATACATGGCACTTTTTTCCTAACAATTTTTGGTTGAAAAATTTTCTGTTTCCAATCTCCATTTCGAGGCAGCAGCTAAGCTAGTTTGTGCTTCGAATGCACAGAAACAGAACAGCTACCTCGAGATATCTGATTGGAGGACTTAGCGAGATGGTGGGTATCTAGTTCTGTGGGCTATACATGGCCTTTTTTTTCATACAATTTTTGGTTGACAAATTTTCTGTTTCCAATCTCCATTTCGAGGCAGCAGCTAAGCTAGTTTGCGTTTGAATGCACAGAAACAGAACAGCTGGCTCGAAATCTTTGGTTGGAGGATTTAGCCAGATGGTGGGTATCTAGTTTTGTGGGCTATACATGGCCTTTTTTTCATACAATTTTTGGTTGAAAACTTTTCTGTTTCCAATCTCCATTTCGAGGCAGCAGCTAAGCTAGTTTGTGCATTGAATGCACAGAAACAGAATAGCTGGCTCGAAATGTCTGATTGGAGGATTTAGCGAGATGGTGGGTATCTAGATCTGTGGGCTATACATGGCCCTTTTTTCCATACAATTTTTGGTTGAAAACTTTTCTGTTTCCAATCTCCATTTCGAGGCAGCAGCTAAGATAGTTTGTGCTTTGAATGCACAGAAACAGAGCAGCTGGCTCGAAATGTCGATTGGAGGATTTAGCCAGATGGTGGGTATCTAGATCTGTGGGCTATACATGGCCCTTTTTTTCATACAATTTTTGGTTGAAAACTTTTCTGTTTCCAATCTCCATTTCGAGGCAGCAGCTAAGATAGTTTGTGCTTTGAATGCACAGAAACAGAGCAGCTGGCTCGAAATGTCGATTGGAGGATTTAGCCAGATGGTGGGTATCTAGTTCTGTGGGCTATACATGGCCTTTTTTTTCATACAATTTTTGGTTGAAAACTTTTCTGTTTCCAATCTCCATTTCGAGGCAGCAGCTAAGCTAGTTTGTGCATTGAATGCACAGAAACAGAGCAGCTGGCTCGAAATGTCTGATTGGAGGATTTAGCGAGATGGTGGGTATCTAGATCTGTGGGCTATACATGGCCCTTTTTTCCATACAATTTTTGGTTGAAAACTTTTCTGTTTCCAATCTCCATTTCGAGGCAGCAGCTAAGATAGTTTGTGCTTCGAATGCACAGAAACAGAACAGCTACCTCGAGATATCTGATTGGAGGACTTAGCGAGATGGTGGGTATCTAGTTCTGTGGGCTATACATGGCCTTTTTTTTCATACAATTTTTGGTTGAAAACTTTTCTGTTTCCAATCTCCATTTCGAGGCAGCAGCTAAGCTAGTTTGTGCATTGAATGCACAGAAACAGAATAGCTGGCTCGAAATGTCTGATTGGAGGATTTAGCGAGATGGTGGGTATCTAGATCTGTGGGCTATACATGGCCCTTTTTTCCATACAATTTTTGGTTGAAAACTTTTCTGTTTCCAATCTCCATTTCGAGGCAGCAGCTAAGATAGTTTGTGCTTTGAATGCACAGAAACAGAGCAGCTGGCTCGAAATGTCGATTGGAGGATTTAGCCAGATGGTGGGTATCTAGATCTGTGGGCTATACATGGCCCTTTTTTTCATACAATTTTTGGTTGAAAACTTTTCTGTTTCCAATCTCCATTTCGAGGCAGCAGCTAAGATAGTTTGTGCTTTGAATGCACAGAAACAGAGCAGCTGGCTCGAAATGTCGATTGGAGGATTTAGCCAGATGGTGGGTATCTAGTTCTGTGGGCTATACATGGCCTTTCTTTTCATACAATTTTTGGTTGAAAAATTTTCTGTTTTCAATCTCCATTTCGAGGCAGCAGCTAAGCTGGTCTGTGCTTTGAATGCTCAGAAACAGAGCAGCTGGCTCGAAATGTCTGATTGGAGGATTTAGCGAGATGGTGGGTATCTAGATCTGTGGGCTATACATGGCCCTTTTTTCCATACAATTTTTGGTTGAAAACTTTTCTGTTTCCAATCTCCATTTCGAGGCAGCAGCTAAGCTGGTCTGTGCTTCGAATGCACATAAACAGGACAGCTGGCTCGAAATCTGTGGTTGGAGGACTTAGCGAGATGGTGGGTATCTAGTTCTGTGGGCTATACATGGCCCTTTTTTCCTAACAATTTTTGGTTGACAAATTTTCTGTTTTCAATCTCCATTTCGAGGCAGCAGCTAAGCTAGTTTGTGCTTCGAATGCACATAAACAGGACAGCTGGCTCGAAATCTGTGGTTGGAGGACTTAGCGAGATGGTGGGTATCTAGTTCTGTGGGCTATACATGGCCTTTTTTTTCATACAATTTTTGGTTGAAAAATTTTCTGATTCCAATCTCCATTTCGAGGCAGCAGCTAAGCTAGTTTGTGCATTGAATGCACAGAAACAGAGCAGCTGGCTCGAAATGTCTGATTGGAGGATTTAGCCAGATGGTGGGTATCTAGTTCTGTGGGCTATACATGGCCTTTTTTTTCATACAATTTTTGGTTGAAAAATTTTCTGTTTCCAATCTCAATTTCGAGGCAGCAGTTAAGCTTGTTTGTGCTTTGAGTGCATAGAAACAGAACAGCTGGCTCGAAATCTGTGGTTGGAGGACTTAGCGAGATGGTGGGTATCTAGTTCTGTGGGCTATACATGGCCTTCTTTTTCATACAATTTTTGGTTGAAAACTTTTCTGTTTCCAATCTCCATTTCGAGG
Organism: Xylota segnis; assembly: GCA_963583995.1. Lineage (NCBI taxonomy): Eukaryota > Metazoa > Arthropoda > Insecta > Diptera > Syrphidae > Xylota > Xylota segnis. Next base: position 46,456,877 of record OY757236.1, on the reverse strand, counting down.
CAGCAGGTAAGCTAGTTTGTGCATTGAATGCACAGAAACAGAATAGCTGGCTCGAAATGTCTGATTGGAGGATTTAGCGAGATGGTGGGTATCTAGATCTGTGGGCTATACATGGCCCTTTTTTCCATACAATTTTTGGTTGAAAACTTTTCTGTTTCCAATCTCCATTTCGAGGCAGCAGCTAAGATAGTTTGTGCTTTGAATGCACAGAAACAGAGCAGCTGGCTCGAAATGTCGATTGGAGGATTTAGCCAGATGGTTGGTATCTAGATCTGTGGGCTATACATGGCCCTTTTTTTCATACAATTTTTGGTTGAAAACTTTTCTGTTTCCAATCTCCATTTCGAGGCAGCAGCTAAGATAGTTTGTGCTTTGAATGCACAGAAACAGAGCAGCTGGCTCGAAATGTCGATTGGAGGATTTAGCCAGATGGTGGGTATCTAGTTCTGTGGGCTATACATGGCCTTTCTTTTCATACAATTTTTGGTTGAAAAATTTTCTGTTTTCAATCTCCATTTCGAGGCAGCAGCTAAGCTGGTCTGTGCTTTGAATGCTCAGAAACAGAGCAGCTGGCTCGAAATGTCTGATTGGAGGATTTAGCGAGATGGTGGGTATCTAGATCTGTGGGCTATACATGGCCCTTTTTTCCATACAATTTTTGGTTGAAAACTTTTCTGTTTCCAATCTCCATTTCGAGGCAGCAGCTAAGATAGTTTGTGCTTTGAATGCACAGAAACAGAGCAGCTGGCTCGAAATGTCGATTGGAGGATTTAGCCAGATGGTGGGTATCTAGATCTGTGGGCTATACATGGCCCTTTTTTTCATACAATTTTTGGTTGAAAACTTTTCTGTTTCCAATCTCCATTTCGAGGCAGCAGCTAAGATAGTTTGTGCTTTGAATGCACAGAAACAGAGCAGCTGGCTCGAAATGTCTGATTGGAGGATTTAGCGAGATGGTGGGTATCTAGATCTGTGGGCTATACATGGCCCTTTTTTTCATACAATTTTTGGTTGAAAAATTTTCTGATTCCAATCTCCATTTCGAGGCAGCAGTTAAGGTAATTTGTGCTTTGAATGCACATAAACAGAACAGCTGGCTCGAAATGTCTGATTGGAGGATTTAGCGAGATGGTGGGTATCTAGATCTGTGGGCTATACATGGCCCTTTTTTTCATACAATTTTTGGTTGAAAACTTTTCTGTTTCCAATCTCCATTTCGAGGCAGCAGTTAAGGTAATTTGTGCTTTGAATGCACATAAACAGAACAGCTGGCTCGAAATGTCTGATTGGAGGATTTAGCGAGATGGTGGGTATCTAGATCTGTGGGCTATACATGGCCCTTTTTTTCATACAATTTTTGGTTGAAAAATTTTCTGATTCCAATCTCCATTTCGAGGCAGCAGCTAAGCTAGTTTGTGCTTTAAATGCACAGAAACAGAGCAGCTGGCTCGAAATGTCGATTGGAGGATTTAGCCAGATGGTGGGTATCTAGTTCTGTGGTCTATACATGGCCTTTTTTTTCATACAATTTTTGGTTGAAAATTTTTCTGTTTCCAATCTCCATTTCGAGTCAGCAGCTAAGCTGGTTTGTGCTTTGAATGCGCAGAAACAGAGCAGCTGGCTCGAAATGTCTGATTGGAGGATTTAGCGAGATGGTGGGTATCTAGTTCTGTGGGCTATACATGGCCCTTTTTTTCATACAATTTTTGGTTGAAAACTTTTCTGTTTCCAATCTCCATTTCGAGGCAGCAGCTAAGCTAGTTTGTGCATTGAATGCACAGAAACAGAATAGCTGGCTCGAAATGTCTGATTGGAGGATTTAGCAAGATGGTGGGTATCTAGTTCTGTGGGCTATACATGGCCTTTTTTTTCATACAATTTTTGGTTGAAAATTTTTCTGTTTCCAATCTCCATTTCGAGTCAGCAGCTAAGCTAGTTTGTGCTTTAAATGCACAGAAACAGAACAGCTGACTCGAAATGTCTGATTGGAGGATTTAGCGAGATGGTGGGTGTCTAGTTCTGTGGGCTATACATGGCCTTTTTTTTCATACAATTTTTGGTTGAAAAATTTTCTGATTCCAATCTCCATTTCGAGGCAGCAGCTAAGCTAGTTTGTGCTTTGAATGCACAGAAACAGAACAGCTGGCTCGAAATCTTTGGTTGGAGGATTTAGCGAGATGGTGGGTATCGAGTTCAGTGGGCTATACATGGCACTTTTTTCCTAACAATTTTTGGTTGAAAAATTTTCTGTTTTCAATCTCCATTTCGAGGCAGCAGCTAAGCTGGTTTGTGCATTGAATGCACAGAAACAGAACAGCTACCTCGAAATACCTGATTGGAGGATTTAGCGAGATGGTGGGTATCTAGATCTGTGGGCTATACATTTTCTGATTCCAATCTCCATTTCGAGGCAGCAGCTAAGCTAGTTTGTGCTTCGAATGCACATAAACAGGACAGCTGGCTCGAAATGTCGATTGGAGGATTTAGCGAGATGGTGGGTATCTAGTTTTGTGGGCTATACATGGCCCTTTTTTCGTACAATTTTTGGTTGAAAATTTTTCTGTTTCCAATCTCCATTTCGAGTCAGCAGCTAAGCTAGTTTGTGCTTTAAATGCACAGAAACAGGACAGCTGGCTCGAAATGTCTGATTGGAGGACTTAGCGAGATGGTGGGTATCTAGTTCTGTGGGCTATACATGGCCTTTTTTTCATACAATTTTTGGTTGAAAAATTTTCTGATTCCAATCTCCATTTCGAGGCAGCAGCTAAGCTAGTTTGTGCTTCGAATGCACATAAACAGGACAGCTGGCTCGAAATGTCGATTGGAGGATTTAGCGAGATGGTGGGTATCTAGTTTTGTGGGCTATACATGGCCCTTTTTTCGTACAATTTTTGGTTGAAAAATTTTCTGCTTCCAATCTCCATTTCGAGGCAGCAGCTAAGCTGGTTTGTGCATTGAATGCACAGAAACAGAACAGCTACCTCGAAATACCTGATTGGAGGATTTAGCGAGATGGTGGGTATCTAGATCTGTGGGCTATACATGGCCCTTTTTTCCATACAATTTTTGGTTGAAAAATTTTCTGATTCCAATCTCCATTTCGAGGCAGCAGCTAAGCTAGTTTGTGCTTCGAATGCACATAAACAGGACAGCTGGCTCGAAATCTGTGGTTGGAGGACTTAGCGAGATGGTGGGTATCTAGTTCTGTGGGCTATACATGGCCCTTTTTTCCTAACAATTTTTGGTTGACAAATTTTCTGTTTCCAATCTCCATTTCGAGGCAGCAGCTAAGCTAGTTTGTGCTTTAAATGCACAGAAACAGAGCAGCTGGCTTGAAATGTCGATTGGAGGATTTAGCGAGATGGTGGGTATCTAGATCTGTGGGCTATACATGGCCTTTTTTTTCATACAATTTTTGGTTGAAAAATTTTCTGATTCCAATCTCCATTTCGAGGCAGCAGCTAAGCTAGTTTGTGCTTTGAATGCAGGGAAACAGAACAGCTACCTCGAAATATCTGATTGGAGGATTTAGCGAGATGGTGGGTATCTAGTTCTGTGGGCTATACATGGCCCTTTTTTCCTAACAATTTTTGGTTGACAAATTTTCTGTTTTCAATCTCCATTTCGAGGCAGCAGCTAAGCTGGTTTGTGCTTTGAATGCGCAGAAACAGATCAGCTGGCTCGAAATGTCTGATTGGAGGACTTAGCGCGATGGTGGGTATCTAGATCTGTGGGCTATACATGGCACTTTTTTCCTAACAATTTTTGGTTGAAAAATTTTCTGTTTTCAATCTCCATTTCGAGGCAGCAGCTAAGCTAGTTTGTGCATTGAATGCACAGAAACAGAATAGCTGGCTCGAAATGTCTGATTGGAGGATTTAGCAAGATGGTGGGTATCTAGTTCTGTGGGCTATACATGGCCTTTTTTTTCATACAATTTTTGGTTGAAAATTTTTCTGTTTCCAATCTCCATTTCGAGTCAGCAGCTAAGCTAGTTTGTGCTTTAAATGCACAGAAACAGGACAGCTGGCTCGAAATGTCTGATTGGAGGACTTAGCGAGATGGTGGGTATCTAGTTCTGTGGGCTATACATGGCCTTTTTTTCATACAATTTTTGGTTGAAAAATTTTCTGATTCCAATCTCCATTTCGAGGCAGCAGCTAAGCTAGTTTGTGCTTCGAATGCACATAAACAGGACAGCTGGCTCGAAATGTCGATTGGAGGATTTAGCGAGATGGTGGGTATCTAGTTTTGTGGGCTATACATGGCCCTTTTTTCGTACAATTTTTGGTTGAAAATTTTTCTGTTTCCAATCTCCATTTCGAGTCAGCAGCTAAGCTAGTTTGTGCTTTAAATGCACAGAAACAGGACAGCTGGCTCGAAATGTCTGATTGGAGGACTTAGCGAGATGGTGGGTATCTAGTTCTGTGGGCTATACATGGCCTTTTTTTCATACAATTTTTGGTTGAAAAATTTTCTGATTCCAATCTCCATTTCGAGGCAGCAGCTAAGCTAGTTTGTGCTTCGAATGCACATAAACAGGACAGCTGGCTCGAAATGTCGATTGGAGGATTTAGCGAGATGGTGGGTATCTAGTTTTGTGGGCTATACATGGCCCTTTTTTCGTACAATTTTTGGTTGAAAAATTTTCTGCTTCCAATCTCCATTTCGAGGCAGCAGCTAAGCTGGTTTGTGCATTGAATGCACAGAAACAGAACAGCTACCTCGAAATACCTGATTGGAGGATTTAGCGAGATGGTGGGTATCTAGATCTGTGGGCTATACATGGCCCTTTTTTCCATACAATTTTTGGTTGAAAAATTTTCTGATTCCAATCTCCATTTCGAGGCAGCAGCTAAGCTAGTTTGTGCTTCGAATGCACATAAACAGGACAGCTGGCTCGAAATCTGTGGTTGGAGGACTTAGCGAGATGGTGGGTATCTAGTTCTGTGGGCTATACATGGCCCTTTTTTCCTAACAATTTTTGGTTGACAAATTTTCTGTTTCCAATCTCCATTTCGAGGCAGCAGCTAAGCTAGTTTGTGCTTTAAATGCACAGAAACAGAGCAGCTGGCTTGAAATGTCGATTGGAGGATTTAGCGAGATGGTGGGTATCTAGATCTGTGGGCTATACATGGCCTTTTTTTTCATACAATTTTTGGTTGAAAAATTTTCTGATTCCAATCTCCATTTCGAGGCAGCAGCTAAGCTAGTTTGTGCTTTGAATGCAGGGAAACAGAACAGCTACCTCGAAATATCTGATTGGAGGATTTAGCGAGATGGTGGGTATCTAGTTCTGTGGGCTATACATGGCCCTTTTTTCCTAACAATTTTTGGTTGACAAATTTTCTGTTTTCAATCTCCATTTCGAGGCAGCAGCTAAGCTGGTTTGTGCTTTGAATGCGCAGAAACAGATCAGCTGGCTCGAAATGTCTGATTGGAGGACTTAGCGCGATGGTGGGTATCTAGATCTGTGGGCTATACATGGCACTTTTTTCCTAACAATTTTTGGTTGAAAAATTTTCTGTTTTCAATCTCCATTTCGAGGCAGCAGCTAAGCTAGTTTGTGCATTGAATGCACAGAAACAGAATAGCTGGCTCGAAATGTCTGATTGGAGGATTTAGCAAGATGGTGGGTATCTAGTTCTGTGGGCTATACATGGCCTTTTTTTTCATACAATTTTTGGTTGAAAATTTTTCTGTTTCCAATCTCCATTTCGAGTCAGCAGCTAAGCTAGTTTGTGCTTTAAATGCACAGAAACAGGACAGCTGGCTCGAAATGTCTGATTGGAGGACTTAGCGAGATGGTGGGTATCTAGTTCTGTGGGCTATACATGGCCTTTTTTTCATACAATTTTTGGTTGAAAAATTTTCTGATTCCAATCTCCATTTCGAGGCAGCAGCTAAGCTAGTTTGTGCTTCGAATGCACATAAACAGGACAGCTGGCTCGAAATGTCGATTGGAGGATTTAGCGAGATGGTGGGTATCTAGTTTTGTGGGCTATACATGGCCCTTTTTTCGTACAATTTTTGGTTGAAAAATTTTCTGCTTCCAATCTCCATTTCGAGGCAGCAGCTAAGCTAGTTTGTGCTTTGAATGCACATAAACAGGACAGCTGGCTCGAAATGTCTGATTGGAGGATTTAGCGAGATGGTGGGTATTGAGTTCAGTGGGCTATACATGACACTTTTTTCCTAACAATTTTTGGTTGAAAAATTTTCTGTTTTCAATCTCCATTTCGAGGCAGCAGCTAAGCTGGTTTGTGCTTTGAATGCGCAGAAACAGAGCAGCTGGCTCGAAATGTCTGATTGGAGGATTTAGCGAGATGGTGGGTATTGAGTTCAGTGGGCTATACATGACACTTTTTTCCTAACAATTTTTGGTTGAAAAATTTTCTGTTTTCAATCTCCATTTCGAGGCAGCAGCTAAGCTGGTTTGTGCTTTGAATGCGCAGAAACAGAGCAGCTGGCTCGAAATGTCTGATTGGAGGATTTAGCGAGATGGTGGGTATCGAGTTCAGTCGGCTATACATGGCACTTTTTTCCTAACAATTTTTGGTTGAAAAATTGTCTGTTTTCAATCTCCATTTCGAGGCAGCAGCTAAGCTTCTTTGTGGTTTCAATTCACAGACACAGATCAGCTGGCTCGAAATGTCTGATTGCAGGATTTAGCGAGATGGTGGGTATCGAGTTCAGTGGGCTATACATGGCCCTTTTTTCTTAACAATTTTTGGTTGAAAAATTTTCTGTTTCCAATCTCCATTTCGAGGCAGCAGCTAAGCTTGTTTGTGCTTTCAATTCACAGAAACAGAACAGCTGACTCGAAATGTCTGATTGGAATCTTTAGCGAGATGGTGGGTATCTAGTTCTGTGGGCTATACATGGCCTTTTTTTTCATACAATTTTCGGTTGAAAAATTTTCTGTTTCCAATCTCCATTTCGAGGCAGCAGCTAAGCTTGTTTGTGCTTTGAATGCACATAAACAGGACAGCTGGCTCGAAATCTGTGGTTGGAGGACTTAGCGAGATGGTGGGTATCGAGTTCAGTGGGCTATACATGGCACTTTTTTCCATACAATTTTGATCTTGATATCATTTACTCTGCTGTAAATGTATAGAATACGGGCAATGTCATATTAATACTACGTTTGACATTTGGAAACGTCAAAAGAAACAGTGCTGCCATATTCTAAAAAACTATCTCTAACAATTGCCTAGTAGTGTGCTACCTGTCCGAATGACGGGAGCTCTATTAAGCTTATGTGTAACAATTTAAAGCTACAATTGACTTTTAATCTACTCCGCCTAACGACAAATTTCCAAAATATTCAATGACAGTACGAACGACGCATACTAATCAGCATTCCACACATATGCATGTATCTGCGACTCCATAATTTTTTTAGTACATGACTCAAATATCCCCCCGTTTTCGTTATGTACTAAAAATAATAATATTTTATATATCGAAGGCGTGACGTACGGTACGCCATTTCTCATGATAACTCAGTAAAGGTTAGCCTTCAGTTGAAAAATTTCGTATTCCTGTCACTTTATGACTTTTGTTATTGCTCAATACATTTTGCGCATTCAGCCAAGGTGTAACGCACCTCCTATTATCCTTTGAAAAGCAAATATTCATAGCACTTTGCAACGTTTTATTTAAAGAAAAGAAGAATAAAGTCATGAGTGACAGCCGCTGTTAAAATGTCACCATTACCGCGCTGCCCGGGAGAGTCATCATTTTCCTTTATCACGTCTTTGATTTCATCCCCCATTAGATTATAATGTGTTATCCTTGGAAGGATGTACATATGTATGTATGTACGTCAGCAGTCAGTGGATATTCAAATTCGTGACAATGTAAATTTATTCTCGGCGTCACATGTGTTTGTTGGTAGTCGTAGTGCATGCTAGAATAACATTTTATCCTTTGTTCGAATTATTTTCGACAGAAAACTCTCCAAGGTAGTCGTCGGTCCTGACGCAAATCGTCGAATGCTCTATGTGTGTGCTTGGCACCTGGTAGTATAGCTTCATCGGAATATCGATTCAGACAGTCGTTAAAGTTTATAGGCTATGACGCCGTGTCATGATTAACGTTTTTCTTTTTTTTTTTGAGTAATAATTTGGTTTTTGTATCTAAATGCGAACAGTTACACCCAAATGAATTGAATGTCAAGGTAAACGAAAGGTAAACGAATTTTTGAAGTTACTTTGGTGTTAGTTTTAGCTGGACTGGTCCGTCAGGTAAAACTTAGGATATACACGTTCGTATCATGACTACAGCAAGGTAGTGATCCGAATTGAAGTTCTCTGCTCGGAAGGTTCTGACATCCAGAATACAGGAGGCAATCTGTCCCTTGTCAGGTGACGTTACACCCTGCTGAAAAGTCCATACATCTAAGACCGTTCCCAGACTAGGCAGACCTTATTTTGGTATATTATCAATCTGCAAATAGTTGATGAAGGTTTTTCTTGTCCTTCCTTTTGCATAACTCGGTCGGTCCTATTCTTGTCAAAGCAAGGCCATAGGCTTCTTGTGATCACACAGAGGGGACCATCTACTATTGGCCTCTCTACTGGCCAAGATCCATGCCTCTTGCTTCAGTGTGCAAGGTGGGATGAACACCGTGGTGTCTACCTGCTGCGATGTAGATTCAGAGCCTCTTCTTGCCTATTCGTCTGCCTTCTCATTACCTGGAGTACCTTCGTGTCCAGGGACCCAGCAGAGGGCAACCTTGTTCCAGGAACCTTGAGCTTGGATTTTATTTCGATAGCAATAATTGGTTTTATTGCCGCCTGGCTGTCGATGAAAAAGGTGATACCTTTCGGTGGTATTGCCTTCATCGCAGTCTCACGGACAGCTATGGTTCGGGAGGCGGACTGATATGGACATCCGCAGCGGTTCAGAAAAAATGCTAGACCCTACGCCTACATCCATCTTAGATCCATCTGGCAACCATATGGAAGGCAACCATAAGCCAGAATAGGTCTTACTATAGCCGTATACATCCATAGAATAATTTTGGGTTTCGGACCCCAGTTTTTCCCAAATATTCTACTGCAAGTATAGAAGGCTGTAGTTGCTTTCTTAATTCTTTCATTGATATTAGGGCTCCAGTTTAGTTTTTTATCTAGAACGAGTCCTAGGTATCTTGCGCTATCCGAGATTGAGGGGACTACCCCCATTGGATGGTAAAGTGAACTCAAAATGGTTGAGGGAACTATGGCTGTAAGTTCTTTGTGACTAAACACCTTTGGGACTGTTACGGTTGAATATTGTGAGCAGCTTTCAAATGTCCTAGTCAAATGGACAATGCAACTCCTTGAGGAATTTAAGTGAAAACCTGTATAAGGACGACTTCTCCCATCCCACTATCTACACTAAGACATCATTCCACAAGATACCACTGGTCCTTGAAATATAATTCTAACTTAAGTCCAAAGTACTGCCTGAATTCTATTTCGTTCAAGTATCCTTCAATCAAACTACCGTTCGTATGCGATCCTTTCCTGTAAAGTAATTACCTCCTCAACTATATATCAAAACAAACAAGAATCCCTTATCCCATTTTTCAAGCTCCTATGATTTCCAAATACCAACCAATCCCCACAAGAGGAGATAGTACACGAGTGCTATACACTGCCCAATTCGTTAGTCTCTAATATTTGCAAAGCTACCTACACACATTCTTCAATTTGATGCCTGACTACTACTTCGTCCTTCGATGGCCAGCCATTTGAAAACGACCACTCCACTCTGCTTATGTAAATCCTGAACAGCATCCGTCGGGTTATTTGTTCCTTTCGATTCTCATTCCACGTGTGAGGAATGTGCTGGATTTTTTGAAAAACTTGAAAGGATTACATTTGCAAGGATTCTTGAGGTTTCTCTTTATGTTTCCAGGAATTTACTTTATTATTCCTTTTTTCTTGTGGAATAATGAAAATATAAATTAAATGTTGAGTACTTCACATGAGGTTTCGTATCTGAATTGGCTGCCGAAGGCTTCAAAGGAACAGCAACCACCGTAATAATATTTCAAAACACAGGCTGAGAAGGGGCGCTTCATAAAAGCAGAAGGATGCCAGACCTGGCCTAAAGGAGAAGAGGTTTCAGACGATATTGCCTTTAAGGGACTTTTCCATGCATGGCCCAGGTGCACACCATTTCTTTCCAAATACTAAGCAGCGGACAACTGAGTGCACCAAAGTCTAAATCATGCGATTTGGGTTTTTTGGTTAAGTTTTTGGTTAAGTTCTGCCCGTTTGGTGCAAAACGCTAAGGGACAGGAGATATGAGGCGATATGGGACTCCTTCCATGCATGACCCAGGTACACACCATTTCGTCTCAAATGCTAAACAGCGGACAACTGAGTGCACCAAAGTCTAAATCATGCGATTTGGGTTTATTGGTTAAGTTTTTGGTTAAGTTCTGCCCGTTTGGTGCAAAACGCTAAGGGAGAGGAGATATGAGGCGATATGGGACTCCTTCCATGCATGACCCAGGTACACACCATGTCTTCCCAAATGCTAAACAGCGGACAACTGAGTGCACCAAAGTCTAAATCATGCGATTTGGGTTTATTGGTTAAGTTTTTGGTTAAGTTCTGCCCGTTTGGTGCAAAACGCTAAGGGAGAGGAGATATGAGGCGATATGGGACTCCTTCCATGCATGACCCAGGTACACACCATGTCTTCCCAAATGCTAAACAGCGGACAACTGAGTGCACCAAAGTCTAAATCATGCGATTTGGGTTTTTTGGTTAAGTTTTTGGTTAAGTTCTGCCCGTTTGGTGCAAAACGCTAAGGGACAGGAGATATGAGGCGATATGGGACTCCTTCCATGCATGACCCAGGTACACACCATTTCGTCTCAAATGCTAAACAGCGGACAACTGAGTGCACCAAAGTCTAAATCATGCGATTTGGGTTTATTGGTTAAGTTTTTGGTTAAGTTCTGCCCGTTTGGTGCAAAACGCTAAGGGAGAGGAGATATGAGGCGATATGGGACTCCTTCCATGCATGACCCAGGTACACACCATGTCTTCCCAAATGCTAAACAGCGGACAACTGAGTGCACCAAAGTCTAAATCATGCGATTTGGGTTTATTGGTTAAGTTTTTGGTTAAGTTCTGCCCGTTTGGTGCAAAACGCTAAGGGAGAGGAGATATGAGGCGATATGGGACTCCTTCCATGCATGACCCAGGTACACACCATGTCTTCCCAAATGCTAAACAGCGGACAACTGAGTGCACCAAAGTCTAAATCATGCGATTTGGGTTTATTGGTTAAGTTTTTGGTTAAGTTCTGCCCGTTTGGTGCAAAACGCTAAGGGAGAGGAGATATGAGGCGATATTGGACGATATGGGACTCCTTCCATGCATGACCCAGGTACACACCATTTCGTCTCAAATGCTAAACAGCGGTCAACTGAGTGCACCAAGGTCTAGATCATGCGATTTGGGTTTTCCGGTTAAGTTTTGGGTTAAGTTCTGCCCATTTGGTGCAAAACGCTAAGGGACAGGAGATATGAGGCGATATGGGACTCCTTCCATGCATGACCCAGGTACACACCATGTCTTCCCAAATGCTAAACAGCGGACAACTGAGTGCACCAAAGTCTAAATCATGCGATTTGGGTTTATTGGTTAAGTTTTTGGTTAAGTTCTGCCCGTTTGGTGCAAAACGCTAAGGGAGAGGAGATATGAGGCGATATTGGACGATATGGGACTCCTTCCATGCATGACCCAGGTACACACCATTTCGTCTCAAATGCTAAACAGCGGTCAACTGAGTGCACCAAGGTCTAGATCATGCGATTTGGGTTTTCCGGTTAAGTTTTGGGTTAAGTTCTGCCCATTTGGTGCAAAACGCTAAGGGACAGGAGATATGAGGCGATATGGGACTCCTTCCATGCATGACCCAGGTACACACCATGTCTTCCCAAATACTAAGCAGCGGACAACTGAGTGCACCAAGGTCTAGATCATGCGATTTGGGTTTTCCGGTTAAGTTTTTGGTTAAGTTCTGCCCGTTTGGTGCAAAACGCTAAGGGAGTGGAGATATGAGGCGATATTGCATTTAAGGAACATTTTCCATGCATGACCTAGGTACACACCATGTCTTCCCAAATGCTAAACAGCGGACAACTGAGTGCACCAAAGTCTAAATCATCCGATTTGGGTTTTTTGGTTAAGTTTTTGGTTAAGTTCTGCCCGTTTGGTGCAAAACGCTAAGGGAGAGGAGATATGAGGCGATATTGCATTTAAGGAACTTTTTCCATGCATGACCTAGGTACACACCATGTCTTCCCAAATGCTAAACAGCGGACAACTGAGTGCACCAAAGTCTAAATCATGCGATTTGGGTTTTTTGGTTAAGTTTTTGGTTAAGTTCTGCCCGTTTGGTGCAAAACGCTAAGGGAGAGGAGATATGAGGCGATATTGCATTTAAAGAACTTTTTCCATGCATGACCCAGGTACACACCATGTCTTCCCAAATGCTAAACAGCGGACAACTGAGTGCACCAAAGTCTAAATCATGCGATTTGGGTTTTTTGGTTAAGTTTTTGGTTAAGTTCTGCCCGTTTGGTGCAAAACGCTAAGGGAGAGGAGATATGAGGCGATATTGCATTTAAAGAACTTTTTCCATGCATGACCCAGGTACACACCATGTCTTCCCAAATGCTAAACAGCGGACAACTGAGTGGACCAAAGTCTAAATCATGCGATTTGGGTTTTTTGGTTAAGTTTTTGGTTAAGTTCTGCCCGTTTGGTGCAAAACGCTAAGGGAGAGGAGATATGAGGCGATATTGCATTTAAGGAACATTTTCCATGCATGACCTAGGTACACACCATGTCTTCCCAAATGCTAAACAGCGGACAACTGAGTGCACCAAAGTCTAAATCATGCGATTTGGGTTTTTTGGTTAAGTTTTTGGTTAAGTTCTGCCCGTTTGGTGCAAAACGCTAAGGGAGAGGAGATATGAGGCGATATTGCATTTAAAGAACTTTTTCCATGCATGACCCAGGTACACACCATGTCTTCCCAAATGCTAAACAGCGGACAACTGAGTGGACCAAAGTCTAAATCATGCGATTTGGGTTTTTTGGTTAAGTTTTTGGTTAAGTTCTGCCCGTTTGGTGCAAAACGCTAAGGGAGAGGAGATATGAGGCGATATTGCATTTAAGGAACATTTTCCATGCATGACCTAGGTACACACCATGTCTTCCCAAATGCTAAACAGCGGACAACTGAGTGCACCAAAGTCTTAATCATGCGATTTGGGTTCTTCGGTTAAGTTTTAAGACTCCTTCCAGGCATTACCCAAGTACACACCATTTCTTGTCACCAAAGTCTAAATCTTGCGACAACATAGAGTAGTGTAGGTTGTTTGCGGTTTCGATTACTCAGATTTCCTGCATCCTGGTAGTCCGGGCTACTCATGCGGGTATCTATGTACATCTGTACGTGGAAGGTAATATAATGTACGTATTCCTTTCCTTCCTCAACTCTTCACCATTTTAAAAATATTCATTCTTCACTCGACAAAGAAAAAAGTACTTCTTTCTCGTTCCTCTTTGAATTTCCAAGAAAAGTGTTATTCATGGGATTTCATTCCATTTCTGTTGCACAAAAGACCATGTGGACGTCAGGGGATACGAAGAATAATACTTTACGTCAGCAGAGTGCATACAAATCCTTCGCAGTTGTTTCCTTGGACTATCCTGAAAGTACTCTCGCAAATGGACCCAGTTAAATCAAAATCGTTTCCATAATTTAATTTTCATTTTATTTTTAAGTTAGAAAAACAAAATGGTTTTCTGCCGGCTTTACCGGCATTTGTTGGCTTAATATGTATAGTGTTCCTTAGTTTTAGATTAGCTTTACTTTTTTTTTATACAGTAGATAGATATACCAAAATGATATTGGACTTACATTTGTACATACTTTTCTGTTGGTAATTATTTAGAAATAAAGTTTAATACACGTTTTTGGTTGCTACACCCATGAGTCAAACCATTCTGTGAGGCTATGGCTTGCGAAAACCAACCAAAAATGGGGAATAGTACATAACGTGGGAGTTAACACAGATTCTGTCAAGGCTTAAAAGGGGTTAACGGCACAGTGAACTATCATGGTCAACGTACATAGCTTCCTAAAAGCCTATAGCATAGCAGATATAAGGACAAGGAACTAAAGGGTTTTCAGTAGGATTAGGATTAGGATTCTTCCTGCGAACAAGGTTATTGTGTTTCTTCTGTCTATTTTTAGCGAACCTCATGTTGATCCTTTGAGTCTGGACTACCTTTGCATAGCTGTCCTATCATGAAATGGGGCCTTGTCCGCGGACAATACATGCAGAGTGATGGTAATTGACACTGATGCTCTTTATAAATAGAATCCCCCAAAGATGCATCTAGACTCTAGAAAATTTGGTCAAAGTACCAGCAGTCCCAGTCTTTACAAAAACAGCCTGACGGATCCTGGAGTGCATAATTCATCATCATCCTATAACTCCTCTTAAAGGGACACATTGCAAGGTGCAATATCCTAAAGCCTAACAATGTAGCAGATACAAAAAGTGAACGTCTGACAAACAGCCAAGAGTAAAACTGTCATGAAAGCATTGAAAGCATGTCGTGTGGCATGGTGTTTTCCTACTCAGAGCTTTAAAGACCTTATGTCGATATACGATATATCTCACCTCGTTCCTCTTCAAGGTACACTTCAAACTAAGTTCTAGAGATGTGTCCCGAGCTTAGCATGTCTGTCTATCCTCAAAGCCAAACTTTTGAGACAAGTCTGCATGAAGCGAAAATACACATCATCTCAAATAATTGACTCTAGAGGTCTTTCTCAATGTCGAAGGAGCCTTGTGCTCTATAAGACTAGCATTAAGCTAACAAAGCTTTAGCTTAGTAATTTCGGACTATGTTGGATGTATGCTCGAAACGAGACACATTAACTTAGTGTTAGGAGAATGCCAATAACATGTACTGGCCTTAAGAGGACTCTCTCAAGGAAGGGTACTATCTAATATGGTGCTGGTCGCAAACATAATCTAAACAATAGGCTCGAACTATTTTCTGTTCAATATCACTGAACTGCTATTCGCCTTGATACCCTGCACAAATGCACAAAGAGACAATCCTTTGGAAGAAGTAGCCTTACCTACAATCGGGTCCTTGATTGGGAATACAAACATTCTTTGCTGAAAGAATAAAAGAGGTGTCTATGAACCGCCTCACATCATCACGGTTGTTGAATCGTTAGAGCCATTCTAACCTATAGATGCCTTACGATTTTATTAAGCTTACACCGCGTTCTAAACAATCCAGTTTTTGCGAGATGGTCAAACCCCAGCCAACCATTATGCTAATGATTCAGATAATTATGACAGGGCCATTCATCCAAATATCTCGATCTATACAGATGGGTCAGAAACCGAAAAAATATACTCATCTGCGCTTGAAATTATACCACATTATGGTTCTTTCTAACCGCGGTTTCATTTAAAGACTAAGCCTGCTCTAGAGCCTGGAAATTATTCAGCTGAGTAGCGTATATCAGCGTTCTACGAAGAATGTGTTTCGAGTAACCTATGGTCCACATAGTCGGCCTGCTAAGCGCACGATATACTATCCAAAACTTTGGAGCCCCGTTTTCATATTAGACAGTACACGACCAAATAGCCACAACATCCAGCACGTAGTGAAAAAATATTGAAGCGGAAGCTGAGAATGTACGCAATGACTGTGATGAGAGATTGACAGCTTGGCTTGTCATATCATATGCAACAACTTGACGTATTTCACGTAAGGATCTTGGCTTAAAAGCACACGAAATTCAACTCTTGCAAGAATTGAAGCAGGCTGATCTACTAAATCGTCACGGTTTCAGTCCTTGGGCTCTTGAAAAGCTTAAAGAAAATCCACTGTTTTCGACACTTTTATTCAGCGATGAGCCATATTTCTGACTTAATAGGTAGCCGTTACTGCGTCATGATAAAGGACTATTTGCTGCCTCATAGGACATTTGGTACCAACAAGATGACGCTACTTGCCACACAGTCCTTGAAATGGCTTTATTGCGAGAATAATTCGGTGTACAGTTCGCGTACTCTCCCAAAACATGGAATCTCCACAAACTCCTGTTCGAGTACACAAAA
Source organism: Xylota segnis (assembly GCA_963583995.1). Lineage (NCBI taxonomy): Eukaryota > Metazoa > Arthropoda > Insecta > Diptera > Syrphidae > Xylota > Xylota segnis. Next base: position 46,440,700 of record OY757236.1, on the reverse strand, counting down.
CTTTCGTAGTTTTTCGCAAAAGAGAGCGCACATGGGAGAGTGAGAAATTTTACCATTTCACGATTTTTAGTGCAGGAAACTTCTTTGCATTGATTTATGAAATCTGTGAGATCTGTCAGATAGTTGTACGAAATTTTTTGTTGTTTGGGTATTTGTATAAAAGTGGGCCATCTAGTGGTTTATTTTTAAATCATTTTGACGCTGACAGCTGTTTCCCGCTAGAAATCTTGACAGAAAGTCAGCGGAACGAAATGAGTCCCTTTAGCTTGAGCAACGTTGGGAAATGTCGGAAACTTATTTCCAAAATGAGTGCTGTGTAGCCCAAACAGTACGTTATTTGAAAAAAAGTTTTGGCCGAAATGAAGTAATAACCGCGCCTGCTGTACACAAATTTGTGCAAAAAGTTTATGAGACTGGTATGCTAGTGGACAACACTCATGGTCCCCGTCGTCGTACGGTGCTCACAGACGAGAATGTGGCTGATGTAGCCGAGTATGTGAGACTCAAGCCACGAACATCAACTCGCCATCGATCTCAACAGCTCAACATTTCACGCACTAGCCTGAGGAGAATTCTGCACAAAGATCTCGAATTATTCACTTACAAGGTCCAATTGAAGGATCACGACTATCCGCTTTGTTATAGCTTCGCAGTTTGGGCCTTAGAGCAGCTTGAATCGGACAACGATTTTGGGCGAAAAATCATCTTTTCTGACTGACGGCTACGTTAACAAAGAAAAAAGCTGCATCTGGGACTCGGAAAACCAGCACGTTATTGTCGAGAAGCCGATGCATCCACATAAAGTGACAGTTTGGTGCGAATTGCGGAGTGGTGGCATCATTGGAGCATTTTTCTTCGAAAATGAGGCTGAGAACAACGTTTCGGTCAATGGTGGGCCTTACATAGCCATGTTAATCGACTTTTTTTTACTGAAATTGAGGACATGAATTTGGACGATCTATGGTTCATGCAGGATGGAGCGCCATGCCACAATCAATTTTGAGCACAAAATTCCCAAATCGTGATATCAGCCGTCTTGGCAATTGGCCGCCTCGGAGCTGCGATTTGACTCCTTTTGACTTTTTTTTTGTGGGTAACTGTGAAGGACCGATGTTATGCCAACAATCCGGAAACGATCCAAGCACTTAAGGCCAATATCACCCAAGCAATGCGCTACCTACAGCCCGAAACCATCAGTAAGGTCTTGGAAAACTGGAGTGACGAAGCCAACCGAGCCAGCCACTTGGACGACGTTGTGTTCCATAATTAATGGGAATGTTTGCTCTAAATCTATGTATAATAGATGGAAAAAATTTTAATTTTGTTCATTTTGTTGCCTTTTTAAAAAGAAACTTGTGTTTGGCTCACCCTGTATTTGACGTTTAAAAAGTGGGCAAATTTCCTAGCTTTCGCGTTCATTTACTTTTGTGTAGTTCTTCCTATCTCTCAGAAATGCACCCCCACTCCTTGAAATTTCACGGTCTACGAAGTTTGGCGCAGAAAGTACCCGAACAGACCTATTTTTTGGACCGAAATTCACAAAAAAAAGTAGGTCCGGCAATTCTGTCTGTCTGTCTGTCTGTCTGTATATGCGGCTGCAGCCTAAACGGCTAAACGAATTTGCTTCAAACTTCATATCTGTGGTCTGTGGGATAAAACCTTGAGGCGAAATTGGAATTTTCATTCTAACCTCAAAATTAAGGGTAGTTTACGATTTCAGTTAAAATGGATTTTCTCGAAAACGGCTCTAACGATTTCGATAAAATTTGTTATGTGGGTTAGCTTGGGCATATGCTAGGTGGCATACCTCGTTTTTCACGAAAATAACGGTAATATTGAAAATCGGGTATTTGTTCGTCGATTGCGCTAAAAATTAATATTTCTAGGTTATAAGACAGATGCAAAATAATGGCGTACCATATTTTGGAGTTATCATGCCCACTTTTATAAAACTTATTTTTCTTCAACATTTTTACTTGAAATTGAGAGAAAATTACTTAAGCAAAGTAATAGGCCTTAAATTTTTCTATAATTCACCCAAAGGTTTTATATGACCACGCCTACTTTTTAAGGGCGTTTTCATAAAAACAAAATCTTAAGAAAATGTTAGAACTATTATTGCATAGAAACGCGGAATGTCACGCCTACTTTACTGGGAAGAGCAAGACTTGGATACTAATCCTGATAAAATGGTACACTTATAGCATTACGGTGCAAGTACGTACGACCCAGTCGGGCACTTAATTTTTCTATGTTTTGAACAGTAGGGCAACAGACCTAATAATTGTTAAAAGCCATATTTTTATAAAAATATTCCGAGTATTGAGGGACCATGTCTCATAGGAATGGGCATAGCAACCATTAGTGATGGATTTTTTTTTGTTTTGTTTAGGAATACGTATTGATATGATATATATTTGTTTTTGTTTTTTTTTTTTTAAATTCCTAACATTCACAATGTAGCAGTAGGTTTACCTTCAAGAAATGTATGATTCTCGATATAACAATTAACTACGCGTACATTTAAAATATTTTCCATAAACTTTAGACTACGACAGAGGGTACAAATAGATTGATTTTTTGGTTTTTCTTTTTCGAATTAAATTAATTTGACAAAAATTAAAATGAAAATAATTTTGTTTCGGCTTTCACTAAAAATGTTACAAATTGTACAAAAATATTCATTTTTTTTTTTTGGTTTTCTTCGCCTTTTTGGTTCATTTGAATGGTGTTTTAAATATTTATTAATATTTTGTTTTTTTTTTTATATTTTAAATGATTTTCTGAAATATGGACATTTTTTTCTTTTGTGTATGGAAGGAGTTCTTTTTTTTTTTTTGTTTTCTTAACTTTATGCTATGTGGTGGTAAAGTCTAACAAACATTTCTTTTTACGTTAAATATATACAATGTATATTGAGATGATATAGTTTATGTAAATATATATATAAGTAGAACTAGTTTTTGTCTTATAAAAGCCTCTCGAGATCCTCACTTTCTGCTTCGCTGGTAAATGAATCGGTATCGGTGAAATAGTCATCGCCACGATTCCGACGACAGCATATCCTTCGACTTATTTCATCGTCACTCCAATGTTCGAATTCCTCTTTGTGATGTTCGAGAAGCATTAACGATGGGAATAAGCTATCACAGCCACCGCATCTGGAAATATATACAAAAGGATATTTGGTTTTCAAATGAAAGGACACACAACACACAAGTACCAACTAATGATAGTTTTAGACTAAAGTGCACTTAGTTTGAGTAAAATTTAAGTGAGATCGAGGACAATTTTATTATCCTTCCAGCTCTCATAATTTTTTTTTTTTATAACTTTTAGTAATATGACACACCATCAATGCCTTATTAGGCAGAATGAAGAGCAAAGTTTCCACTCCTTGTAATTAAAATAACATAAAGAGGGAAAAATAAAAATACAAGGATGCCCTCATAAAGTGAATTAAAACATAGAATAGCATCCGCCGCCGCTGCCGCCCCTAGCAGCGTCAGGGTAATTAAAATTTCAACCGAAGCTGGGGGTTTGGGGCTGGAGGGTGTTGCGCTAGTTTATGTTGCATGGTGTCCTGGCAGTTATGGCAAAATGAATATTTAATTATATCGTTGAGGTAATTTACACTTCGTCTCTGGAATAACACTCACATGAAACGAGTGTAGAAGTTCCATTCAGGATGGGTCTTGTTCCATGCGACTGCATTCATTAGTGCACAGTCATAGCTGTTCGTATGGTGATGGAAAAGGTTGAGATTATGCAGTTAGATGGATGGTGCACGTAGGGATAATGATGAGGCATTGATACGTGTTCGGAAATTGATGGCTCTTGTAAAGGATATAATCCGTTTCGCAATTATAATTACATGTTGGCAGGTACAGAGTTAGGATTGTGTACCTAAATGCAAAGGGCTGTGATTAACAAGGTCTATAAAAGGTCGGCCCGCCTACATATTCGATGGATTACTCTGTCAGCAGGTCTGTTGCGGATTATGCCTGTTTGGCGTGATTAATTATCGTATCTGCATTTATAATCGTGTGTAGCAGCTATAAGCAAACCCCCTCACATGACAGGTCGTTTTGACATGCAACTGCTATGAGTGTGTTGCATGCATAGTGTGGGGAATTTGATTTTGGCGAGGAACCAGGATTACGCCGACAAATAGACTTGTGATTTATGATTGGGTTTACAGTATAAATGATAGCCAGGAGCTGTGATGTATTACATATAAGAGACGCCACAAGATGCTTCAAGGTTCATTACAACTCCAGAGAGAGTGTTTTAGTACATATATCAGAAGGACGTATGGAAACGAATGATGTTTTTTTCCAGGCTGACACTGCGATCCGATACATCTATTGTTTGAAAGTATATAGCTAGTGAAAGGCTATTGCGTCGAAAATCTTCCAAAATCTTGGGCGGAATTCCAAGGGACAGGGAAAGTGTCACATGCCCACGATCTCAGACCCCTAAGTCGATGGCGGCTCAAAGTCACTACAGTATCGATCCAGCAGCATCGCAGCACGTCCATGGATCATTGAAAAATTTCAGGAAAAAGTTGCAAAGACTGTAACCTGGAGAATTTCTGGACATTGAGGGCAGGCACTTGATAATCTTCAAGTTGGCATCAACTCAAAACTGGGCGACACACCGGACTTGGAGGTTTCATTTCGAGGGCCAAACCCCAAGGCAGGGTGCTCTATCCTCTTTTTTGAAACTTTGATCTCTCTAATCCCTCTAAATGGAGTCTTAAATCTGCCACTATCCGTTGAACGTACACTTCCATCGTTAGGTCTGTTCTTACATACTGCTCTCTAGTCTCGTGGCTGACTGCAGGAAAAGATACAACCACCTGCTACCCGGACTTTATATGGTTTCACTGAGGCCTGCCATGTAAACTAACAAATGCAGAAGCTCCAGAGGCAGAGGAAGACACAACGCACTTCCTCTGCGAATGCCAAACCCTCACCAGTACTAGACACTTAACCCTCGGCTTGCTACCTAAAACCACCATGAAACTAATCTTTTGGACTTTTTTTTTTCGTTCTCTATTTTAAGGTATCTCACACCGAGGAACACAATGGATCTGTCGAGTTTCGACTGAGACTGTATTCCTTTGGCTGCAGTTACCCCTTCACCCTACCTACCTAAACTGTTTAACTGGAACAAGGAATGTGGGCTTGGTGTCAAACCTCAAAAAAATTGTATCTTCTTCACTAGGAATTACAAAATTCTTCAGTTTGACCCTCCAAAGCTATGCGGCACTAGCCTAACACTTGCCGATGAAGCTTCAAATTTGGGTCTCAAAAAAAGTTTTTCAATAGCGACATAACAATTTTGTGTTTTTATACAAACGCAACCTTAAAATATTTTTATAATTTGTCAATGCCAGATCGTCAGTCAAAGTTTACATTTTAATTGTAGTTAAGTTCATGAACAAGAAAGGCCTGAAAATGCTAACAAATTACTACCGGAATTTTGAGCCGGTGGTGACAACTTTAAGAGCGATTACTCTAATTTTCGATCGTAATAATCGTCCCACCAGACACCCTGTTCCTATGTCAGTGAGACATCCTTCAAGTACCCAACATTTTTCAGGATGCTGTTCAAAATGCATCTTTCAGTCCACTTTATAGGGAATTTTTCGAAAAGATTTTGGTCAACAGCCTTACAAATTAATTCAAGAACTGACGCCCCTTGATCATTTGAAGCCATAAAGCTTCCCCAATTGGGCTTCGACAAAATGTTGGAAAATAATCCTTAATCCTTGAAGAAACTCCATTCCATCCACAAAAGTGAGCCTGTGGTGTGAAATTCATGCCGGAACTCTCGATGAAGATAACTCCCATCTTACAGTGAATGGCGTTCATTATCGTGCCATGTTGGAAGACTTTTTTTTTTGCAAAATTAGAAGGACTGTGGTTCCAACAAGATTGTGCCACATTCCACACAGCCGGTCAAATAATTGATCTATTCAAGAGGAAGTTCTGTAATAGTGTAGTCTCAAGAAATGGTCCGGTCAAATGGCCAATCTTGGATTTCTTTTTATGGGGTTACGTTAGGTCCTTCGCTTATGCCAACAAGCCAACAACGTTTAAGGAGCTCAGGAACAACATCGCAATGTTTCGGCCGATATGCCTGGAAGAGTGGTGGGAAATTGAAAATCCCTCTTTTTCATAAGAAACTTAGCTGGAAACGCTATATCCTTGAACGGGTTGGTGTAGTGGATAAAGTCCTGTTCAACTATAAGAAAGCAATATGAAATAAGTCCACAGCCACGTATAACGTGCTATTGAGTCTATCCGAATGGACATCATTTCTTCTGTTCTTGTGATCCTTCAAGTGATCAGGAAGTGAAGTGGTCAGTTACATCCCAATAACTCTTGTCAATCGCTGTTCCTCTGGGCTGAGAAGCCTCTTCAGTAATGGAACCCTGTACCGACCAATATATAAGATCGTGATCGCCCCGGTCCTACTTTAAGGCTCTGAAGCACGGACTTTATCGAGACCGGATGGCGATATCCTCGGACGTTTCGAGCGAAAAACTCTTCGTAAAAAGATTCAACAATACGAGCCATCAGCGACTGCAGATTAGTTTAAAAAAAACTGCGCATTAGTCGTTTAAGATGGTTAGGACATGTAGAGCAAGTGGACACCAGCGCTCCGGCAAAGTCTTCGAATCAAACCCCGAGGGACAAGCCAGAAGAGGTAGGAGGCTCACCCAAGTAGAAGGGGGATCTGAGCCGACTTCGATTGCACAACCGAAGGCAGAACCGGACCATCTGGAGAGACTTGTTGGTTGAGACCCAAGTTCACGGATTCTTCATCCGAGATAGTACGCCGTCAATTTCTGTCAGAAATATTTTGAATCCGTATATCTCTGACACCATAGGTGAGCTCAGTTCTTTGAGCTGTAATGGACTCCTTAGCCGCCCAGCCACCCTCCAGCTTCAAGAAACCCGAAATCAAAATAAACATGCATTCAATGTCTCCCACAAACAGGACAAGTGTCGTATATTGAAGCCATCACGTCTGATTCCCATCCTCTCAGCCGACTTGATGAAGATAAAAACCCATTTGACCTTATATCCACCTCGTTCCGATGACATTACTGTCAGTCGTAAATCCAAGTTAATACAGTGCCAAAAATCCTTTGCCTGTATTTATGTCCTGCGAACTATCACGACGAACGTCTGAATGTATTTACAGCCATAAATTTGCCGCACACACCCTAAAGAAAAGAAGAAACCAAATAGAGCACCCCTCTGGGATGTCCCGATTCTATTTGAATAGGTGTGTCCCTGAAAATCCAAAAACGTATGTATGTCATCGAACTGAATATGAAAAATTGTTTGCACTGAGTCACAGTCACAAATATTTACCCAGAGTTGCGTGCCTCCTTTCGGTTACACATGAAATATTCAACCTGAACATTTGGTATTTATCCTCCCAGGTGGGATATACTACAAACATAGGTAGGTACACACCTACCTGCCGTACGGATAGGTGTACACATGGTCAATCGGGTGTAAAATCTTCAATTCAGCATGTCCTTGTACGCCTGACGCACAGCACACGTTTAGTTGATGTTTAGTCGTCCCTATGATTGGCGGTTTAATTTGTTTCCAGATAATGGCTAATGACTATCTCTGTGTTTTGGGTTTTCTTGAGGATAAATTGCTTCATTAGGCACTTAGCCATATGCGTATTCGGAATGTTACGAGCGAGACAATTGGGTAGATTTATCTAGGCAGAGCAGACAGATTGTGCGGCATTCCACATGAATGTTTTACAATAATTGAAATGAAAGGATTTTCCAGGATCTATGTGGGTTTTTGGTATACATACGCACCGAGTAAGTGGTATCTATTCGAGAGAAATAAGTTTCTAAGTAATTTCTATCATTGGATGTTCATTATTTATGCGTACACGTCCTTTGTTGGGAGAGAAATGAATTTGGAGACACCTCAAGGACTGCATACATTCTGCGGTAAGGTGGGCGGAGATGTAGCTCCGCATTTGGACTGCAATTAAATATAAGTTACGCGGGTGGGTGGTGTGTGGATTCTTTGCTCCTCAGTATCCGAGGATATGAGTAGATACGCAGTTGTCACTACTAAGGAAAAACAAGGATAATGCATTCAGAAATGCATGCGTGCCAAGGTGACACTAAACCCCCAAACATAAAGATCACCCAAACGCCAAAACTGATCCTCATAAAGACAGGGTGCGCCATCTTCTGTATCGGTATCTGAATATTGAATAACTTTTACATTTATCAACCGATTGACTTGAGTGGAAATGTTTTCGAAACGCCTGTTCAGTATAATTTTAACCATGTATCGCTTCGTACCAAAACAATACGCCTAAATAGTGACGCTGTACAAAGAAAAGAAAAATAGTCTGACAACACTATTTGTGGTTTGTTGCCGAATTTTGCTGGGCACGGGACACTGAGAGATCGTTGACATGCCCAAGATGTTCCAATGAACTGGTTAAAGCAGCAAAAAAGGGTGTTGCCGTCACCGTGCTCATCACGTTAAAGGATGATCTGCATTTGTTTCCGTATAAAGCGCAATTGAGTCAAAGAACATTGTCCACGTTCCCTTGGAATACGGTCAAACAGTCGCTCGAATAGTTGACGCTGCACCTGATTTTGGAAGCAAATTTTGATGCGCACTCTCTGGCGCCGTTAACAAGCAAACTTGCCTCAACGAACGGGGAATGCACACGAAATCCATGAAACACCATTACATGATCAATAAAGTGACTGTTTGGGCCGGCGTTTGCGCCAAAAACCAGAATTGGACCAGTTTTCTTCAGAGAAGGCGAAACAGTCTATGCGAAGGGGAATTGATAACGGTGAATGTGGGCTCATTATGTTTGCCAACAAATGTGTGAAAAATGTGAAAAGCCGTTTAGACGTGTCCTGTCAAATGGCCACCCATATCTTCAGATTAGACCTCTTTTTGTGTAACAAAGTATACGCCAGTAAGCCACGGACCATGGCAAACATTCGTGCCAAAATCATAGTAAGCTCCGTTTTGGTGTGGCTGTGCAAAGAATTTTAGAAAATTGTACCTCTGGTGTTGGTTTGTGAGTTTCACACAATGTTCTCAAGTTTGTTGTTAGAAAAGTCACAACAGTTTGTAGGAATCCCTTTCTGGCCTTCATAGAGCAGCAAACGTTTACTACTGTCATCGTGAAATGCCAGAACTAGACATGGGACTGTACAGCTCGTCTCTTGAAATACTGTCATACGCTGCCTTAAACTCGATAAAAAGAAGGTGAATATCGATCTGGATTTTGGTTGGATTTTTTCCAGGATCTATCGTAGTGCGGATATTTGGTCGGCTTTAGACTTACTCGGTCTTAAACCACACAGATAGGTCGCAATCACCTCGCTAACAAATGGTTTTAACTGCTCATACAATACTGTAGGGTCTGTTACACAATGCTAGAGACACTAATGCCTCCATACTTGGCGCAGTTTAGAAGGTATTCTCTCTTGCGGATCGAGCAAAGGATGCTGAGATTCTATTCATGTCCAGTGTCCAGCCGGTTTGAATAATTCGTCTGATAAGCCAATAATTCCAGTAGCTTTGTTAAACGATTGTAGCAATCGATGATGTTCACGTCATAAGCAGTATGTGGCTTTAAAGTCGATAAAAGGTGGCTACGATGAGTTTCGACTTAAAGTTCATCGGTCTTGATTTGCTTAAGTCAGCTGATTTGGTCTACAGTTGATCTGCCGGGCTGGAAGCTATATTATTGCGTCCCTATTAGAGCGCTGTTCCCCTTATGAACCTGATTATGAAGATCCACCAAATAGTCGCTTTTGGTTTACTTAAAAGTCCTCTGCTTGGTTATTAGAGCCAGCGACACGTGTTCTTCAGATGTTTGATGGGTGCGCCAACCTCTTCTCTACTATGAGGAACTTTTCTGGTAGCTTAACCTATCACCCTGTCATTATTGTCCCCACCCAACTGTTTAGATCTACAATTCCCTACCCATCGGTAACTATAGACGTAGAATGCCTTCATAAGTTCGAAAATGTTGCGTCACGAGCATGTAGTCAGCTGCCACTTGATTAGCCTTTTTATGGAACTGCCGGCTGATGGTTCTGTCGCACAAATTTTCTATATCCTTGGACTGGGAGTCTGCAGGATTTCCCTCTGCTTTCCAAGCACTGGGAAAAATCAGATGATTGACCAAAACTCTTATCATGCTCGGGTCAGTCTCCAGACAGGGAGAGTAAGCAGGCAACTGCTGCAGATAGTTCCTTTTTAAGAATCTAACCTAATTATTTATATATCCTTTGGAATGATTGCTATAAACTGTGTAATCTACTAGAGCTTCGGGTTTAAGGGTTTGTTTTAAGCGCTGTTCTTTTTCTGATTACCACAAAACACCCTTCGGTAACTTATCTGTTACCAAATCAAAATATTTCCTTTCCCTGTTTAACAAGGACTTATTGCCCTTCGTGACTTTCTAACATTTTCATGTATCACTGCAATGGGGAAGTGGCTGGAAGTACAGAATGCGCACACTGCAGGTGCTCCCGGTGCCTTGACGATATCAATCGATAATGATAAGTTACTTGCAGCATTCCGCTCATTTAAATGCATAGCACCATGTATTCAAATGAACTACATAAATGGGAGCTTCCGGTGGCAGCTGCTGTGGGGTCAGTTCATTATGTGTGGCAGTTGGTTGGGGATGGAACGACCCTTTGCGGTATGTGACTGCTTTCTGTGTATCCTTATCGATTTGGAAATGGCAGGATGGGCTCTCCTTGCCAGTTACGTTCGTACCTATGGAATGTGTTCTAATTTATTACACAAAGTAGAAGTTGTTTGATAGTTTGCACTCTATTTCCCTACCCTCTTGGTGGTATCTTTAGTTTGCAGTTGAGTAAAACACAGTAGTGTCAGTGGACAGACCAAAATTGATATCCAAAATCTCCCGATGTAAATCCAATAGAGAATCTGTGGAAGGATTTGTGCAAACGAATATGGACAGTTAACAAAGGAAGCAAAAATAACCAGAAACAGAAACTGAATCAAGAATGGACGAATCTTTCTCCAGAAATAAAAGTTGAATCGATGCCAATGTATGTATCTGCAACACGCCATGCTCAACAAAGGATATTCAACTAAATATTGAAAGTTTGAAATTAGTTAGGTCATGTCTGGTTCGGTCATCATGTGCTAACTATCTGATCAAAACAGGGTTGGCGTTTTGGTCAATCATCTGATTTTTCCCAGTGCTAGGAAAGCATAGGGAAATCCTGCAGACTCCCAGTCCAAGGATATAGAAAATTTGTGCGACAGAACCATCAGCCGGCAGTTCCATAAAAAGGCTAATCAAGTGGCAGCTGACTACATGCTCGTGACGCAACATTTTCGAACTTATGAAGGCATTCTACGTCTATAGTTACCGATGGGTAGGGAATTGTAGATCTAAACAGTTGGGTGGGGACAATAATGACAGGGTGATAGGTTAAGCTACCAGAAAAGTTCCTCATAGTAGAGAAGAGGTTGGCGCACCCATCAAACATCTGAAGAACACGTGTCGCTGGCTCTAATAACCAAGCAGAGGACTTTTAAGTAAACCAAAAGCGACTATTTGGTGGATCTTCATAATCAGGTTCATAAGGGGAACCCTATCTTTTAGGACCGCCAGATCGACTATAAACCAAATCATCTGACTTAGGCAAATCAAGATTAATGAACTTTAAGTCATGTACACGTACAGTGCACTCGAGTAGATAGTGCGAAGGGCAGGTGTCACCACTGCTTATGACGTGAAGATCTTCTCCAAGAAAGCTGCTGGAATTATAGGGCATATTAGACGAATTCTACAAAAGACTGGAATAGAGAGTGTACTCCAACTCATTTCAAATATTTGCTCAGAAGATTGTATGCCTAATGAATAGAATCTCAGCATCCTTTGCTCGATCCACCAGAGAGAATACCTTCTAACCTGCGCCAAGTATGGAGGCATTAGTGTCTCTAGCATTGTGTCACAGACCCTGCAGTATTGTGTGAGCAGTTAAAACCATTTGTTAACGAGGTGATTGCGACCTATCTGTGTGGTTTAACACCTAGTAAGTCTAAAGCCGACCAAATATCCGCACTACGATAGATCCTGGAAAGAAATCCAACCAAAATCCAGATCGATATTCACTTTCTTTTTATCGAGCTTAAGGCAGCGTATGACAGTATTTGAAGAGACGAGCTGTACGGTCCCATGTCTAGTTCTGGCATTTCACGATGACAGTAGTAAACGTTTGCTGCTCTATGAAGGCCAGAAACGGATTCCTACAAACTGTTGTGACTTTTCTAACAACAAACTTGAGAACATTGTGCGAAACTCACAAACCAACACCAGAGGTAGAGTTTTCCAAAAATCTTTGCACAGCCATACACCCTCTGAACAGTCAGTCTGCCACAATTTGGTAATTTGGTTCTGGGAAACAAGAAAAAATCACAGGTTTTTTGGGTAAAAAGTCGTCACAAGGATGTATCATATCCGACAAGATGGTGCATTATAGTGATCCAAACTCGAGGAGTAGTTCTGAAGTGAACATCGTCAAGAACATCGAAGAAAACAGTGGGCAACACTCTGACTTTTGAATGACTTTGACGTGGTTTTCTCGGTTTTGGTTCATTTGAGTGACGCTGTTGGCTTGATTGCATATTATACTCATAAGCCCAAGCCTCGTCACCTGTGATAGTGGATTCCATGAATGTGGGCTTCGAATTGACTCCTTCTGCATCAGATTTTCAAGCACAATTTTCTTCACTATTTCGATTTTTTCTACCATTGTGGGCCGTTTTCGATGAGGCAGGTTTTCAACTACTTCAAGGTTGTCTTAGAACACTTTATGGCACTCAAATGACCTTGTTCTCGATATTGGAGACGGGCAGCCTATGGGGAAGGGTTTCTCTAACACTTTCAATGCATTCGAACTAGAAATTCGGTTCGCAGCACCAAATTTCAAGGAGTTTGCTCAATATTTTGTTTTATAGTAAAACTCACCGACAGCACTTGAGGTTAACTAATGTCTCTGGCTACTGTCAAGAAACAAACTCAGCGTCAAAATAGATGACAGCTGTACCAAGAAACATTTTTAAAAAACTGATAACGCGGACGGGTTATTAAGGGACTCAGTCGAGGATGGCCCGAAGTCTTGCTCAGGTCCCTTAACACCTCTCTCTCTCTCTCTCTCTCGACATACTGTGATCATCAGCAATGAGTTTGGGATATCTTATGGGTTTGAGGTCCTTGCGTAGGATGTCATACGTACACACCAGAGCCTTTGTTTGAATATAAAGGAGAAACCCCACCTTACACTCACAAATACTCCCAGAATAGTATCTAAAGAAAAAAATAAACAAAAGTTCAAACGAAACCAAAGACAAAAGGAATCCTAATGACTGATGCGTCACACAATTTAAGCAAAAGAATAAGCAAATTCCCCCTCCGAGCTGAGTGCTAAAATAAATCTACAAATATATGTAATTCCGTCAGAAAAAAAAATCCCTAAAAACAAAGTTAAACCCCCACCCATCGGCCAGGTCACAGTGAATTGCAAATGAAAACGACGAAGTCGCAATTATTCACGCGGCATTGTGTTCCCACCCAAACCCAACCCCCGGCAGGAGTAATCCTGTTTTGAAAGTCAAATGGAAACATGTACCGCTCGTCAGACCCTAAATCAGATCAGGTTCTCTAAGGCTTGCATCAAAAATATGTGCGCCACGGCCTGAGGAACAATGACAACTGCCATACGCACATAACATTCAAATTCCCTACCACCCCACCACCCGCGGTTGAGTTGATACCAAACATGGCGAACAGGATCAACACAATTCAGGGAGGGAGCCCTTGGTTTTGATGGCTCAGTGTAGATACAAAACCCTAAGTAAGAATCCTTGTGAGGCCGATGACAAAGAGGATTCCAACGACTACGACGACGAGGACGACGAGTTACACTGATGTGGGTGAGGCGAAATTTCCAGCCTTATACCTCATACATGACGAGACAAGTGCTACAGGGAACGATGGGGTGGTCGGCTTTTGTGTGCAGAAATGGGAATCCCATTTGAAGATTTGCTCCCGCGGGGGAATAATAACTTAAATGTGTTTTAATAAATTTCATCGTTCCTTAAGTGCTGTCGGTGATGTTTTTTACGGTGCCGCTGCTGATGCTGCTCCTGCTGCTACGGCTGCTTCCAACCAGAGCAGCAGAGATATTAATGAAGTTTGCTGAGCTCCGAGGAATGTAATCTAATTTCGTATCCGAATGTGTGTGCTCACTTGAGAGATGTTTCTCGCACGCATTCTGTATCTATGTGTAGCTAATTTGAAGCGAATTAATTTCCTGCGATATTTTCGCCGAATTTTGCATTTTTTTTGTTTCTTTGTTTTGCGGGTAAACAAAGCGTCAATTCGGCGAAGTAATTATGTTCAAATGAAACTCACATACATAGGTGGGTGTGAGTCTACTTGTGGACTTCTCAGCTGCGGGCTTCAATTGGATTTGAAGCCACGCCACCGTAAACTGCGAGGATATGTATTTTAATATCTTAATCCAATATTACACGTGGTAGCAATTAGCAAGTGACTGCCTACTGCCTTGGAGTTAATTAAATATTAAAAGGACGTTTTATCGGTTTTTAGCTTGTGTGCGAGTACGTGTACGAGTATGCAGTGAAAGGATACCATGGGGTGTGCGATGTGGATTAGGTGGTAGGTGGGTTAGCTACTGATCCATGAATCTCAAACTAATGAACAAGACGGTTAGGCCAGCAATTAGTTTATAGTGGGGAAGGACCTCCTGGACGAACCCGTTTTAGTGATCAATTTTCGGATGCCGGCGCCTTTCCTGGTTCTCTGAGCATTTTTCAATGCTTTTTCAAGGATTGTGTACCAGAATCTGCTGAGACTTAGGCATTCGTAGATGAAATGTGGTGAATCTTTCTCTGTTCTGAGTTCTTCTGAGTACATCCCGGAGCCAGAACCTTCTTCTATTTTAGATCCATCCATGAAGTTTAACATGGAAGCGGGGTTGATGATCTCACCGGTTGTCCAGGTCTCTCTAGAAGGAAATTTGGATTCGACGTTGAGGCTGAAGTCCAAATTGGCGAAGTAGTTAGGAGGGGCATTAACTTTCGATCTCTTGTGATGGTATCGAATCCGATTTGGTTGGTTTGGTTGGCTTGTCAGAGCTGTAAGACACTTTTGCGGGCTACTTCTATTGTGGTAAGGTCAAGTGGGCAAAGTTCGAGCATGCCTTCAGGGACAGAGATAGATGTTGTTAATACACCTGCGGGCTAGATGTTAGCTCATTATGACGATGTTCAGGTTTGCGGTTTTTGGGCCAGCAGGGCGCTAGACGAGACACCCATATGTGAGGACAAGTCTAACGATGGCCGTGCTCAGTGGATGGTAGCTAGTTTGGCCTCCTTTTTTACCGAAAATTTTGCTGCATGAGTAAAAAGCTATCAGATCTTCCTTGTGCATTGAAGTATACAGTCATTCTAGATCAATTTTCCATCTATTATGGACCCTAGGCATCGTCCCTTGTCCAATATATGAAGTCGTGCTCTATTTGGTTCAGGGGACTCGAAGTCGGGTGCTTTCCTCTTATTTGTGAAGAGAACTAGTTTGATTTTTTTATCGGAACGCAAGTCCTCAGCCTTTGACACAATTAATCAGTGCGTCCAGTGCTGTTTGTAGCAGATCACCGATTATGAACAGTAGTTTCCTGCCACTAATTTAAGGACATCATGGACATAAGCGAAAGCGTACCCCGTTTTGGTCCAATCTTGTGAGGATATCATGTATTACTAGTTTCCAGACACACTATGTCCTTGGCTACCATCCAATTCAGATCTAATGTTCTGAGTGTTGAACATGTAGGTTCTGACTGATTTCAAGTTTCCATTCTTGAAGGTTCCTTCCGTGTCCAGAAATGCTGCTATAATATGTGACATCGCATAGCTCCGTACATAGATAGTAGATGCAGTTTAGGTACTCGAATCCATATGAGCCATGGAATGGAATAAGTCTCGGAGCTGATTTGTCAGGAAAGAAGGTGTCAATGGCCCATGCAACACTCTTGTGCTCTATTTCGTATCAATTAGCTGCTGAACATCGCTGTGGTTTGCAAGGCGATGTGGACTACAATTAAGTTGGGACAGTTGGGACAGATTTATAAACAATTTACTAAGGTTTACATAAGAATTGCACATTTCTTTGGGTCATGAATGTCATTTCATACTTATGACTGAAGAAGGAGTCAAATGTACTAGAAAGTGTGACCAGTAAAGGACAATATTTCACGTCCAGGCTGAGATGTTAAATCATTTTAACCGAATTCGATAGGAAACACAACACAACTAAACTCGAATTGACTCTGTGAATGCCATCACATAAGACGCAACGGTTGCAGTTGGACCAAAAGTCTTTGCCTGAGATACGGCAGCCTTCCACTCCCTTAAATCTCGGGCATACTGCTTCCAATTGTTTAGATCAAGTAGTTCAGTCTTCCTTGTCGTCTCGTAACTGGGAGCTGTAATTCGAAGATCCTCTTTGTCGGAGCATTATTGTCCATTCACTCGATGTGACCGAGCGAATGTAGTCGACGTCCTTTTTCGACTATTTCCACATTTTGGTACACCTGCTCTGCTTTCCTACTTATCGTCCAGCACTCGGCTTCATATACCTAGTGAAACTGGCACTATGAAGGCTTTGTAGAGCATTCATTTCGTTTACAGATGTAGGAGTTTTGATGCCATTTGTATCGCCACCCCGAAGTACCAGGAGTTTCTTAGCGTAAATCTTCGCCGAACCCCCACAATTTACTCCGAGGAAGGTAAACTCCTTAACCACTTTGAGGTTATTGAGATGTTTTGTCCTAGACAGTGGACCAATGCTTCTTTGTTTTGTTCTGATATACTTTAAGGCCGAGTTGTTTCACCTGTTCCTCAATCGCCATGACAGTTTCTATAACCCCGAGTTAGGAGCGACCCTTGATATCAATGTCATCTGCGTATCCCAGCAGCTGCACAGGTTTGTTGAAAATAATGGCTGCCGTATTTACACCTCCCAGTGCACTATCTGTCCTTCAGAAGGACTCAAAAGACAGCGCATCTTCTTGTCCAAATCCGATAAAGATTTGGGATAGTTCGGAGGAACTATATCCAATGCGAAGCAGCTGGATAAGTTATCCGCTTGTAGAGCCCAAAACGATGAATGGTCTCATATGTGGCTTTGAAATCGATGAAGAGATGGTGAGTCTTGACTTGAAATTTGTTAGTCTATTCAAGGATTTGTCTTTGTCTGAAAATGTTGCCGATCGTCGATCTGCCGGGCCGGAAGCCACGATCTGGTACGTTCCAGTTTGTGTGTGGCAAAAGCCGTTCACAAACTGAGTCGCTTATTGGCGACATGTAGCAGGGATATGCCTCGATAGTTCTTACAAGACATATGATTGCCTTTCTGCGATGAGTCCAGTGAAATACAAGGTTCTGAGGGCACTGACTCACAAAATACTGAAATACTTGAGCAAGTACCAATTATTCGATACATCCTATAAAGCCAACCCCTATCTTCAGATTCCTAAATGAAAGTGAACTGGAGAGAGTCATCTAAGACACTTTTCTTCCACCAAAACGTTCTAAGAATATATGACTGTCACAGTGATTCCGAGGAGAACTCTAATAAGGACATATACCTCCGTCTTCGAATAATAATATAAACTATCCCAATGAACCTTCTTCTTGGCCTAAGTGTGTCTCTACTTCACCGAAGGATTCCTATCCAACATCTGGTAGTATACCGAATTGCTTATCACGATTCTACTGTCAAAATGGATTCGCCTCTACAATCGACTTCTCCCGACCATAAGCAAGATAAATTGGAGGTGCCATTACGTTCCGAAATAAATCCACCATCGAATCCTGTTCCTAATGACCGGCTTTTATTATTTCGATTGTGCGCCCAGCACCCCACCCGAGGGGATACGTGTTCGCGTGCTTTCAAATTGAATCGCACCAATCTGGCAATATCATTTGAATTTGAATGAAGGACATTGTGCTTAATCCGTCCTTTCGAGATGGTTTGCATAATCTGTCAGCAGACGAATGAATTCCGTGACAATGCAAATTTATTTATGCAATGGGGCTGAACAGCGGTACCCAGATATATTCAAAAATCCGAAAAAAGCGTCATCCCAACTGGACCCGCCTCAAAGTAAGGCTTTATTCAAATTTTCATTTAAGCACTCTACAACTTCAGGTTGACCTTTTTCTGGTCGCTTCTGGCGATGACAATCTAATGAGGAACATCTTTTCCGTACTCACTGATCGACCCTTAACTCACGGTGCGTCCTTCGCTGTGGCTTGTCATCGTTATGCCTCGTCACATATTGTTCATATAAAATGAATGAGACCGATGCCACATGCGTGTCCTTCGAATCATTAACAACACGCGTACGACTGCGAAGAAAAGAATGTGAATATGATATCCATAATTAATGGGCATCCTCTTGCGGACCGCCCCAAATATCCAATGATAATGAATTCCCTTTCATTCCATCTACCAATTTACAGGAAAATCAATTTGTCTCTCACCACAAAGCTAAAAGGCTGGAAGGACTTACCCGAAATGTCGCTTTTTCTGCTGATGTGACGCCAACTGTCTATGACAATGGAAGGCTCTATCACATACATTACATGTCAAGGATTCATCTGAAAGTCAGAGAAGAAAAGAAAAAGGAAAAAACCTTTCCCATTAAAATACTTGATCCGATGAAATGAAAAATAACAAAAAAAAAAAAGAAGAAAAAAATTTTAAACAATCCCTTAAATGGATGGAAAGAGATCCGAAGGAATTCTCAAAGATAATCTTCCTTGAAAACAGCCTGCGGCGTTACTCCCCACCATCGTGGGCCACTTCTAGGCTTCACATATTTCTTGTTTAAATTTTTTTTCTTTTTTTAAATGAAACATTTTGTTTTATACCATAATCCTCATCGTCGGACATCGCCATCGCCTGTAATCGGCTTATAGTATTTGCGTTAATCTCCTTCTGTCGTCGAGTGGGATGATTCTTCGATGATGGTCCATCCAATTCCAAGTCGGAGTCATTTTCTACAAAGTTACCCTGCATATCGTGATGGTGGTGACCATCGGTTGGATGGCGTTCTCCTGTGGCACCATTATCCTTTGATGAAATCATTTCAAAGTTATCCAGATCATCGAAGGGATCATCGATATTGTTCTTCATCGATGACCCATCATCCGAGTCGACACTAAGTCTGCCATAGGCTTTGCGCGGTGGTCGTTTCACATATTTATCTGAAATGAAAATGAAAGAGAAAAGCATTACTAAGGAGCTTGCATCCTTTCGCATATGGTGTGGAAAATTAATTCTTTTAAGATTCCATCCAAAGTTGAGTACTAAGAGGGAGTGAGAATCAAAAAGTAGGGCGTAAGTACGAGAATAGGGTAAAAGGTAGCTTTACTTATTCGCTTTTTCAAAAATAGGAAAGGATCACTCCTATGGACTGTACAATGACGACGATGACCGAAATTCCAACATTTTTGTCCACGTGATCCGGACGAAGCTGTGGTAGCGATATCTAAGCTGGTCTGGCTACCGAACTGCGTAAACTAGTGGCCAGTGGTCGAAAACATAATTGAGGGAAAATACATCAAAAACACATTTATTTCATGAAAAATTGTATTTCAATTCAGTGTTGGAGTAAAAAAAAATATTTTGGGTGTTTCTCGATACAATCTCAACCCAGGATCCACTTAAATAAGCAGTTTATGCAACAAATCTTGCATGGTAAAGGTTGACCAGATAGCAATGATACTTTTTCCAGTTGCTATATTCCAATAGTTGTCAAAGTTTTGAACAATTTTCATACGTTGAAATATTTGGTAAGATTTGCCATTTTATAGTCACCATTATATGCTTACCAAGCGTACGAAAATTATTAAAAAATATTTCCGAAACTCAGGCGCAGTTGTAAACACACAATGGAAATTTCGTCATGGGGTCGGTCGCCATCATGGCTTCAGTGTGCAGACAAAGTGGAAAAATTTGAGCGTGAGTACACTCTTTGGACCTAAAACCAACCAACCAGATAAAGATTGGTGCGAAATGAAGAAAACATAGCCACTTAGTTTGAAAAATGTCGATTTGGCGCCGATGAGCTGAATTGGGCTTCATAAGAGCGTCAATCCAGCTTATTGGGCATACATCCGTTTAAGATTGTGCGGCTTATAATCGAGTGTTGGATTATTTTCTGCCTTTGCACGATCTAGAAGCCAACATTCGAGGGGCTATTGCTGGGATAATGCGGCACATATTAGACCAAGTCCTGGACTGAAAAATTCAGATATTTGATCAAATAAAAAACATCCAAGATAATCTCACTTTACAAGTTACCTTCCGGAAGACCTGCTGCTTGTCACTACAACAGATTCTTCGAGACACTTCTTCACCTATTAGTATGTTGATTGCTAGGCGGTGGCGCTCTTTCAGAGCCTCATCTGAATTTGTTGGCATTTGGTTCATACTAACATCTGACCTAGACCTTCGTAAGACCAATTAAACACTTAAGGCTGACTATGGCCAGAGTCTGGACATCTCAAGGACAACTCAACAAAATCGGTAGATGGTTTCTGTTTTGTCGAGGAAGACGACGTTAATTCATAGCCAGACTTATGTACATCTAATGTAAAAAGAGGTGTGCTCGCCTTCCACCAGGATAAACCATGACTCTAGTTTGAGTCCCAGAACTTGACAAATGAAATGCTGAGTAAGTTTTGAAGATAAAGATTTCTCAAGACCCGTACCTTCATTAGATGATGCCAATTGGACATCGGCCTTATTTTTGCGCCAGGATTTTTCAAATGACAAGCAGATTTACTGATTATTTCAGTGGCACCATTTTATCCTGGCTTATATCAGCTGCAAGATAGGGCAAGAAGAGAACCAGCGTCCAGTCAATGAAGAAGCCATCCCTCCTTCCAGATTTGAAGAAATTGGCTCAGCTATCAAAAACCTGATGAACAACAAATCCGCCGGCTCTGATGGCCTACCAGCGCCAAATCATCAGTCAAGAATGGATGGATGAAGCCATGCCCGATGACAGCTCTTTATGCCCCACCTTCAAGAAAAGTGATCCTATGTCTTGCAAGAACTATCGAGACATATCCCTGCTTAATGTCGACCCGAAAAGGAAGACAGTTTTAAGGACCAAACTATAGGGGATGTCAGAGCGCTGGACAACTGGAAGCAGCGTGCCTGGGATCGAAGGGAATGGAATGGGTGCCGTGTCTCTTCAAGGGTTGTGAGCCTGTTAAGTAAATAAGTGCATCAGCTGCCAGATCGTCGCCACTTACATATGTGAAAACCTTAATGTAGTTTTGAACGAAGGACATTGAATTCACAGTCTGCGGTTTATCTTAACAGCACCCAGTTCATTCACTTTCTCAGATTATTCAAACTGAATATGGTAAGGGACAACTTCGCATGTCCTTTTGTGCAAAATAAATTACTTCATTGCGCCATTCCTGCAAATAAGTATGTACTTCTCTGATTGTCCCCATTGCGTTCAGCAAATTCACTCCGTTTATGGAACCTGTTTAATAATTGCTTTATAGCGCCTGGTAATATTAAATAGACGGTAAAGTGTAACAGGTTATTGCCATCCTTATTGCTTTTACGTGACTCCAGATTTTATCTTTTTATTTGCAAAATACCAACAGCACGTCATATCGTTTAGAGAATTGTCCTTGCTTCCCCCGGCAAGGAATGGGCTTCCTTTTATAATTACATATGGTACAACATTATTTCTTATTTTTGTTTGCCCTAATGCATGTTTATTCAAAAAGGAAAGAGGATCCGACTTTACACGAAAACAGAGAAACATGCGAACATCCTGCATACGTTTGGCATAATCGCAGCCAAATTACCAACCGCCGCGCGCCATGTTTCTTTGTCATTGTACATCCGGTTGAAAAGGATCTCCAAATTTAGCCACCATTCGGATAATATTTCTCCTAGATGAATCCGCCTACGTTCCATTGCCATTGCCATTGTTCGTGTAGAGTGTAAGTAGATTGCCAGGACGAAATGCGAAAGTGGTTTTCGGACTGTTTGGCCTTTTGAAAGCGGATTTCATTTTGGATTCAATTGCATTCCATTAGCTTTGACGGAAGTCCATTTGTTTGTGCACAGCTAAAAGGCGTCAACCATGAATATGGATGAGAACAAATGAACGAAAAACACACACAAATAATAAACAGAACTGATGAATGGTTAAGGCTTCGTGTACATCCAAATGACAGGTTTAATCCGATTCTCTGGCAGCCAGTCATCGTTTAAAAATGAAAATATCAGAGTTCAACTATTTTTAGGGATCTGTTGTTTGTTTTTTTGGAAATGTGCCTGGATTTAGCACGTTTTTTTGGGCATGGAGGAGTTAGCTGACGACCTTTGCTTTTTTAAGGTGACATGTCGTAGGTTCGAGTGGTGACACAAATGGGTCTGCTATGAGGGAGTTAGGTCAAGTTCGAATGGGAATAGGTGTCCGAATACCATTAATTAATCTATTTGTACATTTCGGCAGATTGGTCGAACATTGACATATCGCACTGTTGACAGGTGAGGTATTTTTATGGTACTGCGAGTTGAGTCACGTCATTTGCCGATTTTGACGTTTCCTGTCATTCTATGCGATCTTTTTGACAATCAGTATTTTCTGGAAAGTTAGCATAGGAAAGAACAGTGCTGCCAAATTATTATATTATATCCAACTGTGTTACACAATCTAGGAAGTCATTTGACAAGTTCAAATCACGAAACTATTTTGTCATTAAATTGCATTAAATGTATGGACTGTAGCGCAATTTTGTTGGAACCACAGTTCATGTGAATCGATGTTTCCATGATTGACAACAATATTTCGTTGTCCATGGTTTGGTAACATTCCCCATTGACTGTAACATTGGCTCTAGCAGAAGGTGGAGCTTACATTTACACTTTCACTCACAGAGGGTATTGCTTCTGCAGTACGAACATTTCTATGACGTGTTAGTAGCTTCGAGTCAGAAAGCGTTAATGTGGCACAAAATGTATCAAAGGTGTGACGAACTGAAGGATTCTTTTCGAAGAAAATTTTAATAATATCAAAGTTTTACCAAGGCATACGTTTTTTATGATAACTAAAAGTTACCAGAATCGTACATAGAGATCTGATAATCCAAAAAAATGGATAGATAACAGTAGCAGGATGCTACAAATGAGGACGACAAGACATGACTACAGATATGCAGTGAAGATTACTCAAATTGTGATGATTAGATAGAGTAGGCCTTAAAAAAAAGAGATACTTAGCAGCTTTTTCCACGAACAGGTCCTACTAGTGATAATGGCTGGCATTTGGACTGCATAGTAGGCAATTTCATACAAAGGCATCACCTTTCTTTACAACATCTAAACAGCAGGCAATATGAGTGATTTCTACTATTTAAAGGAAGAACTTAAGGTTCTTGGAAGACAAAGCCGACGAATCGCCTAGAAGAGGTATCTATAACAGAAAAAGTCGATACCTCAGTGAACATCCTGATTTTTGCACAGAACCTGGAGGTAGAGACTAAGGCAAGAAAGGCAAAAAGCGAACATTCATCCACCTCCGCCTTAAATTTCTCGGGCAATACTTATTTCATAATCTAGAAAAAGTTAAACTAAATATTTTGTAAGTTAGTCACACTAAGAACCACCATACATATGTATAACCTAAATGTATTGACCTGAAAGGGATTTTAAGAATCACTTCCACCTCCCCTACCTACGTACTAAACCTAAGCTCAAAAAAGGGGAATTTATTTTCCTAGAAGACTGAGTAAACTCATCCATTCCTGGCACTCACAATATGGAATCCTTAAAGACTATAATTCCAAAACTGCGGACTTCAAATGAAAATAACTGAATAATGATTTCCCCAAAAGGGTTTAAAGCAATGAGAGCACAACTAGCTTCATAAGTAGGAATGTTACTATTGCAGGACATCTTTCGAAGAACAAGTTTTGTAAATCGTCTTTGAACATTCTCAGTACGAATTGAGGCAATGGAGTTGTGAGGATTTCAAACTCCTAAATATCCTTAGAGTTACGCATCATAGAGCCTTAATACATAATCAAAATGCAATGAAATATTTAGTATATCATGAAAAATTGACTATTAGGTCCTTTCGATCTGTAACTCTTTTCAGGGCAGAATTTTGAATGCTGTACTTGAAGATAGTAGGTGACCTTATCCTTCTGAAAGTTGCAACTGAAAACTTATCATTCTAGACCATAAGTGTTTGTTTATGTCCTGTATCCCCTTGTGGGTCCTAGGGCCTCGACAATGCCTACGCGCCATCGTGTGCGGTTTCTGGAAATGTGTTTCAGTTCTCCCCAACTCTTTCCCAGTTGCCGTGCTTCCTTCTCAACTGTTCTGCGCCACGTACTCCTAGGAGCGCCACGTATCCTGCCATCCTGAGTAAGCGGGTTCCATTGCATCGAGTGTTTAGCTATGGACCTGTCACCCTTTCGGAGAGTATGTCCAATCCACTGCCACTTTCGTCGTCGTATTGTTGTGCCTATAGGTTCATGGCCCGTTCTCTGATAGAGTTGTTCGTTAGAGATACGGTTTGGCCAGAAAATCCTAAAAATATAACATAAGCATCTATTGACGAACCATAAGTACCATTTGCTTATTTGGTTTCATCATTTTTTAACTCGTGAGCATCAGATACAGATTCCACTGCTTTGGAAATTTTTAAGTTGTCAGTAGATAAGAGTTACAGTGCGATACAGTGAATCGTAAATCATTAATGAAAAGGACAAAGAGAAGGGGTCCCAGATGCCTACCCTGGGGAACTCCAGAGAAATTAAAATTTTCTTTTGACAGAAGATTTCTTATTTTAGTATATTGCATACGGTTAGCCAAGTAAACCGCAATGTACTTTCAGTTAGAAGAATGAGGACCAAGCTACTCCAGCTTCTTGAGAAAACCATTGTGTTGCACTCAGCCAAAAGCCTTAGAGAACTCAGTGTATACTGAGTTGACTTGAAGACGTTTAACCAATTTTAGAAAAGAGTAGTTGGTAAAAATACATAAATTTGTAAAAGTCGATCTTTAACTATTTATCAATTATTCTCTTTGAGCCTGATTTGAGACTGATTTAGACTGTTTCCAACAGTAAAATGTTGCCACTTTTCAATGGCAAGTTCAAAATGGTGAACAGCGGCTAGACATGTCTTAATTTACACTCCTAACGATTAGGGACAACTAACGTAACCCAAATCTGTAACTTAATCGACAGAAAGTCTTATCAAGGGTGACCAGATAGCAATGATACATTTTTCAATAGTTATGCTTCGGCAGCTGTCGGAGTTACCAATGACATCCAGCTGTCACTTTTACCGAACGTGCAAAAATTATTAAAAAATATCGGAATTCCGACTCAGTAGTAAATACCGAAAGTGAATTTCGTCTTGAGGTCGATCGTGATCATGGCTTCAATATCCAGGCAATTCGTATCCATCCACTATCTGATCAACGGTCTCCATCCAAGAAGTGGCCCAGGAGCCATCTGTATTTTTTTTCAGATAACTAGGGAAATGAGGAAAGAAGCGTCAGAAACCTTTTCTTATACGAAGGGTTCTAATCTCCTGACTCCACCAATAATGAGACATTGATCACGAAAGAGGATATAGGTCCTTTGGTTTGATATTTTAACCCCAAACAAAAATAACCAGGACAAAAATAGAATAAATGCACAGATTTGCTTGACCAGATGGCACAACCAATAAAAATATTCCAAGCATGGTGGCGTATACGTAACATTTTTTTCCATACATTTGTTTTGGTCCTTAATTTTTGGCTTCCTTGTGATTCTGCTTAAAATACATTACATTGATCTTTAACTCGGCTATAAACCTGGATTCATTATCGGGTATTGTGTACCATGCTTGCTTAGGATGACTCGCGTGAAGTAACGCTAAAGCAGGACCATGGACCGACATTACTTTTGGATATGAAGACGAAGACACCATTACCGTCCCTGACGTTACCCGATGTTAGCCAGAGCTTTAGTCAGAGCTTGACAACATAGATATTTCCAAGCTGTGGTTCCAGCAAGATGGCGCTCCATGCCACGCAAGCGACAGAACGCTCAAAGTTGTGAAGGAGCAATTTAGCGACTGAATCATCTTACGGCGAGCGTCCATTAATTGGTAGCCGCGATCATTGACAGCACTTGATTATTTTCTCTGGGGCTACGTCAAGTCCTTAGTGAACACTAACAAGCCAACCACTTTGGACTAGCTAGAGACAAAAATTCGAGAGACTATTGCATAACTCCTTACTTTTGGTCCCAGTCTTAAAAATTGGACAGACTGCTTCAAGGACCACCAGCAAAGCTAAGGCGGCCATTTGAATGGTGTGCTAGTCCGTACATAATGGCATTTTTAATTTTATATTTCATACCGTTCTGGTCACCCTATACTATTGCTGAATAATAGAAAATGGGCTTCACACACAACAGGCTCTAGTCCTTCATTGACAAATATTAGATCAAGGATTCTAGCCACATCATTACTGAAAAAGTGAAATCAGTGCATTAGCCTTACCGTTGGTTACATCTGATGCCGTCACTGAAGCAATAACCTACCTTTCCACAGAAAAAACGATAAATATTCCAGCATAATGGCCAAAACCGACTTGGCCTCCTTTGGAGGATCCCAAAAAAATACTTAACCGACACCGCAATCACGTAAAGTAACCCAACGACCCCTATCACTTGATTTTGAAAAACGATGTCCACTTGCGAAGGGTCATTCCGTCCACAGTCCGTTTTAACCAGACCAACTTATTTATAGCATTAAATCTATCACTTTAATGACGCACTGAAAACCTTGACAGAAACATTAATAAAGTCGATTTGGGTTCACCGTATTGATGTCAACAACATCCTAGAATCGAGTAGGCACTACCCCCAAGGACATCATGAATAATAGTCCTCTGGACTTACTTGCGTCAAAAATTCTGGCAGTTAGATCTCGAAAGAACCTTCAATTAAATTCATTTCCCACATTATCCTGCAAAGCAAGGAAACGAAAAAAACTTCCGATTTCAATTTCAGGTTTTTTGCATTTTCATTGTTATGCGAGTTCGTTTCACTCGCAGGACTCGAATGTAAGCCGTCGGAATAAAAAATGCAGAAGTACCTACTGAATGGTAGGACAATGACTGGCAGGCGGCCTAAAGGAAAGTATTCTCCAATGCGGCGCACATCAATCATAGGTGTAAGTGTTTATGGAAGGATATTTGGTGAATAAACTCAAAACTTCTCCATCACTCACTGACACCTGAAAGGATGTGCTTTCCAAACGAGTGGATGGTTTCAAATTCAGGACAAGAATGTAGCACTTTGGTAAACTGTCAGCTTTGGAATAGTGTATGACACGATTTGAATGCTATTGCATTCCGCTTGGAAGGAAGATGATTCCACTGAAGGACATCTGCACGTGGGTATAGTCAAATTCTTGTTTTTTAATTCAAACGAACTCAACCGAATAACAAAGAAATTACATTCCTTTCCCAAAAAAAAAACAACTCGTGCAACAGCAAGCCGACAAGGAGCAAAATTAATGAAATATTTCCAAAGTAATGAAATGAGAGAGAGATCCTGGCTACACCTTCTGCATTCCTGGCACACCAACCCAGGTAATGTGAACCAAAATGAAATTAGCGAACCTTTTTCGTCGTACGTATGTGTATGTACGTCACTTAACACATGCATAAATATTTAACAACATTTCGTCCTCGCTCGATACACTTTAAAGGCTCCGAGTCTCTTTGGCGGATATGAGGACAAAATTAATTGCATTACCCTTACTCTGCAGTTCATGTCACGATGCCGCCGCGGGCTGTGTGTTGGCATATATGCTGCTCCTTCCATCGTAATGAGATTATGATTAATAATGAATCCGTGTATGAAAATGAGCACCCGGCGAGTATATTCAATTAACTGGTTACATGTGTGTAGTGTATCGAGGATAGCGAAGCGAAGCGAGACCGCTTATCCTTGCCCACACAAACACATGGGGTACTGCACTGGCACTTGGTGGGGAATTCGTGTCAATGAACCTTACCAGGTATGACAGGGATATTATTTGTACTGAAGTGAGTTGCTTAACCTAGAAACTCATCATCCAAAAAGGTATTCGAGTAAGGATACACTTAAGTGCACTCCTTCGCTTGTGCTACTTTATGTCCTTTTGCTTTGTGTGATTCCAAAGAATGAGCAGCACATTGCCTTGAGCCATTCAATGGGAGCAGCGTCAGCGTCAGTGAATATATTTGTGAAGCCTTGTGGCAATTGGTATTCTTGTTCTGAGTTGAAGGGGTGTCTTTGGAGAGATTAAGAGTCCTTCAGTTGAAGTGCTTTGACAGTATCATATCGTAGTGTGACTGATGATAAATGAGAAGTGCCAACTTGTGAATTATTTGAAACGCAAGAGCAATAAAATTCGTCTATAGACGTGGCATTGGGAAGCTCTGGGTGAAGACAGTCTTGGGTCGACTCTAAATATCCACTAAGTTCATCGAAACTTCGGTGGGGATGATACCGAAAGCCATCTCGTCGTAAGGTGAACAATTGCTTTGATAGTACAGCCCAAGATACATGGAGTAGATCAAGCAAAGTATTTATGGCAGATCCAGGTGTGCTGGGAAAAGATTCGGTCCAGCAGAGTCAAAGTCGTTTTTTTGGAATTTCGTGCAGAATCCAGGCACATAACTGACGCATGCCTCCAGTTGCGCATTTTAAGTCGACGTAAATCTACTTGTGCGGTCCTCTACTACCTCTACGGCGTTGTCCCTCAGGTTTGGATTCGAAGAGCATTTGTATCCATCCGCTCGACATGTCCTTACCATCTTAAATGACTCGTGCGTAATTTTTTGACAAGGTCGACGACGGTGTATAGCTTCGTCGTTGAATCTCCTTCTTCAAAACCCGTCAACGCCAACGGGACCAACAATTTTACGAAGGATTTTTCTCTCGAAACGGCCGAGGATACCTTCTTCAGCTTTAGATAGAGTCCAAGCTTTAGCAGGACTTGGATGATCATGGTCGTATAGAGAATCTCATTAGTTCTCTAGGACTGGCTATTCCGTTTAATTTCTGCTGAGATGTCATTTGTCAGAATCTACAGCAGTGCCGAGATAGACAGTCACTTACTACCTCAAAGTTATAACTGTCGATTGTGACGTTCAGGCCAATTTGCCGATATTGTGTGTCATTTCTTGTTGACAGTTGTTTCGCTACTAGCGAATGGACCAGTGACAGTCCGCGGTGTTCTGGCAATAATGTCAATATCGTTGGCATGTGCTAGTAGCTGCACAGACTTCTGAAAGACTGTACCTCCAGTGTTGACTTGTGGGTCCCACACAATCCTTTCAAGTACGATATTGACAAAATCGCAGTGAATATGTGATGCCAAATAGTCTTTCAAAAGTCATGTCTACATGTCAGTAGCGAATATTTCCTGAACGCTACCATTTTTTATGTCATCTTTGACATTTGGGAAGTAGACATGAAAATTCAAACTTTCTATGAAATGGAGCTACGATCCACACAAAACCTGGAATATATTGAACTATTGCTGTCCAAGTTTCCAGGTCGATTGGTATCACGTAATGATGACATACTGTCCACCTAGATCATGCGATTCCACACCTTGTTTGAGTTTTTTTTTTTTCAAAACCAGAGTCTATGTCGGTGAGCCAAGACATTTTTTTTTTCGGAGCTATTAAGTGCCGGACAGTGACAATACAAATGCTACCTGATTTCCTCCAAGCATAGTTCACAGGTGTCATCCTCGAGAAGACCCATTTCCTGATACTGATATCTGAAATATCGATGGTCTGTAGATAAGCCTGCAACCTTCCGTGGTTGACCGCTTTCTCTGATGTTCTGCGCGGCCCATTTCTCTGCCAGATACAACAAAAGATTTCAGAGCAGAGAACCCCGTGGTTGACTCCTGCTTTGCCAAAGAGTCCGCCTTTTCGTTGGCCTTATTCCCGAAGAGCACTCATTGGCCTCATGAACACAATCCAATACCAATGATGTATTCGTATCTGACTGATTGCCCAGGCCTAAAATAATATTTTGACCTGCAGTCTGGCCTTCTGTCAGGTGATCCGTATGCAATAGATCGATCATATCCAATCATCACGATGCAGACGAAGTACCGGCGGTGCCACCAAGGATCACTTTCTTTGCCCATGATGGTGTCGGTTGCATTGCATCGGTCATTCCTAAACATGCTAGATGCTGTAACCTATCTAACTACTTGTTCTGGGAGGTTTTCTGCCACCATACGTCCAGTAAGCTGACTTCGACGGGATGCCCCTTTATCCATATACTCGTTTGCATTGAAGGAGCACTCTTTCGCATTTCCGATCTTCTCCCTCACATGGAAGTCCCAAGTTAGTCCATCATCTAGGTATGCACCCAGATACTGTACCTTCCTTGTCACCTATACGTCCAATCCAAAAAGTGTCAAGGACTGAAATTCCAGATCGCCCTTCTTCTTCGTGAAGATGATTGGATCTGTCTTTTCCGTCCTTGTGCCTGACACCACCGATCTACCGCTATATCTTTGCCTCATTTTACGATTATTGCTATGTCATCGGCATAACCATCAGTAAGGATGCCAGTCTCTTCAAGTTTTCGTAGGAGAGAGTCGCCATACATGTATTCTACAGAGTAGGTGGTAAAACTCCTCCTTGCGAGCAACCTCTGCTAAGCCGTCCCCTAAGTCATGAAGTTCCTAGTTCAGCAGACCACTCCCATCATCATCCCATCACCAATGAATTAACCCAGCGTTCTACTAAGGCTCCTCTCAGACTTTCGAACCATTTTTTATCGAAGACTCCGTCTGGTATGCGAGTATATCTCCTCTTCCTGAACGCGTACTTCCTAGTCCAGTGTTACTTCCGTAAGCCTGCCAGCTTTGTATCCATGTTTTCAGCTATTGAAAGGATACGCTATTTGTGACGTGACCCTATATGGTCCACAACAACAGAAATGATGTTTGGCTGACCGGTCTGAAGGACTTTTTTCTCCTTTTTTCTCAGTTTCAGAGGAAACACAACATTTGTTTCTCTCCATGTTACCGTAGGCTACTGGAAGGCATGACACGTATATAGCCCCCAGCCTCGGTATAACGAGGTCTGAACCCCACTGCATGAAAGCTAGGAAAATACCATTTAGTCCTGTGGTCTTGTAAGGGAAAAACGCCACACTGACCGCTGGGGGTACTATCCGTTCCACTTCTCTCCCATCCATCCTGTTTCCTCCTTGACTCCTCAAAGCCCAAGGCTGATCTGAGTTATTTCCTTAAGGATCTCATTTGTACGTTGCGTGCGTTGGACTATGGAGCAAGGGGTTCGCGGTTCGAATCCCAGTCGGAACACCTTAAAGTTTTTCACGGCCCCACCTCTCGCGAGCGTCTGACAAACTGTCCTGAGAAAGCTTCTCAAATAACAAATTACCTTTCGAACAAATGGCCTACCTTCCAATCGTGTAACGCGCGCAACACGAATGGTTGTGAGAAGCTAGGCCCAGGGTCCCATCCTGTTGCGCCAAGTATTTATTTTTGTTGTCTCATTTGTACGATCCTGTTTCTCGAGAATCCTCTCCGTTCTGTGACGAATGATTAAAGCAAGGAAGCAACTGTTTCCTTAGCATTTTTAGTGGCCTTTTCCCCTTCTCCTCAGTATCATCAAATTCAATTCCGAAAAGGAATGGAGGAGGGTATGATAGTACACCATTATGTTGTATGAGGTCCTTGCACTCATAATAAAGCCGTTTGAGGTAAAATTCTTTGCAATTAATGCCGAAGCACTCTGTCAGCAAACGAGACTCCCAACTGTGATAAATTATTATTTACAAGGATAATTAAAAGTCGATGCACTGCCAGAAATACATACATATACTCGTATCTGTATCTAAGAGCTATCGACCATAAAGAAAAGACTGCTCCCATCAAATCCGATGACATTTATTAATTCCGACAAATTGCTTTCACTCGCTTAAGATCCAGCACCACCCACGGCGACCATAAATGCTGTCACAGTCGACTTTCGTCTGTCTGTCGTCACAGGAAACACCTAAATCGGGAATTAGTTGAAGATTTTACTGTCATCGCTCGAATGGGTTTATACACATATGACTGAGAAAAAAAGCAGGAAAAAAAAGTTACGTATACGTCATGTGTATCCTTATGAACATAATTTGATGACTATTCCACCTAATTTGCTGTGACTTTGATGAGCTCCTCCGAGCTGTTATTGTGTCCTCGCATATCCTTTAAATGTCAACGAATTTTTGTCTGCCTAATGGGTGTTGGGTGTTGGGTGTTGGGTGCTGTGTTTGCTGTTTTCTTTTGTCGCTTTTAGTTTGTTATCAATTGTTTTACCGGCAGTGTCCTTGCAGAGGAACGTGTTCGTGCTCTCGAAATGAATCCAAGGACACGCAGCAAACAAGCATTCATTGTATTCATATGGGGAATTCATCTACTGAGAGTGTGGGTGGGCAGGATTTTATGATGTGAATGCTTTACGACGCGTGAGAGATGTTTATCTGTCTGTTGTTTGAATGAGTTTCTTTTTTTAAGGATATATGTACGTTTACGGATGACTACTTGATAAGCGCTTGATGTTGATAATTTATAGCGCTCGTGTGAACAAAGTTTTCACAAAGAAAAGCCAAGTGTAGTCAAGTTTATGACAGCACGTCAGATGGAACAATTATGTTCGGACCAAGTGTGGCTGACTGACCATGACGACAGATAACAACTATTTGGGAGTGGACTTGGAAAATGAAAAGTTTTGTGTCATCTAACCGATGGCAGAGCTGTTAAATTCTTTATTGTTCTTGGGAGCTCAGTTTGTCATATGTCAAGTGCTGATGGCGTATACATTCTGCAGAATACGTGTCATGGTACAGTGTTGGTCCGATGAACCGTACTGCTGCACTTAACTATTCAACCTTGCACTGATATGAGTTCATGTCCCCGCATAGGACAAGGAGAATGCCATCAAAGAGTTTGTCTACGAGGTATGCATCTGAACCGAGCATGTGTCCAATTTTCTATTAGGTGTCTCCTGGTGTCTATCTGGCAGTTAAAGCCAACAAGTTTTTGATGAACATTCTTCCTCAGTTTGCGTAATTTTTGCAACCACTGGACCAATCTGGAAGCAACAATGGAGAGGTTGTGAGGAGCAATAAGGCTTTGTAGTACGAGCAACGATGATGAGACAGGCACAAGCCATTCAAAGAATGGTATACACTGGGTACCGAGAGACCATCAGGGTGGTAGGAACTCGAGTCAGTGTTGGAGAAAACGCATTCTATAGTCAACCGGTCAGAGGCACGTGGCGGAGAAACCAAAACCCAAGAGTTGTTCACTCGACTACAGCGTCGGAAAATTGAATTCTTGCTGAAGAAAGGAAGGAAGGTAGGACTGTCTAAACCAGTCAAGAATCTCTTAGAACTGCTAATGGGAAGTCACTTCTTCGGCTGCAAAAAAATCGAAACTGCCAGGACAGTACTTCCATTAGAACATGCAGAAGAAGAAGTGAACCACAGCATTATAAGACAAAGTGTCATGGACGAGCAACTCACTGGACATGACAGTACACTACTACTCGTCATCTGCCAAAGGTCAGAGTCCACCTGCCCACGGAACACAACATCAATAGAGACTTCAAATTCTTAGCACCTAACAGAGGTGAATGGAATCAAGGTGGTGGCCTGCACCACGAATCGCTGTCAATTTTTACGGATGTGTTCAAAACCGAGGAGGAGTCAGTGCTGGAGTTTTCTCAGAAGACCTGGACATCCATCTCTCCTTTAACCTCCCACACTATTGCAGTGTTTTTCAAGGCAAAATCAATGCCATTCATCAAGGAGGTGATTGACTGGCGATTAATGCAGTATCAGCCTCAGGTTCGCAGCCATCAAATCTCTAGCATCCAGCACTAAGAGATCACAGGCAATGAAAGGCTGCGGTCTATTTCTCAAAGAGATAGTTGGACAGTATAACCTTACTCTTTGCTGGGTACCAGGTCACTGTAACATACCAGGGAACTGTGAGGGTGACGGACTGAGTGGAAGACTCGCCTCTGGTTTAGATAGTATGCATGTCACGGATATCGAGGCGCAAACTTCTTATGCTAAATAACTTACGAATGTCGACGCGGTAAATGAACCCAATCATCGATGGCATCATCTGGACCAATGCAATAGCGCTAGCTGCTCTAGCTGATCCTAAGTGAAACCAGATTTATTGGACTCCTAAAACACAAAAAAAATCCTCTACAAGATAGTTAACACCCTAACTGGTCACTGTGCTATAGGAAGACATTCTCAAAAGACCTACAAGGACTTCTGCAGAACATGTGTGGACGAAAAAGAAGAGGAGACCATTAGTCACCTCCTATGCACAAGCCTTTCACTCGCTAACATCAGGAAAGCTATACTAGGTGAATACCTATTCAATGATCTTACCGATCTCAGCACAGCCTGCACGGTTAAGATTAGCTCTTTCATACAAAGGAGCAAATGGTTCCTAGAGTAAAAGCGTGATCCACACATCGGCAGTACAATGGAGCTTCTCTGGGGTACGTGCATCCTCACGATGTTAACCCACCAAGTGTCATTGGCAATAAATTCGTTAAAACGATAGAAATCTGCACGAAGTGACGAAATGCTCTGTCTCAGAACCCGGTTATATCTCACCTCCTTTACAAATGAAGCAGGAGTACTCTCTAGAATCTTAACAGAAACCATGATAACTGTGATACAGCCTTAATGTTAGATAGTTCTATGTCCTATATGGACCATACCCTTAAGGGAGTGCTCAGTTCTCTGGTGCTGTCCGATATACATGGCAAACCCTTAGTGCACATAGTCGGTTGACTAGGTTAATCCTTGACTTAGTTGTGACTACTTTGGGCCATATTGGTGCCACATACCTTATTGTCTCCACCATCCTCGACTGGTCTCCTATGTCGTCAAGGTACTCCAATGTTAGTCATTATTCAGCACTTACCTTTGCAGCTTTGTGAGAGCAAAGATAGACACTAACATGACCCAAGTCACGACACAACCGAAAAAGATTCGAAGCATGTATCAGCTTCTGCAAGA
Organism: Xylota segnis; assembly: GCA_963583995.1. Taxonomy (NCBI): domain Eukaryota; kingdom Metazoa; phylum Arthropoda; class Insecta; order Diptera; family Syrphidae; genus Xylota; species Xylota segnis. The sequence goes on along the minus strand of OY757236.1, from coordinate 46,405,395 downwards.
ATAACCTTCGTAAGAGATTTACGAGCTTCCTAAGAGGGTTTAAAGAAGGTCCCTGCAGATTATGTAATGAGCCCAGCGAAGTTCCAGAACGTGCTCAAATCCTTTGGAGCACTGACACAAAAGAGACTGAAACACTTGACCAGGTACCTTTCATCAGATGAGGATATACCGCCACTAGAGCCAACTCTCATCCTTGGATTCTTAAAGGAAACTGGCTGACAGAGAGTACTTAAGGACAGATTTCTTCACCAAGGCGTAGTGATATCGAAAGGAATCTTAATGTTAGTAGGGGGCGCAGTAGACCCGAAGGTTGTAGTTCAACATAGCCGCCCTTCTTCAAATAATAATAAATATACGTACCACCCGATACACCGACTTGTCCTGTGCATTTAGACAGTTCTTCGCATAGATGAATGCTTCAGAGAGTGACTTCATTACTCCGAGATATCGACTCTTTTATGACCTTGTAAGCCTTAAAAATAATTATAAACAATGCCGCAGGACACAAGCATTTTAATTTACCAAAACTTTTCTCCCTGTGTATTCGCCCACTTCTGTCTGTTGTCCCCTTTTCCCTTGTCTACCGAGTATAAACCCCATTTAACTGGGTGACAATATTTATTGTCCTGTACACTGTTGGCAGCCATTAGCACCCTTCCAAGTCTCGCTATATATTTCCTTACAAAAGTCCTTCCCCATTTTTTGCGGCATTTTAAAGGCAAAAAAACCCTTTAAGGATAAAAAGTTGTTCGTTGTCAAAGCAAAAGCGTATTTCCATAACAAATAATGCAGGTGATAGTCCCAACTGGTACGAAGGACATCCCCACAAAAAGGAACCGTTTCACTTTAAGTAATGAAATCAGTTTCGTAATTTCGCTCACTTGAGCGTGATTTATGTGCAAATAAAATGGCAACATCAGGAACACAACACACACACACAACACCGATGACGATAAGGACGTCGATGTCGGTTGATTGGGCCAATAAAAGGCCAGCAGTCCAAATGAGATTTATTCATGTTTGTGGTTGATACGAACGATACACAGAAGTTACTCAATAACAACCCTGCAATAGGAAATCAGGTAAACCCATTACACTCAACGTAAATGTGGTTCATGTGTGCCAAAGTGAATCGATAGAGATGTGGTTTGGTTTTGATTTAACTGAATCATGATCGAGTGGCTGAAGGATATTTTGGGTCTCAGTGTGTGTAATTAAAATAAATTGAACCTGGAAATTCGTTTAAGTATTTATTATACTTGTACTTGGATTGTAATCTAAGATGTCACAGTCTAGGACTTAATTCCTTGGGTAGTGCTGGGTCCAACACTGTGTGACTGTGGATTCCATAATTTGCTTGTTTTATAGTGATACCTGACAGGAAGGTTGGGACATTTACGTATGTGGGCGAGGTTCATAAATATTAGCCATTTCTACGAACTGGAGTCAACACTAACCAATAACACGTGCTGGGATATTATACAGCTAAAAGGACTCAACATCCGGTGTTGATTGTAGTCGTAACTCCTTCCAACTGAATTCAGTAAGGATTCCGAGTATTATGTCATTTTTAACAGCCCAAGGCTTTTCTCTGAATGAAAAAGTTTATAATATCTGAGTCGAACAGTATGTCTCAACATTGCATCAGAAAGTGTTGTCCAGATCCTTGAATTGTGAAGCTAAAGGACCTGTTTTTTTCTCGCCGAAAATGTCACAAAACGAAAGAGTTCAAAGGCTCTAAATGAAGACTCATTGCAAAATCATTTGGTTCAATGGCTCTGCTAATAAGCAAATCTGTTTAGACAAGTTAGTAGCCAATAAATCATTTAAAAGGACAGTTTCGTACGAGTACCTCTTACCTCGAACGTGAGAAAGTATAACCCGAAGACCCTCTATGCTGAAGCATTGTTGTTCATTCGCTCAATGTGGCCGAAGCCATGTTGTCACTTTTTGGCCTACATTCTTGTCTAAGTACAACTTATAGAGGTTGTATCTTCTCCTTCATTCCCCCTCCTCCCATACGGGACCGAATATTCGACGAAGAATTTTTCTCCATCACTTGACTCCATATAGCTGAACGGAAGCTATTTAAGCTTTCTTAATTGTCTAGAGGATGTTAGGTCAGTGTCAACGCTCAATCACAGAACTCGTCCTCTGCAGCAGCATTCTTATCCTCCAAAACTATGTGTGAAGCTGCACTGATAAAACAAAATGCCTGGTTGCCATACTTGATAGGAAATTTATCTGGAAGCCCAATATCTTAAAGTGTTTTCACCATTTGAGAGTTATTCTCGGGTAAATATTATAAGAGGAGTCTACTGATATCTTGACCTTAGCAAGTGGAGGATACTGTTTTCTGTTGCAAGACAATTTTAAGGATATTTTTTGTTTCCTTTTTCTTGTCACCGTTTTTTTAGAAACTACAAGAGATCAACTAACATCGTTTACTAGATCTTGTCCCGTGTAATGCTGAAACGGTTGCAACCATATATTGAACTGATTGGGAATTAGTAGTCTGGTTCTGGGTCTGAGAAATCCTCGTCAATACTTCAAACTCATTCGTCTATGTAGAATAACGCAGTATAATACAAATCAAAACAACTCCTTAAACATTGATTTTAAAGGTAGAATGGACCAGAAGCTGAGTCCAGCATTCATCTATTTAGAAACCAGAACCCCAAACGTGAAATTACCAGGAACCTCCCACGCAATAAAGCCATAATTGGTCGTGTTGTGTGGCTTGTTTCCCCGTCTTGTTGGAACCACATATCGTCCAAGTCATGACCTTCAATAGCCCGCCAAAAAAAATCGGTTATCATTCGACCATATCGCTCCGATATTGTCTGTAAACGTCCGCTCATTGGCATTGTCGGAGAAATACGGACCAATGACCCCTTTCGACCATGGAGTACACCAAACAGTCACTTTATCTGGATACACCGGCATCCAAAGCGTATCTACGGCGTTGTGAATGGTCAGCACGCTTCAATTGTTGCGTAAGTTGAACTTTACAAGGATGGAGATGCAAATCCAAATGCAAAATATGCCATACGTTCAAGTGCTGTGAACGTCGGGAAATCGAAAAATTCGGATCATCAGCAACACTTGCACTTACAGCAGCAATATTTTCTACTGAGCGTACATTTTGACGATACACAGGCCTTACGACATCAGTAACGCTTCCACTCTTTTCAAATTTTTTCACAACTTTAATGATTCCTTGCGTAGCCGGTCGATTATGACGGCCGTAATCATTGCGTAATACGCAAAAAGTGGCTACGTTTGAAACACCACTTTTGTAGTAAGTTTTAATAGTTTGAACGTGTTGTTCGATTACGTGATTCACTATCGTAAAGGGCAAACATTGAACTAATATTATGACACTTCAAATGACAGCTGAGTTTGGCAGGTGTCAAATGCCAGCGCTACCAACTTGAAACCACGAAGTGAATGACCAGCACATACCTGGCATCTAGCAGGCGAGTTTATATGTACATATGTAGCATTCAGTAGATATATTTGAATCCTGCGAGCTAATCTCCCATTGTGAACAAAAATTTATGTGCGAGAGATGCTCAAAAATTTTGAGACTAAAAGTTGGACTCGCGCGAGCGACTCTCAAGATCTTGCTTGAGATCTGCTTACTGAATATTTACTCTCGCATGAACACATCTTATGAAAGTAAAAGGAAATAAATGTGGACTATCTTATCATATAACAGGATCGTTCGACGAACGACTTTAAGAAAATCAGCTGATTCATCGATTTCCCCATTCATCAGTGGAGCACTAAGAACCAACAGCGGCTCTGGGTATTTTCTTTGACTTCCTTCACAAAACATTGTATCAAATAAGTGACATTTGAAGACTCTAACTAGGTAAGCTAGTATACACAAGTACTTGAGATTTGGATCACACCATCCTCCATGCCCAATAGTCCAACCAATTCGATCTTCTAATGAAGGGTAGTTGCCTTATTATCTCAGGATCACCAGGATCATTAAAGAAAAACGATTTCAGCTGAGACTCTCTTCTATAAGAGAGACCATTCCAGGGGCAAAGAATGTCCAGCTGGCGTAAAAATCATTGAACTACACCAAACCTAGCTACGTTCTTTCTTATTAGGCAATGTCCAGTGATGGCATCGACTACAGTGCTGATGTACAATCTGCTAAAAGAGATTAAAATCCTAGAGCATTTCAGATCCAGCTTTGGCCAAATCTGTTTTGTCGCTAGATACTTCGTGCCACTTATCCACCTAAGATTTGTCCTCTAGAGATCACCTTGATTTAATTTAAATAAGGAATCCTGCCTAAAAGCACAATAGACCGAATCGGAGTCTGAGAGCTTTTAGAATTTGGATTTCCTTTTCTAAAATGTCCAATGGTCCACTATTGGTAAACCGATCTGGCGCTGTGGGATAAACCAAGCCAACCAACCAATGGTGCGATAGGAATACCTAAGGTAGCCTTAGCTTATAGAATAGATACAGTAGTTCGATCTCTGGTTAGTTCAACGGCCTTACAATTCCCTGAAATATCCCTGGATACCAACAAACTGCTCTGCCATCAATAAGAGAGACGATAGGGAGTCTAGAGCATACCTACTTGGCTATCTTTAACGATGCGCATATCTTTAGTGGATATCACGTTTTTCCTGAGCCACGATAGGACTACCTTAATCTCCATTAATTCCCCCTGGAACACGTTACAATGATTAGGAAGAAGCAAGGATACACTGAGATTAAGTCTATCAGAGGAGACACCTCCACCTATTCCGTCATTAGTTTTTGATTCGTCGGTGTAAAATAGAATCGATTTTTCTTCCAGGAACACCTAGTCCTAGATGGTTACCCTGGAACTGTTGGTGAATTGGACGCAAAAAAAAAGGGGAAATTATTCTTCACCGTCTTTGTACGTGCCGAGCTCTACCTGTGAGTTGATAGTTCTGCGGATAGTCTTACTCACGCGTCCTGCCACCTTGACCTATACCTACCTATGTGGTTTTAAACAATTGAGTTAATGAAGTCGAAGTTCAGTGACCGTGTTGTCTCCTGCCATACCCCCTCGTCTATGTGATTATTTTCTGCTGTTAAGGTAGCTCTCAGCTTCAGTACTTAATTATGTCCTTCCACAAGAAAAAACAAAGCGAAATTAATGCACACGTTGTCCTGACGTCATTCCCACATGCTGCCTAACAAAGGCATCACCCTCAACCGCCACACATTCATCAACGGCGGCGGAGGCGATGCAGCAGAAAGTTCCACCAGCCCCACTTCGTTCATTAAGCATTCACAAGGTTTCGCACCCATACAAACACACACTCCAATCTCGTTATCCTTCTAGCTCCAATTGCAATTTTAATCAATTAACATGCCAATTTAATTTACCATTATTGCTCCGCGAACGAGGCCGGGGCCATACACTCGTACGTTAATCAAGAGAAACACTCTCTACTCCGTCCATGTCCTGTGCATTTGCTCCGTTTGCAGGTTATAAATAGTTTGCCAGCGGCAAAGGGGAAATCCTTAATTAATTTCCACAGAAACGAACAAAAAAAAAAACACCCAACACACGACTGAACCTTTTAACGCTTGAGGAATTGGAAAGGATTAAGCAAATTAATGGACTTGTTTTGACAAATCCACTTGTTCGAAAGGGATTATAAATAATTGTCCAATTCGAGTTAATTTGTAGCTACATGCCTGGTTGCAGGTGTGGGCGATTGTAGTCCTTGTTAAAATCACTAAGATGAGTCGAGTACGGGCGCAGATGGACGTAATCCCAAAGATTCTGTCTAATGGTTTGGGGCTTATATCCTTTTTTTCGGTTGTATTAGGGCGTCGTAAGGAAACTTAATTAGAAGTGCGTGATTGATGCTCCTAATGGCCGTTCAACTTGGCAATTCATGGAGAAAGTTTTTCCTGTTTTTTTGTGTGAAGAACATCGGGCCCAAGGCAATGACAATTTCATTTTCATTTTCATTTTCATTTTCATTTAAATGCAAAACTGCCAAACTCAATTGTTTCCTTAGCTGTGGATGTCACAAAGAGGTCCTCTATCGTTTCAATTGGATCACAAAAACTGAATGAAAACTTATTAAAACTTCCAATCATCGTGATGAGCAATATAATACTCCCTTGGTTCTCCCTTGGAAACTTTATCACGGAACCACTTGACCTCGGTTGGGAATGGAACCAAAAACAAACCTCCATGACACAAGAGTCATCATCAACATCATCAACTATCATCTAGTCCGAACGTTCCTTTGGCAGTAAAACGAACTTAAATTGATTTTCCAGACACACAACTGCAGGCAGTATCCTCCTCTTACCACTTTGAGTTCAATCGGTTTTCAAAAAACAAAAAAAAATCCATAAGAGATATACAGATGTGTATGTATGTATTGGAACTAAAGACTGAGTGCCTTAATCTGACGAGATCCGACGAGATGATTTAACACTTCCATGGTAGCCTGTAGGGGCTGGTCCTGTCTGTTGGACCGTCTTCTCACGGAATAAGTTTTTCGCTTTGCCTTCACGGGAGTGTGGGAGAAAGGAGCAGGAAAGAAGGATTACCAATGCCTGTCGGGGTTATCACTTCGTTGCGTTCGCTGCTTTATATTCCATTAATTTCGAATAACGAATCTGTTCGCTTTCCTGCTCTTATGGATGATTCCGAACTAAACGATGGTGTATCTCATTATATATGTAGCGCTGTAGACGACTGGAGAGCTTAACCGCTTTGAGAACTAATTACGATGAGGTATATCACGTTGATGGACAAGAGCGTAGAGATGGGAATATATGAGAGATCCAGCGTTTTCACACAATAGCCGTTCAGCATCAACTCATACTCTCGAGTACCTCGACTGAAGATTTGATAACCTACTCCGTCATTGAGAGACGGTCTCCTCAAGCCACTACCGCTTGTTTCAGATCTCAGTGAAAGAATTCCCTAGATGGAGTCAGCAGTACCATCTACCAGTTTTAAGCAGATTGAAGCTCTTACATATCTGAATTCCAGATTTATAGGGATCTCCAATACTAAGTTGTGAAAGAGTTGGAAGAGGATGAACCTTTAATGGGCCAACAGCAGCACCCATAGATACTGACTCCGGAAATTCTGGCGCCTCGCCCTAAGGGCAAAAAAGGCAACTGGTCCCCCAGGTTACGTGTTGTGTTTGGAATACCTGCCCGAACATAGAGAAAAAGTCGTTCGGAACCCTCAACAATCCGCAAATATGGATGCTGACAACCCTAGCAATGTAAACATTGAGATAGACTTTCGAATCTACACGTGAAATGTTCGAACTAGCTGAGGTCCTAGATTGTATAAATAAGACATCACCGCCATCTAGGAAGCTACAGAGCACAAAAACAGCGCAGTCCGATGCGAATCCGGAAGATTTAGGCAAAAAGTCTTAAGACAATCAGCATCAAGGCATAATTTGACTACGTAAGCATTATGATTTCCTATGTCCACATGGAAGCCAAGAACGACGCCTCTAAAGAATCATCTACGAGCTCTTACATGAGACGAACGATCAATGTCCTAAATATGACGTTCAAAATGATAAGAAAGGACGACCACTTTGGTAGAATGATTGACAAGCACAAACTTCCTGACATCAAGTCTGGAAAAGTATTCTTCTTCAGTGACTTCGCTGCAGGTCTCCGGATCATCAAACAAATAAATCACATTGCGATCTACGTACCCCTTGACTCCGGTATTGTGGATCTCCGAACTTCCTGAGCAGCCAATATTGACGCGAATTACTACCTTCTTGCAGCCAAGATACCCATGCGCCCAAGCGCCATAACAGAGAAGGACAACTGAGAGAAGATATAACGTTGAAAACGTGCAATCCCAAGAGACCACCAGAACCTTTGCCAAACGCGAATCTCAAGTGCCGAAAACTAGTGACCGCAAAGACAAGAAGCTCATCTAACCACCACCACGAATCCTGAAAAATGCTGACAAGCGCATGCAGTTAAACAAGAGACATACAAAGCGGGGCTGCAAAGGACGACGAAGGCTGCTAGTAACCTCTATGAGCAGAAACAACACAAGCTTCTCAGAAATAGAAAGAATGAGACTGAGAAGCGCGGTTGAAGAAATAAAGAGATCCTGTTGCAGGAATAGCATTCGATAACTTTACCAGAAGATAAAAGGAGATTTCAAGACTACAAGCCTCGAACCGTACTCTATAGGAGCAAACAAGGAAAGCTAGTAGTAGACTCAAAGTCGATCACGATGACCGAAATGCCAATGCTAGCAGAATAAACCATTCAATCTGGACGATGATAACCAACATTTCCGCCCAGCCGAGCTGGATGTAGTTATGTGAGATCACGATATCAAAGCTAAAATCCAAGAAAACTGAAGGACCTGGTGGCTAGACTGCCGAGTCATTCAGAGCAACGAGGGATAACTTGGTGAGAAGCACGCACCTACTTATCTGAAAAATATGATCAAACGAGCATATACATAGTATGCCCAGCATACCTAGCAAGGTTCACTCTGATCTGATCTGCACCAAGTATAGAGGCATAAGTCTCCTCTACATCGTCTACAAGTTCCTATCTGATATACTGTGTGACCGTCTGAAACTCTTCGTCCATCATCGACCAAATTGTCGGACTACCGCAGGTCTTGAAAAATACCAGGAATCGATGCCTACCACCTATTTATCGATTTTAAGGTCGCTTCTGACAGCATCTATAGAGGCGAGCTACACAGAGCTATGTCAAGTCTTAGCATCAATCCCGAACGCATCCAGTTGTGCAGGATGACGATGGAGAATGCATACAGCTCCATCAAAGTCGAAGGTAGTTTTACCAAGACCGTGATAGTGCCACCTCAGCAGAACCTAATAAAAGAATAACTCTTGAGAGCCTTCTTTCGAACAACTAAGGCGGCTCTGTATAAAACCTTCAACATCCCTGTTCTGCTTTATGGCGCTGAAGCTTGCTTCCTATCTAAAGCTGACGATTCGAGAGAAAGGTTCTTCGTAGGCTTACTGACTCGAACCAAGGACTGGCCTAACTTGTTGAAAGGTTGTTAAGAGCTTGTTAGTGGAGACCCAGGTTCAGCCTGAACCGTGGCGCCACCTATAGTTCACGTTTCCTCCCAGATTCAACCTCAGGGTTACTATAACACAATCTTATGGCTTGACTGCTTGCAACTACAATGCCGTAACCTTTCCTGGTACTTCATTCCTAATTTCCTCATCAGATAACAATGCCCCTTACAACGAATACATTCACGAGGAAGGTAGTGATTAAGTAGTCGATTTAACCTACCCAACAACGAAGGACAACCCTTGTCCGCAGCCCAGCAGCGATTGTCCTGTCAATTTTCCCGATTATGGAAGCAAAAAAATGATACCAACTAATTTCATGGGTCCACCGTCAATCAACGATTACGAAGGGTTCACAGAGAAACAAAGCGAAAACATAAAAGAAACAATTTGTAAGTCGATCCCTAAAGGACTCCCATCCTGCGGCCCAGACAGACCAGTTTTTCTTTTCTAGAATATGTACAAGAACTCCTTCATGCAGACCGAATAAGGCATTCAAAAAGGACTTTCCACAGCAAAGTGCCTCTTTATTTGAATTATTAAGTTCTTCACCTTTCAAATCATAAAATATCTTTCATCCTATTACGTATGTGTGTATGGAAATAAGAGATCCTTTCACTCGATAGACAACGATGGATATTCATTTATCGAAGTCAGTTTCTTTCAGTGTGGCTGCGATATTAAACCAACACAAGCAACACAAGCCCGACAAAGTGCAGAGAAAAGTCGAGAAAATATTGTCGTCCTGGTTAGGTTCAGCATTGTCCTTTTAAACTTTTGCCTTTGCTTTGTGTGTGTGTGTGTGTTGTGTACCTGTTTGCTGTTGTTTCAGAGGACGATGATGGTATAATAAATTTTACTTTCCCCCTTAATGGTGTATTTTTTGTTTTGGAAGAGTTCAGTGGAATCCCGTGTGCTTGTGTAAATCGCAACGCTGTGCGGTATGTCCTTGCTCCTGCAGTCAACAACGACGACATGATGCGATTAATAGGTACACAGACTGGTGTATGGTTCGGGGGATACATACAGCAAACATATCTGCGAATTAATCACTGGACCCCTTCCAGTCGTACCTATTGCTCTTGGAAGGGATGGAACTTGACACAAGTGGAAGTAAATACGATTCGCTTTGTCCTTTGACTCAAAGTTATTATTATTTATAGCGTTTTTAAGGACACGCGTGTGTGTATTTTGGGATCCCAAGGAAGTAAGCTCAAATTAGAAATGGAAGTGATTTTTTTAAAGAAACTACAGCAACGATTCGCTGTTCCATTCATCTAGAAGAAGGCTCTTGAAGATAGAGTGAATGAAGCGGCGGGGCAAAGCGGTGCAAAGCGGTGCAATAGTGCACAATTATGCCCATCAGTGGACTAACGCCATCATTCACACTTAATAATCAAATTTAGTCCAACCCAGATAGAGACAGGAATCTCAAGAGTGACCTCCAAAAGTCAGCATTATACTGGAGGCGAATCCGGGATAGTCATGTACAGTTCCGTTTCCTTGAGTTTGACTGGAATCCTGATAGTGAATCTCTCGATAAGTCTCAGCACCAAGAAAGAAATGACAATTTAGACCAATTTTTCCAGCCTTCCGTTAGCCCAAAGTGCAGTCTCAGTCATCGTACTACGCTAACCATGATCCTCACTGTCGACGAGAGTGTTATTCTCATCGGTCCCCCTGGACTCAAAGTTAGAAAAAAATTAAAATTCATGTCCAAACTCAAGCCTTTAGGCTGACATACAGCCTATCTCTTTTCTGGTCAAAATATTGGGAAGGGTAATAAATTTGCAAATTTTCTCCCCAGTAAGTCAAGGAGACACACATGTCCCCAGTCCAACATGCCTACGCAGAGACGAGTGGCTTGAAATCATAGTAACAATCGAATAATCAATATATGCATATCACAAACTATTCACACTATCGACCTTCCTAAGCATAGAAGTGTTTGGCTCGAAATCTTTGGTTGGAGGATTTAGCGAGATGGTGGGTATCTGGTTTTGTGGGCAATACATGGCCCTTTTTTTCATACAATTTTTGGCTGAAAAATTTGCTGTTTCCAATCTCCATTTCGAGGCAGCAGCTAATCTAGTTCGCGCTTTGAAAGCACAGAACCAGAGCAGCTATCTCGAAATGTCTGATTGGAGGATTTAGCCAGAAGGTGGGTATCTAGTTTTGTGGGCTATACATGGCCCTTTTTTTTTGCAATTTTTGGCTGAAAAATTTGCTGTTTCCAATCTCCATTTCGAGGCAGCAGCTAATCTAGTTCGCGCTTTGAAAGCACAGAACCAGAGCAGCTATCTCGAAATGTCTGATTGGAGGATTTAGCCAGAAGGTGGGTATCTAGTTTTGTGGGCTATACATGGCCCTTTTTTTTTGCAATTTTTGGTTGAAAAATTTTCTGTTTCCAATCTCCATTTCGAGGCAGCAGCTGATTGTCTGATTGGAGGATTTAGCCAGAAGGTGGGTATCTAGTTTTGTGGGCTATACATGGCCCTTTTTTTTTGCAATTTTTGGTTGAAAAATTTTCTGTTTCCAATCTCCATTTCGAGGCAGCAGCTAAGCTAGTTTCTGCTTTGAATGCACAGAAACAGAACAGCTATCTCGAAATGTCTGATTGGAGTATTTAGCCAGATTGTGGGTATCTAGTTTTGTGGGCTATACATGGCCCTTTTTTTTTGCAATTTTTGGTTGAAAAATTTTCTGTTTCCAATCTCCATTTCGAGGCAGCAGCTAAGCTAGTTTCTGCTTTGAATGCACAGAAACAGAACAGCTATCTCGAAATGTCTGATTGGAGGATTTAACCAGATTGTGGGTATCTAGTTTTGTGGGCTATACATGGCCCTTTTTTCATACAATTTTTGGCTGTAAAATTTGCTGTTTCCAATCTCCATTTCGAGGCAGCAGCTAAGCTAGTTCGCGCTTTGAAAGCACAGAACCAGAGCAGCTATCTCGAAATGTCTGATTGGAGGATTTAGCGATATGGTGGGTATCTAGTTTTGTGGGCTATACATGGCCCTTTTTTCATGCAATTTTTGGTTGAAAAATTTTCTGTTTCCAATCTCCATTTCGAGGCAGCAGCTAAGCTAGTTTCTGCTTTGAATGCACAGAACCAGAGCAGCTATCTCGAAATGTCTGATTGGAGGATTTAGCGATATGGTGGGTATCTAGTTTTGTGGGCTATACATGGCCCTTTTTTCATGCAATTTTTGGTTGAAAAATTTTCTGTTTCCAATCTCCATTTCGAGGCAGCAGCTAAGCTAGTTTCTGCTTTGAATGCACAGAAACAGAATAGCTGTCTCGAAGTCTTTGGTTGGAGGATTTAGCCAGACGGTGGGTATCTAGTTTTGTGGGCTATACATGGCCCTTTTTTCATACAATTTTTGGCTGAAAAATTTGCTGTTTCCAATCTCCATTTCGAGGCAGCAGCTAAAATAGTTCGCGCTTTGAAAGCACAGAACCAGAGCAGCTATCTCGAAATGTCTGATTGGAGGATTTAGCGATATGGTGGGTATCTAGTTTTGTGGGCTATACATGGCCCTTTTTTCATGCAATTTTTGGTTGAAAAATTTTCTGTTTCCAATCTCCATTTCGAAGCAGCAGCTAAAATAGTTTGTGCTTTGAATGCACAGAAACAGAACAGCTATCTCGAAATGTCTGATTGGAGGATTTAGCCAGAAGGTGGGTATCTAGTTTTGTGGGCTATACATGGCCCTTTTTTTCATGCAATTTTTGGTTGAAAAATTTTCTGTTTCCAATCTCCATTTCTAGGCAGCAACTAAGCTAGTTTCTGCTTTGAATGCACAGAAACAGAACAGCTATCTCGAAATGTCTGATTGGAGGATTTAGCGATATGGTGGGTATCTAGTTTTGTGGGCTATACATGGCCCTTTTTTTCATACAATTTTTGGCTGAAAAATTTTCTGTTTCCAATCTCCATTTCGAGGCAGCAGCTAAGCTAGTTTGTGCTTTGAATGCACAGAAACAGAACAGCTGACTCGAAATCTTTGGTTGGAGGATTTAGCCAGATTGTGGGTATCTAGTTTTGTGGGCAATACATGCCCCTTTTTTCATACAATTTTTGGCTGAAAAATTTTCTGTTTCCAATCTCCATTTCGAGGCAGCAGCTAAGCTAGTTTGTGCTTTGAATGCACAGAAACAGAACAGCTGACTCGAAATCTTTGGTTGGAGGATTTAGCCAGATTGTGGGTATCTAGTTTTGTGGGCAATACATGCCCCTTTTTTCATACAATTTTTGGCTGAAAAATTTTCTGTTTCCAATCTCCATTTCGAGGCAGCAGCTAAGCTAGTTTGTGCTTTGAATTCACAGAAACAGAACACCTATCTCGAAATGTCTGTTTGGAGGATTTAGCGAGATGGCGGGTATCTCGTTTTGTGGGCTTTACATGACCCTTTCTTTCATACAATTTTTGGCTGAAAAATTGTCTGTTTCCAATCTCCATTTCGAGGCAGCAACTAAGCTAGTTTCTGCTTTGAATGCACAGAAACAGAACAGCTATCTCGAAATGTCTGATTGGAGGATTTAGCGATATGGTGGGTATCTAGTTTTGTGGGCTATACATGGCCCTTTTTTTCATACAATTTTTGGTTGAAATATTTTCTGTTTCCAATCTCCATTTCGAGGCAGCAGCTAAGCTAGTTTGTGCTTTGAATGCACAGAAACAGAACAGCTGACTCGAAATCTTTGGTTGGAGGATTTAGCCAGATTGTGGGTATCTAGTTTTGTGGGCAATACATGCCCCTTTTTTCATACAATTTTTGGCTGAAAAATTTTCTGTTTCCAATCTCCATTTCGAGGCAGCAGCTAAGCTAGTTTGTGCTTTGAATGCACAGAAACAGAATAGCTGTCTCGAAGTCTTTGGTTGGAGGATTTAGCCAGACGGTGGGTATCTAGTTTTGTGGGCTATACATGGCCCTCTTTTCATACAATTTTTGGCTGAAAAATTTTCTGTTTCCAATCTCCATTTCGAGGCAGCAGCTAAGCTAGTTTGTGCTTTGAATGCACAGAAACAGAACAGCTGACTCGAAATCTTTGGTTGGAGGATTTAGCCAGATTGTGGGTTTCTAGTTTTGTGGGCAATACATGCCCCTTTTTTCATACAATTTTTGGCTGAAAAATTTTCTGTTTCCAATCTCCATTTCGAGGCAGCAGCTAAGCTAGTTCGCGCTTTGAAAGCACAGAACCAGAGCAGCTATCTCGAAATGTCTGATTGGAGGATTTAGCCAGAAGGTGGGTATCTAGTTTTGTGGGCTATACATGGCCCTTTTTTCATACAATTTTTGGCTGAAAAATTTTCTGTTTCCAATCTCCATTTCGAGGCAGCAGCTAAGCTAGTTTGTGCTTTGAATGCACAGAAACAGAACAGCTATCTCGAAATGTCTGATTGGAGGATTTAGCCAGATTGTGGGTATCTAGTTTTGTGGGCTATACATGGCCCTTTTTTCATGCAATTTTTGGTTGAAAAATTTTCTGTTTCCAATCTCCATTTCGAGGCAGCAGCTAAGCTAGTTTGTGCTTTGAATGCACAGAAACAGAACAGCTGACTCGAAATCTTTGGTTGGAGGATTTAGCCAGATTGTGGGTATCTAGTTTTGTGGGCTATACATGGCCCTTTTTTCATGCAATTTTTGGTTGAAAAATTGTCTGTTTCCAATCTCCATTTCGAGGCAGCAGCTAAGCTAGTTTGTGCTTTGAATTCACAGAAACAGAACACCTATCTCGAAATGTCTGTTTGGAGGATTTAGCGAGATGGCGGGTATCTCGTTTTGTGGGCTTTACATGACCCTTTCTTTCATACAATTTTTGGCTGAAAAATTGTCTGTTTCCAATCTCCATTTCGAGGCAGCAGCTAAGCTAGTTTGTGCTTTGAATGCACAGAAACAGAACAGCTATCTCGAAATGTCTGATTGGAGGATTTAGCCAGAAGGTGGGTATCTAGTTTTGTGGGCTATACATGACCCTTTTTTTCTTACAATTTTTGGTTGAAAAATTTTCTGTTTCCAATCTCCATTTCGAGGCAGCAGCTAAGTTGGTTTGTGCTTTCAATTCACAGAAACAGAACAGCTGGCTCGAAATGTCTGATTGGAGGATTTAGCGATATGGTGGGTATCTAGTTTTGTGGGCTATACATGGCCCTTTTTTTCATACAATTTTTGGTTGAAATATTTTCTGTTTCCAATCTCCATTTCGAGGCAGCAGCTAAGCTAGTTTGTGCATTGAATGCACAGAAACAGAATAGCTGTCTCGAAGTCTTTGGTTGGAGGATTTAGCCAGACGGTGGGTATCTAGTTTTGTGGGCTATACATGGCCCTTTTTTCATACAATTTTTGGCTGAAAAATTTTCTGTTTCCAATCTCCATTTCGAGGCAGCAGCTAAGCTAGTTTGTGCTTTGAATGCACAGAAACAGAATAGCTATCTCGAAATCTTTGGTTGGAGGATTTAGCGAGATGGTGGGTATCTAGTTTTGTGGGCTATACATGGCCCTTTTTTTCATACAACTTTTGGTTGAAAAGTTTTCTGTTTCCAATCTCCATTTCGAGGCAGCAGCTAAGCTAGTTTGTGCTTTGAATGCACAGAAACAGAATAGCTGTCTCGAAGTCTTTGGTTGGAGGATTTAGCCAGACGGTGGGTATCTAGTTTTGTGGGCTATACATGGCCCTTTTTTCATACAATTTTTGGCTGAAAAATTTTCTGTTTCCAATCTCCATTTCGAGGCAGCCGCTAAGCTAGTTTGTGCTTTGAATGCACAGAAACAGAATAGCTGTCTCGAAGTCTTTGGTTGGAGGATTTAGCCAGACGGTGGGTATCTAGTTTTGTGGGCTATACATGGCCCTTTTTTCATACAATTTTTGGTTGAAAAATTTGCTGTTTCCAATCTCCATTTCGAGGCAGCAGCTAAGCTAGTTCGCGCTTTGAAAGCACATAAACAGGACAGCTTTCTCGAAATGTCTGATTGGAGGATTTAGCCAGATTGTGGGTATCTAGTTTTGTGGGCTATACATGGCCCTTTTTTCATACAGCTTTTGGTTGAAAAGTTTTCTGTTTCCAATCTCCATTTCGAGGCAGCAGCTAAGCTAGTTTGTGCTTTGAATGCACGGAAACAGAATAGCTGTCTCGAAGTCTTTGGTTGGAGGATTTAGCCAGATTGTGGTTATCTAGTTTTGTGGGCAATACATGGCCCTTTTTTCGTACAATTTTTGGTTGAAAAATTTTCTGTTTCGAATCTCCATTTCGAGGCAGCAGCTAAGCTAGTTTGTGCTTTGAATGCACAGAAACAGAATAGCTGTCTCGAAGTCTTTGGTTGGAGGATTTAGCCAGACGGTGGGTATCTAGTTTTGTGGGCTATACATGGACCTTTTTTCATACAATTTTTGGCTGAAAAATTTTCTGTTTCCAATCTCCATTTCGAGGCAGCAGCTAAGCTAGTTTGTGCAATTTTTGGTTGAAAAATTTTCTGTTTCCAATCTCCATTTCGAGGCAGCAGCTAAGCTAGTTTGTGCTTTGAATGCACAGAAACAGAACAGCTGACTCGAAATCTTTGGTTGGAGGATTTAGCCAGACGGTGGGTATCTAGTTTTGTAAGCTACACATGGCCCTTTTTTCATACAATTTTTGGCTGAAAAATTTTCTGTTTCCAATCTCCATTTCGAGGCAGCAGCTAAGCTAGTTCGCGCTTTGAAAGCACATAAACAGGACAGCTTTCTCGAAATGTCTGATTGGAGGATTTAGCCAGATTGTGGGTATCTAGTTTTGTGGGCTATACATGGCCCTTTTTTCATACAGCTTTTGGTTGAAAAGTTTTCTGTTTCCAATCTCCATTTCGAGGCAGCAGCTAAGCTAGTTTGTGCTTTGAATGCACGGAAACAGAATAGCTGTCTCGAAGTCTTTGGTTGGAGGATTTAGCCAGACGGTGGGTATCTAGTTTTGTGGGCTATACATGGCCCTTTTTTCATACAATTTTTGGCTGAAAAATTTTCTGTTTCCAATCTCCATTTCGAGGCAGCAGCTAAGCTAGTTTGTGCTTTGACTGCACAGAAACAGAACAGCTGGCTCGAAATGTCTGATTGGAGGATTTAGCCAGATTGTGGGTATCTAGTTTTGTGGGCAATACATGGCCCTTTTTTCGTACAATTTTTGGTTGAAAAATTTTCTGTTTCCAATCTCCATTTCGAGGCAGCAGCTAAGCTAGTTTGTGCTTTGAATGCACAGAAACAGAATAGCTGTCTCGAAGTCTTTGGTTGGAGGATTTAGCCAGACGGTGGGTATCTAGTTTTGTGGGCTATACATATCCCTTTTTTCATACAATTTTTGGCTGAAAAATTTTCTGTTTCCAATCTCCATTTCGAGGCAGCAGCTAAGCTAGTTTGTGCAATTTTTGGTTGAAAAATTTTCTGTTTCCAATCTCCATTTCGAGGCAGCAGCTAAGCTAGTTTGTGCTTTGAATGCACAGAAACAGAACAGCTGACTCGAAATCTTTGGTTGGAGGATTTAGCCAGACGGTGGGTATCTAGTTTTGTAAGCTACACATGGCCCTTTTTTCATACAATTTTTGGCTGAAAAATTTTCTGTTTCCAATCTCCATTTCGAGGCAGCAGCTAAGCTAATTTGTGCTTTGAATGCACAGAAACAGAATAGCTGTCTCGAAGTCTTTGGTTGGAGGATTTAGCCAGACGGTGGGTATCTAGTTTTGTGGGCTATACATGGCCCTTTTTTAATACAATTTTTGGCTGAAAAATTTTCTGTTTCCAATCTCCATTTCGAGGCAGCAGCTAAGCTAGTTTGTGCTTTGAATGCACAGAAACAGAATAGCTGTCTCGAAGTCTTTGGTTGGAGGATTTAGCCAGACGGTGGGTATCTAGTTTTGTGGGCTATACATGGCCCTTTTTTTCATACAACTTTTGGTTGAAAAGTTTTCTGTTTCCAATCTCCATTTCGAGGCAGCAACTAAGCTAGTTTGTGCTTTGAATGCACAGAAACAGAATAGCTGTCTCGAAGTCTTTGGTTGGAGGATTTAGCCAGACGGTGGGTATCTAGTTTTGTGGGCTATACATGGCCCTTTTTTCATACAATTTTTGGCTGAAAAATTTGCTGTTTCCAATCTCCATTTCGAGGCAGCAGCTAAGCTAGTTTGTGCTTTGAATGCACAGAAACAGAATAGCTGTCTCGAAGTCTTTGGTTGGAGGACTTAGCCAGATTGTGGGTATCTAGTTTTGTGGGCAATACATGCCCCTTTTTTCATACAATTTTTGGTTGAAAAATTTTCTGTTTCCAATCTCCATTTCGAGGCAGCAGCTAAGCTAGTTTGTGCTTTGAATGCACAGAAACAGAATAGCTGTCTCGAAGTCTTTGGTTGGAGGATTTAGCCAGACGGTGGGTATCTAGTTTTGTGGGCTATACATGGCCCTTTTTTAATACAATTTTTGGCTGAAAAATTTTCTGTTTCCAATCTCCATTTCGAGGCAGCAACTAAGCTAGTTTGTGCTTTGAATGCACAGAAACAGAATAGCTATCTCGAAATCTTTGGTTGGAGGATTTAGCGAGATGGTGGGTATCTAGTTTTGTGGGCTATACATGGCCCTTTTTTCATACAGCTTTTGGTTGAAAAGTTTTCTGTTTCCAATCTCCATTTCGAGGCAGCAGCTAAGCTAGTTTGTGCTTTGAATGCACGGAAACAGAATAGCTGTCTCGAAGTCTTTGGTTGGAGGATTTAGCCAGACGGTGGGTATCTAGTTTTGTGGGCTATACATGGCCCTTTTTTCATACAATTTTTGGCTGAAAAATTTTCTGTTTCCAATCTCCATTTCGAGGCAGCAGCTAAGCTAGTTTGTGCTTTGACTGCACAGAAACAGAACAGCTGGCTCGAAATGTCTGATTGGAGGATTTAGCCAGATTGTGGGTATCTAGTTTTGTGGGCTATACATGGCCCTTTTTTCATACAATTTTTGGCTGAAAAATTTTCTGTTTCCAATCTCCATTTCGAGGCAGCAACTGAGCTAGTTTGTGCTTTGAATGCACAGAAACAGAATAGCTATCTCGAAATCTTTGGTTGGAGGATTTAGCGAGATGGTGGGTATCTAGTTTTGTGGGCTATACATGGCCCTTTTTTTCGTACAACTTTTGGTTGAAAAGTTTTCTGTTTCCAATCTCCATTTCGAGGCAGCAGCTAAGCTAGTTTGTGCTTTGAATGCACAGAAACAGAATAGCTGTCTTGAAGTCTTTGGTTCGAGGATTTAGCCAGACGGTGGGTATCTAGTTTTGTGGGCTATACATGGCCCTTTTTTCATACAATTTTTGGCTGAAAAATTTTCTGTTTCCAATCTCCATTTCGAGGCAGCAGCTAAGCTAGTTTGTGCTTTGAATGCACAGAAACAGAATAGCTATCTCGAAATCTTTGGTTGGAGGATTTAGCCAGATTGTGGGTATCTAGTTTCGTGGGCTATACATGGCCCTTTTTTCATACAGCTTTTGGTTGAAAAATTTTCTGTTTCCAATCTCCATTTCGAGGCAGCAACTAAGCTAGTTTGTGCTTTGAATGCACAGAAACAGAATAGCTATCTCGAAATCTTTGGTTGGAGGATTTAGCCAGATTGTGGGTATCTAGTTTTGTGGGCAATACATGGCCTTTTTTCATACAATTTTTGGTTGAAAAATTTTCTGTTTCCAATCTCCATTTCGAGGCAGCAGCTAAGCTAGTTTGTGCTTTGAATGCACAGAAACAGAACAGCTGGCTCGAAATGTCTGATTGGAGGATTTAGCCAGATTGTGGGTATCTAGTTTTGTGGGCTATACATGGCCCTTTTTTCATACAACTTTTGGTTGAAAAAGTTTTCTGTTTCCAATCTCCATTTCGAG
Source organism: Xylota segnis (assembly GCA_963583995.1). Classification (NCBI taxonomy): domain Eukaryota; kingdom Metazoa; phylum Arthropoda; class Insecta; order Diptera; family Syrphidae; genus Xylota; species Xylota segnis. Next base: position 46,385,441 of record OY757236.1, on the reverse strand, counting down.
GCAGCAGCTAAGCTAGTTTGTGCTTTGAATGCACAGAAACAGAATAGCTGTCTTGAAGTCTTTGGTTCGAGGATTTAGCCAGACGGTGGGTATCTAGTTTTGTGGGCTATACATGGCCCTTTTTTCATACAATTTTTGGCTGAAAAATTTTCTGTTTCCAATCTCCATTTCGAGGCAGCAACTAAGCTAGTTTGTGCTTTGAATGCACAGAAACAGAATAGCTATCTCGAAATCTTTGGTTGGAGGATTTAGCCAGATTGTGGGTATCTAGTTTTGTGGGCTATACATGGCCCTTTTTTCATACAGTTTTGGTTGAAAAATTTTCTGTTTCCAATCTCCATTTCGAGGCAGCAACTAAGCTAGTTTGTGCTTTGAATGCACAGAAACAGAACAGCTGGCTCGAAATGTCTGATTGGAGGATTTAGCCAGATTGTGGGTATCTAGTTTTGTGGGCTATACATGGCCCTTTTTTCATACAATTTTTGGTTGAAAACTTTTCTGTTTCCAATCTCCATTTCGAGGCAGCAACTAAGCTAGTTTGTGCTTTGAATGCACAGAGAGAGAACGGCTGACTCGAAATCTTTGGTTGGAGGATTTAGCCAGATTGTGGGTATCTAGTTTTGTGGGCAATACATGGCCCTTTTTTCATACAATTTTTGGTTGAAAAATTTTCTGTTTCCAATCTCCATTTCGAGGCAGCAACTAAGCTAGTTTGTGCTTTGAATGCACAGAAAGAGAACGGCTGACTCGAAATCTTTGGTTGGAGGATTTAGCCAGATGGTGGGTATCTAGTTTTGTGGGCAATACATGGCCCTTTTTTTCATACAATTTTTGGTTGAAAAATTTTCTGTTTCCAATCTCCATTTCGAGGCAGCAGCTAAGCTAGTTTGTGCTTTGAATGCACAGAAACAGAACAGCTGGCTCGAAATGTCTGATTGGAGGATTTAGCCAGATTGTGGGTATCTAGTTTTGTGGGCTATACATGGCCCTTTTTTCATACAATTTTTGGCTGAAAAATTTTCTGTTTCCAATCTCCATTTCGAGGCAGCAGCTAAGCTAGTTTGTGCTTTGAATGCACAGAAACAGAACAGCTGGCTCGAAATGTCTGATTGGAGGATTTAGCCAGATTGTGGGTATCTAATTTTGTGGGCAATACATGGCCCTTTTTTCGTACAATTTTTGGTTGAAAAATTTTCTGTTTCGAATCTCCATTTCGAGGCAGCAGCTAAGCTAGTTTGTGCTTTGAATGCACAGAAACAGAATAGCTGTCTCGAAGTCTTTGGTTGGAGGATTTAGCCAGACGGTGGGTATCTAGTTTTGTGGGCTATACATGGCCCTTTTTTCATACAATTTTTGGCTGAAAAATTTTCTGTTTCCAATCTCCATTTCGAGGCAGCAGCTAAGCTAGTTTGTGCAATTTTTGGTTGAAAAATTTTCTGTTTCCAATCTCCATTTCGAGGCAGCAGCTAAGCTAGTTTGTGCTTTGAATGCACAGAAACAGAACAGCTGACTCGAAATCTTTGGTTGGAGGATTTAGCCAGACGGTGGGTATCTAGTTTTGTAAGCTACACATGGCCCTTTTTTCATACAATTTTTGGCTGAAAAATTTTCTGTTTCCAATCTCCATTTCGAGGCAGCAGCTAAGCTAGTTTGTGCTTTGAATGCACAGAAACAGAACAGCTGACTCGAAATCTTTGGTTGGAGGACTTAGCCAGATTGTGGGTATCTAGTTTTGTGGGCAATACATGGCCCTTTTTTCATACAATTTTTGGCTGAAAAATTTTCTGTTTCCAATCTCCATTTCGAGGCAGCAACTGAGCTAGTTTGTGCTTTGAATGCACAGAAACAGAATAGCTATCTCGAAATCTTTGGTTGGAGGATTTAGCGAGATGGTGGGTATCTAGTTTTGTGGGCTATACATGGCCCTTTTTTTCGTACAACTTTTGGTTGAAAAGTTTTCTGTTTCCAATCTCCATTTCGAGGCAGCAGCTAAGCTAGTTTGTGCTTTGAATGCACAGAAACAGAATAGCTGTCTTGAAGTCTTTGGTTCGAGGATTTAGCCAGACGGTGGGTATCTAGTTTTGTGGGCTATACATGGCCCTTTTTTCATACAATTTTTGGCTGAAAAATTTTCTGTTTCCAATCTCCATTTCGAGGCAGCAGCTAAGCTAGTTTGTGCTTTGAATGCACAGAAACAGAATAGCTATCTCGAAATCTTTGGTTGGAGGATTTAGCCAGATTGTGGGTATCTAGTTTCGTGGGCTATACATGGCCCTTTTTTCATACAGCTTTTGGTTGAAAAATTTTCTGTTTCCAATCTCCATTTCGAGGCAGCAACTAAGCTAGTTTGTGCTTTGAATGCACAGAAACAGAATAGCTATCTCGAAATCTTTGGTTGGAGGATTTAGCCAGATTGTGGGTATCTAGTTTTGTGGGCAATACATGGCCTTTTTTCATACAATTTTTGGTTGAAAAATTTTCTGTTTCCAATCTCCATTTCGAGGCAGCAGCTAAGCTAGTTTGTGCTTTGAATGCACAGAAACAGAACAGCTGGCTCGAAATGTCTGATTGGAGGATTTAGCCAGATTGTGGGTATCTAGTTTTGTGGGCTATACATGGCCCTTTTTTCATACAACTTTTGGTTGAAAAAGTTTTCTGTTTCCAATCTCCATTTCGAGGCAGCAGCTAAGCTAGTTTGTGCTTTGAATGCACAGAAACAGAATAGCTGTCTTGAAGTCTTTGGTTCGAGGATTTAGCCAGACGGTGGGTATCTAGTTTTGTGGGCTATACATGGCCCTTTTTTCATACAATTTTTGGCTGAAAAATTTTCTGTTTCCAATCTCCATTTCGAGGCAGCAGCTAAGCTAGTTTGTGCTTTGAATGCACAGAAACAGAATAGCTATCTCGAAATCTTTGGTTGGAGGATTTAGCCAGATTGTGGGTATCTAGTTTTGTGGGCTATACATGGCCCTTTTTTCATACAGTTTTGGTTGAAAAATTTTCTGTTTCCAATCTCCATTTCGAGGCAGCAACTAAGCTAGTTTGTGCTTTGAATGCACAGAAACAGAACAGCTGGCTCGAAATGTCTGATTGGAGGATTTAGCCAGATTGTGGGTATCTAGTTTTGTGGGCTATACATGGCCCTTTTTTCATACAATTTTTGGTTGAAAACTTTTCTGTTTCCAATCTCCATTTCGAGGCAGCAACTAAGCTAGTTTGTGCTTTGAATGCACAGAGAGAGAACGGCTGACTCGAAATCTTTGGTTGGAGGATTTAGCCAGATTGTGGGTATCTAGTTTTGTGGGCAATACATGGCCCTTTTTTCATACAATTTTTGGTTGAAAAATTTTCTGTTTCCAATCTCCATTTCGAGGCAGCAACTAAGCTAGTTTGTGCTTTGAATGCACAGAAAGAGAACGGCTGACTCGAAATCTTTGGTTGGAGGATTTAGCCAGATGGTGGGTATCTAGTTTTGTGGGCAATACATGGCCCTTTTTTTCATACAATTTTTGGTTGAAAAATTTTCTGTTTCCAATCTCCATTTCGAGGCAGCAGCTAAGCTAGTTTGTGCTTTGAATGCACAGAAACAGAACAGCTGGCTCGAAATGTCTGATTGGAGGATTTAGCCAGATTGTGGGTATCTAGTTTTGTGGGCTATACATGGCCCTTTTTTCATACAATTTTTGGCTGAAAAATTTTCTGTTTCCAATCTCCATTTCGAGGCAGCAGCTAAGCTAGTTTGTGCTTTGAATGCACAGAAACAGAACAGCTGGCTCGAAATGTCTGATTGGAGGATTTAGCCAGATTGTGGGTATCTAATTTTGTGGGCAATACATGGCCCTTTTTTCGTACAATTTTTGGTTGAAAAATTTTCTGTTTCGAATCTCCATTTCGAGGCAGCAGCTAAGCTAGTTTGTGCTTTGAATGCACAGAAACAGAATAGCTGTCTCGAAGTCTTTGGTTGGAGGATTTAGCCAGACGGTGGGTATCTAGTTTTGTGGGCTATACATGGCCCTTTTTTCATACAATTTTTGGCTGAAAAATTTTCTGTTTCCAATCTCCATTTCGAGGCAGCAGCTAAGCTAGTTTGTGCAATTTTTGGTTGAAAAATTTTCTGTTTCCAATCTCCATTTCGAGGCAGCAGCTAAGCTAGTTTGTGCTTTGAATGCACAGAAACAGAACAGCTGACTCGAAATCTTTGGTTGGAGGATTTAGCCAGACGGTGGGTATCTAGTTTTGTAAGCTACACATGGCCCTTTTTTCATACAATTTTTGGTTGAAAAATTTTCTGTTTCCAATCTCCATTTCGAGGCAGCAGCTAAGCTAGTTTGTGCTTTGAATGCACAGAAACAGAATAGCTGTCTCGAAGTCTTTGGTTGGAGGATTTAGCCAGACGGTGGGTATCTAGTTTTGTGGGCTATACATGGCCCTTTTTTCATACAATTTTTGGCTGAAAAATTTTCTGTTTCCAATCTCCATTTCGAGGCAGCAACTAAGCTAGTTTGTGCTTTGAATGCACAGAAACAGAATAGCTGACTCGAAATCTTTGGTTGGAGGACTTAGCCAGATTGTGGGTATCTAGTTTTGTGGGCAATACATGGCCCTTTTTTCATACAATTTTTGGCTGAAAAATTTTCTGTTTCCAATCTCCATTTCGAGGCAGCAACTAAGCTAGTTTGTGCTTTGAATGCACAGAAACAGAATAGCTGACTCGAAGTCTTTGGTTGGAGGATTTAGCCAGACGGTGGGTATCTAGTTTTGTGGGCTATACATGGCCCTTTTTTCATACAATTTTTGGCTGAAAAATTTTCTGTTTCCAATCTCCATTTCGAGGCAGCAACTAAGCTAGTTTGTGCTTTGAATGCACAGAAACAGAATAGCTGACTCGAAATCTTTGGTTGGAGGACTTAGCCAGATTGTGGGTATCTAGTTTTGTGGGCAATACATGGCCCTTTTTTCATACAATTTTTGGTTGAAAAATTTTCTGTTTCCAATCTCCATTTCGAGGCAGCAGCTAAGCTAGTTTGTGCTTTGAATGCACAGAAACAGAATAGCTGTCTCGAAGTCTTTGGTTGGAGGATTTAGCCAGACGGTGGGTATCTAGTTTTGTGGGCTATACATGGCCCTTTTTTCATACAATTTTTGGCTGAAAAATTTTCTGTTTCCAATCTCCATTTCGAGGCAGCAACTAAGCTAGTTTGTGCTTTGAATGCACAGAAACAGAATAGCTGACTCGAAATCTTTGGTTGGAGGACTTAGCCAGATTGTGGGTATCTAGTTTTGTGGGCAATACATGCCCCTTTTTTCATACAATTTTTGGTTGAAAAATTTTCTGTTTCCAATCTCCATTTCGAGGCAGCAGCTAAGCTAGTTTGTGCTTTGAATGCACAGAAACAGAATAGCTGTCTCGAAGTCTTTGGTTGGAGGATTTAGCCAGACGGTGGGTATCTAGTTTTGTGGGCTATACATGGCCCTTTTTTCATACAATTTTTGGCTGAAAAATTTTCTGTTTCCAATCTCCATTTCGAGGCAGCAGCTAAGCTAGTTTGTGCAATTTTTGGTTGAAAAATTTTCTGTTTCCAATCTCCATTTCGAGGCAGCAGCTAAGCTAGTTTGTGCTTTGAATGCACAGAAACAGAACAGCTGACTCGAAATCTTTGGTTGGAGGATTTAGCCAGACGGTGGGTATCTAGTTTTGTAAGCTACACATGGCCCTTTTTTCATACAATTTTTGGCTGAAAAATTTTCTGTTTCCAATCTCCATTTCGAGGCAGCAGCTAAGCTAGTTTGTGCTTTGAATGCACAGAAACAGAACAGCTGACTCGAAATCTTTGGTTGGAGGACTTAGCCAGATTGTGGGTATCTAGTTTTGTGGGCAATACATGCCCCTTTTTTCATACAATTTTTGGTTGAAAAATTTTCTGTTTCCAATCTCCATTTCGAGGCAGCAGCTAAGCTAGTTTGTGCTTTGAATGCACAGAAACAGAATAGCTGTCTCGAAGTCTTTGGTTGGAGGATTTAGCCAGACGGTGGGTATCTAGTTTTGTGGGCTATACATGGCCCTTTTTTCATACAATTTTTGGCTGAAAAATTTTCTGTTTCCAATCTCCATTTCGAGGCAGCAGCTAAGCTAGTTTGTGCAATTTTTGGTTGAAAAATTTTCTGTTTCCAATCTCCATTTCGAGGCAGCAGCTAAGCTAGTTTGTGCTTTGAATGCACAGAAACAGAACAGCTGACTCGAAATCTTTGGTTGGAGGATTTAGCCAGACGGTGGGTATCTAGTTTTGTAAGCTACACATGGCCCTTTTTTCATACAATTTTTGGCTGAAAAATTTTCTGTTTCCAATCTCCATTTCGAGGCAGCAGCTAAGCTAGTTTGTGCTTTGAATGCACAGAAACAGAACAGCTGACTCGAAATCTTTGGTTGGAGGACTTAGCCAGATTGTGGGTATCTAGTTTTGTGGGCAATACATGGCCCTTTTTTCATACAATTTTTGGCTGAAAAATTTTCTGTTTCCAATCTCCATTTCGAGGCAGCAACTGAGCTAGTTTGTGCTTTGAATGCACAGAAACAGAATAGCTATCTCGAAATCTTTGGTTGGAGGATTTAGCGAGATGGTGGGTATCTAGTTTTGTGGGCTATACATGGCCCTTTTTTTCGTACAACTTTTGGTTGAAAAGTTTTCTGTTTCCAATCTCCATTTCGAGGCAGCAGCTAAGCTAGTTTGTGCTTTGAATGCACAGAAACAGAATAGCTGTCTTGAAGTCTTTGGTTCGAGGATTTAGCCAGACGGTGGGTATCTAGTTTTGTGGGCTATACATGGCCCTTTTTTCATACAATTTTTGGCTGAAAAATTTTCTGTTTCCAATCTCCATTTCGAGGCAGCAGCTAAGCTAGTTTGTGCTTTGAATGCACAGAAACAGAATAGCTATCTCGAAATCTTTGGTTGGAGGATTTAGCCAGATTGTGGGTATCTAGTTTCGTGGGCTATACATGGCCCTTTTTTCATACAGCTTTTGGTTGAAAAATTTTCTGTTTCCAATCTCCATTTCGAGGCAGCAACTAAGCTAGTTTGTGCTTTGAATGCACAGAAACAGAATAGCTATCTCGAAATCTTTGGTTGGAGGATTTAGCCAGATTGTGGGTATCTAGTTTTGTGGGCAATACATGGCCTTTTTTCATACAATTTTTGGTTGAAAAATTTTCTGTTTCCAATCTCCATTTCGAGGCAGCAGCTAAGCTAGTTTGTGCTTTGAATGCACAGAAACAGAACAGCTGGCTCGAAATGTCTGATTGGAGGATTTAGCCAGATTGTGGGTATCTAGTTTTGTGGGCTATACATGGCCCTTTTTTCATACAACTTTTGGTTGAAAAAGTTTTCTGTTTCCAATCTCCATTTCGAGGCAGCAGCTAAGCTAGTTTGTGCTTTGAATGCACAGAAACAGAATAGCTGTCTTGAAGTCTTTGGTTCGAGGATTTAGCCAGACGGTGGGTATCTAGTTTTGTGGGCTATACATGGCCCTTTTTTCATACAATTTTTGGCTGAAAAATTTTCTGTTTCCAATCTCCATTTCGAGGCAGCAGCTAAGCTAGTTTGTGCTTTGAATGCACAGAAACAGAATAGCTATCTCGAAATCTTTGGTTGGAGGATTTAGCCAGATTGTGGGTATCTAGTTTTGTGGGCTATACATGGCCCTTTTTTCATACAGTTTTGGTTGAAAAATTTTCTGTTTCCAATCTCCATTTCGAGGCAGCAACTAAGCTAGTTTGTGCTTTGAATGCACAGAAACAGAACAGCTGGCTCGAAATGTCTGATTGGAGGATTTAGCCAGATTGTGGGTATCTAGTTTTGTGGGCTATACATGGCCCTTTTTTCATACAATTTTTGGTTGAAAACTTTTCTGTTTCCAATCTCCATTTCGAGGCAGCAACTAAGCTAGTTTGTGCTTTGAATGCACAGAGAGAGAACGGCTGACTCGAAATCTTTGGTTGGAGGATTTAGCCAGATTGTGGGTATCTAGTTTTGTGGGCAATACATGGCCCTTTTTTCATACAATTTTTGGTTGAAAAATTTTCTGTTTCCAATCTCCATTTCGAGGCAGCAACTAAGCTAGTTTGTGCTTTGAATGCACAGAAAGAGAACGGCTGACTCGAAATCTTTGGTTGGAGGATTTAGCCAGATGGTGGGTATCTAGTTTTGTGGGCAATACATGGCCCTTTTTTTCATACAATTTTTGGTTGAAAAATTTTCTGTTTCCAATCTCCATTTCGAGGCAGCAGCTAAGCTAGTTTGTGCTTTGAATGCACAGAAACAGAACAGCTGGCTCGAAATGTCTGATTGGAGGATTTAGCCAGATTGTGGGTATCTAGTTTTGTGGGCAATACATGGCCCTTTTTTCGTACAATTTTTGGTTGAAAAATTTTCTGTTTCGAATCTCCATTTCGAGGCAGCAGCTAAGCTAGTTTGTGCTTTGAATGCACAGAAACAGAATAGCTGTCTCGAAGTCTTTGGTTGGAGGATTTAGCCAGACGGTGGGTATCTAGTTTTGTGGGCTATACATGGCCCTTTTTTCATACAATTTTTGGCTGAAAAATTTTCTGTTTCCAATCTCCATTTCGAGGCAGCAGCTAAGCTAGTTTGTGCAATTTTTGGTTGAAAAATTTTCTGTTTCCAATCTCCATTTCGAGGCAGCAGCTAAGCTAGTTTGTGCTTTGAATGCACAGAAACAGAACAGCTGACTCGAAATCTTTGGTTGGAGGATTTAGCCAGACGGTGGGTATCTAGTTTTGTAAGCTACACATGGCCCTTTTTTCATACAATTTTTGGCTGAAAAATTTTCTGTTTCCAATCTCCATTTCGAGGCAGCAGCTAAGCTAGTTTGTGCTTTGAATGCACAGAAACAGAACAGCTGACTCGAAATCTTTGGTTGGAGGACTTAGCCAGATTGTGGGTATCTAGTTTTGTGGGCAATACATGCCCCTTTTTTCATACAATTTTTGGTTGAAAAATTTTCTGTTTCCAATCTCCATTTCGAGGCAGCAGCTAAGCTAGTTTGTGCTTTGAATGCACAGAAACAGAATAGCTGTCTCGAAGTCTTTGGTTGGAGGATTTAGCCAGACGGTGGGTATCTAGTTTTGTGGGCTATACATGGCCCTTTTTTCATACAATTTTTGGCTGAAAAATTTTCTGTTTCCAATCTCCATTTCGAGGCAGCAACTAAGCTAGTTTGTGCTTTGAATGCACAGAAACAGAATAGCTATCTCGAAATCTTTGGTTGGAGGATTTAGCGAGATGGTGGGTATCTAGTTTTGTGGGCTATACATGGCCCTTTTTTTCATACAACTTTTGGTTGAAAAGTTTTCTGTTTCCAATCTCCATTTCGAGGCAGCAACTAAGCTAGTTTGTGCTTTGAATGCACAGAAACAGAATAGCTGTCTCGAAGTCTTTGGTTGGAGGATTTAGCCAGACGGTGGGTATCTAGTTTTGTGGGCTATACATGGCCCTTTTTTCATACAATTTTTGGCTGAAAAATTTGCTGTTTCCAATCTCCATTTCGAGGCAGCAGCTAAGCTAGTTCGCGCTTTGAAAGCACATAAACAGGACAGCTTTCTCGAAATGTCTGATTGGAGGATTTAGCCAGATTGTGGGTATCTAGTTTTGTGGGCTATACATGGCCCTTTTTTCATACAGCTTTTGGTTGAAAAGTTTTCTGTTTCCAATCTCCATTTCGAGGCAGCAGCTAAGCTAGTTTGTGCTTTGAATGCACGGAAACAGAATAGCTGTCTCGAAGTCTTTGGTTGGAGGATTTAGCCAGACGGTGGGTATCTAGTTTTGTGGGCTATACATGGCCCTTTTTTCATACAATTTTTGGCTGAAAAATTTTCTGTTTCCAATCTCCATTTCGAGGCAGCAGCTAAGCTAGTTTGTGCTTTGACTGCACAGAAACAGAACAGCTGGCTCGAAATGTCTGATTGGAGGATTTAGCCAGATTGTGGGTATCTAGTTTTGTGGGCAATACATGGCCCTTTTTTCGTACAATTTTTGGTTGAAAAATTTTCTGTTTCCAATCTCCATTTCGAGGCAGCAGCTAAGCTAGTTTGTGCTTTGAATGCACAGAAACAGAATAGCTGTCTCGAAGTCTTTGGTTGGAGGATTTAGCCAGACGGTGGGTATCTAGTTTTGTGGGCTATACATATCCCTTTTTTCATACAATTTTTGGCTGAAAAATTTTCTGTTTCCAATCTCCATTTCGAGGCAGCAGCTAAGCTAGTTTGTGCAATTTTTGGTTGAAAAATTTTCTGTTTCCAATCTCCATTTCGAGGCAGCAGCTAAGCTAGTTTGTGCTTTGAATGCACAGAAACAGAACAGCTGACTCGAAATCTTTGGTTGGAGGATTTAGCCAGACGGTGGGTATCTAGTTTTGTAAGCTACACATGGCCCTTTTTTCATACAATTTTTGGCTGAAAAATTTTCTGTTTCCAATCTCCATTTCGAGGCAGCAGCTAAGCTAATTTGTGCTTTGAATGCACAGAAACAGAATAGCTGTCTCGAAGTCTTTGGTTGGAGGATTTAGCCAGACGGTGGGTATCTAGTTTTGTGGGCTATACATGGCCCTTTTTTAATACAATTTTTGGCTGAAAAATTTTCTGTTTCCAATCTCCATTTCGAGGCAGCAGCTAAGCTAGTTTGTGCTTTGAATGCACAGAAACAGAATAGCTGTCTCGAAGTCTTTGGTTGGAGGATTTAGCCAGACGGTGGGTATCTAGTTTTGTGGGCTATACATGGCCCTTTTTTTCATACAACTTTTGGTTGAAAAGTTTTCTGTTTCCAATCTCCATTTCGAGGCAGCAACTAAGCTAGTTTGTGCTTTGAATGCACAGAAACAGAATAGCTGTCTCGAAGTCTTTGGTTGGAGGATTTAGCCAGACGGTGGGTATCTAGTTTTGTGGGCTATACATGGCCCTTTTTTCATACAATTTTTGGCTGAAAAATTTGCTGTTTCCAATCTCCATTTCGAGGCAGCAGCTAAGCTAGTTTGTGCTTTGAATGCACAGAAACAGAATAGCTGTCTCGAAGTCTTTGGTTGGAGGACTTAGCCAGATTGTGGGTATCTAGTTTTGTGGGCAATACATGCCCCTTTTTTCATACAATTTTTGGTTGAAAAATTTTCTGTTTCCAATCTCCATTTCGAGGCAGCAGCTAAGCTAGTTTGTGCTTTGAATGCACAGAAACAGAATAGCTGTCTCGAAGTCTTTGGTTGGAGGATTTAGCCAGACGGTGGGTATCTAGTTTTGTGGGCTATACATGGCCCTTTTTTAATACAATTTTTGGCTGAAAAATTTTCTGTTTCCAATCTCCATTTCGAGGCAGCAACTAAGCTAGTTTGTGCTTTGAATGCACAGAAACAGAATAGCTATCTCGAAATCTTTGGTTGGAGGATTTAGCGAGATGGTGGGTATCTAGTTTTGTGGGCTATACATGGCCCTTTTTTCATACAGCTTTTGGTTGAAAAGTTTTCTGTTTCCAATCTCCATTTCGAGGCAGCAGCTAAGCTAGTTTGTGCTTTGAATGCACGGAAACAGAATAGCTGTCTCGAAGTCTTTGGTTGGAGGATTTAGCCAGACGGTGGGTATCTAGTTTTGTGGGCTATACATGGCCCTTTTTTCATACAATTTTTGGCTGAAAAATTTTCTGTTTCCAATCTCCATTTCGAGGCAGCAGCTAAGCTAGTTTGTGCTTTGACTGCACAGAAACAGAACAGCTGGCTCGAAATGTCTGATTGGAGGATTTAGCCAGATTGTGGGTATCTAGTTTTGTGGGCTATACATGGCCCTTTTTTCATACAATTTTTGGCTGAAAAATTTTCTGTTTCCAATCTCCATTTCGAGGCAGCAACTGAGCTAGTTTGTGCTTTGAATGCACAGAAACAGAATAGCTATCTCGAAATCTTTGGTTGGAGGATTTAGCGAGATGGTGGGTATCTAGTTTTGTGGGCTATACATGGCCCTTTTTTTCGTACAACTTTTGGTTGAAAAGTTTTCTGTTTCCAATCTCCATTTCGAGGCAGCAGCTAAGCTAGTTTGTGCTTTGAATGCACAGAAACAGAATAGCTGTCTTGAAGTCTTTGGTTCGAGGATTTAGCCAGACGGTGGGTATCTAGTTTTGTGGGCTATACATGGCCCTTTTTTCATACAATTTTTGGCTGAAAAATTTTCTGTTTCCAATCTCCATTTCGAGGCAGCAGCTAAGCTAGTTTGTGCTTTGAATGCACAGAAACAGAATAGCTATCTCGAAATCTTTGGTTGGAGGATTTAGCCAGATTGTGGGTATCTAGTTTCGTGGGCTATACATGGCCCTTTTTTCATACAGCTTTTGGTTGAAAAATTTTCTGTTTCCAATCTCCATTTCGAGGCAGCAACTAAGCTAGTTTGTGCTTTGAATGCACAGAAACAGAATAGCTATCTCGAAATCTTTGGTTGGAGGATTTAGCCAGATTGTGGGTATCTAGTTTTGTGGGCAATACATGGCCTTTTTTCATACAATTTTTGGTTGAAAAATTTTCTGTTTCCAATCTCCATTTCGAGGCAGCAGCTAAGCTAGTTTGTGCTTTGAATGCACAGAAACAGAACAGCTGGCTCGAAATGTCTGATTGGAGGATTTAGCCAGATTGTGGGTATCTAGTTTTGTGGGCTATACATGGCCCTTTTTTCATACAACTTTTGGTTGAAAAAGTTTTCTGTTTCCAATCTCCATTTCGAGGCAGCAGCTAAGCTAGTTTGTGCTTTGAATGCACAGAAACAGAATAGCTGTCTTGAAGTCTTTGGTTCGAGGATTTAGCCAGACGGTGGGTATCTAGTTTTGTGGGCTATACATGGCCCTTTTTTCATACAATTTTTGGCTGAAAAATTTTCTGTTTCCAATCTCCATTTCGAGGCAGCAGCTAAGCTAGTTTGTGCTTTGAATGCACAGAAACAGAATAGCTATCTCGAAATCTTTGGTTGGAGGATTTAGCCAGATTGTGGGTATCTAGTTTTGTGGGCTATACATGGCCCTTTTTTCATACAGTTTTGGTTGAAAAATTTTCTGTTTCCAATCTCCATTTCGAGGCAGCAACTAAGCTAGTTTGTGCTTTGAATGCACAGAAACAGAACAGCTGGCTCGAAATGTCTGATTGGAGGATTTAGCCAGATTGTGGGTATCTAGTTTTGTGGGCTATACATGTCCCTTTTTTCATACAATTTTTGGTTGAAAACTTTTCTGTTTCCAATCTCCATTTCGAGGCAGCAACTAAGCTAGTTTGTGCTTTGAATGCACAGAGAGAGAACGGCTGACTCGAAATCTTTGGTTGGAGGATTTAGCCAGATTGTGGGTATCTAGTTTTGTGGGCAATACATGGCCCTTTTTTCATACAATTTTTGGTTGAAAAATTTTCTGTTTCCAATCTCCATTTCGAGGCAGCAACTAAGCTAGTTTGTGCTTTGAATGCACAGAAAGAGAACGGCTGACTCGAAATCTTTGGTTGGAGGATTTAGCCAGATGGTGGGTATCTAGTTTTGTGGGCAATACATGGCCCTTTTTTTCATACAATTTTTGGTTGAAAAATTTTCTGTTTCCAATCTCCATTTCGAGGCAGCAGCTAAGCTAGTTTGTGCTTTGAATGCACAGAAACAGAACAGCTGGCTCGAAATGTCTGATTGGAGGATTTAGCCAGATTGTGGGTATCTAGTTTTGTGGGCTATACATGGCCCTTTTTTCATACAATTTTTGGCTGAAAAATTTTCTGTTTCCAATCTCCATTTCGAGGCAGCAGCTAAGCTAGTTTGTGCTTTGAATGCACAGAAACAGAACAGCTGGCTCGAAATGTCTGATTGGAGGATTTAGCCAGATTGTGGGTATCTAATTTTGTGGGCAATACATGGCCCTTTTTTCATACAATTTTTGGTTGAAAAATTTTCTGTTTCCAATCTCCATTTCGAGGCAGCAGCTAAGCTAGTTTGTGCTTTGAAAGCACAGAAACAGAACAGCTGGCTCGAAATGTCTGATTGGAGGATTTAGCCAGATTGTGGGTATCTAGTTTTGTGGGCTATACATGGCCCTTTTTTCATACAACTTTTGGTTGAAAAGTTTTCTGTTTCCAATCTCCATTTCGAGGCAGCAACTAAGCTAGTTTGTGCTTTGAATGCACAGAAAGAGAACGGCTGACTCGAAATCTTTGGTTGGAGGATTTAGCCAGATTGTGGGTATCTAGTTTTGTGGGCAATACATGGCCCTTTTTTCATACAATTTTTGGTTGAAAAATTTTCTGTTTCCAATCTCCATTTCGAGGCAGCAACTAAGCTAGTTTGTGCTTTGAATGCACAGAAAGAGAACGGCTGACTCGAAATCTTTGGTTGGAGGATTTAGCCAGATGGTGGGTATCTAGTTTTGTGGGCAATACATGGCCCTTTTTTTCATACAATTTTTGGTTGAAAAATTTTCTGTTTCCAATCTCCATTTCGAGGCAGCAGCTAAGCTAGTTTGTGCTTTGAATGCACAGAAACAGAATAGCTGTCTCGAAGTCTTTGGTTGGAGGATTTAGCCAGACGGTGGGTATCTAGTTTTGTGGGCTATACATTGCCCTTTTTTCATACAATTTTGGTTGAAAAATTTTCTGTTTCCAATCTCCATTTCGAGGCAGCAGCTAAGCTAGTTTGTGCTTTGAATGCACAGAAACAGAATAGCTATCTCGAAATCTTTGGTTGGAGGATTTAGCCAGATTGTGGGTATCTAGTTTTGTGGGCAATACATGGCCCTTTTTTCATACAATTTTGGTTGAAAAATTTTCTGTTTCCAATCTCCATTTCGAGGCAGCAGCTAAGCTAGTTTGTGCTTTGAATGCACAGAAACAGAACAGCTGGCTCGAAATGTCTGATTGGAGGATTTAGCCAGATTGTGGGTATCTAGTTTTGTGGGCTATACATGGCCCTTTTTTCATACAATTTTTGGTTGAAAACTTTTCTGTTTCCAATCTCCATTTCGAGGCAGCAACTAAGCTAGTTTGTGCTTTGAATGCACAGAGAGAGAACGGCTGACTCGAAATCTTTGGTTGGAGGATTTAGCCAGATTGTGGGTATCTAGTTTTGTGGGCAATACATGGCCCTTTTTTCATACAATTTTTGGTTGAAAAATTTTCTGTTTCCAATCTCCATTTCGAGGCAGCAACTAAGCTAGTTTGTGCTTTGAATGCACAGAAACAGAATAGCTGTCTCGAAGTCTTTGGTTGGAGGATTTAGCCAGACGGTGGGTATCTAGTTTTGTGGGCTATACATGGCCCTTTTTTCATACAATTTTTGGCTGAAAAATTTGCTGTTTCCAATCTCCATTTCGAGGCAGCAGCTAAGCTAGTTCGCGCTTTGAATGCACAGAAACAGAACAGCTAACTCAAAATGTCTGATTGGAGGATTTAGCGAGATGGTGGGTATCTAGTTTTGTAAGCTACACATGGCCCTTTTTTTCATACAATTTTTGGTTGAAAAATTTTCTGTTTCCAATCTCCATTTCGAGGCAGCAGCTAAGCTAGTTTGTGCATTGAATGCACAGAAACAGAATAGCTGTCTCGAAGTCTTTGGTTGGAGGATTTAGCGAGATGTTGGGTATCTAGTTTTGTGTGCTATACATGGCCCTTTTTTTCATACAATTTTTGGTTGAAATATTTTCTGTTTCCAATCTCCATTTCGAGGCAGCAGCTAAGCTAGTTTGTGCTTTGAATGCACAGAAACAGAACAGCTGACTCGAAATCTTTGGTTGGAGGATTTAGCCAGATTGTGGGTATCTAGTTTTGTGGGCTATACATGGCCCTTTTTTCATACAACTTTTGGTTGAAAAAGTTTTCTGTTTCCAATCTCCATTTCGAGGCAGCAGCTAAGCTAGTTTGTGCTTTGAATGCACAGAAACAGAATAGCTGTCTTGAAGTCTTTGGTTCGAGGATTTAGCCAGACGGTGGGTATCTAGTTTTGTGGGCTATACATGGCCCTTTTTTCATACAATTTTTGGCTGAAAAATTTTCTGTTTCCAATCTCCATTTCGAGGCAGCAGCTAAGCTAGTTTGTGCTTTGAATGCACAGAAACAGAATAGCTATCTCGAAATCTTTGGTTGGAGGATTTAGCCAGATTGTGGGTATCTAGTTTTGTGGGCTATACATGGCCCTTTTTTCATACAATTTTTGGTTGAAAACTTTTCTGTTTCCAATCTCCATTTCGAGGCAGCAACTAAGCTAGTTTGTGCTTTGAATGCACAGAGAGAGAACGGCTGACTCGAAATCTTTGGTTGGAGGATTTAGCCAGATTGTGGGTATCTAGTTTTGTGGGCAATACATGGCCCTTTTTTCATACAATTTTTGGTTGAAAAATTTTCTGTTTCCAATCTCCATTTCGAGGCAGCAACTAAGCTAGTTTGTGCTTTGAATGCACAGAAAGAGAACGGCTGACTCGAAATCTTTGGTTGGAGGATTTAGCCAGATGGTGGGTATCTAGTTTTGTGGGCAATACATGGCCCTTTTTTTCATACAATTTTTGGTTGAAAAATTTTCTGTTTCCAATCTCCATTTCGAGGCAGCAGCTAAGCTAGTTTGTGCTTTGAATGCACAGAAACAGAACAGCTGGCTCGAAATGTCTGATTGGAGGATTTAGCCAGATTGTGGGTA
The DNA here is from genome assembly GCA_963583995.1 of Xylota segnis. Taxonomy (NCBI): domain Eukaryota; kingdom Metazoa; phylum Arthropoda; class Insecta; order Diptera; family Syrphidae; genus Xylota; species Xylota segnis. Next base: position 46,368,757 of record OY757236.1, on the reverse strand, counting down.
TCTAGTTTTGTGGGCTATACATGGCCCTTTTTTCATACAATTTTTGGCTGAAAAATTTTCTGTTTCCAATCTCCATTTCGAGGCAGCAGCTAAGCTAGTTTGTGCTTTGAATGCACAGAAACAGAACAGCTGGCTCGAAATGTCTGATTGGAGGATTTAGCCAGATTGTGGGTATCTAATTTTGTGGGCAATACATGGCCCTTTTTTCATACAATTTTTGGTTGAAAAATTTTCTGTTTCCAATCTCCATTTCGAGGCAGCAGCTAAGCTAGTTTGTGCTTTGAAAGCACAGAAACAGAACAGCTGGCTCGAAATGTCTGATTGGAGGATTTAGCCAGATTGTGGGTATCTAGTTTTGTGGGCTATACATGGCCCTTTTTTCATACAACTTTTGGTTGAAAAGTTTTCTGTTTCCAATCTCCATTTCGAGGCAGCAACTAAGCTAGTTTGTGCTTTGAATGCACAGAAAGAGAACGGCTGACTCGAAATCTTTGGTTGGAGGATTTAGCCAGATTGTGGGTATCTAGTTTTGTGGGCAATACATGGCCCTTTTTTCATACAATTTTTGGTTGAAAAATTTTCTGTTTCCAATCTCCATTTCGAGGCAGCAACTAAGCTAGTTTGTGCTTTGAATGCACAGAAACAGAACAGCTGGCTCGAAATGTCTGATTGGAGGATTTAGCCAGATTGTGGGTATCTAGTTTTGTGGGCTATACATGGCCCTTTTTTCATACAATTTTTGGTTGAAAACTTTTCTGTTTCCAATCTCCATTTCGAGGCAGCAACTAAGCTAGTTTGTGCTTTGAATGCACAGAAAGAGAACGGCTGACTCGAAATCTTTGGTTGGAGGATTTAGCCAGATGGTGGGTATCTAGTTTTGTGGGCAATACATGGCCCTTTTTTTCATACAATTTTTGGTTGAAAAATTTTCTGTTTCCAATCTCCATTTCAAGGCAGCAGCTAAGCTAGTTTGTGCTTTGAATGCACAGAAACAGAACAGCTGGCTCGAAATGTCTGATTGGAGGATTTAGCCAGATTGTGGGTATCTAGTTTTGTGGGCTATACATGGCCCTTTTTTCATACAATTTTTGGCTGAAAAATTTTCTGTTTCCAATCTCCATTTCGAGGCAGCAGCTAAGCTAGTTTGTGCTTTGAATGCACAGAAACAGAACAGCTGGCTCGAAATGTCTGATTGGAGGATTTAGCCAGATTGTGGGTATCTAATTTTGTGGGCAATACATGGCCCTTCTTTCATACAATTTTTGGTTGAAAAATTTTCTGTTTCCAATCTCCATTTCGAGGCAGCAGCTAAGCTAGTTTATGCTTTGAAAGCACAGAAACAGAACAGCTGGCTCGAAATGTCTGATTGGAGGATTTAGCCAGATTGTGGGTATCTAGTTTTGTGGGCTATACATGGCCCTTTTTTCATACAACTTTTGGTTGAAAAGTTTTCTGTTTCCAATCTCCATTTCGAGGCAGCAACTAAGCTAGTTTGTGCTTTGAATGCACAGAAACAGAACAGCTGGCTCGAAATGTCTGATTGGAGGATTTAGCCAGATTGTGGGTATCTAGTTTTGTGGGCTATACATGGCCCTTTTTTCATAAAATTTTTGGTTGAAAAGTTTTCTGTTTCCAATCTCCATTTCGAGGCAGCAACTAAGCTAGTTTGTGCTTTGAATGCACAGAAAGAGAACGGCTGACTCGAAATCTTTGGTTGGAGGATTTAGCCAGATGGTGGGTATCTAGTTTTGTGGGCAATACATGGCCCTTTTTTTCATACAATTTTTGGTTGAAAAATTTTCTGTTTCCAATCTCCATTTCGAGGCAGCAGCTAAGCTAGTTTGTGCTTTGAATGCACAGAAACAGAACAGCTGGCTCGAAATGTCTGATTGGAGGATTTAGCCAGATTGTGGGTATCTAGTTTTGTGGGCAATACATGGCCCTTTTTTTCATACAATTTTTGGTTGAAAAATTTTCTGTTTCCAATCTCCATTTCGAGGCAGCAGCTAAGCTAGTTTGTGCTTTGAATGCACAGAAACAGAACAGCTGGCTCGAAATGTCTGATTGGAGGATTTAGCCAGATTGTGGGTATCTAGTTTTGTGGGCTATACATGGCCCTTTTTTCATACAATTTTTGGTTGAAAAATTTTCTGTTTCCAATCTCCATTTCGAGGCAGCAGCTAAGCTAGTTTATGCTTTGAAAGCACAGAAACAGAACAGCTGGCTCGAAATGTCTGATTGGAGGATTTAGCCAGATTGTGGGTATCTAGTTTTGTGGGCTATACATGGCCCTTTTTTCATACAACTTTTGGTTGAAAAGTTTTCTGTTTCCAATCTCCATTTCGAGGCAGCAACTAAGCTAGTTTGTGCTTTGAATGCACAGAAACAGAACAGCTGGCTCGAAATGTCTGATTGGAGGATTTAGCCAGATTGTGGGTATCTAGTTTTGTGGGCTATACATGGCCCTTTTTTCATACAACTTTTGGTTGAAAAGTTTTCTGTTTCCAATCTCCATTTCGAGGCAGCAACTAAGCTAGTTTGTGCTTTGAATGCACAGAAACAGAACAGCTGGATCGAAATGTCTGATTGGAGGATTTAGCCAGATTGTGGGTATCTAGTTTTGTGGGCTATACATGGCCCTTTTTTCATACAATTTTTCGTTGAAAACTTTTCTGTTTCCAATCTCCATTTCGAGGCAGCAACTAAGCTAGTTTGTGCTTTGAATGCACAGAAAGAGAACGGCTGACTCGAAATCTTTGGTTGGAGGATTTAGCCAGATGGTGGGTATCTAGTTTTGTGGGCAATACATGGCCCTTTTTTTCATACAATTTTTGGTTGAAAAATTTTCTGTTTCCAATCTCCATTTCGAGGCAGCAGCTAAGCTAGTTTGTGCTTTGAATGCACAGAAACAGAACAGCTGGCTCGAAATGTCTGATTGGAGGATTTAGCCAGATTGTGGGTATCTAGTTTTGTGGGCTATACATGGCCCTTTTTTCATACAATTTTTGGCTGAAAAATTTTCTGTTTCCAATCTCCATTTCGAGGCAGCAGCTAAGCTAGTTTGTGCTTTGAATGCACAGAAACAGAACAGCTGGCTCGAAATGTCTGATTGGAGGATTTAGCCAGATTGTGGGTATCTAATTTTGTGGGCAATACATGGCCCTTTTTTCATACAATTTTTGGTTGAAAAATTTTCTGTTTCCAATCTCCATTTCGAGGCAGCAGCTAAGCTAGTTTGTGCTTTGAAAGCACAGAAACAGAACAGCTGGCTCGAAATGTCTGATTGGAGGATTTAGCCAGATTGTGGGTATCTAGTTTTGTGGGCTATACATGGCCCTTTTTTCATACAACTTTTGGTTGAAAAGTTTTCTGTTTCCAATCTCCATTTCGAGGCAGCAACTAAGCTAGTTTGTGCTTTGAATGCACAGAAAGAGAACGGCTGACTCGAAATCTTTGGTTGGAGGATTTAGCCAGATTGTGGGTATCTAGTTTTGTGGGCAATACATGGCCCTTTTTTCATACAATTTTTGGTTGAAAAATTTTCTGTTTCCAATCTCCATTTCGAGGCAGCAACTAAGCTAGTTTGTGCTTTGAATGCACAGAAAGAGAACGGCTGACTCGAAATCTTTGGTTGGAGGATTTAGCCAGATGGTGGGTATCTAGTTTTGTGGGCAATACATGGCCCTTTTTTTCATACAATTTTTGGTTGAAAAATTTTCTGTTTCCAATCTCCATTTCGAGGCAGCAGCTAAGCTAGTTTGTGCTTTGAATGCACAGAAACAGAACAGCTGACTCGAAATGTCTGATTGGAGGATTTAGCGAGATGGTGGGTATCTAGTTTTGTAAGCTACACATGGCCCTTTTTTTCATACAATTTTTGGTTGAAAAATTTTCTGTTTCCAATCTCCATTTCGAGGCAGCAGCTAAGCTAGTTTGTGCTTTGAATGCACAGAAACAGAACAGCTGACTCGAAATGTCTGATTGGAAGATTTAGCGAGATGGTGGGTATCTAGTTTTGTAAGCTACACATGGCCCTTTTTTTCATACAATTTTTGGTTGAAAAATTTTCTGTTTCCAATCTCCATTTCGAGGCAGCAGCTAAGCTAGTTTGTGCTTTGAATGCACAGAAACAGAACAGCTGGCTCGAAATGTCTGATTGGAGGATTTAGCCAGATTGTGGGTATCTAGTTTTGTGGGCTATACATGGCCCTTTTTTCATACAACTTTTGGTTGAAAAGTTTTCTGTTTCCAATCTCCATTTCGAGGCAGCAACTAAGCTAGTTTGTGCTTTGAATGCACAGAAACAGAACAGCTGGCTCGAAATGTCTGATTGGAGGATTTAGCCAGATTGTGGGTATCTAGTTTTGTGGGCAATACATGGCCCTTTTTTCATACAATTTTTGGTTGAAAAATTTTCTGTTTCCAATCTCCATTTCGAGGCAGCAACTAAGCTAGTTTGTGCTTTGAATGCACAGAAAGAGAACGGCTGACTCGAAATCTTTGGTTGGAGGATTTAGCCAGATTGTGGGTATCTAGTTTTGTGGGCAATACATGGCCCTTTTTTCATACAATTTTTGGTTGAAAAATTTTCTGTTTCCAATCTCCATTTCGAGGCAGCAACTAAGCTAGTTTGTGCTTTGAATGCACAGAAAGAGAACGGCTGACTCGAAATCTTTGGTTGGAGGATTTAGCCAGATGGTGGGTATCTAGTTTTGTGGACAATACATGGCCCTTTTTTTCATACAATTTTTGGTTGAAAAATTTTCTGTTTCCAATCTCCATTTCGAGGCAGCAGCTAAGCTAGTTTGTGCTTTGAATGCACAGAAACAGAACAGCTGACTCGAAATGTCTGATTGGAGGATTTAGCGAGATGGTGGGTATCTAGTTTTGTAAGCTACACATGGCCCTTTTTTTCATACAATTTTTGGTTGAAAAATTTTCTGTTTCCAATCTCCATTTCGAGGCAGCAGCTAAGCTAGTTTGTGCTTTGAATGCACAGAAACAGAACAGCTGACTCGAAATGTCTGATTGGAGGATTTAGCGAGATGGTGGGTATCTAGTTTTGTAAGCTACACATGGCCCTTTTTTTCATACAATTTTTGGTTGAAAAATTTTCTGTTTCCAATCTCCATTTAGAGGCAGCACAGCTATCTCGATTATTACTTTTTGACATACCTCAGGTGCAGGTATTGGGTGTAGAAGTACCCTTCTTCTGATCCAGTTCATATAGTTTGAAGTTCTCAATCGCTGTTTTAAGACTCATTTTAGGAAATATCTCTAAACCTTTTCGAATCCAAACTTACAGAGTCGATAACATCTTCTCAACAAGGATTGCAAGCTTGATTCATCGGTCAATACAAGTTGTATTACTTCTACCGCAATCGTAACCAAAGTTGAAATACCTCAGTCGCTTTTCCGATTGTCACTGGCACTTGACTTATGATGTCTCCTACCCTTTAACGACTGTAGAATCCCGGTACCGAATGTTTACTGAATTTAACTCCGATATTGATGGAATCATCAACTCCTGCCCCTACCTGCCTCTAAAATGGGATACTACTGTAGTTAAACTCGGCAGGATAGACCTTCACTTGAATCTTTAAATTCGAGCCTCGGATTCCCCAAGATTTTTTTTTCCGAAATTTGTATATAACTCACAAGTTTATCGGCCCTATACTGATGTTTCCACCACAGTTGTTCGACTTAACGAACTCCATCCACCCAGAACGCATAAAAAATTTAAACACTATCCAACTTTGGTTGAGAGTTCAAGAATCCCACACAGCCAGCAGAGAACTTCAAATTAAATTTTGTCTCTTGATCCCATTTAGGTTTCTCCACGGCACAATGGTTTCTTGGCTAGCTTGATGCAACTTTTGATATCCCGCTTGAACTTGGAAATAGTAGTTTCTCCTAACTCCTGCATTAAATGTAGCAAAGGTTCAAACTACCCAGGATATCTTATGTTCAATGATTAATTTCAATATCCTCTGTATCAGACCCTGCGTTGTGTCTAGATACATCTCAGCGTTGATTCCCGATGATAATACCTTGGCTCAGACCTGAAACTTAGGCAGCGAAACCACCACTAGATGATTCTATAGAGAAGGCAGTTGAAGGCTAGGGTTCACATCGACCTTAACTCAATTTAGCATAAGTATACTTTGAAGGTCTTACTAAAACCCAAGGACTCACCCTCCCAGCTAAACCAACATCTCCTATCACCTTCAGTCTCAATCGTATATTTTCGAAAAATATAGTCGTTTCCACCCAATCAATCCTGAGAAGTTGCCAGTTTTTTTGCCCGATTTTCGAATACAAATTTATATGTGCACACCATCGTCCCCATGGCAGGACCTTTCTTTGTTCATCAACACAAATCAAATGGATATCAGACATTCCACAAATATTTGTTCAATCCTTTTCCGCTTCATTACCCGCCTAAGGTCATTCAAGTGAAAGGAAAATATTGCCCTCAGTCCTTGGTCATGTATCTATACACAGAGTTCACATGGGAATATCCCAACATCAAAGCCTTTTTAATAATTTCGATTGTCAAAAAGAAATGAAAAAAATTAAATATCCCCCCACTCAGTTTCGAATGAAGGAGTTTCGATAACCTACGGGGCATCGACTCGGATCCGGGACGGAAGTCAAAACTTCTACTAATATGAAGTTCATGTAGTTTCCTCGCTGCTACACCAAAGGGAAATACTTTTTCCTCACCTGGAAGGCGGAAATTAACTAGAAAACCGAATCCTTCTCCAATTCATACATAAGTGGCGTTCGGAGCGAAATTCAATTTGTTTTGTTATACATCCTTCACCTATAAGAACTCTCCTCCTAGTCGGGGAAAGGGTTTTCAAAAAAAATATACCTAATCGGGAAGAAAAATATTCACAGTCGAGGAAGGATATGCCGAATGGATTGCTTATTTATAAGATTTATGGGTGCAGTTGGCAGCGTTTTCGTGCCTTCATATGCGAATAGTTGTATATGATTAAGGACCTGTGCGAGCCACGCCCAAGAAGGAGGTGAACATTGGCTTTGAAATTCTGTGTTCGTTTATGTTTTCTAGAAAATAAGGACTTTTTCAACATGAAAGGATTTTCTTTTGATTGATGGAAGATGTATACAAAATGTTTTCTTTTAAAAAAACCCAAAAATTTAAAGAAATTTAGCATCATACCTTGCCTTCTGTTTGGCGAAGTAAAATAAGCGGTTTCTCGAAGTTCGATAGACTTACCTGCGAATAAAAAAATGTAAAACTAGTATCATAAGTGTACAAGAAATAAATTATAAAAATAATTATTGTTTCTAAACATAGATGGCGTTGGAATCCAGGTAAAAGCAGCCAGAATCGTTCCGTTCCGTACAAGAGTGTATCATTTCCTGTCTTAATGGCAATCATAGGTTATGACAAGGCATGGGTCAGGGTTCCATTGAAATTAATACGTAGGCGGTACTTAGCCCATTGGTTCCATTTCCAGTTTTGCTCATTCAAAGGCAGAGACCATACTTGCACTAAGCCGGGTAGACCTACTTATATCTAAAGAAAACGGCAGCGAAGAGTGCAATAGCAGAAGCGGCACGAAAACTATCCACGATACTGGACTTTAGTCAGACGATCGACATCTAACATATATTGACGTCCACTGTCGTCAAATCAAAACTGATTCGGTTATGCCTGTAGGAACTCACAGCACTCATGCTCCTTTGGGTTCCAGGACACAGCGGCATTCCAGGAAATGAACTAGCAGACGAGTTAGCAATAATGGGGATTCGATAAGTACCTTACAATGGTCGTCGTCTGTAGCACTTGTTAAACACAATATAGAGAAAACTTTCGTGCAACTGATCACCAAGAGATGGAACTTGTCCAGTCTCCAGGAAACTCTGGTATTGCTAAAGCCAAACAAATCCTGGAGCTCAACAGACCCAACTTAGCACTCTTTACGGGGATCATTACCGGTGAGAACCTCATGACGGCCGACAGTAGCCGAATGTGAGTAGAAAGCTGATGACTTTTCCGAGGCTGTGGCAACACGAATGCAGTAGAATGTACTTTTCACCTCCTGTGCGAATGCCCACCTCTCGGCGAATTCGGAGAACTGGGTGGTCTGTCAGGAAAGTCACCATCAACCATTCTGAAATTTAAAAGAACTTCGGGGTGATTACGGCCCACAAAGCTAACAAGCAACCCTATATTCCTTTTTCAGGTAAACCCACGGCAGGGACTCACAAAGGATCCACTAGTAGTCCGAGTGTTGGCTGCATACGTAGCCAGCCATTCTACCAACATAAGGCAGAGCCTCCACTTTCTGAAGTTAGCACCATGTAGAGAAAGTTCTTGCATGGAGAATTCAGAGGTTGTGTACTCCTGTATACCAAAGCAGTGCCCCACATTTATGACGTGCGAAATGGAATCAGTCGTGGCGTTGAATACGTCTGAGCTAGTCAGATGTATTCGGAGATCAGGTCAATATGGATCTTTCAAGGCTAATGGCGTACGACCCCTTGATGGGCCAAAAACAGCGCTTTCATCTCTACACGGTTTCTTGGCCTCAATATTCAACAGACGCCATAGCGGTTTGCTGATCATGAAACGATCAACCAATCAAATATTGGGAGGGACGCGATTAGTGTTCTACATGTTCGAACCTTTCCAGCAGCCAACATCGGTGTTCATAGCCGGATATAAGGATAGGCACTGGTGATCCCTAAATCTCTTAAGAGCATCCACGCTGCTACCATCAAGCACGGAAGACCAGTGTCAATGCTACCCACATGTTTTCAGAAGCATGCAACTGATGTAAGACAGAATGAACCATTCAACCTACACTACCCATGGCCAAGATTTCTATCAATAACCTGTTTGGAAACCTATCAGTGGGGTTTCAGGCCAGAAAAGTAGCACAAGTTGATGCATACCCTCTTTATAGTGAGTTATACGGAACCATATAAAGTACCAACAGCCTGAACAAGCTCAGTACTAACCTCACCGAGATCTACGATTTCAAAAAGGACGTAGACATGGTGACACGCTATCATATGACTTCTTCAACATCATATGAGAGGCACAATCCATCAAAATTATGTGCAACTGCTAGTACACGTCGTTCGCTGGTATTGAGACAAATGTTGCCAAAACCAAAGCCAAGTATATGCTCTGAACAGGAAGTAACACAAAGCGTCGACGAATTGGACAGAACTCCACAGTGGACAGCTATAACTTGAATATGGTAACCACGCCTCAGTAGATATAAAATGAAGCCAATCGCTGTTTCTTTGAATTGAAACACCAATCGAGCTCTATTCCGAAGAAATAAGGTGATTTCTTAAAAAAAACCTTGATCATCGCAGTCCTACTTTTCGATTCTCACTTAAGCGAACAACGATATCCTCGGTTGTTTCAGGAGAACATTCATCGTAAGACCTTTGATTTTGTTTGCATTGACGAGCTTTGGCTTGCACATATGGCCCGCAGAGTCTTCGACCTCGATAAAGGGTAAAAAAAAAGCGACTTTAAGGAAAGAGCCTAAGCATCGAGCTTCACCCTGAACTGTAGCGCTGCCTCGGTAAGATAAATTATTCATTACCACTAAAACAACTGAATCACTGCCAAAGACGGGTACGAACCTCCAATTTCGGTAAAGTACACAAATTTTATGAAACTCACGTACGACCCTTCAGGACGAATGAATAAATTTCACAAAAGGACCGCAAACAGCAAACGAAAATAAAAACTCTGTTTAAATTCTCATTAAACGCTTCTGCCACTTTAATGAGGGAAACGAGAAGTAGTGAACTCAAAAACCCGCGTCCTAATCATTTACAAGCGAACCCGTGGTCGGTAATTAAATTCCTTTTCTTTGGTTTTTTTTTTGCCGTTCTTCCCCTTACAATGCATTTAATTACTGCGCCAGGAGGACTCCTTGCGTAACGTATCCGAAGGGATTCACAACTACGTCGCGCGTTCGAATGACACAAGAGGCTTTGACAACTTAAATCACAGAGTGACCTTCCCCCCCCCGGTCTTCGTCGCATGACAGTTAGTGTAAGGTTTTCTGTATAAACACCCCTTCAAGGTGCTCTCAGGTTCACTTGAAACTGCCTGCATCTTGAAGGTTCTTATGAAACAGGTGGGAAAAAAAAAACGAAACGAAACCAAGTTCAGGTGAATGACGCGACGTGACTTCATTAGAAACAGAATGATGTTGCACAGGGTGGGTCAAAGCAGCAGCTTGCAAAAAGGCTGGCTGCAACAGTTTGTTGCCAATGAAGGATTCACTGTACAAAGGAAGAGAAAAATCCAATTTATAAATGGATACTGTTCAGTGTTTGTGACATGAATATCAGAACACAAAAGGGGCTAGCTGTGTCCTCTACAAAGGTGGTACGCTGTTACGTTTAAATTGTGACTTTTAAGACACAAAGTATAGGTATGCATGGGTCCTTACCTTAGGATGGGATGCCTGGAATGGTGACTTTTGCAAAAATCATATTACGCTGCTTGGTTCGTGACTATCACATAATCATGGCAATTTCGAACTCCAGAGGCCGGACGCGATGGGGTTTTTTTTTTGTGTCGTTATCCTGTAAGGAATTATTATTTGAAATTCTTATGGCATAAGCTGCATTAACAACGTCTGAGTGAGTAGGCATCGGCAGTGCTTTAAAGGAGAGAAAAGTATGTTTACTAGTCTGGTCTCTCACGGCTGAATTAAGGACTCTCTGAGGTTTGGATAATTCATCGTAAAATAGACATTAAGATACACTCATTCAAAGGACACTTAGACGAGCTACGGAAGTTGTCTAGCAACATATAACAAAGGATGCTGTGTGCAGGATATTCTTAGACTAAGACAGTACCTTACCCAATAGGTAATGCCAGGCACATTTAAGATTTCGTAGACGAGAATTGGTCCAAACACCAAATGTTTAGACTTTGATTTTAGAACCGTTACCGAGGTGCAGGGAAATAATTTCACCGAAATTTACTTCACATGGGAATTTATTCCACCTCAAGTGGGATATAATTTCACTCTTTGTGGAAAATAGCTCCATTTTTAGTGTGATTCACTCGTAGAATGTATATGACTGTATTTTAAAGAGCTTGATGAGGTTTTCATCAAATTATATGCATATTCCAACCAGCCAGCTGTTGGCACCTATCATTGTGACTGGTGCGGAGAGTATCTGTGGCCTGGTAGCTTCCTTTTGCCGAACAGCCAAGCACTAAACTTAGTTGGTAATCAAAAATGAGCAGCCTTGACGTTAACTTCTCCATCCGAATATGCTAACCTTCCATCGGTTCGAATGGTAGAAGACTATAGACAAACATTCCTTCCTCATAAAGCTCTTTATTTCTCCAATCAAACCTTATTCAAGACACTGGATATGGTGGCTTACGTACTAGTGACGAACTCTCCGACACCGTCAATTCCTTTTCTGCATTACAACAGACCTGACACCATAGTTTCCTCGTTTCCGGATCAAGTATAACAAAATACACAAACAGCACAAATCCCTGCAACGTGGCTGTAATACAAAACAGATACGAGAATGTCACTCCCATGTCCATGGCTGCCACCAAGCCAAATATCCACGAGAATCCAAACAAAAAGAACATCAACACCATGAGCCGGATATGCTGGAAAATATTATTCCTCTCACTATGCCTCGATGAGGAATCCATCGTGTGACGAATATTCCAGACGACCATCACAAAAATCACCACATTCGTCACAATGATAAGCCCTATGGGAAGAGTCACTCCAAAATGCAATCCATTCCCGGAGGGGTAACATACCAAGGGATTGCTTTGGTTCTTGAATGGTATATACGACCTACGATCGATTGCAATCAGTACAGCTGGCGAGATGATTGGTAATCCCCAGGCCAAGATAGCAGACTTTAGTATAAAACGCCGAGGTCGTGTTACGAAGACTTGGACATAGCGCTGGAATTGGAAAAAAGCAATGACCAACATCCACGTGAACTCCACTAAGACGGAATATTGAAGCAGAGCTCCCATCACCACGCAGCCGGTATAGATTTGATGTTGCATCAGGTACATTGTCATGTCGTGGGTATTGACAAAGCAAAACAGAGTCATCTGGAAGAGGATGGCTGTGCACATGTGCAGGAGTACCTTTGAAGAGGCCCTCGACCGCCAGGACTTGAACACAATGCCAGTGATGAAAATTCCAAATAAACCCAGCATGGTCAGACCGCATCCGATGAGAGTTATGACATCTAAAGCTCGCAAATCGATAGAAGTGATGACTGAGTTGTGAGTAAAGTCTGTGTAGCGGAACTGACCGCCGATAAGGTACGCAAATTGTGTCATATGGTGCGTTTCGCATACTATTAGGTTATCGTCACTTTGTACCAATTCGACACCATCGCTCACCCAGGTGTCGTAGTTCCAGTAGCCACACCCAGTTCCTGAATGGTTTGAGGGAGGTCTCTCATCTTGTACGCGAAAGATCATGGGAATAACCCCGACAAAGGATCCCGTCACGCCTGGTATAGTCAATGATCCAATCTTACTGAAAACTTTTCTTGTGGTATTCAAGCGAATTTCATTGAAAAGTGCGTCGTTCGAGTATACCTTCACAATGAAACTCCTAGGATGCGGCAAGTCCTTGGTTAAGTTCCTCCAGAGAGAAAGTGGAACATACGAAGCCACTTCGAGTCCACTTTCGTTAAGAAGATACTCGACTGATTCGTTCGGATACAGGAACCGATAATATAAGTCACCAAATGCCTCCCGTCGGATCTCTGGGTGTGAACCAGCCTCCTTGTATATGGCTATCCCTATGACATTGGCTACTTCAGGATCTATATAGAACACACTCAAGTTCTCTGCCAAGTGAGCACGGACACCAAATGCCGGTCGATTCACCCTTTCAATGTGGACTTCTGCAGGAAGCATTGACGCACTTACTTCCCGCGATGTTGAGTCAATACACGTCTCAAACTCCGAAAGCAATTTATTCGTTGCATTGAACACCGTCGAAGCTCGCAGTATCTCCCTATCGGCGGCCATTAGACGATTGTAGATACCCAACAGATCCATGCATAGATCTGGAGCCTTGGCTCGGCTAACTCCTTGCTCTACGATTCTGGAAATAAAATGAACATCAGTAGGAATCAATTTAAAGTCATTTGCTTGAAGGATCCGTCTCAGCTCTCGTGTCGCCTCTGCTGGTTGAGTTTTATTTGTCACAGTCACTTCGTCCGCCAAATCTGCCAAAGTGTTCGTTATTAGTTTCTCCCTGGTTCTCGTGACGCAGATCGTGAAATTGGAAGGGATCTTCTCCCACACTGGCTGTTGATTTTCACCCAAAATGCATCTTTTCATCAACGGCAAGCCATTGGTCTGCAGACAGGGCTTATTGGTGCCCCCAATCGTTTCCATCTCAGCGGGAGTACAAAAATGTTCTGATGGCGTCTTTCTCTCAAATAGTTCAGGTGGAGAACGCATCCAATAACTGGAGACTGGTTCCTGGATGTCGCTATTGTAGTCCTTTCCAAAAGCGACAACAGATGAAACCATGTCGATGTAAAAAACTATAACTACGACCGTAGTTAATCGGGAACACCATGACGGAGCACTAGCGATAGCCATCGGCTACAAGGTTCGAACAAACACTAGAGACGAGCCGCGATACTCATATCAGTTCTACAACTAATGCTGGCATGTCTTGTGAATAAAATTTGCGGTTAATTCCCGTAGAATTACTTCTGAGTAATAACATTGTTAGGCTTTAGTTCGGTCTTATCATGAATGATAAGATATGTTGCTCATGCATATGAGTAGCTCTGGCCTACACTGGGTGAAGAAAGTAACTAAACTAAAAGAATATATTTCATAGATACTGCTTGTCGACCGCAAAGGAAGTACATATGTACATTAGGAAGTGTTGAATTTCATAGATAAGTATACAAACTGCGAAACAGTACGTCATTTTTGACATGTCTGGTGTAAATAATCGTCCAAATGACTCAGCAATTCAAAAGTTGAAAAAACTGATTCTGTCGAGAACCGTAAAGGGTCTGGTAGACCAAGAATTGAGCACTCTGCTGTAGCACCAAGTATCACTGAAGAACATCGATATCACGACTAGATATGTGTAGTTCAGGAACGAACTGATTTAAAAAAGAACTCTATTTCGGTTCCTTTCGCTCAGCAGCTGAACAAGTTCAGGTATACTCTCTTGCGAGGTATTTTCTTTTCTTGCATACTGTAATAATATTCGAAGATATTCGTCAACTATGCACAAGGTGCCGCAAAAGTAACCATCCTATCGGAAGATGTTATAATTTTTGCAAATAGCGTCGTACGTCAACCATATTTGACATTTTTGTGCTAGACAGCTGCAGTATACAAATAGACAAGCAATGGAGCGCGTGGTGTTAGTGCTGCGTGAATTTCGACGTCGATTTTCACGACTCGAACAAACTGGAACCACAGGAGACCATGCAGGGCGTGGTTGCCACCGGACTGGTCGTTCAGCGGAGAATATCGCGGCTGTAGCTGCCGACGTTGTTGAAAATGAAGAAACATCAATCAGACGACGGACTATGAAATTAGGCATCACCAGACGGACCCTACAGCAAATTCTAGTAAAAGACAAAAGTGCAAACAGTGCATCCTCAATTTAAACAACGAAGAGGACGAGTTTATGTCGAAAATCATCATGAGCGTAGAGGTGTATTTCCATTTAACCGGTTACGTCAATAAGTTAACTCTTCGTTTCTGTGGCACTGAAAATCTTCGTGTCACTCAGTTGCTCGCTATTGAGGATTTTGAAAGAGGTTGGGTATACAGAGGTCAAGACTGAGAAAACCTCTAAACTCTCTTCAATTGCAAAATAGTCACATATTTTCCCTCCCTTTCCGTTTTGGGTCAAATGCACGAAATTCAACAAAAAACTTAACAAAAAAACGTTTAAAGGATGACTTAGACCTTGGTGCACTCAGTTGCTCGCTATCGAGGATTTTGAAAGAAGTTGGGTTTGCAGAGGTCAAGACTGAAAAAACCTCTAAATTCACTTCAAGTGCAAAATAGTCACTTATCTCTTCTCCCTTTCCGTTTTGGGTCAAATGGACGAAATTCAACAAAAAACTTAACCAAAAAACGTTTAAAGGATGACTTAGACGTTGGTGCACTCAGTTGCTCGCTACTGAGGATTTTGGAAGAAGTTGCGTATGCAAAGGTCAAGACTGAAAAAACCTCTAAATTCTCTTCAATTGCAACATAGTCACATATTTTCCCTCCCTTTGCGTTTTGGGTCAAAGGGACGAAATTCAACAAAAAACTTAACCAAAAAACGTTTAAAGGATGGCTTAGACGTTGGTGCACTCAGTTGCTCGCTTTTGAGGATTTTGAAAGAGGTTGGGTATGCAGAGGTCAAAACTGAAAAAACTTCTAAATTCTCTTCAAGTGCAGGATCGTCACATATCTCCTCTCCCTTTCCGTTTTGGGTCAAATGGACGAAATTCAACAAAAAACTTAACCAAAAAACGTTTAAAGGATGACTTAGACTTTGGTGTACCCAGTTGCTCGGTATTGAGGATTTTGGAAGAAGTTGGGTATGCAGAGGTCAAGACTGAAAAAACCTCTAAATTCTCTTCAAGTGCAGGATCGTCACATATCTCCTCTCCCTTTCCGTTTTGGGTCAAATGGACGAAATTCAACAAAAAACTTAACCAAAAAACGTTTAAAGGATGACTTAGACTTTGGTGCACCCATTTGCTCGCTATTGAGGATTTTGGAAGAAGTTGGGTATGCAGAGGTCAAGACAGAAAAAACCTCTAAATTCACTTCAAGTGCAGGATCGTCACATATCTCCTCTCCCTTTCCGTTTTGGGTCAAATGGACGAAATTCAACAAAAAACTTAACTAAAAAACGTTTAAAGGATGACGTAGACTTTGGTGCACTCAGTTGCTCGCTATTGAGGATTTTCGTCACATATCTCCTCTCCCTTTCCGTTTTGGGTCAAATGGACGAAATTCAACAAAAAACTTAACCAAAAAACGTTTAAAGGATGACTTACACTTTGGTGCACCCAGTTGCTCGCTATTGAGGATTTTGGAAGAAGTTGGGTATGCAGAGGTCAAGACAGAAAAAACCTCTAAATTCACTTCAAGTGCAGGATCGTCACATATCTCCTCTCCCTTTCCGTTTTGGGTCAAATGGACGAAATTCAACAAAAAACTTAACCAAAAAACGTTTAAAGGATGACTTAGACTTTGGTGCACCCATTTGCTCGCTATTGAGGATTTTGGAAGAAGTTGGGTATGCAGAGGTCAAGACAGAAAAAACCTCTAAATTCACTTCAAGTGCAGGATCGTCACATATCTCCTCTCCCTTTCCGTTTTGGGTCAAATGGACGAAATTCAACAAAAAACTTAACTAAAAAACGTTTAAAGGATGACGTAGACTTTGGTGCACTCAGTTGCTCGCTATTGAGGATTTTCGTCACATATCTCCTCTCCCTTTCCGTTTTGGGTCAAATGGACGAAATTCAACAAAAAACTTAACCAAAAAACGTTTAAAGGATGACTTACACTTTGGTGCACCCAGTTGCTCGCTATTGAGGATTTTGGAAGAAGTTGGGTATGCAGAGGTCAAGACAGAAAAAACCTCTAAATTCACTTCAAGTGCAGGATCGTCACATATCTCCTCTCCCTTTCCGTTTTGGGTCAAATGGACGAAATTCAACAAAAAACTTAACCAAAAAACGTTTAAAGGATGACTTAGACTTTGGTGCACCCATTTGCTCGCTATTGAGGATTTTGGAAGAAGTTGGGTATGCAGAGGTCAAGACAGAAAAAACCTCTAAATTCACTTCAAGTGCAGGATCGTCACATATCTCCTCTCCCTTTCCGTTTTGGGTCAAATGGACGAAATTCAACAAAAAACTTAACTAAAAAACGTTTAAAGGATGACGTAGACTTTGGTGCACTCAGTTGCTCGCTATTGAGGATTTTGGAAGAAGTTGGGTATGCAGAGGTCAAGACAGAAAAAACCTCTAAATTCACTTCAAGTGCAGGATCGTCACATATCTCCTCTCCCTTTCCGTTTTCGGTCAAATGCACGAAATTCAACAAAAAACTTAACCAAAAGACGTTTAAAGGATGACGTAGACTTTGGTGCACTCAGTTGCTCGCTATTGAGGATTTTCGTCACATATCTCCTCTCCCTTTCCGTTTTGGGTCAAATGGATGCAATTCAACAAAAAACTTAAACAAAAAACGTTTAAAGGATGACTTAGACTTTGGTGTACCCAGTTGCTCGGTATTGAGGATTTTGGAAGAAGTTGGGTATGCAGAGGTCAAGACTGAAAAAACCTCTAAATTCTCTTCAAGTGCAGGATCGTCACATATCTCCTCTCCCTTTCCGTTTTGGGTCAAATGGACGAAATTCAACAAAAAACTTAACCAAATAACGTTTAAAGGATGACGTAGACTTTGGTGCACTCAGTTGCTCGCTATTGAGGATTTTCGTCACATATCTCCTCTCCCTTTCCGTTTTGGGTCAAATGGATGCAATTCAACAAAAAACTTAAACAAAAAACGTTTAAAGGATGACTTAGACTTTGGTGTACCCAGTTGCTCGGTATTGAGGATTTTGGAAGAAGTTGGGTATGCAGAGGTCAAGACTGAAAAAACCTCTAAATTCTCTTCAAGTGCAGGATCGTCACATATCTCCTCTCCCTTTCCGTTTTGGGTCAAATGGACGAAATTCAACAAAAAACTTAACCAAATAACGTTTAAAGGATGACTTAGACTTTGGTGCACTCAGTTGCTCGCTATTGAGGATTTTGAAAGAAGTTGGGTATGCAGAGGTCAAAACTGAAAAAACCTCTAAATTCTCTTCAAGTGCAGGATCGTCACATATCTCCTCTCCCTTTCCGTTTTCGGTCAAATGGACGAAATTCAACAAAAAACTTAACCAAAAAACGTTTAAAGGATGACGTAGACTTTGGTGCACTCAGTTGCTCGCTATTGAGGATTTCCGTCACATATCTCCTCTCCCTTTCCGTTTTGGGTCAAATGGATGCAATTCAACAAAAAACTTAAACAAAAAACGTTTAAAGGATGACTTAGACTTTGGTGTACCCAGTTGCTCGCTATTGAGGATTTTGGAAGAAGTTGGGTATGCAGAGGTCAAAACTGAAAAAACCTCTAAATTCTCTTCAAGTGCAA